>CM065686.1:37675323-37680323 GCA_017654935.2 Phymorhynchus buccinoides
ATTTCAAAATGTTTTCTTATATCCGAGTATCGGATATAAGGAAACCCGATATAAGAAAACAAAAAATTATCTGCCTTCGATTTTCTTATAACCGGGTTTGACTGTAGCTATTTCAATATAGCCTACAAGCCAGAATTAATATACCTGTTCTATGTTTTTGTTCTGCCTTCAAAGGAAACAAACATAAACTCATAAGCCATTCCAGCAAACATGTAACTCAGAAGCCACCAAATCTGTTCTTTTTTCTTCTTGGGTTGGGGTGCATTAAATGTTCCGAGCAAACACGTAACCTAGAAGTTTGTCATTCTTGAACTCCCTGGGATCCTGGGCGGCCACTTCCTTCTCCAGACGACTATACATCTCGTCCACCAGAGCCTCTTTCTCGCTGTCCGAGCGCGTGTCGGCCAGGCCCCGGATGAAGGAACTGTTACTCCAACAGCGGTTGCTTTGCACTACAGCGCTGGCCCAGGTGGAGCGGTCGTCCACGCCTTCTGTTTGAAAGAGAAGTGTAGAGCCTAAATGAGAGAACGCGCGAAAGAGGCACTTTGTAAGCGAGCGAGATAGGGGAGGGGTGGAGAAAAGAAAGCAGTGGTTTCAATGTTTATTTAATTGAAAAATGCCCGTCAAGCATACACACAATTACATGGAAAGAGAAAGTGAAACATTTGTGAGTATGAGGAATATGACTTTTGTAAGCTTACATAGATTAGAAGTGTGTGTGTGCGTGTGTGCGTGTGTGTGCATGTACGCGCGCGCGTGTGTTTTGTGTGTGTGTGTTTGTGTGTGTGTGTGTGTGTGTGTGTGTGTGTGTGTGTTGTGTGTGTGTGTGTGTGTGTGTGTGATGTGTGTGTGTATGAGTGTGTATTGGGGTGTGAGTACGTGACATATGTGCCCTCAAATAGCATGTGCATGTTCGTTATTAGTTGTTTCTCTATAATTATCCTTTATGTGTGCCAAAAGACTACGGAAGTGCCGGATGTGGAAAGGAGGAGATGATGGTGATGATGATGATGAGATGCGATGATGATGATGATGATGATGCTGCCGATGGTGATGATTAGACTCTCAGTAGCTTATAACTGACCTTTCTTCAGTTTTTCACTCCACGCTTGCTGGGCCACACAGGGGATGATAAGCTGCTGGGCACTGATCAGCCTGAGGCCTGCTTTGTACACGGCAGAACTGGTGTCCTCGAACGGCGCCTTGTATTCCTCCAGGAAGCGTATGCAGTGGTTAAAGTTAGTGTTGACGAACTCGTCCTGAAATCAAATGAGATATTGTGATGATAATAATGATCATGGTAATAAAATTAATAATTGGTCTGAAACTTGTTTCATAGCCAGCCCCATCAAGGCTGGTGTCCTTTAAAAACAAATTGCGCTGTGTATTCTTCAAAGTAAGCGAATCTTGTGTAGCGCTTACAATTTATGATGGCGATCACAATCAAGTAATCAAATAATAATCAAAATGACGCACCGCGTCATAGAAAATGCAAAATGACTACAAAATCATGCACCGCGACAAAACGCTAAAAATGCTGCCGCACGTCAATGTACGCAAGCGCAGCATTGTTTAAGGGCGGGTTAGGGTCGTTAATATTTTGAAAATTACTGTCGTTGAGAAATCAAGGGTCAAAGTCACTGGAGCCGAAAATGCTGCCGTGCGGCTGGTGATCTAGCGTCTTAATGCTCTAGTTTCAATGAGGAATTAGTATTCTTCAAAATCTTGTGGCGATTAAGTTAGCGTTCACGAACGTTTGCCATAAAAAAAAAGCGCATTGGCGATTTCTTGTCTTTGCACTAGTGCATTCACTTGCTTGGTAAAAAGGAAACATCTGCAGAGAAGATGAAGACGAAGAATAGGCCTATGATGAGGAGCGGGAGAAGGAAGACGAAGACGGCGGTTACGGGTCAGAAGCAGAATGAGGAGAAGGAGTAGGCGGAAGAAGAAGAACAACATTAACATCGACGATGATGACAACCTGAAGAAGAGCGGTGAGAAAATGGTTAAATCCATACAGACCTTGGTAATTTTCCCCTCGTCTCTCATCCGTCGCCACATGTTCAACATGCCTTCCACCGTGTCCTGGCTGCCGTGGCGGACTCCCTTCTGCTTCATTTCAGGGTCCTCCGAGGGCGTGGACACAACCAGCACACCCCCTGCAGCACCAATACACAATGGTTACACGTCGTGGGAACGGCTGTGTAATGTAAACATTATGCGAGCTATTTGCATGCTGTGAACATTAATAAAATGTAATCGCCTAAAACAAAAAGTTGTTCACTTTAGTTAGCCAGGTGTTTTTGGTGTGTTTTTTGCCTCTTGTGTACCACTCTTCACATGAAGCAGTCGATGTTTTGCCAAGTGAGAAATTCTAGTGTAATAAAGTAAACGAACACTGCACACATTTGGTTCTTTCTTGTAAAGAGGACAGTTCACCGTTTTGTTTGTTCTTCACGTCGTGTGTGCAGGTGCTGGTCATTCGTGTCCATCTTTGACCTCTACATAATAGAAGGGGCAGCTGTTATTCTGATAAATCCATGGGTGCAACTTTTCATGGTATACAAGGATTTTTCTTGTTTTGGGATTTTACCAAGAAAAGGAAGTTCCTTTTTTTTCTTAATTTGTCAAATAAGATTTTGGTGTGTCTACTGTACTTTTCAAACATTTTAAAATAAACATTTGTATAAATTGTGGAAAAATCAAACTAAAATACCATCTCAAATCATATTTTTTGGCTTCATCTGACAGGGGAACATTACCCTTGGACCCCGGCCTTTTCAGGGATTTTTCATTTTGTGCAGTTGCACCCATGTAAACCGGATTGTTGGAATTTGTTTTTTAGTGTGGGAGATGCCTGAAATAACGCCATCCGAGGTTGGGAAGATTCTTGACAGCCAAACCAGTGTGAGCAGTGATAGCCATCTTAATTATGACAAGTAAAACGTGAGCGATACAGGGAGACAAATGGACAGGAAACAAACACACAAAGTGAAACAGAGAGAGAGAGAGAGAGAGAGAGAGAGAGACGAGAGAGAGAGAGAGAGAGAGAGGTCGAAGTCGAAAGTTTTAATGAATAGGCCTTTCTGCCCGTATCATATGGAGGGGTGGGGAAGGGGAACACAATGAATCAAAATAACAGTTATAACAAAATCATACATCCATTGAAAATCCAAACACAACCATGCACAAAAAAGCACACATACATAATAAAGAAATAAATTAATAAATACATACATAAATACATAATAATTAAATCAATAAATAAATATGCATTACTTGCAAAACTATTAAACAATCAAAATTCATGCAATACCTCACATTGAAGCACAATATTCACCAACCCATCAGCAACAAACAGCTTTCAAACTGCTCAGAATATTACATACTCTTGTTTCTGAAGCGATGAGCTGTAAATAAGTAAATTTTACTGTAGTCAATCTGTCATTGTTAATCCCTTAATTTTTCAATCAATGAGGAATTACTAATAATCATCTGATATATAAATCGGCAAACTACAGTTACTACTAGCCATCTAATATATAAATCAAAGGAGTGAGTCAGCATTGACAACTTGCCAGAAAATCAATATAATAGACAATCGACAAACTGATCATTATGTGACAAATAAATGGATCAAACATTAAGATTATCAACTAACTAGTCAGATCAAAAGGTAGACCAAGATCTAGCAAAATAATTAAAGTACACATTGTTGCGCTGTGTACATACACTTTCTATAAGATAAGGTGGGTGTGTGTGTGTGTTTAAGAAAAAGGATAATCAAACACACAAAATAAATTTAGGTTTAGCACTAACAAATTCAAGCCAGTATATGCACGTCCACTTTGTATAACATGTATTAGACCATGAAGGACGATAACTAATCAGTTGGCAGTTTAACAGTATGTATTGACAAAAGGGAGATGGGAGGCATAGTCAATACATACATACATAACAATACGTGCAAATTCAGCATCTGTAGGCCCTAATTTAGTCCGCTTAAACAACATTGACAAGAAGTTAAGGAAAAGCAAACTAGCATCATAGTCATCAAATTTATAAAATAAAAAAGGAACACATTACAAACAAAGATAAGTAAAAACTCGATGTCATGGAAATATAAATTAGACATAATTATATCTAAGTCTCGCAAAAAATGATTACAAATGTGTACCTTTGTACATAGGTGTGTTATGCAGTGAATTATGGAGAAGTGGCAAAGCATACATCATGTGCACACAATTCAGAATATTCTACACACTAGCTCACTAAGGCATCGTATACAAAAAGAATAGCAAAATGTATGTAATACCTGGTGCTGTCATAAAAAGACATGTTATAATAAGGTACTCAAGATTCATAAACAAAATATAGCACAGACATATTTAGTCCTCATGCATGGAATTTCTATTGGCACAAATAAAGGACAATCTTTTTTCAACAGGAATGGCTAAATAGTAAGCAACATAGGCATAATTGATCAGAAATATTTTGAAATCATATAAACATAATAGTTATATCCGTGTTAATGTACTGTATTTCTTAGAGTGAACGCTTTAGAAATGAATAAAGCTAGTTTTGAACACATTCTAGAATCAGCTAGCAGAAGGGTGAGTCTGAAGGCATTGGGGTGAACATAGTATTTGGGGGGAATAAACACTTCACATAAGTTATTAAATCTAGGGCATACCAAAATAAAGTGCAGTTCAGATTCGGGAACATTAGAGCAAAAAGGACAGTCCATGTTGAGTTGTGACTTTGAGTATCGAAATTTGTGACATTGTAGTTGGGAAACACCAAGTCTCATTTTAGTCAAATGTTTGCGTAGCATTGGGTTCACCACACGAAATCGTTTGGTGAACGATCTTTCTACTATTTAGCACCTCACTTATGGAATTCCCTCCCACAACATGTCCGCTCGCCTTTCGCTCTGCCCTTAAAACTCACTTGTTTCGGACATATTATGATTGATTAGTGTTTGTGTGTGAGGTGTGTGT
>CM065686.1:37682823-37687823 GCA_017654935.2 Phymorhynchus buccinoides
TTATTCTTAGAAGTGGAGATAAATAAAACACTTACAACTTCACACATTCTAGCCGGTTTCAGTCATTTTTGAATCGCCTATGATAACCTCCCACTCCCTGCGAGGTCGCCTACAGTATATGGTAACATTTATTCCCATACATGAAACTTCCAGAGCATATTTCATTCGGATCAAATATCTCTTATAAAGAGTAAAGAGTGCACAGCACTATCTGGTCATAAATTATAATCTCATGATACCATTTTCTGAATAAGAGAGAGACAGACATATATATATTAAAATATATTAAAATTTCAGAACATTATTATTTTGTTCATTTTACATAAGATTTTTACTTTTTCTGGTTTAACTTTGTGCTGGTTTGCTTTTATTGTGGACTTTCGATCTGATGCAAAGAGGACAACCTTTCTCTTGGGAAGGTCTTCTAGCTCAGTTTGAATGTTCACTGAGGACATTCTTTGCAGGCCGATATGCAGACTGAAGAGTCTTTCTCAAAGACGAAACAGCTGTCTTTGCATCGGGCACTGTCCCTCCCCCATTGGGAGAAAAGTAAATCAGCACATTTGATTATTTTTTTTTATTTTTTATTATTAATAAAAATAAAAATAAATTTGTTTTTTTGTTTTTAAAAAGGAACACATAATATTTTATAACGTTAACTGGTTTCTGAAGTTCACAATTTCATACATTAGATACAGAAAAGTTTCATCAATTCGGCATTTCAAATGCAACTTTTTAGTCCTACAGAGTTGTGTGGAGTGGGAAGTTTGGCTTGTGTGGCTGTTATCTTTTTCTGTATTATTTGATTCATCTGTCCTGCACAGCTCACCATCTGATGGTGATCGTTGGTCTATAGGATTTATTTCTTAACTATATATATATATATATATATAAATCCAGGGACATGACAGCTTTTGAAGAACAGTTTAGTGTATTGTTGTTAAAACAGGCAAGTACAAAGCACAAAAGAAACTTCTTGACTAAGTGCAGATCGAGCAAAGTTATTCCCAAATGGGATGAAACTTCATTTCAATCTAGCTTTTGGCACTGGTGATAGACAACTCCATGACACCATCAAAGACTCTCTTAGCTGTGCCGATTCAAAAATCCTTGACTTCCCTGTGGAATACTGTTATGAAGTCCTCCAAAACATTGACGAACAAGTGGTTGTTGATCTCAGAACATGTGCTATTGAATCCATAGGTGTTCATCAGTTGTCTGAACTAACACAAAACAAAACCCCAAAAACATTAGAACCACAACTCCTGGCGATTCAAAAGAGACTAGACAGGACACTCTTGTGCTTGAAAAACGAGAATTCCAGCATGGAAGACGACACTCTACAAAGATGTGGCTCCAGGAAGATTTGCGCGAATGAATACATTACATTCAAGAAACGGGATGGAGTACAAAGGAAGTGTAGGACACACAAAACAATCAAACATAAAATGAGAAACAAAACAAACAATGGAAACAGCACAGGGCCACAAAAGGATGATCTCGAGTCATTTGATCCAATAGTCCTTGCCCCAAATGTTGAACTGACTCCTGAACAAAAACGAGCATGTCGTCTACCTGATTGCTTTGCCCCAACCCCTCATGAACCAATACATGTGGCGGATCAAGTGATAGGAACATTTGCATGGGCAGAAAGGCTTAGGTGGCAAAGGTTCTTTTATTTGAAGAGAAAGGAAGAAGAAAACAGTGACAACCCTCCTTCTGATGAAGAAGAATTCCAAAAGAAACCGTGGTATACGCCAACTACCAGAACCGCACCCAAGGGTTACCCTACACTTGAAGCTTTCATCACTGCCTGCACACATCAATTCCTGGACCCAAGTCAAAGAAGAAAAATCCGGGACAACTTAACATCAGAAGAAAGAAACGCCTTAAAGCAGTTAAGGCAGCTTCCTGCTACCCACAATGCTGCATGCCGTTATGCCGACAAATCAGGAGTGACAGTCATCACATCCCTGAAAGAAGATGACGAAGCTATCAGAAAAGAACTCGAAAAGCCTGACTTCTATGACGTCTTGGAAAAGGATCCTACAAAGGACATTACCTTAGTAATAAAGGGTTGGGTCAAAAAGTGGCTAGGGAAAGGTACAATCAGTGAAGAAATAGCCAGATTTGTAACCCCTGACCCCACGTCCCGTCCGGGTAAAATCAAGCCCTTAGTTAAGACGCACAAAGAAAAGCCATATCCATATAGGTATTTATTGTCAGGATCTGGCACACCAACTCAGCCACTTTCTAAATTTGTGCAACAAACTATCTGTCATCTCACACAGCATCTCCCGTACCAAGTGATTGATACGAAGCAGGCCTTGCAAAAAATAGAAAAAAAATACGAAACCGTTGCACCCCTGCCGGAAACGGCAATCTTTGCAATCTGTGATGTTATCTCCCTTTTCCCCAATGTAGATAACAAAGCAGGCATTCCTGCAGTGAAAAAGGCGTTAGAAGAAAACCCAGGGGAACTCGATATTCCCCCCAAATGTGTCTTAGAAGCCCTACAAACAGTTCTAAACCATAACTGCTCGCAATTTGATGATGGAGAAGGGCAAACTATCTACGCTAGGCCAAATCACGGGACCGCAATGGGCCCAGCCCACGCCTGCGAATATGTAGATGTATTCATGGCAGATATTGACAAGAAACTTACAGAAAATTGCCCCATTCCCCTACTCTCATCTCTAGCGAAAGACAACAACGAAAACGTTGACCAAACACTTGACTGGACAAGATATAGAGACGATGGTATTGCCATCCTCATAGACCCAAAAGACACAAAGACTTTTGAACACCATCTTGAAAGTATACACCCCCCGAACATAAAGTGGACTATTCACGAAACAAGAGAAACCCAGTACCTTGATCTCAAACTCATAATCAAAGAAGGATACATCCTAACAGATGTTGACTCTAAGCATTACCATAGTTATCTGCCCAAGTCCAGTTGCCACCCACAGTCGGTATTTAGAGGCCTATTACTCGGGGTAGGCACAATGCTTCGCATGCTTTGCAGTGAAGACGATACTTTGGCTAAGAGACTGGAGGAATATGCCCATTACTTTAGCATAGCAGGGTGGCCAATAAACAAAGCACGCAAAGAACTGAAGAAAGGGGCCAGTAAAGATAGGCGTGAAGTAGTGTTCAAAGAAAGAAAACAGAAAGGGAAGAAGATTGCATGGGTCACGCAGTATGATCCAAGAGTGCCCTCAAAATCTAAGATAATAAAGGATAACCTGCACCTTCTGTATGCCCACCCTCAGAACAAAGATATATTTCCAAAGAAAACGATAATAGCAGCTGAACGAAGGCGCAAAAACCTAGGGGAATTTTTTAAGCCCACGGTGCCGAACCGTTTTCCAAAACATGGCCACATAACAAACCCGGTTTCTTTCCTTGTGAGGCAAAACAGTGTGATACTTGCTCACATTCCTCCACTCTCTTGTCCATTCAGAGTCCTTGGGATAGTAGAATTTGGAAAATCAGACAACACCTAACATGTAGGACACCCAATGTCATATACATTCTTCAGTGCAATATACACCCTGACAGATGGTATGTAAGGTCTACCAAGAATCTCAGGCTACGGTGGGCAAACCATAAATCAGACGTAAAGCTGAAGAAAGTTAAAAATGTGCAGTGGCAAAGCATTTAACTGAGATGAAGCACCCAGATGACCCAAAGCTCAAGTTCCTATCCATACATGCGATTGAGTCAGTGAATATGGAGGACAATCTGCTAGACAGGGAGACGTTCTGGCAGGCCAACCTCGGAACAATTTTCATGGGACTGAACCAAAGAACGGACCTATTATGCAATTCATTGCAGAAAAATCAAATCAGACAATGATACGAGATATAAACAGGATACATTGCTGAGCCGAACCATGTATTTTAAAAGAGATTTGCATCTGTTTCTCATGGGTGTTTTATCAGTGAGTATAACCCTTTTATGCTACACAAGTTTAGAGTACTTGTGAGATATTTGGTTTTAATCATTTGACTCTATGCCAACCTATATATTATCCCCCCTTCCCTAACACTTCCCTTCCCCTTAGCCCACGTTAAACTCAGTGGCAACGAAAAAGTTTTCATTTGGTCCAAATTACCCCCCCCCCCCTTCCTGCCTCATCAGTCACACAACAATCGCATGCAAACAAAATATATAAAAAATTGAGTGGCGCGGCTCTGGCTGTGACGCGCTCTCCAGGTGGGAGCAACCCGAATTTCACAGAGACGCCTCTGTGACTATAATGTACCTAACCTAACCCATACTGGGAATTAGTATGTGTTATTTTCGTATTTGTACAATTAATATGCATGTTAATACATGATTCTCGTTTAATACCACACTCCCTCTCTTTGCCATCTTTATTATTAGTCAGTTTGGTTGCCTACTGGCCTAACTATCTGTATGTCTGTCTGCCTGCCACTATCTCCCTCTCTCTCTCTTCCGTTCCCTACCTTGTCTGTCTGTCTACCTGTCTCTCTCTCCCACCCCCCACTTTGTCTGTCACTAGCGAGAGGCTACAATAAATAGTTTATGAACAGTATTAAAAATAATGTTCTGGATGCTCGCAATATGTGTGTGAGGAGAGGGTGATTTAAGGCTGAACACGAACTCAGTCATGGTTCATAAATTGTGATTTGTGCTGCACTGTTATACTTATATGCATTGTCTGTTCATTCAAGTAGCTATAACTTATAGTACAAGGCGGAAGTTTGACTAAAATTATCCCTGTGTAGAAAATGAATAACTTGTTTTTATTGTCTTTCTTATAAGAACAACATTTTGTTCATCTGAATGCACAGGCAAGACGTGCTTTGCTATAATGACGGAATTTTAAAGAAAAGCAATCATTCCCTGACGAAGCGGGCGCAAAGTCCGCGAACATTTGGGAGAAATAAACACCCATAAAAAAAAGCACTTGGACTCCTTGTTTTTAATTTTAATTTTTATTGTGATCACACAAATGATGTTCTCCCGGA
>CM065686.1:37696325-37714672 GCA_017654935.2 Phymorhynchus buccinoides
GGTGCATGTGTACCATAGTGTTCAAATGCTACGGCTGTTGGGATTATCCCTGGAGTATTTAAGCCAGGGTACAACAACTACTAACAACAACACAATATTTATTGGTATTTGGTATTTTGGTATTTGGTATATTCTAGTCACAGAGACTTATCTCTGTTAAATTCGGGCTGCTTTTCCCCGGAGAGCGCGTCGCCGCAAGTGCAGCGCCTACCCAATTTTGATGATGACTGTGCTGCTGCTGCTGCTGATGATGATGATGATATGACCACAATGACAACGACGACGACGATGATGATGATGTTCTCAATGACTGCACTAACATTTAATGCAATATTTCGACAGAACGCGTGCGGAGCAAACACGGAGAAATACAGGTCCAAGTGGTCTATGAGGACCAGCCTTCCAACGACTTCAATTCGGTCTTCAAACGGGTTCACGGTTGGTGTCTCTGTATTATGCTGAATGAAGGGCCTGCTACACTACATACGATTCGCTGTCAATGCGATGCGATTGCGACGATGCGAGTCATAATTCAGTCACGTGAAATGCTTCCGTCGAAAATAATTCTACTGCTTTCGCTCTATATACTCAAGTAGACCCAATCCAAGAATTTCACGTGAATCATGACTCACATCGTCACAATCGCATCGCATTGACAGCGAATCGTATGTAGTGTAGCAGGCCCTTTTGTTGCATGTGCTATGTAACAATTTTCATGTACCTTGCATGTGCTATGTAACAATTTTTATGTACCATATTATGTTTTTGTTGTTTTGTTTTTGAAATAAAATTGACTTGAGTTGTCTGCCTGCCGGTCTGTCTTTCTGTTTGACTTGCCTTTTTGTTGTTGTTTTTAGTCTGGTTGTCTGGTTGTCCACCTGTCTGTGTCCTCTTCTCTCCCTTTTCTCTAACGCTCTATCTAAAATCATTCTTCAGACGAAGTTGCATTCGCTCTCATGCACCCACTCATCTTTATCAGTTACCACGTTTGCTCATCCACATTTCGGATCAATCTTAGGCATTCACTCAGTAGGCTATGATTGTGTAATGTTGCGCTTCCAGGGTTGATTCCAGACCCCCCTACCTACCTGAAGGACTTCCAGAAGGTGTTCGTCGTGGCCTCTGGCACCAGCTTCTATCACCAGATCGTGCCGGACGACTCTGCTCACCTCGTCATGTCTTTTGTGGCCGCTCACTGGATGTCTGAGCCGTGAGTCTGACCGTCTCTCTCTCTCTCTCTCTCTCTCTCTCTCTCTCTCTCTCTCTCTCTCTCTCTCTCTCTCTCTCTCTCTCTCTCTCTCTCTCTCTCTCTCTCTCTTCTGCTCTCTCTCTCTCTCTCTCTCTGTTTTTTGTCTCTCTGTCTCTGTATTTCTGTCTCTGTCTGTCTGTTCATCGTTCACTGATGTCTGAGTCATGAGTCTCTCTCTCTTTACCTGTCTCTCTGTCTTTTTGTCTGTCTCTGCCTTTCTGTCTGTGTCTGTCTGTCTGTCTCTCTGATTCACCCTCCGTCCTCTTTACAGGAAGTTGTAAAAAGGACGAAGCAATATACAGTTTAGTTATTGTCATTGCCCCCTCTATTGCCCCTCTCTCTCTCTCTCTCTCTCTCTCTCTCTCTCTCTCTCTCTCTCTCTCTCTCTCTCTCTCTCTCTCTCTCTCTCTTTTATTCTTTTCAGAACACAGAACAAATCGTAAAGTTAAAGTAAAAGTAAGTATAATTGAGTTTGTTTCTTAGGTGCACAAAACATACATAAAAAATACATTGGATACAAAAACGTTTTATCAAAGCAAATTATAAGAGGAAAGTTTAATGGTGTGTTTGTTTTTTCTTCTTCAACTTTTGATCGTTTATATATATATATATACTTATATATAATGATAAGGATTGAAAGCCCCTGTGTTTGCCAGCTCCGCACTGTCCGGGAGAACATCATTTGTGTGATCACAATAAAATTTTAATTAAAAACAAGAAGTCCAAGTGCTTTTTTTTATGAGTGTTTATTTCTCCCAAATGTTCGCGGACTTTGCGCCCGCTTCGTCAGGGAATGATTACTTTTCTTTAAAATTCCGTCATTATAGCAAAGCACGTCTTGCCTGTGCATTCAGATGAACAAAATGTTGTTCTTATAAGAAAGACAATAAAAACAAGTTATTCATTTTCTCCCACAGGGATAATTTTAGTCAAACTTCCGCCTTGTACTATAAGTTATAGCTACTTGAATGAACAGACAATGCATATAAGTATAACAGTGCAGCACAAATCACAATTTATGAACCATGACTGAGTTCGTGTTCAGCCTTAAATCACCCTCTCCTCACACACATATTGCGAGCATCCAGAACATTATTTTTAATACTGTTCATAAACTATTTATTGTAGCCTCTCGCTAGTGACAGACAAAGTGGGGGGTGGGAGAGAGAGACAGGTAGACAGACAGACAAGGTAGGGAACGGAAGAGAGAGAGAGGGAGATAGTGGCAGGCAGACAGACATACAGATAGTTAGGCCAGTAGGCAACCAAACTGACTAATAATAAAGATGGCAAAGAGAGGGAGTGTGGTATTAAACGAGAATCATGTATTAACATGCATATTAATTGTACAAATACGAAAATAACACATACTAATTCCCAGTATGGGTTAGGTTAGGTACATTATAGTCACAGAGGCGTCTCTGTGAAATTCGGGTTGCTCCCACCTGGAGAGCGCGTCACAGCCAGAGCCGCGCCACTCAATTTTTTATATATTTTGTTTGCATGCGATTGTTGTGTGACTGATGAGGCAGGAAGGGGGGGAGGTAAATTTGGACCAAATGAAAACTTTTTCGTTGCCACTGAGTTTAACGTGGGCTAAGGGGAAGGGAAGTGTTAGGGAAGGGGGGATAATATATAGGTTGGCATAGAGTCAAATGATTAAAACCAAATATCTCACAAGTACTCTAAACTTGTGTAGCATAAAAGGGTTATACTCACTGATAAAACACCCATGAGAAACAGATGCAAATCTCTTTTAAAATACATGGTTCGGCTCAGCAATGTATCCTGTTTATATCTCGTATCATTGTCTGATTTGATTTTTCTGCAATGAATTGCATAATAGGTCCGTTCTTTGGTTCAGTCCCATGAAAATTGTTCCGAGGTTGGCCTGCCAGAACGTCTCCCTGTCTAGCAGATTGTCCTCCATATTCACTGACTCAATCGCATGTATGGATAGGAACTTGAGCTT
This sequence comes from Phymorhynchus buccinoides, assembly GCA_017654935.2. Classification (NCBI taxonomy): domain Eukaryota; kingdom Metazoa; phylum Mollusca; class Gastropoda; order Neogastropoda; family Raphitomidae; genus Phymorhynchus; species Phymorhynchus buccinoides. The sequence goes on from CM065686.1 coordinate 37,699,547, forward strand.
TGGGTCATCTGGGTGCTTCATCTCAGTTAAATGCTTTGCCACTGCACATTTTTTAACTTTCTTCAGCTTTACGTCTGATTTATGGTTTGCCCACCGTAGCCTGAGATTCTTGGTAGACCTTACGTAGATCTGTCAGGGTGTATATTGCACTGAAGAATGTATATGACATTGGGTGTCCTACATGTTAGGTGTTGTCTGATTTTCCAAATTCTACTATCCCAAGGACTCTGAATGGACAAGAGAGTGGAGGAATGTGAGCAAGTATCACACCGTTTTGCCTCACAAGGAAAGAAACCGGGTTTGTTATGTGGCCATGTTTTGGAAAACGGTTCGGCACCGTGGGCTTAAAAAATTCCCCTAGGTTTTTGCGCCTTCGTTCAGCTGCTATTATTGTTTTCTTTGGAAATATATCTTTGTTCTGAGGGTGGGCATACAGAAGGTGCAGGTTATCCTTTATTATCTTAGATTTTGAGAGCGCTCTTAGATCATACTGCGTGACCCATGCAATCTTCTTCCCTTTCTGTTTTCTTTCTTTGAACACTACTTTACGCCTATCTTTACTGGCCCCTTTCTTCAGTTCTTTGCGTGCTTTGTTTATTGGCCACCCTGCTATGCTAAAGTAATGGGCATATTCCTCCAGTCTCTTAGCCAAAGTATCGTCTTCACTGCAAAGCATGCGAAGCATTGTGCCTACCCCGAGTAATAGGCCTCTAAATACCGACTGTGGGTGGCAACTGGACTTGGGCAGATAACTATGGTAATGCTTAGAGTCAACATCTGTTAGGATGTATCCTTCTTTGATTGTGAGTTTGAGATGAAGGTACTGGGTTTCTCTTGTTTCGTGAATAGTCCACTTTATGTTCAGAAGGTGTATACTTTCAAGACGGTGTTCAAAAGTCTTTGTGTCTTTTGGGTCTATGAGGATGGCAATACCATCGTCTCTATATCTTGTCCAGTCAAGTGTTTGGTCAACGTTTTCGTTGTTGTCTTTCGCTAGAGATGAGAGTAGGGGAATGGGGCAATTTTCTGTAAGTTTCTTGTCAATATCTGCCATGAATACATCTACATATTCGCAGGCGTGGGCTGGGCCCATTGCGGTCCCGTGATGTGGCCTAGCGTAGATAGTTTGCCTCTCCATCATCAAATTGCGAGCAGTTATGGTTTAGAACTGTTTGTAGGGCTTCTAAGACACATTTTTGGGGGATATCGAGTTCCCCTGGGTTTTCTTCTAACGCCTTTTTCACTGCAGGAATGCCTGCTTTGTTATCTACATTGGGGAAAAGGGAGATAACATCACAGATTGCAAAGATTGCCGTTTCCGGCAGGGGTGCAAGGGTTTCGTAATCTTTTTTTATATTTGTTGCAGGGCCTGCTTCGTATCAATCACTTGGTACGGGAGATGCTGTGTGAGATGACAGATAGTTTGTTGCACAAATTTAGAAAGTGGCTGAGTTGGTGTGCCAGATCCTGACAATAAATACCTATATGGATATGGCTTTGCTTTGTGCGTCTTAACTAAGGGCTTGATCTTACCCGGACGGGACGTGGGGTCAGGGGTTACAAATCTGGCTATTTCTTCACTGATTGTACCTTTCCCTAGCCACTTTTTGACCCAACCCTTTATTACTAAGGTAATGTCCTTTGTAGGATCCTTTTCCAAGACGTCATAGAAGTCAGGCTTTTCGAGGTCTTTTCTGATAGCTTCGTCATCTTCTTTCAGGGATGTGATGACTGTCACTCCTGATTTGTCGGCATAACGGCATGCAGCATTGTGGGTAGCAGGAAGCTGCCTTAACTGTTTTAAGGCGTTTCTTTCTTCTGATGTTAAGTTGTCCCGGATTTTTCTTCTTTGACTTGGGTCCAGGAATTGATGTGTGCAGGCAGTGATGAAAGCTTCAAGTGTAGGGTAACCCTTGGGTGCGGTTCTGGTAGTTGGCGTATACCACGGTTTCTTTTGGAATTCTTCTTCATCAGAAGGAGGGTTGTCACTGTTTTCTTCTTCCTTTCTCTTCAAATAAAAGAACCTTTGCCACCTAAGCCTTTCTGCCCATGCAAATGTTCCTATCACTTGATCCGCCACATGTATTGGTTCATGAGGGGTTGGGGCGAAGCAATCAGGTAGACGACATACTCGTTTTTGTTCAGGAGTCAGTTCAACATTTGGGGCAAGGACTATTGGATCAAATGACTCGAGATCATCCTTTTGTGGCCCTGTGCTGTTTCCATTGTTTGTTTTGTTTCTAATTTTATGTTTGATTGTTTTGTGTGTCCTACACTTCCTTTGTACTCCATCCCGTTTCTTGAATGTAATGTATTCATTCGCGCAAATCTTCCTGGAGCCACATCTTTGTAGAGTGTCGTCTTCCATGCTGAAATTCTCGTTTTTCAAGCACAAGAGTGTCCTGTCTAGTCTCTTTTGAATCGCCAGGAGTTGTGGTTCTAATGTTTTGGGGTTTTGTTTTGTGTTAGTTCAGACAACTGATGAACACCTATGGATTCAATAGCACATGTTCTGAGATCAGCAACCACTTGTTCGTCAATGTTTGGGAGGACTTAATAACAGTATTCCACAGGGAAGTCAAGGATTTTTGAATCGGCACAGCTAAGAGAGTCTTTGATGGTGTCATGGAGTTGTCTATCACCGGTGCCAAAAGCTAGATTGAAATGAAGTTTCATCCCATTTGGGAATAACTTGTTTGCTCGATCTGCACTTAGTCAAGAAGTTTCTTTTGTGCTTTGTACTTGCCTGTTTAAACAACAATACACTAAGCTGTTCTTCAAGAGCTGTCATGTCCCTGGATTTATATATATATATATATGTCTGTCTCTCTCTTATTCAGAAAATGGTATCATGAGATTATTATTTATGACCAGATAGTGCTGTGCACTCTTTACTCTTAATAAGAGATATTTGATCCGAATGAAATATGCTCTGGAAGTTTCATGTATGGGAGTAAATGTTACCATATACTGTAGGCGACCTCGCAGGGAGTGGGAGGTTATTATAGGCGATTCTAAAATGACTGAAACCGGTTAGAATGTGTGAAGTTGTAAGTGGAGATTATTTCCATAACACGGAATTGATAACATTGCCATATTTATTTTTTACATGTATCCGTAGGAGAAGATTTAATAGCAGAGAGAAACACAGAAGGCTCAAACTCCAAAGTGTTCTATTTATCTCCACTTCTAAGAATAATGTTAATGTTCACAAAACTTATGTCTGCATGCGGGAGATACATCTATCGACTGTGAAGGAATTGATGAGACCGTAACTAAATGTAGGTTATTTATATAGACTAGAAGTAGATGATCCGTTTTGGTAAAGGTCAAGATGTGCCCCCCCCCCCCTCTTAAATTTCTCAGCTCTCCCCACATTTTTACACCTACCTTTCTTACCAAACATTAAGCTGTATCTTATCAACTTGTTGAGCTAATTATCTTTGCTGAATAATTAATCGCAGTCATGATAAAGGCCATTATCTAATAGGCCTACCCATATTTGTATGAGAAAAGGAAGATTGAAATGTTTGAAAAATTAGAGCTCATGATTTAAGGCTGACGTAGTCAACGTTGTCTGGCTTCCCAGAGCCACCACTTTCCAGAACTCTCTGCACCGCTTCCCTGACGCCAACGAGGAGGAGAGGAGGCTGGTGAAAGCCCAGGGGGCGAAGGACTGGGAGGCTTTCCTGCTGCTGCGAGCCGCGGAACTCAAGTCAGGTATTCTGCCGTGGAATTGCTTTCATTGATAGGCTATAGGCTTGCTGGATTCCAATCCAATAAGGACCACTGTCTACAAGAGGCTACGCCTAATTAGACGTTAATCCAACCAGAGAGAGAGAGAGAGAGAGAGTCCAGTCAAATTAACTTTTCAAGAATCGCTTCCACCATAGTGATAACGACATAATATCTCTGCCCTTCCCCCTAGGCCCTCTTTGTCTGTCTGTCCCTCTCTCTCTCCTCTCTCTCTCTCTCTCTCTCTCTCTCTCTCTCTCTCTCTCTCTCTCTCTCTCTCTCTCTCTCTCTCTCTCTCTCTCTCTCTCCCTCTCTCTGTTTCACTTTGTGTGTTTGTTTCATGTCTATTTGTCTCCCTGTATCGCTCACGTTTTACTTGTCATAATTAAGATGGCTATCACTGCTCACACTGGTTTGGCTGTCAAGAACCTTCCCAACCCCGGATGGCGTTATTTCAGGCATCTCCCACACTAAACAAATTCCACAATCCGGTTTACATGGGTGCAACTACACAACATGAAAATAAAATGAAAGGCCGGGGTCCAGGGGTAATGTCCCCCTGCAGCTGAAGCAAAAATTGATATATGAAGGTATGTTAGTTTCCTTTTTCCACAATGAATGCAAATGCTTATTATAAAGTGATTGAAAAATACAGTAGACACACAAAATATCTTGTTTGACAAATTAAAAAAAAGGAACTTCCTTTTTTTTGGTAATATTAAAAAACAGAAAATCCTTGTATTCCATGAAAAGTTGCACCCATGGATTTATCAGAATAACAGCTGCACCTTCTATTATGTAGAGGTCAAAGATGGACACGAATGACCAGCACCTGCACACACGACGTGAAGAACAAACAAAACGGTGAACTGTCCTCTTTACAAGAAAGAACAAAATGTGCGTAGTGTTCGTTTACTTTATTACACTAGAATTTCTCACTTGGCAAAACATCGACTGCTTCATGTGAAAAGTGGTACACAAGAGGAAAAAACCCACCAAAACACCTGGCTAACTAAAGTGAACAACTTTTTATTGTAGGCGATTACATTTTATTAATGTTAACAGCATGCAAATAGCTCGCATAATGTTTATATTAGACAGCCGTTCCCACGACGTGTACCCATTGTGCATTTGGTGCTGCAGGGGGGGTGCTGGTTGTGTCCACGCCCTCGGAGGACCCTGAAATGAAGCAGAAGGGAGTTCGCTACTGCAACCAGGGTACGGTGGAAGGCATGCTGAACATGTGGCGACGTATGAGAGACGAGGGCAAAATTACCCAGGTCTGTATGGATTTAAGTATTTTCTCACCCCTCTTCTTCAGGTTGTCATCATCGTCGATATTAATGTTGTTTTCTTCTCCTCCTCCTCCTTCTCCTTCTTCTTCTGACCCTTAACCGCCGTCTTCGTCTTCCTTCTCCCGCTCCTCATCATAGGCCTATTCTTCTTCTTCATCTTCCCTTTACTTCAGATGTTTCCTTTTTACCTAGCAAGTGAATGCGCTAGTGCAAGGACAAGAAATCGCCAATGCACTTTTTTTATGGCAAACGTTCGTGAACGCTAACTTAATCGCCACCAGATTTTGAAGAATACTAATTCCTCATTGAAACTAGAGGATTAAGACGCTAGATCACCAGCCACGCGGCAGCACTTTTAAATAATAATAAATAACATTTATAGAGCGCCCTTTCTCTCTTGAGCTCACGGCGCTTCACAATTGTTTAAATAAATACATAAATCATAAATAAGCTACTACAATATCAACTATCACAAACATTCACACAGCCACAACACGCACGCACGCACACGCCCACACCCACACACGCGCGCACACCCACCCACCCACAATGTGGGGGACATCATTTTAAGGCAGGAAACAGGACAGGGAAAAAATCAGAGGTATTGCCGGAAGAGGTGAGTTTTAAGAGCGGTTTTGAAAGACTGGAAAGATTTAGCAGAACGAAGTTCATATGGTAGGGTGTTCCAGACAGAAGGGGCGCTAAAAGAAAATGAACGTTCACCATTTGTCTTAGTGTTAGTACGAGGAATAGAAAGGATAAGTTTGTCAGAAGAGGAACGGAGAGACCTGGAGGGTGAGTACAGGTGAACGAGATCAGAGAGGTAGGCAGGACTAGATGAATGGACAGCATTGAAACAGAGGCAAGCAATTTTATACTTTATTCTTGCCTCGACTGGAAGCCAGTGTAAGGTCTTGAGGTGGGGTTTGGTGTGGTCTGTATGAGGGACTTTAAGGATTAATCGAGCTGCATTGTTCTGAACTTTCTGAAGTTTGTTGAGGAGGGTTTGAGGACAGCCTACAAGTAGGGAATTGCAATAATCGATGCGAGACAGTACAAAAACTGATACTAGAGTCTTGGTGGCTTCAACTGTGAGATAGTGACGAATGGCACTAATACGACGGAGTTCAAAGTTCACATTACGAATCAGAGTCATGACATGAGTGACAATCGAGGGTTACACCAAGGTTTTTAGCTGATTGACAGAAAGGGACGGTAGCATCGCCAATGACAAGAGAGTCAGGAAACTGAACAGAGGTGGACGTTCTCTGAGTGGAAACAATCATTGCCTCAGTCTTATCTTCATTGAGTTTTAATTTATTGGAGGTCATCCAGGACTTGACATCTGAAACAGTATCCTGCATGGACAAAACTAGATCATCAATTTCATTAGGCTTAGAAGACTTCTGCAGTTGGGTATCATCAGCGAATGAGTGATGGAGAGCTGAATGCCTGGACATGACGCCTGAAAGAGGAGAAGTGTAGAGAACAAATAGAACAGGCCCCAGGACTGATCCCTGTGGCACACCACAGGAAACAGAGGCTGGGGCAGAGTTGGTGTCCTGAATGGAAACAATCTGGGTACGGTTAGAAAGATAAGAGGTGAACCACTGGAGAGCTTTACCACTGATGCCGAAGACAGATTCCAAACGAGAAAGAAGAGTGTTGTGGTCAATGGTATCAAACGCTGCTGAAAGGTCCAAAAGGGTCAGAACTGAGTTTTCCTTCATCAAGAGAAAGAAGAAGATCATTAACAACCTTTACTAAAGCAGTTTCAGTACTGTGACCTGGTCTGTAAGCTGACTGAAAAGGACTGAATAAATCATTAGAATTGAGATGACCAGAAAACTGTGAGAGAACAATCTTTTCCATGATCTTTGACACACAAGATAGATTTGAGACAGGTCTGAAACTTTTTAAATCATTGTGGTCTAGTGAGGGCTTTTTGAGTAGAGGTTTGACAATGGCAGTTTTGCAGACATTAGGAAAGAGACCAGAAGACAGCGAATCATTGATTATTTGGGTTAGTACAGGTAACACAACATCCAAACATTCATACAGCAGAGAAGTGGGAATGGGGTCAAGGTCACATGTTTTGGGTGGAGACTTTTTCAAGATCTTCAACACATCTTCTTCGGTGACAGGAGAGAAGTGAGAGAGTGAATTGCCAGTGAAAGGTTTGCCTAGTGGTTGAGAATCTGTTAGCTGTTTACCAAGTTCATTTCTGATTGCTTCAACTTTCTTGCAAAGGAAATCAGAAAAGATGTTAGGCAGAGTGGAAGGAGGATAGATAGTGGGCAGTTGGGCAGATTCTGTGCGAGCAGACAAGCTGTTAGTAATATGATAGAGTTCTTTGCTGGATTTGGACTCAGAGATCTTGCTAGTGTAAAAAAGAATCTTAGCTTTGCCAACAAGAAAAGAAACAAAGTTCTTAGCTTTAGTGTGAATTTGTTTGAGAACAGTCAGTCCACCCTTTCCCTGCCTCGTCCACTTTTGGCTCCAGTGACCTTGACTTTTGACCAACGACCTTCATTTTAAAAATATTAACTACCCTTAACCCCCCTTAACCATGTGCGCGTGCGTACATTGACGTGCGGCAGCATTTTTAGCGTTTTGTCGCGGTGCATGATTTTGTAGTCATTTTGCATTTTCTATGACGCGGTGCGTCATTTTGATTATTATTGGATTGTTTGATTGTGATCGCCATCATAAATTGTAAGCGCTACACAAGATTGGCTTACTTTGAAGAATACACAGCGCAAATTTTTTTTTTAAAGGACACCAGCCTTGATGGGGCTGGCTATGAAACAAGTTTCAGACCAATTATTAATCTCATTACCATGATCATTATTATCATCACAATATCTCATTTGATTTCAGGAAGAGTTCGTCAACACTAACTTTAACCACTGCACGCGCTTCCTGGAGGAATACAAGGCGCCGTTCGAGGACACCGGTTCTGCCGTGTACAAAGCAGGCCTCAGGCTGATCAGCGCCCAGCAGCATCTCATCCCCTGTGTGGCCCAGCAAGCGTGGAGTGAAAAACTGAAGAAAGGTCAGTTATAAGATATTGAGAGACAAATCATCACCAACGTCATCATCATCATCATCGTCATCGTTATCATCATCATCACCATCATCTCCTCCTTTCCACATCCGGCACTTCCGTAGTCTTTTGGCACACATAAAAGATCATTATAGAGAAACAACTAACAACGAACATGCACACGCTACTTGAGGGCACATAATTATGTCACGTACTCACACTCCAATACACACTCTCACACACACACACACACACACACACACACACACACACACACACACACACACACACACACACACACACACACACACGCGCGCGCGCGCGTACATGCACACACACGCACACACTTCTAGTCTATGTAAGCTTACAAAAGTCCTCATACTCACAAATGTTTCACTTTCTCTTTCCATGTAATTGTGTGTATGCTGGACGGGCATTTTTCAATTAAATAAACATTGAAACCACTGCTTTCTTTTCTCCACCCCTCCCCTATCTCGCTCGCTTACAAACTGCCTCTTTCGCGCGTTCTCTCATTTAGGCTCTACACTTCTCTTTCCACAGAAGGCGTGGACGACCGCTCCACCTGGGCCAGGGCCTTCGTTCAAAGTAACCGCTGTTGGAGTAACAGTTCCTTCATCCGGGGCCTGGCCGACACGCGCTCTGACAGCGAGAAAGAGGCTCTGGTGGACGAGATGTACAGTCGTCTGGAGAAGGAAGTGGCCGCCCAGGATCCCAGGGAGTTCAAGAATGACAAACTTCTAGGTTACGTGTTTGCTCGGAAAATTTAAAGCACCCCAACCCAAGAAGAAAAAAGAACAGAGTTGGTGGCTTCTGAGTTGCATGTTTGCTGGAGTGGCTTATCAGTTTATGTTTGTTTCCTTTGAAGCCAGAAAAAAAGATAGAACAGGTATATTAAATCTGGCTTGTAGGCTATATTCAAATAGCTATATACCGATCTCCAAACATGAGAAAGAAGGCCCAGCCGAGTGCCACCAAAACACTTATTGTAACATCTAATTATCGCATTAACTCCTTGTTTTTAGATCTCATTATTATCATTTACATTTCATTAATGCGTTTAACTCAGTGTAAAATGCGCGTGAGTTTTTGTGCAAGAATACATAATGAATATCATTAGGTCCGTGCATTCAAACATAATTAATATCATTAGAATGTATTTACCGTTTGTCAACACCAACACGATATTTACAGCTGTTATCTATTTTTGTTGGTAATCATTAGCTTCTGAAGTTTTTATGTACAAAAGTCGACTAGATTTCCACCTGAGCGTTCGTGGCGCTTTTGTTATGAAGAAAGCCAAAAGATCTTGTCTTGCTTACTCACACGTCGGCACCACTTTTACGTCATCAAACAAAAAATGCGTCATTGGGTGATGACAATTTTCTGGGCGACAAAAGTAGGGGATATCAGGGCTTGTCAGACCCCGCGACAGGTTCCTCATTTCATTTTTATTGCTAAGTATTTTGCTGTAGAATGATTTTGATCTTGTGAAAGCCTCGTGCTGTCCTCCTGCCGTGTCCTGTGTAAGATTGGAAAGTGTCCATTAATTTGAGAAATGTTGAGAGCAAAAAAGTCTAATTTTTGCTATTATTTGTAACGAATGAATCTCAATCAACTGAATTTTCTATAAACGTATGTTGTCGACATATCCATACATTTACTCAACAAGTGGTCTAAAAATGAGCTTCTACTTCAGTTGGCTTACCTTTTATGGCGACAAAAGCTCAAAAGTAGGCGGACCAGCTCCGTTCTCCCCTATTTTCAATGCAGTAAGTTTACTTTATTTTCCACCCGGAAACTGATCCCGTTCGTATGGTCTTAATCTGTGCAATAAGAGTTTTAAACACTAAATATCATTCGGGACATGACAATTGCTATTACGAAGATTTGCTCAATTTGCATAGCTCTCAACCTTGTAAACTGTGGACTACATTCTTTGTGGATTAATGGATTTTGCTATGTTGGTGCAGCGGTTGCTATGATTGGATCTACATAGAGGTGCATCTCGCCTCTTCAATGCATTGTGATTTTCTGCTGTTTTTATATAAATGGTAAGATCGGTATATATACGTTATTTGGATTTGGGCATGGTACATGACTTTTGTGATGTCTCGACACCGTGTTCTTTAGCATACTCGAGCTGAAGCTCTCGTATGCTAAAGAACAAGGTCTCGACATCACAAAAGTCATGTACGATGCCCAAATCCAAATAACTTATAATATGGTACTATGTTTTCAGCTTCCTTCACAATTTGTCTTTGTACGTACCTTTGGTAGGGCTTTATATAAGTATTCTTGTTGTCCTATCTCATTATTGTACTAATTTGTGATATTCAATAAATATACCATTTGAACCAAAGAACCGGTATTATAGTTAATGTATTTGCTCGGAAACGTAATGGTCTCAATGCACGTGAACATTTTCCCACTTTCCCTATGGCAACACGGCTATCGGCCAGTCATAATATGACTTGAACATCACTGTGTTGCCATGGGGAAAGAGTGAAAAATGTTCACGTGTACAGAGACCTTAAGTTTTTAGAAAAGAGAAGAAAACGAAAATTGGGTATCTCTGTTTTTGGTTCTTTTCATGTTAAAGAAATTGTTAATATTCCCTCAGAAATCATTTTTATGAGATGAACAAAGTATCTCACATTTCTATTTCTATCTTGTTGGTCTACAACTGCAAAATAATGTAAATGATTTCACATTTGGATTTGGATACTGGATTTGCCGTTATTGCTGGTGTATCAATATTCCAATGATCTTGCTATCGTCAGGCCAAAAAAACACTTGCACTAAACACATGTTTGGTATCAAGTTTTCGGATACAGATGCTGAATTTGACGACCTTGTATTTTGTTGTTAGAATAGTTTCTAAAATGTGTTTCTGATATTGTTGTGACCTGGGACACGAAACGTGTTACAAGATGCATTTGTCATGTATGTGTACACGCTCAAATGTAGATGTGTGTACGTATTATATGCGCGTGCATATATTTGTGTATCACTATCTTTGTGCTTTAATTTTGATATACATATTTCAGTTACAATATTTGTGGCTTGCGATTAGCATAAACAATCCGTTTTGCTAGTGTGCTTTTGTTTGCATTTGTTTTGTACTTCTTAGTTCTAGTACTTTTGTTTATTTGTTTTTGAAATATACAGATTTGACCAAAAGGGCTCGTTTATTGTTTTAATTGTAAAGTTTGTTTGAACTAACCTAGATTTCTTTAACCCACACAAACAGTTACAGTGACTGACATCGAATTTGCTGCTACTTTGTCTTAGTCAGCGTGGAACATTAAGTAACTTTTTGTTGTAATGGAAGTTCACTGGATAACCTATACTTTTGAGTCAACAATATTAACATTATTAATTGTCAGATTTCAAACCGCGTTTTTGCAAAACACTCGCAACAACAAAACAACAGCAACACAAACACACACGCACGCTAACACACACGCGCACGCGCGCGCGCGCACGCACACACATACGCACATACTTTTTATCTGCCACAAACACACACATACACACACGCGCATACGCACATGCACACACACACGCACACACACGCGCACGCACGCACGCACACACACACACGCACACGCACACGCACGCACGCACGCACACACACACACACACACACACACACACACACACACACACACACACACACACACACTCAACTGACCAGCCATAAAGGAAGAAGAGACAGGGACACATAATAATGGCGAATTAGGCGAGACATACAGACACACCAGAGATAGAGGAAGAAGACACAGGGACACATAATAATGGCGAATTAGGCGAGACATACGGACACATCAGAGATAGAGGAAGAAGAGACAGGGACACATAATAACAGCGAATTAGGCGAGACATACAGACACACCAGAGATAGAGGAAGAAGAGACAGGGACACATAATAACGGCGAATTAGGCGAGACATACGGACACACCAGAGATAGAGGAAGAAGAGACAGGGACACAGCAAATTAGGCGAGACATACGGACGGCTGAGCGCTGCTCGTGTAGCAAACATAGTTCATCAGTTTGTGAAAAACAATTATTTTCACATTTTATTGCGCAGTGATTGCCTACTTATCATGCACAATGTCGAAAATGACAGGTTCAGTGGTTTTGCACAAACTGAAGAAAATCACTTCCGGTTCTCGAAATACTGCTGCGAAAGAAATTTTTAAACTGGATCAGCAGACAAGTACTGCTCTAATATAACGGCTTGATGGGGATGCCATAAAAATAGACATAAGTTTCGTCTTTTGTGATCACATCACAGAAGGACTTGGAGTCGCATGGCCCATTAATGGGGAGATAATTTAGTGAACATTTTACCCACCGTCTTTTCATGTTTTTGACAGTAGGGTATATCTCTTCTGGGTCAGTTTTCAGGGCAAAGATTTGTCGCAGAATTCTGGCAATTTGCCAAATAATAGGGTACATTGTAGGCTTACTTTTGAAACAAACATAGATGGAATTGCTGCTTGCAGTGCTTTGATCTAAATAAACATTTGTTCGTTTATGACTGTCAATAATCACTTTCTCTAGCTAGTGTTTTCAAAGTCAAGTGTTCCCAGTTTTAAAAGGCTCTATCCGCTTAAAAATATGCAACATGATACGCAAGGCCGCCCATAAACAGAATCCAAAACCACATTTATGTTCGTCAACTCGTTTGTAAGATTCCGACTTGTGAAGTGGTAGAAATAAATTCGCTATTTTTTACAGGCTCAGCTGTAAACATGACTTTATTCATGACGTTCGGAAAATGACGTGACTGATGACGTCATTTTCAAACTGTGCACGTTAAAAGCAGGATTGAACTTTATTGTGATATAACGTTTATGCAAGTATAAATAAAAACAAGCGTATGGCACCCCTTTTAGGACATTATTTACTGATGTACCCATGTATATTGCAAATATGGTTTCAGTGAAATTGACGAATCCAAAACACAATATCCTTGGGGGACAAAAAAATTTCAAAAACAAATACATGTTCCCCACACCCTGTGCTTCCCATACCACACCAAAACCATATTGATATAAAACATTTCGAACACGACAGGCCCATATTATGATATAACATAGTAAAATAACATACATATAACATTTCTTATGAATACCCGTATATATCCATTGAAGTCGTAGCCAGGATTTGATCCATCTGAAAACCCAAACTTTCATGCAGAAGAAAGCAGTTAACTGAAAACCCAAACTTTCACTTAAAAAAAGTTGTTCATCACAGGTTTTGCACTTAAATGTATGAAAAATGCTTCTGTTCAGGTTCAAATACAGCCAAACAAATCCACCATCCATGACATGCCCACATAGGCTATAAACATTCCATCAATGCAAAAACAATTGACATTTATGATTGAATAAAAACAGGAGTTGATCGCCATCATAACAAAATGCTGAATAAAATATCACCAGCGAAACAATCCTCACAGCAATGCTTTATCGATAAGTTTATGAATGTGAAGATTTTGTTGACATCACAAAAATACAAAAGAGATAGACCATTATTATGATAGTTATTTTGGAATTGTTCAATTACCCAAACCGCTGGGCAAAACAAAATGTCCACCAAGGTGAACGTTGATCCCAAGCTGAGAGAATCTCTTTCAATCTGAGAGGTTATTTTACCTATGATTTTGTACGCTTATGCTCAAGGAAGAACGTTAAAATTAAGGTATCACACGTTGGCAAATTGTTTTAAGACATTCCTCTGTTAAAAACAGCAGTCCACATCTGGTTCATGAATTTCCGCTTTAATAGACGGACGTTAGAAGAAAGTGACCGTTAAAATTGTCAAGGGGTCGTTGTAACTGTCAAGACCGCAGCCAGTGTGAAGTCTCAAGTTGAAAATGTTTTTTGAGTAAGTAGGCCTATTGGCGAGATAAAGAATGCTCATTCGTCGAGCGACGCGGGAACACCTAAGTCTAAGTCAGTAAGAAAAAGAATACAACAGGCATTTAATGGTGAAGCAGTTATAGAATCTTGCATGAATACCCGGATCTTCAGAACCGTTCTGACCGTTGAGTGCCTAGTCAGCTTACTAAAGGCCGGTAGGGTTGACTAATGCACCCAAACACTACAACGCTTTACGTGGATGAACGTCAGCTGGCATCTGGGACATTGCGACTGATAATGAAATATCAGTATATCAGTTTGATCCAGAAACTAAGTAACCAATCATCGTTGGATGTTTCAAGACGAGACCCCTTCAGGAAAAATCCACAGGAAACGGATTACTGAAAACCCCAATCATAAGTTATCATGTGGTCAAATGTTATCCCCCCGTTCCTTCCTCATCAGTCGCACAAAAAATGCATGCCCAAAAAGTGGGTGGCGCGCCTCTGGCTGCGACGTGCTCTCCCGGTGGGAGCAACCCGAATTTCACAGACGCCTCTGTGATTATAAAGTACCAAATACCAAACATTTTAGTCGCTAGACTTCGTCTCTAACGATTGTCATATGGCCCGGATTCCTTACTACACAGAGTAAATCCATCTCTGCAGATTGAATATAAACACCTGTTTACCCAAAGGCGGTTTGGACATGTCATCTGTGGACTGGTATCTGAGGTCATCTGCTTTATCATGACAAAGCAAGTGACCACACTGCTGCAACTACTTTGGATATTCTGCAAAAACACAGAGTTCGAATGGTCTCACTCATACTTCTTTCTCAGATTTAACCCCTTGTGACTGTATCCTATCATATTTTGCCGAGGGCTCTATTTTGACATACCTCGGTCGACCTGGTCTGGCACCATAACCGTTTGCTTTGAAAGGATGATTAAAAGTATGTGTGCTTAGGAAGGATACCTAAAAAATGTAGAGTGGGCAGAAAAAAGTGCACTCTCTCTCTCCGTTCTTATTGAGAGCCCCTCGTATAACATCACATGGAAGAGGAACAAATACATTTTGCCACAATTAGTGTCTTTGTTAGCCAAAGACGAGCATAAGAAATCAATAGTGGAAAACAATCACAGCATGCAACGCTT
>CM065686.1:37715172-37739401 GCA_017654935.2 Phymorhynchus buccinoides
TAAGACCATCTGCTAGTTGGCTGGCACATTCTTTCAGCACATGACTTTGAATACCGTCCGGCCCTGCTGCTTTTGAGGTGTTTATGTTCTTCAGTAGTTTTTCGACTCCTTTCTTGTTAATCTGCAAGTCACAAATTGAGGGGAAGGCACGAGATTGTGTAGATTTTGATTTTGATGATGAAGATGGTGTGAACTGATTTAAACTGGTTGACAAGAATTTTAGCCTTTGTTTGTGCATCACTATGCAGTATTCCATTCCACTTCAATGGTGCGACCCCAATGTTGTCTTGCTTTTTTCATTTTTGAGCTTCTCTCAGGGTCGGGGCTACAACTGACCAGGATCCAGATGCACGGAGTCGATTGTCATCTAGTCATCTCACTCTTCCAAGAGAGTTTGCAATATTCTACGCGAGGCATTCCACCCTGCCTACATTGTTGCTGTTGTTGGCCTACCCTGGCGAAAAGATTCCAGGGATCATCCCAACATCGGAAGCACTTGAACACTATGGTACAAGTGCTTCAGCTACGGATGAGAACATTGCGTGAGTGGCACTAGTTATTTACTACCCGGCCACGTGAGCAGCCACACTCCGTCTTCGAGAGATTTTTTGGAGGCTGATGGTGTTATGCAAGGAGCTTGTCACGGCTAAAGACAACCCCCGCATAGCGTAACAACATTTGATGTAGCCTTGGTGTTCTAGCCTATGTCAATAGGGTTGTCACATCCTTAATTAGGCCAATGCGGAACTGCCTATATTAATCATGTACAGGGTGGCTTCATCCATCCTGCTGTGTCACGCGGTGGGTGGCTGGTGTCACGATGTTAGTAATGTACTATGACTGAGAGATGAAAACAGAGGATCGCGAGAAACATTATTATTGTGTTAGCATCATTGTGAATAAAGATGACTGCGAGGGACGTTGGATATTATTGTGAGCAAAGATGACTGTGAGGGACGTTATTATTGGGTTAATATCACCGTGAGTACAGGTGACTGTGAGGGACGTTATTATTGGGTTGATATCATCGTGAGTAAAGATGACTGTGAGGGACGTTATTATTGCGTTAATATCATCGTGAGTAAAGGTGACTGTGAGGGACGTTATTATTGGGTTAATATCATCGTGAGTAAAGGTGACTGTGAGGAACGTTATTATTGCGTTAATGTCTTCGTGAGTAAAGACGACTGTGATGGAGAGAAAGGGGGGAGCAGAGAGAGAGAGAGGGAGCAGAGAGAGAGAGAAGAGAGACAAATGAAAATGAAAGTGTTTTAATGTCATCAGCAGTTAACATGCCATTTGACATAGAGGCACACAATTTTAACATATTAGTTCAGAAAAATAAAATAAAAAGAAACGAACAAAGTTTTTCCACATAACTAAAAGACAAAAATGAATCTACAAGTATAATCTATATATAACAATACTAAGCGACCAGCAGGTCTAAATAACAAGACGTAGTTTACATGATCACTTGTGATTATACTACAATGTCAAGTTTCTTTTTCCGTAGTTTAGATGCCTCTGCTACAAATTCTGCTATTGATTTTATATAATCTTCTTTCTTTGTTTGCAGCAAAGCCATCAAGTCATATCTCGCAGCCCAGAATGATTTGAAAACATCACTTTTCTTTCGTACATTTTCATACAGTTCACATTGGAAGAAGAAATGAAACTCGTCTTCTACCACATTCAATTTACACACTGGACAATTAACGTCATACTGTATTTCGGTATTATACCATCGCTTATTACAATACAGACCAAGAGTTCTCGTACGAAAACGTACAAACGAATCCCTATGCCATTTTCTTGTTACAATAGATAGATATTTTTCGGGCTGTAGGTCGCTATTAAAACGCAAAAACCATTCGTATTTTTCTTTGTTGTCCATTTCGGAATGCCAAGTCTGTTGATACGATGAAATTAAGCGTTCTTTCAATTCATAAATAAAGGCCTTATCATGTTCAACTCCCTGGTTATTCCACACAAAACCAAACCCATTTTGGAAAAGAAACGTCTTTATATCCGATACCCAGTTTTGCTTACCATTCTCATGCTGGTTTAATAACATGTTGTAAGCCTGTTTGCTTATTCTACTTATTGGAAGTTTAGCTAAGCGCAGCCAATATCTAATACATTTAACCTTTGTGCGTAACTGTAAAGGATATCTTCCTGTCTCCCCGTATGCCATTTTATTAGAACTATGTAAGGGGATATTTAGAAAACGCTTAATGGCTAACGTGTGCACTTTTTCCACCAATTCATTTTTCAATAGCCCCCATACTTCTGCTCCATATGTTATCATTGGTTCCACTTGGGTATCAAAGAGTTTCCAAAAAGTAGCTGGATCAATACACTTCAGTCTTTTTAATGATCGTAAAATATCAATCACACCTCTTCTTCCTTTCCTATACATTTCTTGCCATGCCCTACTCATGCTTAATTTAGTCGTAAAGACTAATCCTAAATATTTGTAGCTGTTTGTTACTTGCACTTCGACATTACCGTACCACCATTTTTCCTGTGATGCTAAATAACCTCCCATTCTGAACACCATAATTTTCGTCTTGTCTAAGTTAACCGTTAGGTGTAATCTATCCGATTCTTCCTTTAAAGCATTTAACTGACTTTGTAGACCTACTACAGTATCAGAGAGCAAAATTACATCGTCTGCAAATAGTAATAGTAAAATTTCAACTGCATTAGGTAATAACTGTATCCCATGTCTTCCTTTTTTATTGATCTCTAGGGCCAATTCGTTAATAAAGAAGGAGAATATTTGTGGACTTAATAAGCACCCTTGCTTAACTCCCCGCGGACAGTTGAAAAAGTCAGAATATAAGTTCTTGTCCCGAACACAGGCCAGCACTGAGAGAGAGAGAGAGAGAGAGAGAGAGAGAGAGAGAGAGAGAGAGAGAGAGAGAGAGAGAGAGAGAGAGAGAGAGAGAGAGAGAGAGAGAGAGAGAGAGAGAGAGAGAGAGAGAGAGAGAGAGAGAGAGAGAGAGAGAGAGAGAGAGAGAGAAAGAGAGAGAGAAAGAGAGAGAGAGACAGAGATATATTTTAGTAATTGTTCCCTGTTGCCCAGCAATATCAATTTTCTGGTGATTTTTTATAAAAGCGTTGCATGCTGTGATTGTTTTCCACTATTGATTTCTTATGCTCGTCTTTGGCTAACAAAGACACTAATTGTGGCAAAATGTATTTGTTCCTCTTCCATGTGATGTTATACGAGGGGCTCTCAATAAGAACGGAGAGAGAGAGTGCACTTTTTTCTGCCCACTCTACATTTTTTAGGTATCCTTCCTAAGCACACATACTTTTAATCATCCTTTTCAAAGCAAACGGTTGTGGTGCCAGACCAGGTCGACCGAGGTATGTCAAAATAGAGCCCTCGGCAAAAGATGATAGGATACAGTCACAAGGGGTTAAATCTGAGAAAGAAGTATGAGTGAGACCATTCGAACTCTGTGTTTTTGCAGAATATCCAAAGTAGTTGCAGCAGTGTGGTCACTTGCTTTGTCATGATAAAGCAGATGACCTCAGATACCAGTCCACAGATGACATGTCCAAACCGCCTTTGGGTAAACAGGTGTTTATATTCAATCTGCAGAGATGGATTTACTCTATGTAGTAAGGAATCCGGGCCATATGACAATCGTTAGAGACGAAGTCTAGCGACTAAAATGTTTGGTATTTGGTACTTTATAATCACAGAGGCGTCTGTGAAATTCGGGTTGCTCCCACCGGGAGAGCACGTCGCAGCCAGAGGCGCGCCACCCACTTTTTGGGCATGCATTTTTTGTGCGACTGATGAGGAAGGAACGGGGGGATAACATTTGACCACATGATAACTTATGATTGGGGTTTTCAGTAATCCGTTTCCTGTGGATTTTTCCTGAAGGGGTCTCGTCTTGAAACATCCAACGATGATTGGTTACTTAGTTTCTGGATCAAACTGATATACTGATATTTCATTATCAGTCGCAATGTCCCAGATGCCAGCTGACGTTCATCCACGTAAAGCGTTGTAGTGTTTGGGTGCATTAGTCAACCCTACCGACCTTTAGTAAGCTGACTAGGCACTCAACGGTCAGAACGGTTCTGAAGATCCGGGTATTCATGCAAGATTCTATCACTGCTTCACGATTAAATGCCTGTTGTATTCTTTTTCTTACTGACTTAGACTTAGGTGCCCCCGTGTCGCTCGACGAATGAGCATTCTTTATCTCGCCAATAGGCCTACTTACTCAAAAAACATTTTCAACTTGAGACTTCACACTGGCTGCGGTCTTGACAGTTACAACGACCCCTTGACGATTTTAACGGTCACTTTCTTCTAACGTCCGTCTATTAAAGCGTAAATCCTTGAACCAGATGTGGACTGCTGTTGTTAACAGAGGAATGTCTTAAAACAATTTGCCAACGTGTGATAGCTTAATTTTAACGTTCTTCCTTGAGCATAAGCGTACAAAATCATAGGTAAAATAACCTCTCAGATTGAAAGAGATTCTCTCAGCTTGGGATCAACGTTCACCTTGGTGGACATTTTGCTTTGCCCAGCGGTTTGGGTAATTGAAAAATTCCAAAATAACTATCATAATAATGGTCTATCTCTTTTGTGTTTTTGTGATGTCAACAAAATCTTCACATTCATAAACTTATCGATAAAGCATTGGTGTGATGATTGTTTCGCTGGTGATATTTTATTCAGCATTTTTTTTATGATGGCGATCAACTCCTGTTTTTAGCCAATCATGAATGTCAATTATTTTTGCATTGATGGAATGTTTATAGCCTATGTGGGCATTTCATGGATGGTGGATTTGTTTGGCTGTATTTGTACCTGAACAGAAGCATTTTTCATACATTTAAGTGCAAAACCTGTGATGAACAATTTTTTAAAAGTGAAAGTTTGGGTTTTCAGTTAACTGCTTTCTTCTGCATGAAAGTTTGGGTTTTCAGATGGATCAAATCCTGGCTACGACTTCAATGGATATATACGGGTATTCATAAGAAATGTTATATGTATGTTATTATGCTATGTTATATGGGCCTGTCGTGTTCGAAATGTTTTATATCAATATGGTTTTGGTGTGGTATGGGAAGCACAGGGTGTGGGGAACATGTATTTGTTTTTGAAATAATTTTTTCCCCCAAGGATATTGTGTTTTGGATTCGTCAATTTCACTGAAAACATATTTGCAATATACATGGGTACATCAGTAAATAATGTCCTAAAAGGGGTGCCATACGATTGTTTTTCTTTATACTTGCATAAACGTTATATCACAATAAAGTTCAATCCTTCTGCTTTTAACGTGCACAGTTTGAAAATGACGTCATCAGTCACGTCATTTTCCGAACGTCATGAATAAAGTCATGTTTACAGCTGAGCCTGTGAAAAATGGATCTGACAAAATAGCGAATTTATTTCTACACCTTCACAAGTCGGAATCTTACAAACGAGTTGACGAACATAAATGTGGTTTTGGATTCTGTTTATGGGCGGCCTTGCGTATCATGTTGCATATTTTTAAGCGGATAGAGCCTTTTAAAACTGTATTTCTTCTTCTTCGATCGCTCAAACAGTTTCCTGTCAATTATGAGCGTAAATGCGTCATGCTGCCGTTATGCGCCTAACTAAGAAATAGTTAGGCCCAGCAAGTCCGACTTCGGCTGGAGGAGGATATCTTTTTGAAAGTGTTTCGTGAAAAAAGGCAGGAGAATGGACCGGTTAGGCAGAAAGATAGTAGATGACAGTAAGCAAAGGGAAAAGGCAAAGTCAAAGTGTGACAGATGAGAGGAAGTTACAAGCACATAACTTCCAGAAGGTGGGGGAACTATTTATACAAAAGACCCTCCGGTATCCCCACGGGGGAAGCAGTATTTCGAGAACCGGAAGTGATTTTCTTCAGTTTGTGCAAAACCACTGGACCTCTCATTGTCGACATTGTGCATGATAAGTAGGCAATCATTGCGCAATAAAATGTGGAAATAATTGTTTTTCACAAACTGATGATCTATGTTTGCTACACGAGCAGCGTTCAGCCGTCGGCGCTAGTAGAACCCTGCTACTTCATGAAAACACTATTCCTCTCAAGGTCAAGGTCATTATGACCTACCCTGGTACGTAAGATGTCCAGATTCTTCCCCACTCACTCCCCAGACCCAACTTGATCCCATGCTGTTTTGGGTTTTGGGTTATTCTTGTTATTAAAGAAGAAGTTAGAAAAACGAGAATATTCTCCTGTTGAAAGCTTGCCCAAACCATTGATTTCACAGATCAACGCCTTCTTTCTGTCGGAGTACCAAAAAGTACTTTAATCAAAATCAAAATGTTTGAAAATGTGTGTGATTTAGCTTATCAGAAAGAGGCGGTTGAAGTCGTGTAGAAGTTTCATGTAAATCCACCACTCAGTTGTCGTTTTACAACAGTAAGAACATTATTTATTGATTGGCCCACGTACTATGGAACAACTTCTTTGTACGCAAAGAATTAGCAAAAAGTTCAGTTATTTACAATAGGCATACAAGCCGCGATTAGGTAAGGCTAAAATAACTGCTGTCCTTTCTGTCCCACAATATTTGTAACAAAAAGTGCATTTCGTATTGTGTGGCCTAAATATATTGATTGAAGAAAAGAATCTATCCCATCTAAATGCTACAAACATTCCTCGCTGTGTGAATTGGAACTGATTATAAATAACCAATTAAAACCCAAACATAATTATCAAGTTGCTTGTGTTAATATGCAAAGCACCTGCCTAGCGCAAAGAAAGCATATACTTTTCATAATTGTGTTTAATTACTTTTGTGTGTGTCTTCTAATGTGGCTTGTATATTCCAGTTAGAGTTCAATTAACTGTTGTCCATGTTTTGATTTAGTTTAGCTACTTGGTCCAAGTGGTCCAAGTCCAAGTCACGTTAATGTTTGAGAACTATGACTTTGTGGGTACCTTTAGCATCTTTTGTGTTTTCGTTCTTCTTATCATGTGAACTCCAATTAAACCATTTTTTACTTTGACTCTCTCAAACTTTGTGGGTACCTTTAGCATCTTTTGTGGGGTTCTTGTTTCGTTCTTCTTATCATGTGAACTCCAATTAAACCATTTTTTTTACTTTGACTCTCTCATGTTGTATCTGTCTTTTCTGGCGCTCTCTGTGCCGATGTCTCCTGTATGTCTCGCCTAATTCGCTGTTATTACGTGTCCCTGTCTCTTCTTCCTCTATCTCTGGTGTGTCCGTATATCTCGCCTAATTTGCTGTGTCCCTGTCTCTTCTTCCTCTATCTCTGGTGTGTCCGTATGTCTCGCCTAATTCGCTGTTATTATGTGTCCCTGTCTCTTCTTCCTCTATCTCTGGTGTGTCCGTATGTCTCGCCTAATTCGCTGTTATTATGTGTCCCTGTCTCTTCTTCCTCTATCTCTGGTGTGTCCGTATGTCTCGCCTAATTCGCTGTTATTATGTGTCCCTGTCTCTTCTTCCTCTATCTCTGGTGTGTGTCCGTATGTCTCGCCTAATTCGCTGTTATTATGTGTCCCTGTCTCTTCTTCCTCTATCTCTGGTGTGTCCGTATGTCTCGCCTAATTCGCTGTTATTATGTGTCCCTGTCTCTTCTTCCTCTATCTCTGGTGTGTCCGTATGTCTCGCCTAATTCGCTGTTATTATGTGTCCCTGTCTCTTCTTCCTCTATCTCTGGTGTGTCCGTATGTCTCGCCTAATTCGCTGTTATTATGTTCCCTGTCTCTTCTTCCTCTATCTCTGGTTATGTCTCGCCTAATTCGCTGTATGTGTCCCTGTCTCTTCTTCCTCTATCTCTGGTTTGTCCGTATGTCTCGCCTAATTCGCTGTTATTATGTGTCCCTGTCTCTTCTTCCTCTATCTCTGGTGTGTCC
The DNA here is from genome assembly GCA_017654935.2 of Phymorhynchus buccinoides. NCBI lineage: Eukaryota > Metazoa > Mollusca > Gastropoda > Neogastropoda > Raphitomidae > Phymorhynchus > Phymorhynchus buccinoides. The sequence goes on from CM065686.1 coordinate 37,723,071, forward strand.
GTATGTCTCGCCTAATTCGCTGTTATTATGTGTCCCTGTCTCTTCTTCCTCTATCTCTGGTGTGTCCGTATGTCTCGCCTAATTCGCTGTTAGTATGTGTCCCTGTCTCTTCTTCCTCTATCTCTGGTGTGTCCGTATGTCTCGCCTAATTCGCTGTTATTGTGTGTCCCTGTCTCTTCTTCCTCTATCTCTGGTGTGTCCGTATGTCTCGCCTAATTCGCTGTTATTATGTGTCCCTGTCTCTTCTTCCTCTATCTCTGGTGTGTCCGTATGTCTCGCCTAATTCGCTGTTATTATGTGTCCCTGTCTCTTCTTCCTCTATCTCTGGTTTGTCCGTATGTCTCGCCTAATTCGCTGTTATTATGTGTCCCTGTCTCTTCTTCCTCTATCTCTGGTGTGTCCGTATGTCTCGCCTAATTCGCTGTTATTGTGTGTCCCTGTCTCTTCTTCCTCTATCTCTGGTGTGTCCGTATGTCTCGCCTAATTCGCTGTTATTATGTGTCCCTGTCTCTTCTTCCTCTATCTCTGGTGTGTCCGTATGTCTCGCCTAATTCGCTGTTATTATGTGTCCCTGTCTCTTCTTCCTCTATCTCTGGTGTGTCCGTATGTCTCGCCTAATTCGCTGTTATTGTGTGTCCCTGTCTCTTCTTCCTCTATCTCTGGTGTGTCCGTATGTCTCGCCTAATTCGCTGTTATTGTGTCCCTGTCTCTTCTTCCTTTATGGCTGGTCAGTTCAGTGTGTGTGTGTGTGTGTGTGTGTGTGTGTGTGTGTGTGTGTGTGTGTGTGTGTGTGTGTGTGTGTGTGTGTGTGTGTGTGTGTGTGTGTGTGTGTGTGTGTGTGTGTGTGTGTGTGTGTGTGTGTGTATGTGTGTGTATGTGTGTGTGCGTGTGTGTGTCAGTGTGTGCTTGTGACAGATAAAAAGAATGTGCGTATGTGTGTGCGTGCGCGCGCGCGTGCGCGTGTGTGTTGCGTGTGTGTGTGTGTTTGTGTTGCTGTTGTTTTGTTGTTGCGAGTGTTTTGCAAAAACGCGGTTTGAAATCTGACAATTAATAATGTTAATATTGTTGACTCAAAAGTATAGGCTGTCCAGTGAACTTCCATTACAAAAAAAAGATATATAATGTTCCACGCTCACTAAGACAAAGTAGCAACAAATCCGATGTCAGTCATTGTAACTGTTTGTGTGGGTTAAAGAAATCTAGGTTAGTTCAAACAAACTTTACAATTCAAACAATAAACGAGCCCTTTTGGTCAAATCTGTATATTTCAAAAACAAATAAACAAAAGTAGTAGAACTAAGAAGTACAAAACAAATGCAAACATAAGCACAATAGCAAAACGGATTGCATGTGCTAATCACAAGCCACAAATATTGTAACTGAAATATGTATATCAAAATTAAAGTACAAAGATAGTGATACACAAATACATGCACGCGCATATAATATGTACACACATCTACATTTGAGCGTGTACACATACATGACAAATGCATTTTGTAACACGTTTCGTGTCCCAGGTCACAAGATCAGAAACACATTTTAGAAACTATTCTAACAACAACATACAAGGTCATCAAATTCAGCATCTGTATCCGAAAACTTGATACCAAACATGTGTTTAGTTCAAGTGCTTTTGTTGGCCTGACTATAGCAAGATCATTGGAATATTGATACATCAGCAACAACGGCAAATCCAGAATCCAAATCCAAATGTGAAATCATTTACATTATTTTGCAGTTGTAGACCTACAACATAGAAATAGAAATGTAAGATACTTTGTTCATCTCATAAAAATGATGGTTGCATTTCTGAGGGAATATTTACAGTTTCTGTAACATGAAAAGTACCAAAAACAGGAGATACCCAATTTTCGTTTTCTTCTCTTTTCTAAAAATAATAGGTATCTGTAAACGTGAACATTTTTCACTCTTTCCCCATGGCAACACAGTGATGTGAAAGTCATATTATGACTGGCCGATAGCCGTGTTGCCATAGGGAAAGCGGGAAAATGTTCAAGTGCATTGAGACCATTACGCTTCCGAGCAAATACATTAACTATAATACCGGTTCTTTGGTTTAAATGGCATATTTATTGAATATCACAAATTAGTACATTAATGAGATAGGACAACAAGAATAGTTATATAATGCCCTACCAAAGGTACGTATAAAGACAAATTGTGAAGGAAGCTGAAAACATAGTACCATATACAGTCGAACCCGCTTATAAGACATCCGCTTAAAAGAAAACCCGCTTATAAGAAAGCAATGTTTTTTCCCCGGCCGAACTCCTTCTTTCTTATGTACATGTACATGTATTATCAAAACTCGGATATAAGAAAACCGCTTATAAGAAAACTCGGTTATAATGAAGCAAATTCGTTCTCCCATCTGCGATGTAAACTCGGATATAAGAAAATGATTTCATACAAGGGAGTTGGTTTGCAGTTCATTTTCTTATAAGCGAGTTTGATTTTCTTATCAGCGATTTTTAAAAAATTAGGGCATGAACTGAAAGGATGTTCCAAAAAGTGCAGTCGTTCCAACAAAACAAACAAAAGCGGAAAATGTATGTCAGAGCAGCTACGTCACAGACACTCTAACCTTAATATAGAAAGATACAGCCGAATCCGCTTGTAAGAAAACTTGCTTATAATGAAGCAAACAAATTTCCATGCCGAACTTCTTCTTTCTTATCTATAATCAAAACTCGGATATAAGAAACTCGCTTATAAGAAAACTCGGTTAGAAGCAAGCAAATTCCTTCTCCCATCCGCAATGGAAACTTGGACATAAGAAAAGTATGTCATACAAGAGAGTTGGTTTGCAGTTCGTGTTTTTTTATTTTATAAGTGAGCTCTATTTTCTTTTAAGCAAATTACCATTGACAACATTTTCTTAAAGGCCCACCAGATCACATGTCAAAATCATGGGTTCCACATGTTTTTCCTCTTATAGCTGGTACGAAATCTTGTTTTGACCAGGTTTGACTCCCATACAAATGCCCCCAAATTAAAAACGAAACATTTTAAAGAGCAGCCTCAATTTGAAACTGGGGGAATTTCTATTTGGGTCACAGGTACCCAGAAAAAAACAAGGGACTTAATCATGTTGGGTCAGTGTGTCTTTAAAAGTGAGTTGGACCTGAAATGAAAGGATGTTCTGAGAAAATTGAAGTCATTCCAAAAAGGGAAAGTTTACTTCATACCAGTTGCGTCACAGACAGTCTAAACAGTACAGGCACTTGATTGCAAGACTAATTGAATTGTTTTTGTTCCTTTATTCTATGCTTTCCTTCAGTATTCTGTGCAAAATAAATTTTGAGCAGAAGAAAACCAAATATGAGTGCCTGTGCTTTTGTTGTGGTGGTAGAGAGACTGTCCATTCTTTTATTTACACGTTGAACTGTAGAGGGGAAGTATTGTTTTTATTTTGATCTTGATGATTTTTTGCTCCTTCTGTTGCCTACTTTTTGCTCCTTTTGCTATATTTGATGTTTGCTGTTTAATTGTTTGTCTGTGTTGATAAAGGCGCATTCGCCGAAATATCCAGTAGTTTTGTTTTGTCTCTTGTGAATAAAATAACGTCACTTTGCACTTGTCGTGTAGTTGTTTGTTTGCTTATTTTCAGCAGCAATGGCAGAGAGGAAAAGGTAATCCATTTCTTTAAGAAGATAAATATAAATAACTGAATATGTGGACGAAAATCTACATAAACAAAAGCAAACGATTGATAAAAAGCTGCATGGGTGGACAGTAAACGGTAATATTTCAGTACAAGAAAGGTGAAGGGGTACGTATTTGATAACAGTGAAAAGGAAAAAAAAAGCTTGCTAGCTTGAGTGGTTGTAGGCACCTTTAAATCTTCTTCTTAGTAGACGTTTTGATTTTATGATGTTAGAAATGCATCAAATTAGGAAAAAGGATGTTCTCTTCATTTTGTTTCGGATATAAGAAAACTCGAAAATGGTAATAAGCAAAAAATGATCTCCCAAAATCTACATAAACAAAAGCAAATGATTGATAAAAAGCTGCATGGGTGGACAGTAAACGGTAATATTTCAGTACAAGAAAGGTGAAGGGGTACGTATTTGATAACAGTGAAAAGGAAAAAAAAGCTTGCTAGTTTGAGTGGTTGTAGGCACCTTTAAATCTTCTTCTTAGTAGACGATTTTGATTTTATGATGTTAGAAATGCATCAAATTAGGAAAAAGGATGTTCTCTTCATTTTGTTTCAGATATAAGAAAACTCAAATATGGTAATAAGCAAAACATGATCTCCCTTCGATTTTCTTATAACCAAGTATTGCTGTATTTTGATTTTATGATGTAAAACATGAGTCATAGGTCGCAAGTTTCTTTATAGTCCATTGGCATTGTACAAACGCAAATACAAAATTGTCTTCCACTGTGTAAAATGAGTTATACATCCAAATTAGAATATTGATTAAAAACAAGAAACAGAAATTTACATTTAAACAAATATGTTACTCTCACACCACACCCACTCATTCATCTGCTCTCCGCTATCTTGCTCGCTCATCATACAACTCACACCACGTCTGCCTTTTTAATTTTCTGTTCCGTTCTTTCTTGTTTTCCTCCTTTGTTTTGCATTTCCCCCCTTTTTTCATGCACCAAGTTAGGTAAAAGCATTTTCTCTTAGTTTTCTGTTTCTGTTTGTCTTTTATTTAAATTTTTTCTCTTTTTCTCTTTTATTTTTTCCCTTTTTCCCCATTCAAATCGGTTATAAGAAAACAAATTCAAAATGTTTTCTTATATCCGAGTATCGGATATAAGGAAACCCGGATATAGGGGAAGACGGGGTAAAAAGCGCATTGGTGGGTAAGACGCCCACCCCAATTATCTCATGAAATAAAGAAAATTTCAGTCAAATTTGCCCATGAGACGAATGCTAGACATTAACGCTCGTCTCATGGGCAAAATGAGACTGAAATTTGCTTCATTTCATGAGATAATTGGGGTGGGCTTCTTACCCGCCCATGCGCTTTTCACCCCGTCTTCCCCTAAGAAAACAATTTTTTGATCTCCCTTCGATTTTCTTATAACCGGGTTTGACTGTAGCTATTTCAATATAGCCTACAAGCCAGAATTAATATAACTGTTCTATCTTTTTGTTCTGCCTTCAAAGGAAACAAACATAAACTCATAAGCCATTCCAGCAAACATGTAACTCAGAAGCCACCAATTCTGTTCTTTTTTATTCTTGGGTTGGGGTGCTTTACATTTTCCGAGCAAACACGTAACCAAGAAATTTGTCATGCTTGAACTCCCTGGGATCCTGGGCGGCCACTTCCTTCTCCAGTCGACTGTACATCTCGTCCACCAGAGCCTCTTTCTCGCTGTCAGAGCGCGTGTCGGCCAGGCCCCGGATGAAGGAACTGTTACTCCAACAGCGGTTGCTTTGCACTACGGCGCTGGCCCAGGTGGAGCGGTCGTCCACTCCTTCTGTGGAAAAAGAAGTGTAGGGCCTTAATGAGAGAACGCGCGAAAGAGGCAGTTTGTAAGCGAGCGAGAGAGGGAGGGGTGGAGAAAAGAAAGGGGTGGTTTCAATGTTTATTTAATTGCAAAATGCCCGTCAAGCATACACACAATTACATGGAAAGAGAAAGTGAAACATTTGGGAGTCTGAGGAATATGACTTTTGTAAGCTTATATAGATTACAAGTGTGTGTGTGTGTGTGTGTGTGTGTGTGTGTGTGTGTGTGTGTGCGTGCGTGTGCGTGTGCGTGTGCGTGTGTGTGTGTGTGCGTGCGTGTGTGTATGTGTGCGTATGTGTGCGTGTACGCGCGCGCGCGTGTTTGTGTGTGTGCGTGTGTGTGTATGTTGGAGTGTGAGTACGTGACATATGTGCCCTCAAATAGCGTGTGCATGTTAGTTATTAGTTGTTTCTCTATAATGAGCTTTTATGTGTGCCAAAAGACTACGAAAGTGCCCGATGTGGAAAGGAGGAGATGATGGTGGTGGTGATGATGATGATGATGATGATGCTGACGATGACGACGATGATGATGATGATGTTGATGATGATGACGATGGTGATGATTAGTCTCTCATTAGCTTATAACTCACCTTTCTTCAGTTTTTCACTCCACGCTTGCTGGGCCACACAGGGGATGAGAAGCTGCTGGGCACTGATCAGCCTGAGGCCTACTTTGTACACGGCAGAACTGGTGTCCTCGAATGGCGCCTTGTATTCCTCCAGGAAGCGCGTGCACATGTTAAAGTTAGTGTTGACGAACTCTTCCTGCAATCAAATGAGGTATTGTGATGATACTAATAATTTTGTATTTTGTTTTTAACCTTTTTATTACTTTTTTAACATGAACAATACATAAACTTGAAAAACAAAACAACACAAAAAACAACACACACACACACACAAAACAACACAGCAATATACATACATAAACAACATATAATAACAGATAAATTGAATAATGAATGGATTCATTAATGAATATATGTAGATCAAAGAATACCTAACTTAATTAAAACAAACTAAAACTAAACAAAAAAAGAAGAAAAGACGACACCCAAACAAAATTTCCGTCTATGTGCACATGTACTAACCATATTATGCAGATGAGCATAAATGTATCTTGAATGGGAAAAAAATCAATGGATATTTCGTTTGTGTGCACATATACATGTAGTAGAGAAAACTAATCGTTATACACTATATAGGCATGCTCTTAACAATATTATGTTCACATTGTTGTGCGTTCACATCCTTATGCTTAGTGTGTCGCGAAACAGGAATACTTAAGGATACATACACAGGAGTCCACATATTTTGATGAAAGGTATCGTAAGCAGAAAATTAGAAGAAAAAAAAAGGAGAAAAGGATAATTTTATACCGTAAGCATTTTATAACTATTTAACTATACATCCATCTGTATAGATAATACATCCCATAATACCCTATCGTTCAACGCAATAAATTAAAGAAAAACCGACAGTTTTGACATGTGATGATAATAATGATCATGGTAATGAGATTAATAATCGGTCTGAAACTTGTTTGATAGCCAGCCCCATCAGGGCTGGTGTCCTTTAAAAAAGTTTTGGCGCTACTGTGTATTCTTCAAAGTAAGCCAATCTCGTGTAGCGCTTACAATTTATGATGGCGATCACAATCAAATAATCAAATCATAATCAAAATGACGCGCCGCGTCATAGAAAATGCAAAATGACGCATCGCACCAAAAACAAAACGCTAAATATGCTGCCGCACGTCAATGTACGCAGGCGTACATGGTTAATGGCGGTTAAGGTTAGTTAATATTTTGAAAATGAAGGTCGTTGGTCAGAAGTCAAGGTCACTGGGCCAAAAGTGCTGCCGCGTGGCTGGTGATCTAGCGTCTTAATGCTCTAGTTTCAATGAGGAATTAGTATTCTTCAAAATCTTGTGGCGATTAAGTTAGCGTTCACGAACGTTTGCCATTAAAAAAAAGGCGCATTGGCGATTTCTTGTCCTTGCACTAGTGCATTCACTTGCTTGATAAAAAGGAAACATCTGCAGAGAAGATGAAGACGAAGAATAGGCCTATGATGAGGAGCGGGAGAAGGAAGACGAAGACGGCGGTTAAGAGTCAGAAGAAGAAGGAGAAGGAGGAGGAGAAGAAGAAAACAACATTAACATCGACGATGATGACAACGTGAAGAAGAGCGGTGAGAAAATGGTTAAATCCATACAGACCTTGGTAATTTTGCCCTCGTCTCTCATACGTTGCCACATGTTCAGCATGCCTTCCTCCATGCCCTGGTTGCAGTGGCGGACTCCCTTCTGCTTCATTTCGGGGTCCTCCGAGGGCGTGGACACAACCAGCACACCCCCTGCAGCAACAATGCACAATGGTTACAGGTCGTGGGAACGGCTGTCTAATGTAAACATTATGCGAGCTATTTGCATGCTGCTAACATTAACAAAATGTAATCGCCTACAATAAAAAGTTGTTCACTTTAGTTAGCCAGGTGTTTTTTTGCCTCTTGTGTACCACTTTTCACATGAAGCAGTCGATGTTTTGCCAAGTGAGAATCTCTAGTGTAATAAAATAAACGAACACAACGCACATTTTGTTATTTCTTGTAAAGAGGACAGTTCACCGTTTTGTTTGTTCTTCACGTCGTGTGTGCAGGTGCTGGTCATTCGTGTCCATCTTTGACCTCTACATAATAGAAGGATTTTACCAAAAAAAAGGAAGTTCCTTTTTTTTAATTTGTCAAACAAGATATTTTGTGTGTCTACTGTATTTGTCAATCACTTTATAATAAGCATTTGCATTCATTGTGGAAAAAGGAAACTAACATACCTTCATATATCAATTTTTGCTTCAGCTGCAGGGGGACATTACCCCTGGACCCCGGCCTTTCAGGGTTTTTTTTCATTTTGTGTAGTTGCACCCGTGTAAACCGGATTGTGGAATTTGTTTATTGTGGGAGATGCCTGAAATAACGCCATCCGAGGTTGGGAAGATTCTTGACTCTCTCTCTCTCTCTCTCTCTCTCTCTCTCTCTCTCTCTCTCTCTCTCTCTCTCTCTCTCTCTCTCTCTCTCTCTCTCTCTCTCTCTCTAATTGAATCTGAAGCTCATTTTATGTTCATTTGTCCTTTGTATAAAACACTTAGAGAACAATACATACCATTGAAATTTTACAGACAACCGTCAGAGTTTAGACTGGCTTTACTTTTAGCAAATGTTAAATTATCACATGCAGTTGGCACCTTTATTAGTAAGGCACTGCAGTTAAGATCAACCTGTGTGAACAACTAGCTTATTGAGTTTGTTATATGCGTGTTTGTAACATATTGTATTACTCGAACGTGGTTTACGGGATGGAGACTAAGTTGCGTTTACGTCTATACATCATGCGCTTTATGGTGTTGTGTGCTTCCTGCCTTAACTGTAACTTCTTCGTATGATTACATGTAAAACTGTGTGTATTAAGTCACATATTACGAATTGTTTTTGTTGTTGAGAGTGTGTGTGTGTGTGTGTGTGTGTGTGTGTGTGCGCGCGCGTGTGTGTGTGTGTGTATGTGTGTGTGTGTGTGTGTGTGTGTGTGTGTGTGTGTGTGTGTGTGTGTGTGTGTGTGTGTGTGTGTGTGTGAGTTGGGTGAGTGGGGGTATATATGTGTAAGTGTGCATGTGTGAGGGGGGAGGGATGTGTGTATCTGTGTGTGAAAGAAAAATCATGTCATTGCTTGTAAAGGAGTCCATTTACAAAACTGCACAACTATGTCTTAAAAGACCTTGCTATGAGTATATTGTTGCAACATTTGTTACTCTATAGAACCTTCTAGTCGGAATTCACGGTTTTGCGTATTGATGTGTATTAGACATGCAGGTTTAAGATGTACACGGATCTGGCAGAGTGTGTGGAGGAATAACAGTTTCTGGTATATTGCTTGCCAAATTTTGCATGATTTTTTCGGCGTATTCTATGTTATTTTTCTTATTTGTTATCGCCCCTACCCCACTGTTCCGTTTGACATGGGCAGATGGCCCAGTTCATTAAATCGTTGTTCTTGTTCTTGTTCTTGTTCTCTCTCTCTCTCTCTTTCTCTCTCTCTCTCACTCTCTCTCTCCCTCTCTCTCCCTCTCACTCTCTCTCTCTCTCATATCCATGTCCGCTCTGTCCATCTTTGTAGTTATCACTTCCAAACTATGTAGAACTAACGCCAGATGTCTTAAGACCCTTTAGTTAAGAGAGTGGGCATGTATCATGGGTAAAGAATCTTCATTATAAACAAATTCAGCATCTCCACTATGATAATGCCAAGAGAGTGGGTGTGTAACCTGGGCCAAGCGTCTCCACTATAAACAAATAAAGCATATCCCCTAGGAACAGGTCAAGAGAGTGGATCCTGGGTAAAGCATCTCCACTATAAACAAATAACACAGCTCGATGGAGAAATAACTGCCCTCTCAGACAATTCATTAGAGAGAGTTCAGACCCAGCGGAGCCATGGTCTTCAGCTTGTCCATCCAGAACTTTTCACGACGGAGTCTGGACTCTTTGCTCTGGACGAAGACCTGTTCGAGGATGATGCATCTGACATTCTCACAGGAATGTCCGGCCAAGTTGAAGTGCTCTGCCACCAGAGTCCCAGTGTTGTGCCTGATATGGGACCGGTGTAGAGTGAACCTCACGCTAACCGAGTTCTTTGTCTCTCCAACATACTGGGCGTTTCTACATAGTTCGCAGAACAGCAGGTAGATGACGTTAGTCGATCCACAGCATAGGTTCTGCCTGATGGTGAACCTCTCCCCCGTCATGTCACTGGAGAACCCCGTGGTTTCTATCAGATGAAGACGGCAGGCGGCGCACGTCTTGGAACATCTGTGGCAGCCAGGATCCACATCACAGGGCAGGGCAGGAGGAGCTGAAGGCATCAGCAAATCTCTCAGGGATCTGCTGTTCCGTTCTCCCAGGATGGGAGGTTCAAGAGCCACTTTCCTCAACCTGGCGCTCTGGTGGAGGGTAGGCAGACTGTCCCTGAGATATTTGCTGAGTGGAGGGTTGCGGGGATTGTGGGTCACCACCATGGGAACTCTCCCGGCTTTCTTTTGTGGCTGGTACTCGAGTGTACTCCCTCGTTGTGTTGCTTTGGCCTTCTCCCTTCCATTTTTGATAGCCCACTCTGGATAGCACTTCTTTTTGAAGTTGTTGGCCATTGTGTTGCACTGGCGTTCAAAGTCCTCATCGTTGCTGCAAAGGCGTCGAAGTCGTAAAAACTGGCTTGATGGTATGCCGTTTACGCAGTGCCTTGGATGACTTGAGTTGTATGGAAGGTAGGCTTTGGTGTCTGTGGACTTGACAAAGAGGCTTGATGTTAAGTAGCCGTCTTCGATCTTAATGAGAATGTCAAGGAAGGGAATACTGGTCTTGGAGTTGCTGATGGTGAACATGATGGTTGGGTGGATGGAATTGATGTAGGTGGTGAATTGGTCTAGGTCTTGTTGGGACCGAGTCCACAAGATGAGGATGTCATCGATGAATCGTTTCCATACATCCTCCTCAATCCGCACAGGGCTGTTCTCCAACAGTTTGGCTTCAAGCCAGCCCATGAAGATGTTGGCCACAGTAGGTGCCATCGGTGTTCCCATGGCTGTCCCTGACTTCTGTCTGTATGTCTGGCCCTCAAAATTGAAAAAATTGTTCGTGAGAACATGGTTCACCACCTTGAGAGCTTTGTTCATTGGTGGGCAATCAGGGAGAGGGTGGCATCCCATCAGATCTTTGATGGCCTCCACCATGTCCTGTTGAGGGATGTTGGTGTAGAGGCTGACGACATCTATAGTGACCAACTGGGCGTCGACAGGAAGGGGCCCGTACTTGGTGTTCCACTCGTTGATCACTTTCAGCATGTGGGTGGAGTCTTTGATGTACGAGGGCAAGCTGACAACCAGGGGGCGGAGCCAGTGGTCCGCTAGTTTCGACAAGGTCTCTGTAGGGCCTCCAATTCCTGAAACAATCGGGCGTCCAGGTGGATTTTGTAGGTTTTTGTGGATCTTTGGGAGGTGGTGGAAAAGGTGAGGCCTAACATTGTTGGGTTCCAGCCTGGCCCATTTGTAGGTGTTGTTATCAATGAATTTCTGAGTATGGAGGTCATCAATAATTTTGTTGGACTCTTTCGCTACACTACAGGTAGGATCTGTTCGAACAGGTTCGTAGTAGGTGTTGTTGTTGAGCTGCCTCTCTGCCTCCCTCACATAGTCCGTCATGTTCTGCACAACCACTGCTCCACCCTTGTCAGCAGAACCAATACGAAGAGTCCTGTTCTTAACATGCTGTTGTAGCTCTCTCAGGGCCTTCCGTTGGTCCCTGGATAGGTTGTCTCGTAGTGGCTTAGGGTCAGGAACATGGGATTTGACTTGGCTCTCAATGGTATTGCAGTAGGCATCTAGGGAAAGGTCGCGACCCTGTGGAGGTTCATAGTAGTTCTTCTTGTAGAACTTTGGAGCTTCGTGAACATCTTCCTCAACATCTGGGTCCAAAAAAATAAATATATATATATATATATATATAGCATACAAAACAATAGAAAAAACAACAAGTGGGAAGGCTGTGGTGAAATTTGTTAGGCAACTATTTCGGACTACCCTTTGACCATGCCTGTCTCCTGTCTGGTTGGTTTAACGTCTAATTAGGCGTATCCTCTTGTAGACAGTGTTCCTTATTGGACTGGAATCCAGCAAGCCTATAGCCTATCAATGAAAACAATTCCACGGCAGAATACCTGACTTGAGTTCCGCGGCTCGCAGCAGCAGGAAAGCCTCCCAGTCCTTCGCCCCCTGGGCTTTCACCAGCTTTCTCTCCTCCTCGTTGGCGTCAGGGAAGCGGTGCAGAGAGTTCTGGAAAGTGGTGGCTCTGGGAAGCCAGACAACGTTGACTACGTCAGCCTTAAATCATGAGCTTTAATTGTTCAAACATTTCAATGTTTCAATCTTCCTTTTCTCATACAAATATGGGTAGATAATGGTCTTTATCATGACTGCGATTAATTATTCAGCAAAGATAATTAGCTCAACAAGTTGATAAGATACAGCTTAATGTTTGGTAAGAAAGGTAGGTGTGAAAATGTGGGGAGAGCTGAGAAATGTAAGAGGGGGGGGGGGGCACATCTTTACCTTCACCAAAACGGATCATCTACGTCTAGCCTATATAACCTACATTTAGTTACGGTTTCATCAATTCCTTCACAGTCGATAGATGTATCTCCCGCATGCAGACATAAGTTTGTTGATTATTAACATTATTCTTAGAAGTGGAGATAAATATAACACTTTGGAATGTGAGCCTTCTGTGTTTCTCTCTGCTATTAAATCTTCTCCTACGGATACATGCAAAAAATAAATATAGCAATGTTATCAATTCCGTGTTACGGAAATAATCTCCACTTACAACTTCACACATTCTAGCCGGTTTCAGTCATTTTAGAATCGCCTATAATAACCTCCCACTCCCTGCGAGGTCGCCTACAGTATATGGTAACATTTACTCCCATACATGAAACTTCCAGAGCATATTTCATTCGGATCAAATATCTCTTATAAAGAGTAAAGAGTGCACAGCACTATCTGGTCATAAATTATAATCTCATGATACCATTTTCTGAATAAGAGAGAGACAGACATATATATATATATATAAAATTGCCCCATTCTCCTACTCTCATCTCTAGCGAAAGACAACAACGAAAAACGTTGACAAAACACTTGACTGGACAATATATAGAGACGATGGTATTGCCATCCTCATAGACCCAAAAGACACAAAGACTTTAGAACACCATCTTGAAAGTATACACCCCCCGAACATAAAGTGGACTATTCACGAAACAAGAGAAACCCAGTGCCTTGATCTCAAACTCACAATCAAAGAAGGATACATCCTAACAGATGTTGACTCTAAGCATTACCATAGTTATCTGCCCAAGTCCAGTTGCCACCCACAGTCGGTATTTAGAGGCCTATTACTCGGGGTAGGCACAATGCTTCGCATGCTTTGCAGTGAAGACGATACTTTGGCTAAGAGACTGGAGGAATATGCCCATTACTTTAGCATAGCAGGGTGGCCAATAAACAAAGCACGCAAAGAACTGAAGAAAGGGGCCAGTAAAGATAGGCGTAAAGTAGTGTTCAAAGAAAGAAAACAGAAAGGGAAGAAGATTGCATGGGTCACGCAGTATGATCCAAGAGTGCCCTCAAAATCTAAGATAATAAAGGATAACCTGCACCTTCTGTATGCCCACCCTCAGAACAAAGATATATTTCCAAAGAAAACGATAATAGCAGCTGAACGAAGGCGCAAAAACCTAGGGGAATTTTTTAAGCCCACGGTGCCGAACCGTTTTCCAAAACATGGCCACATAACAAACCCGGTTTCTTTCCTTGTGAGGCAAAACAGTGTGATACTTGCTCACATTCCTCCACTCTCTTGTCCATTCAGAGTCCTTGGGATAGTAGAATTTGGAAAATCAGACAACGCCTAACATGTAGGACACCCAATGTCATATACATTCTTCAGTGCAATATACACCTTGACAGATGGTACCAAGAATCTCAGGCTACGGTGGGCAAACCATAAATCAGACGTAAAGCTGAAGAAAGTTAAAAATGTGCAGTGGCAACGCATTTAACTGAGATGAAGCACCCAGATGACCCAAAGCTCAAGTTCCTATCCATACATGCGATTGAGTCAGTGAATATGGAGGACAATCTGCTAGACAGGGAGACGTTCTGGCAGGCCAACCTCGGAACAATTTTCATGGGACTGAACCAAAGAACGGACCTATTATGCAATTCATTGCAGAAAAATCAAATCAGACAATGATACGAGATATAAACAGGATACATTGCTGAGCCGAACCATGTATTTTAAAAGAGATTTGCATCTGTTTCTCATGGGTGTTTTATCAGTGAGTATAACCCTTTTATGCTACACAAGTTTAGAGTACTTGTGAGATATTTGGTTTTAATCATTTGACTCTATGCCAACCTATATATTATCCCCCCTTCCCTAACACTTCCCTTCCCCTTAGCCCACGTTAAACCCAGTGGCAACGAAAAAGTTGTCATTTGGTCCAAAATTATCCCCCCCCCCCCCCCCCTTCCTGCCTCATCAGTCACACAACAATCGCATGCAAACAAAATATATAAAACAATTGCCTCTGGCTGTGACGCACTCTCCAGGTGGGAGCAACCCGAATTTCACAGAGACGCCTCTGTGACTATAATGTACCTAACCTAACCCATACTGGGAATTAGTATTAGTATTATTTGCGTATTTGTACAATTAATATGCATGTTAATGCATGATTCATAAGCCCTTTCTCGTTTAATACGACACTCCCTCTTTACTATTAGTCAGTTTGGTTGCCTACTGGCCTAACTATCTGTATGTCTGTCTGCCTGCCACTATCTCCCTCTCTCTCTCTTCCGTTCCCCACCTTGTCTGTCTACCTCTCTCTCCCACCCCCCACTTTGTCTGTCACTAGCGAGAGGTTACAATAGTTTATGAACAGTATTAAAAATAATGTTCTGGATGCTCGCAATATGTGTGTGAGGAGAGGGTGATTTAAGGCTGAACACGAACTCAGTCATGGTTCATAAATTGTGATTTGTGCTGCAGTTATACTTATATGCATTGTCTGTTCATTCAAGTGTCTGTGTACTCCAGAAGAAGCTATAACTTATAGTACAAGGCGGAAGTTTAACTAAATTTATTCCTGTGGGAGAACATGAATAACTTTGTTTTTATTGTCTTTCTTATAAGAACAACATTTTGTTTATCTGAATGCACAGGCAAGACGTGCTTTGCTATAATGACGGAATTTTAAAGAAAAGTAATCATCCCCTGACGAAGCGGGCTCAAAGTCCGCGAACATTTGGGAGAAATAAACACTCATAAAGAAAGCACTTTGACTCCTTGTTTTTAACTTTAATGTGATCACACAAATGATGTTCTCCAGGACAGTGCGTAGCTGGCAAACACAGGGGCTTTCAATCCTTATCATTATATATAAGTATATATATATATAAACGATCAAAAGTTGAAGAAGAAAAAACAAACACACCATTAAACTTTCCTCTTATAATTTGCTTTGATAAAACTTTTTTGTATCCAATGTATTTTTTATGTATGTTTTGTGAACCTAAGAAACAAACTCAATTATACTTACTTTAACCCTTTCACCGCCAACCATATTTCAACCAAAAATTTCCATTAAATTTATCTGGGTAGAGAACAAATTCCATCTGCAGTATTGGGGATTCTTCTGTGACAGTTATATAAAATAAGGTCTACCCTTACTTCCCAAAACTAAGACAATAGGGTATTTGGATAATAGACCCCAATTTGATGCCTTTTAGTGACATAGGGGTTAAATCACTGTGGTGCTAAAATGCGACTTTGGCGGTGAAAGGGTTAACTTTAACTTTGCGATTTGTTTTGCGTTCTGAAAAGAAAATAATGTGCTGATTTACTTTTTCTCCCTATGGGGGAGATAGACCATGCCTATGCAAAGACAATGGTTGTCTTCCTTGCACCAGATTGAAAGTCCACAATAAAAGCAAACCAGCACTTAATTCAAAAGAAATGGTAAAAATCTTATGTAAAATAACAAAAATAATAATGTTCTAAAATTACAATCCCTCGAAGAGAGTAGAAGAGATGGGATGCCATGTTGGTGGATCCAGTGAAGGATTCAAAAGGGAGGTAATAGAAATCGTAGTAAACACCACCATACTCCCGGTGAGGAGGAATGTAGAGAGGTGTGCCTCGATCAGGTAGACTGATG
>CM065686.1:37739901-37752401 GCA_017654935.2 Phymorhynchus buccinoides
TGGAAGTTTCATGTATGGGAGTAAATGTTACCATAGACCTCGCAGGGAGTGTGATGTTATTATAGGTGATTCTAAAACGACTGAAAGCGGCTAGAAAGTGTGAATGTGTAAGTGGAGATTATTTACTTAACACGGAATTGATAACATTGCCATATTTATTTTTTACATGTATCCGTAGGAGAAGATTTAATAGCAGAGAGAAACACAGAAGGCTCAAACTCCAAAGTGTTCTATTTATCTCCACTTCTAAGAATAATGTTAATGTTCACAAAACTTATGTCTGTATGCGGGAGATGCATCTATCGACTGTGAAGG
Organism: Phymorhynchus buccinoides; assembly: GCA_017654935.2. NCBI lineage: Eukaryota > Metazoa > Mollusca > Gastropoda > Neogastropoda > Raphitomidae > Phymorhynchus > Phymorhynchus buccinoides. The sequence goes on from CM065686.1 coordinate 37,740,217, forward strand.
AATTGATTAAAGATGTGCCACCCCCCATGCATTTCTCGGTTAATTGTATTTTTCCGTTTTTGCCTTTCTTACCATACATAAAGCGTATTTTAGGAACATTTTTTAGCTAATTACCTTTTTGGAATACTAACCCTAACCCTAACCCTAACCCTAACCCTAAACCTAACCCTACCCCCCACTATGTACTGCAGTACACCGCGATTTGTCACAGTTGTGGTTCGTTGCGTTTTTTCCGTCTTATACGGTGGGGGGTAGGGTTAGGGTTAGGGCTAGGGTTAGGGTTAGGGTTAGTATTCCAAAAAGGTTATTAGCTAAAAATGTTCCTAAAATACAGCTTTATGTATGGTAAGAAAAGCAAAAACGGAAAAATACAATTAACCGAGATAGGTAGGGGGGGGTGGCACATCTTGACCTTTACCCTAATTTGGAACACTTTTCTGAAAAGACAATCCACTGCAATTGGAAGGGTACAGAGGCGAGCAACTAAACTAATAAAATCAATTTAAACATAAAAAATAAAGAATATGGGGAAAGACGTCGTAAGTTGAACTTACCATCCTTAAAATAAAAGAAGATTAAGGGGAGATTTGATAAATGATAATATATAAAATTCTTCATAACCCTGACAAAAATAACAAATGTTTGTTTCAATTATCTAACGATTTGAGAACCTGTAACAGTGAACTAAAAAATACTAACCCAATACATTATACAGCATAGCTAACACGAAGAAGAAACGTCTTTTCTAACACTGTAACAGAGTCACTCAGTACTGGAACAATCTCCCCGCACAAACAAAACTTGCTTCCAACATTAACAATTTCAAAAAACCTCCTAGATAGTGATCCTAAAATTGCTGTATTGAAATGCAATCATGATTAATGCACCAATGATTGCTCAAAAAAAAGCGTCCCGTTACAGTTTTATGCCAATCAAAAATTGCAAAAAAAAAAGCATTTAAAACAAAACAAAGAAAAGACAAGAAGGAAAAGAGAAAGGGCACACCAACAGAGGCAACGAGGCCCGGCTTTTTTGCCCTGAAAGCCTCTGACTGTCATGTTTTTTTGGTATGGCTGCACTTAAAACCTTGAACTATTCAATGTTTGTCTGGCTCTGCCCTAAAAGCCTGAACCTAGTCAATGTTTTGTCTGGCTGCCCTAAAAACCTTGGACCTAGTCAATGTTGTCTGGGCTGGCCTAAAAGCCTCTATGACCTAGCCAATGTTCTTGTTTCTGTGCTTCCCAGAAGCCACCACTTTCCAGAAACTCTCTGCACCGCTTCCCTGACGCACAAACGGAGGAGGATGAGGGAGGCTGGTGTGAAAGCCCAGGGGGGGGCGCGAAGGACTGGGAGGCTTTCCTGCTGCTGCGAGCCGCGGCAACTCAAGTCAGGTATTTCTGCCGTGGGATTATTTTCACTTGATAGGCTATCAGGCTTGCTGGATTCCAGGTTCCAATAAGGAACACTGGTCTACAAGAGGCTACTACGATCTTCTAATTACACGGGTTATTTTAAACAGTAGTATGTAGTTAATTTACATCTCACTAAACGTTTGACCTTGGCACGTGCTCAGGGTCGTATGTAAATGAGGTTGAGGTCAAAGGTGACTGACACAATAAAGGTCATAAAGAACCGCAAGGTCATGAACCTGTCCCTGGGTTGTTTTCCCCTCTCCTATTCTGCGTGCAAGAGCGAGTTCCTCCGGTGATAAGTGATACGCAAGCGGTGCTGATTGACCTTTGCAGGAAGGGAGCTTTTAAAAACTAATTATTTGTGGAACACCCGGGGTTGTATTACCCCTTTAAAACAAATGTAGATAAAAGATGAGGCGGGTGACCTTTTACCACCACCTGTAGTAAAGAAAGGTTGAGTACATTATAGGGGAAGACTTGGAAGGGAAGACAGACAGACAGAAAGCAAGATGATACCAATACTTATTACTGGCACAATAATAAGTATTATTACACTCATAAAAACACTGACACACGCATGTGTACACAGTCTTTCACATAGGCACACACATTCTATCAAGAGATAAGAGACAGAAAGAACAGTCAAGGAGTCATAAAAAAAATAGGACAGTCCAGTAGTAGTGAAAGGTAAAGAAAAGAAGAAACCAATTCTAGGTTTAAACACAAACAAAGGTTGTTTTATTCTTTATTCACGTTTATTTTACTTTTTAGGGGGCATGAAAAGAGGATTTCTGGCCAGCATGATGATGATGATGATGATAAGGAGGGAATAATGGAGGGAAGAGGATTGCTTGTGGTTACAAACACATTTTTGTTTGTTTGTTTAATGCACTTTGAGGATGACTTTGTTACAAAAAATTATCTTTGTTAAATTAGGTGAGAACATAGAGATGAAGATGTTGAATGTTGTTGCCTTAATTTACATGTTTTTAAAATGTTAGTTGATAACAAACAGGTTATGATGATAGACACGGAAACACCAAGATCTGTTTAAGCAACATTGAAGATGACAATATTGATTACCTCTCTTCCCACTAATAAGCTGACGGTTGTTAACGCGTCAGCATTTTCTACATCAGGCTCCTTATGCTTTATTGATTGTTTGGGAAAAGAAGAAGAACACTGTGTGCAGTAACCTTTGCATAGTAGTAGTAGTAGCATTTTAGTTTATATAGTCTAAACTCCTGAATCGCTGATGACGATGATGATGTTCTTGGTAATGTTATCTTTACATAACCTACTTATGATGCTGCTGCTCTTGATGATGTTACCTTAATATAGCCTAAACTACTGAACGGATGATGATGATGATCATGATGATACACACAGCTACCTTTGAGTAACAGCAGTGTTTTCGTTTATCTAGCCTAATCCACCAAACGGATTATGATGATGATAATGATACTCTTGGTGATGTTACCTTTACGAAACCTAAACTCGTGAACGGATGATGATGATGATGATGATGATGCGCAAAAGCCTTTGAGTGGTAGTCGCGTTTTTCGTTTACATAGCTTAAACTAATGAATGACTGCTGCTGATGCTGCTGCTGCTGCTGCTGCTGCTCGCTGCTGAATGCTGCTCATCATCATCATCACGCTTATTAATGACTCTTTGACCTTGATCTCATTAGCATACGACCCTGAGCATGTGCCAAGGTCAAACGTTAATGAGATGCATACTACATACTACTTTAAACCAACCAGAGAGAGAGAAAGAACGAAGAGAAAAAGAGAGAGAGAGAGAGAGAAGAGAGAAGGAGAGAGAAGATGAGAGACGAGGGAGGAGGGCGGGAGGAGAGAGAGACGAGAGCGAGTAGGAACAGAGATGAGGAGGATGGAAGAGGAGAGGGAGGACAAGAGAGGTGAGAGTCCAGTCAAATTAACTTTTCAAGAATCGCGTCCACCATATTGATAACGACATAATATCTCTACCCTTCCACCATAGGCCCTCCATATGTCTTGTCTGTCCGTCTCTCTCGTTCTCTCTCTCTCTCTCTCTCTGATCTATGTCTCTCTCTCTCTCTCCTCTCTCTCTACTCTCTCTCTCTCTCTCTTCTCTCCCCTCTCTCTCTCTCTTCTCCCTCTCTCTGTTTCACTTTGTGTGCTTGTTTCCTGTCTATTTGTCTCCCTGTATCGTTCACGTTTTACTTGTCATAATTAAGATGGCTATCACTGCTCACACTGGTGTTTGGCTGTCAAAAGAACCTTCCCAAAACTTCGGGATGGCGTTATTTCAGGCATCTTCCCACACTAAAAACAAATTCCCACAATCCGGTTTCTTTTACATGGGTGCAACTACAACAAAATTTTAAAAAAAGGAACTTCCTTTTTTCTGTAAAATTCAAAAACAGGAAATCCGTGTATACCAGGAATAGTTGCACCCATGGATTTATCAGAATAACAGCTGCCCCTTCTATTATGTAGAGGTCAAAGATGGACACGAATGACCAGCACCTGCACACACGACGTGAAGAAAAAAACAAAAAATCCGGGGAACTGTCCTCTTCACAAGAAAAAAAAAATATGCGTAGTGTTCGTTTACCTTATTACACTAGAAATTCTCACTTGGCAAAAAATCGACTGCTTCATATGAAAAGTGGCACACAAGAAGCAAAACAAACAACAACCCTGGCTAACAGTTTTTCATTTTAGGCGATTAAATGTTGTTAACAGTAACAGAGTAATAAATGCATGGAATAACCTTCCTGTTGAAGCAGTTAATGCAAAGTCGTTTAAAATTCGTTCACAAAAATCATAGACACGTTTTTCCAAAACAAAATGTATTCAGTTAATATATAGATTTAAATGAATAAAGCACAGATGCCTTAGTAGTCATCAGTGAATGAAGCCTAACCTAACAAAAATCAAAAACATATTTAAAGGGTAAAAGGCTAAAACAAAATAGCCTATAGTGCCATGTATGCTATGCTATGCTCTGCTGTTAGACAGCCGTTCCCACGGGACGTGTACCCATTGTGCATTGGTGCTGCAGGGGGTGTGCTGGTTGTGTCCACGCCCTCGGAGGACCCCGAAATGAAGCAGAAGGGAGTCCGCCACTGCAACCAGGGCACGGAGGAAGGCATGCTGAACATGTGGCGACGGATGAGAGACGAGGGCAAAATTACCCAGGTTTGTAGGGGAAGACGGGGTAAAAAGCGCATGGGCGGGTAAGAAGCCCACCCCAATTATCTCATGAAATGAAGCAAATTTCAGTCTCATTTTGCCCATGAGACGAGCGTTAATGTCTAGCATTCGTCTCATGGGCAATTTTGACTGAAATTTTCTTTATTTCATGAGATAATTGGGGTGGGCTTCTTACCCGCCCATGCGCTTTTTACCCCGTCTTCTCCCTATGATGTAAAGATACATTGTGACGCACCACAATTATTTTCCCTTGGTTTTTTTTTTTCTGGGTTAGCTGTGACCCACATACAAATTCCCCCAACTTGAAATTGAGGGCTGCTCTTTAAAATGATGTTTCGTTTTCAACTTGGGGGCATTTGTATGGGGAGTATAAAACCTGGTCAAAACAAGATTTCTTATCAGCTGTAAGGGAGAAAACCCGTGATTGTGACACGTGATCCGGTGGATCTTTAAGTATTTTCTCACCGCTCTTCTTCAGGTTATCTTTCCATAGTCGATTGTTGATGTTGTCTTCTTCCTTCTCCTCCCCCTCCTCTCTTCTTCTATTTCCTTCTTATGGACCCTTATCAGCCCTTTGAAAATGTCCCAACTATTGTTGTGATCTTTGATTCTTTGACAAAACCTGAATTTCTTGTGTTTAGGCCCCTACCTAGAAAAGTGAATGGCTAGTGCAAAAGGACAAGAATTTCGCCAATGCGCTTTGTTTGATATGGGCAAAAACGTTCGTGAACACTAGCTTAATCGCCCCCCAAGATTCTGAAAGAAACACAAAGCCCACATTGAAACTAGAGCGCTGAGGACGCTTAGAGATCACCAGTCGCGCGGCAGCACATTGTGGCTCAAGGGACCTTGACGTTTGACCAAACGGGGGACCGTCATTTTCGATATTTTAAAGCTACGGGGCGTGGCGAACCCACACATGGAAGGGGTGGCAGCATTTTTAGTGTTTTGTTTGCGGGATGGATGGTGTTTTTGTAAGGACCGCGGTGTGTTTCCATTGTTTGCATTTTCTATGACGCGGTGCGTCATGTTGCATTCAGTGCGTCATTTTGATTATTATTTGATTACTTGATTGTGATCGCCATCATAAATTGTAAGCGCTACACAAGATTCGCTTACTTTGAAGAATACAAAAGGGGTTATTTTGAGGGACACCAGCCCTCTGACTATCGAAAACAGGTTTCGAGGACTGATTATTAAATTCATAACCGTGATGCATTGTTATGACGTAATACCTCATTGTGATTGCAGGAAGAGTTCTTCCTTTAACACTAACTTTAAACCGCTGCACGCGCTTTTCATGGATGGGAATTAAAGGGCGCCGTTCGAGGACACCGGCTCTGACGTTGTAACCCAAAAGCAGGCCTCAGGGCTGATCCAGCGCCCCAGGCAGCTTCTCATCCCCTCTTGTGTGTGGGCCCAGCAAGCGTGGACGTGGGAAAAACTGAAGGGAAAAGGTCATTAATAAGCGATTAAGGAGATCTAAAAAACATCAAAACCATCGGCATAATCATCATCTTATGTCATAATCATCATGTGCGTCCGCATCATCAATCGTCAGCATCAGTCCAGTCGGCATAACACGTCAGTGCCACAAATCAGCTCCTCTCTCCTTTACAAACCCACGTTTTGGAGTTGGGTTCTTTGTGCCACACATAAACAGTTCATTATAGAGAAACAAAAAGAATAAATCAAAACATTGCCACCACGCTATTTGGAGGGCACAGATGTCAACATCGTCACCAACCGTCCAAAACAACACACAAACATCGCAACACAGGACAGGTGACAGACAGACAGTACACAACCCCACACCCACTGCCTAACTCGAGGGCGATATGCGGTAAAGAGGCCGCTAGACGCATAAGATTGTGAGGCGTGTATTTGGGGACCATGTGAGAGTTTGTGTGGGAGTACTGGGACGGGGCAGTGGTTCATGAAAAAGTGAAACAGGGAAACCACCCCGGTCTTTGCGCCCACCCTCCACTCTCCTCGCTCGCGTACAAAAAAATGACTCTTTCAGAGAATCTCTCTCATTTTAGGCTCTACAATTCTCTTCCCACAAGGAAGGGAGTGGACGACCCGCTCCACACCTGGGCCAGCGCCGTGTAGTGGCAAAAAGCCACCGCTGTTGGGGATACACAGTCCCTTTCATCCGGGGCCTGGGCCGACACGCGCTCTGACCGCGAGGGGGAAAGAGGCTTCTCTGGGGACGAGATGGTACAAGTGCCGTTTATGGAGAAGGAAGGCCGCCCCAGGGATCCCAGGGAGGTGCGAATGACTACCTTTCTAGGTTTACGTTGTCGTTGCTCGGAAAATCTAAAGGCACCTCAAGCCAAAGAAAAAAAAAAAAAGAACAGGGACTTGGTGGGGCTTCTGGACTTAAATGTTTTGCCCTTTGAAATGCTTTACTAAGTTGATCGTTTTGTTTCCTTTGAAGGCAGAAAAGAAGAAAGAACCGGTATATTAATTATGTTTTGTATATTTAAATAGCTATATGATACTTTGTTTCCAGCTTCCATCACAATTTGTCTTTGTATGTACACATTTCTATTTCTATGTTGTAGGTCTACAACTGCAAAATAATGTAAATGATTTTACATTTGGATTTGGATTCTGGATTTGCCGTTGTTGCTGGTGCATCAATATTCCAACGATCTTGCTATGGTCAGGCCAAAAAAAGCGCTCGAACTAAACACATGTTTGGTATAAAGTTTTCGGATGCACTTGATGAATTTGATGACCTTGTATTTTGTTGTTAGAATAGTTTCTAAAATATGTTTTTCTGATCTTCTTCTAAAATGTTGTGACCTGGGACCAGGGGGTCAGGTGGGCTAACTCGGTAATTGATGATTAAAAGGGATGGCACTGACAGGTCGGGTCAGTGACCGCCGCTTTTGATGCTGCGGGTAAGGCGACCTATGCCATATTTTTCGGACTGTAAGGCATACTTCCTTTTTCAGACTGAGCCCACTGAGCCTTGTAATGTGACTGATAATATAATAAGAAAATATAATTTAAAAAATCTGAATTATGTGTCAAGTGTGGGGGGCGCGCCTTAAAACAAGGTACACCTTAATATAGTCCGAAAAATATGGTACTTGCGTGGGGGTGTTGACATGCAGTCAGAAGCTGCAGCCAGCTGTTTGGCTGCTTTATGTGGCTGCTTGCGCCCCTCTCCGTAAAATAAACTAGCCTTCTTGGGTCAGGGCTTTGTTCTAGGGTAAGGAAAGTAACGAGTTTAACATAATGGATATTGCTATCACGCCTGTATTTTATGTGTTCATTTCTACTTTGTCTCTCTCTTTCTCTCTCTCTTTTTCTTTCTCTCTCCTCTCTCTCTCTCTCTCTCTCTCTTCTCTTCTCTCTCCCTCTCTCTCTCTCTCTCTCTCTCTCTCTCTCTCTCTCTCTCTCTCTCTCTCTCTCTCTCTCTCCCTCTCTTTCTTCCCCCTCCTCTCTCTCTCTCTCTCTCTGTGTTGCATCATCAGTGTTTTGTCCTTTAAGTCTTTGTTTTTTTTTTTTGTCCCAAGGGACCAGATTGGAAGATTGGAAAGCACCTAGGCTATGGCCTAAAATAAAGTGGGCCAACAAGTTCCTGCTTTTTTTTTTTGTGTTTTTGTGGGGTTCAAACCACTAATAAAAGGATATTTGAGACTGAATACAAAGATGGCCTTAAACCGTTTATCTTGATCGTTTTCTCCATTCTCCCCCCCCCGTCTCTCTCTCTCATTCCTCGTACTCACTTCTCATCTCATCTCCATCTCTCTCCTCTTCTCTATCTCTCACCTCTCTCTCATTCTCTCTCTCTCTTCTCTCTCTCTTCTTCTTTCTTCCCCCTCCTCTCTCTCTCTCTCTCTCTCTCTGATCAGTGTTTTGTCTTTGTCTTGTTTTTTGTCCCAAGGAAAGATTGGAAGCATAGGCTTGGCCTAACTAAGGGCAACAACTTCCTGCTTGTGTCAACCACTAATAAAAGATTTTGAGCTGAATACAAAGATGTTCCTTAACGTTATCTTTTATGTTTTCTTCTCTCTCTCCCTCCCCTCGCCCCCCCCCCCGTCTCTCTCTCTCTCTCTCCCTCTCTCTCTCTCTCTGTCTGTCTGTCTCTTTTCTCTCTCTCTCACTCTCTTCTCTCGCTCTCTCTCTCCTCTCTCTCCTCCCTCTCTCTCTCTCACTCCTCTCTCCCTCTCTCTCTGTTTTGTGTTTGAGAGGGGGGGGGGGGTGTGAAGGGGATCGAGCTGGTAAACTAGAGAGTAGGAGGTGTTAAGAAATTGAATATGAACCTTTTTGGAATACTAACCCTTATCCTACCCTTAACCCTACCACCCCACCGTATTGTGACAAATCGCGGTGTACTGCAGTACTAGGGAGGTTTCCAGGGTTATTAGGGTAATTAGCTGAAAAATGTTCCTAAAATCTTTATGTAATAAGAAAGGCCATACAATTAACCGAGAAATGCATGGGGGGGTGGCACATCTTTATTACCAAAATGTATCTTATTTGACAGTACCCCAATGGCAAACATTTAATTGGAGCTCTATCTCGTCTGCTAATGACAATAAAGAAAAAACTATTTGATTTGATTTGGTTCTCTCTCTCTCTCTCTCTCTCTCTCTCTCTCTCTCTCTCTCTCTCTCTCTCTCTCTCTCTCTCTCTCTCTCTCTCTCTCTCTCTCTCTCTCTCTCTCTCTCTCTCTAAAAAAAAGACCCTTGAAAGAATGAAAGAAGTTATGTCTACACATGTTCACCATAGCAGTCTCATGATGTCCTGATGTGTGCAAATCAGCAGACATAAGACAATTCTATTTTCAATATCACCCAATCCACACCACTTCTAAACAAATATTGATGCCAAAGGCATTGCCAACAACAGTGCAATAAAGAGTATTGGCTTTGTACCACACATCCTCCACTGAATGCCAAAGTGACTGTCACTGGACCTGCCCCTATCATGGTGCACAATGGGTCAGTTCTGAAAGAAACACTTTTGCTGCACAAGGCCTTCCGCGTTATAAACGAACCCTGTGTTTGCCAACATTGAAGTCATATCTAATGGCAGGACATTCTGGCCATTATGATTCATCCTGTGTTCAAGGAAAACCATGGACTTTTCAACAATTTGACTGAACATTGAGCCATGTTAATCGCCGCCTTGTTATCAATGTCAGTGACGTTAGCAGCAGCTAACTGAATGTCATTGTTAACTTCTTGGTGTACTGGATGTGACAGATAAAAAATGTCAGTGTATGATTGGCCATGTTGGCCAAAACACAACTTCAATTTGTCAGCCTGGGTTGTATGGGTTGTAAGTTGAGCCTTTCATTTGTCTCAACACTACCATTACACACAGCTTCAAGAAACAATGCAGCCAAAAGAACCTTTACCACCAACATGTCATCTTTCCAAGCTCACTCCCCAGTGGCCCACCATCAAGTTATGCTTTAGCAAGCTGCACGTGAACCAGATCCTCCACATCCTGACCCTCTTGGTTGTGGTAGGCAGGCGCATTAGTTCAATGAGCCCCATTAATTGGATTGAGTCCTCGGCTACCATTTCCAAAGGATGTTCTCTGTCTTGTTAGCTGCACTAGCTTACTAAGAAACACCACAGTTTAGTACATGTGCAATAGAAAGAGTCTCGTGTGTACAACATGCTTGCAAAGTTTAAAAAAATCTTGATGAATTTAGTATAGTAACTCACTGTGCCTAAGCTTGAAAAATGTTAATGTTGTATCTTTAAATGTCCAATACTGTCGGTATTGAAGATGGTGAGTGTTACTTGTTTAAGAACAAATAAATGGTGTGGCTTAATTAATACGGGTATATCTCTATTCAATGCTGCAGATGATGAAATGATTCTATAGCAGAATGCTATGTTACGCTTTGACACACATGGAAGTCTTGATACTGTTCTCGGCCCATGAAGAATCACATGAAGCATATGCTTTTGGCTTTGTCTGTCTGTCACACATTTGTTTGGTTCTTTTTTAAGTAATGGAAGGGTTTAAACTAAAGTGTCACCAAAAGACTTTTCCCTTTTATCTTAAGAGATAAATGATGTGCCATAGACATTCCAAGACAGGGATTTTTTTCATAGACAGAATCACCCCAAAACTTTCATGACAGATCCAATTATAGATATAATTATAGCAACAGCTCCCATGCAACATTATAACTGAAGATATCAATACTTAAACATAGTAACTTAACATAGTAATACTTAAACATAGTAACTATTTTATTACTTACAACAAAGGGCAATGTCTCAGAGAAGTAGGTCTTATGTGGGAGGGAGTCTTATAATGGGAGGTCTTATAAGGGAGGTTCCACTGTAGTATTTTACATGGAACTTTACAATTGATATTAAATTGCCATCAGCAAAGTGTCCATGTAGTTTCTAGCTTTAAACTGAACAAATGATGTCTCTGGCCTGCATTTATTCATATTGCGGGCGGCCATCTTGGATTTTTGTCAATAACTCAAATTGCCCAAACTTTTCAGCCCGGCCCCCATCGGATTTCAAATCAGCAATGAAAACTGAGATGAAAAGTGCAAAGAACAAAACTTTATGATGCATTGCAAGGTATCAACTTTGGCACCCCGGACTACAGTACAGTGACACAAACACACTCTCCTGACTCACTGACACTCTGTGTGTGTGTGCGTGTGTGTGTGTGTGTGTGTCAAGTCAAGTCAAGTCAAAATCATCTTTATTGAGGGTTAAAGAATAAGCTAACAAAGCTTCTTTGTGTGTGTGTGTGTGTGTGTGTGTGTGTGCTTGTGTCGAGTTGTCACTCAAGAACTAGAAGACGGGCAGCCTGAGAAAATGAGGACAACATTAATGACAGGTAAGGAGCTATGATGACATGATTAAAACAAACATTTATCATCTTTACCCTTTGTCCAGAATCTGCCATGTTTCCTCTGCGACAAAAGGGGAGATAGTGAGATTGTTTTCAAGACAACTCTCGTTTTTCGCCAACTTTCCCCATGTCGGTATCTCCTACATCTTTTAACTGCAAACTTCGAAAATCATTCTAATCTGTCAAAATTGAGGTAGCCTACATTACATCAAAGGTAGATATTGACAGTGTATTAAACAAAAAGTGCGATATTTTTTGATGTTCCACGTCTTGGCAAAATACAGCCGGGTATTTATTTTTACTATTTCAGTTTAATACAAGCACAAGAAAAGCCAGTGTTACACACACACGCACGCGCGCGCGCGCGCACACGCACACACACAGACACACACACACACACACACAACACACACACGCGCGCGCGCGCGCGCGCGCTGTGACACACACACATGAACGCACACACAACACACAAACCTACATACATACATGGCAGACACACACGCGCGTGCACAGACACACATACACACGCACACTGACGCACACGCGCACACACACACCACACGCGCGCGCGCGGCGCACGCGCACGCAATAGAGAGAGACAGAGGGAGGGGGGGGGGGGGGGGGGGCTGGCATTGCGCAAGTGATTGTTTTTATGTTACAAATAAGATTGCAAAGATTTCTTCCAAACGTTTTGACCTTGTTAGTAGGG
>CM065686.1:37757401-37769901 GCA_017654935.2 Phymorhynchus buccinoides
CGAGTCAGGAAGATATCCATTGTTTATTCGTTCGTATGTTAAATGCATTAGATATTGGATTAAACTAACACAACTACCATTGACACGTATCTGCAAAAAAGCGTACCAAATGCTCTTAAGACAACACGAATTAGGTAAATATAACTGGGTATCAAGTGTTAAAAAAGTATTAACAGAAAATGGTTTTGGATTAGTTTGGATAACGCAGGGTGTAGGAAATGAAAAGGTTTTTCTGTATGAATTCAAACAACGTATGGTCGATTGCTTTAAACAAAACTGGCACGCTGCTATAACTGAAAAAGATAAATATAGTTGGTACCATTCTTTTAAGGACGGATTATATCCTGAAAAATATTTTGATGTACTAACAAATAAATGGTGTAGGGATGCCTTTATTAAATTTAGAACGAGAACTCTAGGCTTGTATTCTAACAAATTGTGGTTCACTCGTGATTTGTTTATTAATTCTGTTTGTCCTTTAAGTTCTGATGGTTTTGAGGATGAATTGCACTTTTTATTTTCTTGTAAGGAATATAATAAGTTACGCAAAACATGTCTTATATTCACTAAATTCAATTTGCAGCTCCTGTAGGTATAATTTTTGTAAGTTACTTGCCTCAGAGAATGAAAATGTCATAACGCTCAGGACACGGACAAGATGACCAGTGTACCACACAGTCACATTCCGTACGGAGAGTCCGGAAGTGGTCACTACGGGGAATGGCTGTGGAACCAGGAATACCAGAACGTCGCCTTTGTCCAAGACAAGATCTTCCAGGCTTTGGGTAAGACTTCTTCTGGAAAGTGTCCCTCCGAGTTTGTCGGTTTCTGAACCATGCAGGAATACCAGAACATCGCCTTTGTCCAAGACCAGATCTTCCAGGCTTTGGGTGAGACTTCTTCTGGAATAGCTAGAAAGTGTCCCTCCGAGTTTGTCGGTTTCTGGACCATGCAGGAATACCAAAACATCGCCTTTGTCCTAGATCACATATTCCAGGCTTTGAGTAAGATCGACTTCTTCTGGAAAGTGTCCCTCCGAGTTTCTCGGTTTCTGAATCATGCAGGAATACCAGAGAGTCGCCTTTGTCCAAGACCAGATCTTCCAGGCTTTGACTTAGACTTCTTCTGGAAAGTGTCCCTCCGAGTTTCTCGGTTTCTGAACCATGCAGGAATACCAGAGAGTCGCCTTTGTCCTAGACCAGATCTTCCAGGCTTTGGGTAAGACTTCTTCTGGAAAGTGTCCCTCCGAGTTTGTCGGTTTCTGAACCATGCAGGAATGCCAGAACGTCGCCTTTGTTCAAGACCAGATCTTCCAGGCTTTGGGTAAGACTTCTTCTGGAAAGTGTCCCTCCGGGTTTGTCGGTTTCTTTGTCTGTTTGTCCGGTTGTGCTCTGGCTCATGACGCCAACTATAGGCCTACCAGAGGGTTGCCTGCGTTTACTGAAACTGGGACAGTGGGTGGGTACCTCGTGCCTCCAAACGCGGAGCTGGACGACCCCGCCCCCTCCACGAGTCTCTCCCCGTGGATATACCGGGGGTGGGGGGGGGGTGTCTTTCGTAAAAATAGTTCCCCCACCTTCTTGAAGTTCTGTGCTTTCACTTGCTCTAATCTGCCACTCTCTTTGACTCTGCCTTTTCCCTTTGCTTTCTGTCATCTACTACTGATCTTTTTGACTTATTGGCCCATTCTCCTGCCTTTAAAAAAAAACTTCTTCCAAATAATGTTTCTGCTTTGAGCTCCTCCAAAATCAGAATGTGTCGACTGGAGAGACCAATGAAAACTGAAAACCGGACACATGCGTACCTTACACATTATAGCCATATGGCCTTGGAACGCAGAAGAAGAAGAAGAAGAAGAAGTATGCTGGAACCAGATCGGTTACGCATTGGATGAATCCCAGGAAGACTCCGTTTTCAGCAGCCAACGTGTCCTTAAGAGCTACCCGCTAATAAGACGTAAAACCAACCTTCATTGCATTGCATTGCTTTGGATGAGAGGTGGTAGCATTTTCTTTTTCTGTGTTATGTGTTTGTGTGTATGTCCATTTGCCTGTCTGTCTGTGTGTATGTCTCTCTCTCTCTCTCTCTCTCTCTCTCTCTCTCTCTCTCTCTCTCTCTCTCTCTCTCTCTCTCTCTCTCTCTCTCCACTCTCTCTCTCTCTCTCTTCTCTCTCTCTCTCTCTCTCTCTCTCTCTCTTTCTATATGTGTATGTGCGTACGTGTGTGTGTGTGTGCGCGTGTGTGTGTGTGCGTGCGTGTGTGTGTGTGTGTGCGCGCGCGTGCGCGTGTGTGCGCGTGTGTGTGTGGTGTGTGTGTGTGTGTGTGTGTGTGTGTGTGTGTGTGTGTGTGTGTGTGTGTGTGTGTGTGTGTGTGTGTGTGAGAGAGAGAGAGAGAGAGAGAGAGAGAGAGAGAGAGAGAGAGAGAGAGAGAGAGAGAGTAACTTGTACACACACGTTTAGCCATGTATGTTGTGAGTGAAGGGGTTAGGCGGGTGTGTAAATAAAGTTGTGTTCAGCCCTTGGTTTTGGGAGGTTCTGCTGGAGCTTGGGAGGGGGGGGGGGGGGGGGGGGGGAGGGGGGGGAGAGGGGGGGCAGGGGGAATGGACATAACTCGAGATATTAACTATAAGAGATTTGGCATGGGAGTGTTTTTAAAATTATTTTAATGCGCGCGTTTGTTTTGTCGTTATGAATTTGTGTTGTTTCTTTTATTTGTATGTGACGTGCTGCATGAAAATTATCCTGTACTTGAGGACATAATAAATTATTATTGATTGACATTGATTGATTGATTGGTATTACAGACTCTATACCTGTGGAAAATGAGGGTAAAAAAACTCTGTTCACGATTGGAGATTACGGAACAGCAGATGGTTCAGCCACCATGCCTCTCATTGGAGATCTTATCAGTGAGTTGTTTACCCCCCCCCCTTTACCCCCCCCCCCCTCTCTCTCTCTCTCTCTCTCTCTCTCTCTGTATGTGTAATATCATGTCTTGCCATGTTTGTATTATATGTTCGTATATGTACCAAGGACAGATTGGAAGACTAGGCGTTGCCTAAAATCTTTATCCTTGAAAAATAAAGTTAGTTTTCAAGTTTTCAAAGTTTTCAAGTTTTCAAGTTTTCTCTCTTAACATGGTGAGATTTAATGTGCTGACAGCCCTGACATGGCCTAATATATCTCTCTCCCTCCCCCCCCCCCTCTCTCTCTCTCTCTCTCTCACTCTCTCTCTCTGTCTCTCTCTCCTTCTTTCTTTTTTCTTGTTGCTTTGGTTCATTAATTGAAGTTTTAATTATGCTTTTCTTCTTTTGTTTCGAGGGCAAGATGTAAACAAGCCCATTGTGTGCGTATTCTTTTCCCTCAATAAACAAATGTTTCAAATGTTTCTCTCTCTGCTCTGTGTGTGTGTGTGTGTGTGTGTGTGTGTGTGTGTGTGTGTGTGAGTGTGTGTGTGTGTGTGTGTGTGTGTGTGTGTGTGTGTGTGTGTGTGTGTGTGTGTGTGTGTGTGAATACATGAACTAATGAGGATGCTGTTGAAGATAGTGATAATGACGACGGTGTTTATGGTGATGCTGATAATGGTGGCGATGATAATGATGATGATGATGGCGATGATGATGATGATGATGATGATGATGATAATGATGATGATGATTGTGATTGTGATGATGATGTTGACATAACGACAATGACGACGACGATGATGATGATTATGATGTTCTCATTGACTGCACTAACATTTAACGCAATATTTCGACAGAACGAGTGCGGAGCAAGCACGGAGAAATACAGGTCCAAGTGGTCTATGAGGACCAGCCTTCCAACGACTTCAATTCGGTCTTCAAACGGGTTCACGGTTGGTGTCTCTGTATTAGGCCGAGTTCACATTAGACGCGTAAGTTCCGTACGGAAAACCCTAAATAAGTGGAAGAAAGAAGGATAAAAGTTTACGCATATAGGGGAAATTCGGACACATGCGCAAATCTTTTCCCTTCTTTGTTTCACTTATTTATGGATTGCGCACGGGTTTTCGCTTGTAATATCCGCTTATGTGTGTAGGCCTACACGGCCTTATGCTGAATTAAGGGCATACTACACTACATAGGATTCGCTGTCAATGCGATGCGATTCATGATTCAGTCACGTGAAATATAATTCTACTACTTTCGCTCTATATACTCAAGTAGACCCAATGCTCTATGTAAAATCATTCTTCAGACGAATTTGCATTCGCTCTCATGAGCCCACTCGTCTTATCAGTTACCACGTTTGCTCATCCACATTTCGGATACATCTTGGGCATTCACTCAGTAGGCCATGATTGTCTTAATATTGCGCTTCCAGGGTTGATTCCAGACCCCCCTACCTACCTGAAGGACTTCCAGAAGGTGTTCGTCGTGGCCTCTGGCACCAGCTTCTATCACCAGATAGTGCCGGACGACTCTGCTCACCTCGTCATGTCTTTTGTGGCCGCTCACTGGATGTCTGAGCCGTGAGTCTCTCTCTCTCTCTCTCTCTCTCTCTCTCTCTCTCTCTCTCTCTCTCTCTCTCTCTCTCTCTCTCTCTCTCTCTCTGTGTCTTTTTCTGTCTCTGTCTCTGTATTTCTTTCTCTCCGCCTCTGTCTGTTCATCGTTCACTGATGTCTGAGTCGTGAGTCTCTCTCTCTGTCCTGTTTTTTGTATTTTACCAGAAAAGGAAGTTCCTTTTTTTTAATTTGTCAAACAAGATCTTTGTGTGTCTACTGTATTTTTTAAACACTTTAAAATAAGCATTTGTATGAATTGTGGAAAAAGCAAACTAAAATACCTTCATAAATCATTTTTTTTCTTCAGCTGCAGGGGGACATTAGCCCTGGACCCCGGCCTTTCAGGTTTTTGTCATTTTGTGTGGTTGCACCCATGCAACTAAATGTATGCTTTATAGGTCTATAAGGGCTAGAAATAGATGATCTCTTTTACTAAAATACCTTCATAAATCATTTTTTTCTTCAGCTGCAGGGGGACATTAGCCCTGGACCCCAGCCTTTCAGGTTTTTTCATTTCGTGTAGTTGCACCCATGCAACTAAATGTATGCTTTATAGGTCTATAAGGGCTAGAAATAGATGATCTCTTTTGTTCGAATAATGTCTAGATCGTCGCATATATAGGCCTACCCATATTTGTACTAGAAAGGGTAGATTGAAACATTGAAATGCTTGAAAAATTAAAGCTCATGATTTAAGGCTGACGTAGTCAACGTTGTCTGGCTTCCCAGAGCCACCACTTTCCAGAACTCTCTGCACCGCTTCCCTGACGCCAACGAGGAGGAGAGGAGGCTGGTGAAAGCCCAGGGGGCGAAGGACTGGGAGGCTTTCCTGCTGCTGCGAGCCGCGGAACTCAAGTCAGGTATTCTGCCGTGGAATTGTTTTCATTGATAGGCTATAGGCTTGCTGGATTCCAGTCCAATAAGGAACACTGTCTACAAGAGGCTACGCCTAATTAGACGTTAAACCAACCACAGAGAGAGAGAGAGAGAGTCCAGTCAAATTAATTTTTCAAGAATCGCTTCCACCATAGTGATAACGACGTAATATATTTGCCCTTCCCCCTAGGCCCTCCTTGTTTGTCTGTCCGTCTGTTTGTCTCTCTCTGCTGTGAAAAAAACAAGGGACTTAATCGTTGTGTGTTTAAAGACCCACTGACCCACCATGATTAAGTCCCTTGTTTTTTTTTTCTGGGTAGCTGTGACCCACATACAAATTCCCCCAACTTCAAATTGAAACTGCTCTTTTAAAATGTTTCGTTTTGAATTTGGGGGCATTTGTATGGGAGTCAAACCTGGCCAAAACAAGATTTCTTACCAGTTAGAAGAGGGGAAAACCCGTGAAAACCGTGGTTTTGACACGTGATCTGGTGGGTCTTTAGCGAGAAAGAAAAAATGTGCGTAGTGTTCGTTTACCTTATTACACTAGAATTTCTCTTGACTGCTTCATATAAAAAGTGGTACACAAGAAGCAAAACAACGACAACCCTGGCTAACAGTTGTTCATTTTAGGCGATTAAATGTTGTTAATGTTTACAGCAGGCAAAGAATCGTTAACCACCCCCACCATACCACTTCATAGTTTACAAGACAGGGAGACTTCAAGTGATATCGCCTTGGAGTCTGTCCTGATTATATATATATATATATATATATATTATGGACATACGAACAAGAAAAATCATATTTATAGTTAAACAATTTATGTAGTCAGTGCGTTCGCTGACGCCCGCGTTGTCCGCCGGGGGTCTTTCGCGATTGATTACAGTTTTACGTAACAATAATCTTTTTATTAACACTTTTTAAACAGGGTAAAAACTCACTCTACTGCAAACAGTAGCATTGAAAACTCACCTCTTCCGGTTGTATTTTCCCAACTAAAAGTCTATGCCACGCCCTTCTGACTTATCTCTCTCTGTCCCTGGCTCTCTCTCTCTCTCTCTCTCTCTCTCTCTCTCTCTCTCTCTCTCTCTCTCTCTCTCTCTCTCTCTCTCTCTCTCTCTCTCTCTCTCTCTCTCTCTCTCTCTCTCTCTGTGTTTCTGTCACACTCACACACTCTCTGTGTTTCTGTCACATTCACACACTCTCTGTGTTTTTGTCTCTCTCTGTCTCTGTCTCTCTCTCTCTCCTCTCTCTTTGTGTCTGTCTCTTACTTTTTTCTTTTTCATCCCCTTTTCTCACCCCCCTTCTGCCGTTGACTTGCCCGTGTTTTGGTCTTGCGGTCAATCAACAGCGTCCATTTCTCTGTGTGTGTGTGTGTGTGTGTGTGTGTGTGTGTGTGTGCGCGCGCGCGTGCGTGCGTGCGCGCGCGCGCGTGTGTGCGTGTGTGAGTGTGGGTAGGTGCGTGGGTGCGTGTGTGCGTGCGCGTGCGCCTGTGGGTGTGGATGTTGGCGTGTAAGTGTACCGTATGTATTGTTGTTTCTGTGCAGTCATATTTTAAAAGTTGTATATTTCCCATAGTTTTCGTGTGACGTGCTGTTTTATATTGTCTTAATTGATAAATGTTTTTAGTCAATTTGTGATTTTATGTATACTTTAATATGATGCTGTTAACTATATGTTTTGTTTTGTTTTTTGTTTTTAGTTTTTAAAAATGATTTGTAATGCATTTATATTGTTGTAAAGCGCGATGAGCCCATTGTGGGGTATCGCGCTATATAAGTATCCCCTATTATTATTATATTACACCTTTTACAGTAGTAACTTTTAATACTCAGTATTTTATACTAAAAACTTTGCATTGCTTTCGGCAAACCCATGCTACATACAGACTTTATATATTATACTAAACAACTTACCCCGGACTGTCTCCCCCTCCCGGGGAGGGGGCTGCTTGAGTGTTCTCGTTCCCACACTCGTACACCAGTGAAATTACACTTTATCAATAAGAGTTAAAACTAAGATTGTATGATTTTGCACATAAAGATCACTTTATAATCTAAACTTAAACAGGACATAACTAGGGATAAAAAACAACAACAACCCTGTGTTGTGGGCCTCCGCATCGGGTGGCCTGCCCGCCGGGGATGTGACGCGAGGATGTCTTGCGTACCCTCCCCCGGTGGGTGCGCCCCCCCCCCCCCTGCCGTTGAGGTCCCCCGGGTTATTGCCCCCACCCCTTCCCCAAACCCCGTGAGATGGTCTCCCCTTTGGTGGGGCGGGCCGGCTGGGGGTTGTTGACGCGGGGATGAGACACCCTTCCCGCGGTTGGTCCGTTCTGGCACGGTGAGCTGAGATCCTCCGGGTCTCCAATATCCCCCCCCTCCTTTTTTTTTAAAAGATCCCAATGATAACCTAATTTAAGCATTAATGTACATAGTCCTTGATGTATATACTTCCCCCTGTCGTTTAGACAGGGAAGTCCCGGGGGAAGGGATTCCTTCCCCTGGTTGGACAACTAAAGTACTTAAAAAATAATTTTATTTTATCCCTTGTAAATAATTATATCATTTTACATCTCCTTGTATATAATAAATAAATATTTGTATATAAATTTCTTATAAATAAATTGATGCCAAGATTGGTTTTTAATAATAAAACAAAAGTACGGATTTTTAATCCCGTAGCCCTTGAATTTTAATTGAGTTCGGTTTTGGTTCTAGGCCAGTCCTCCTTATGCCAAAATAATATTTAACTTAACCTTTTATATTATAAGATCTTATCGATTATCGACAGATAACTCTATGGATTTTACATATTTTAAATCTTCCCAATAAAAATTCCAACTTGTTTGCTAAGATAAAACCTTCCATATTACTCGTGTTGTCCATGTTTTTGTATTGTCTTTTTATGTTTTGTACATGTTTTTCCCCTTTATTTGCATACTAAACCTGTACAAATGTCCCATATGTACCTTGCCGGGTCGAGAGGACGTAAAACACTATCTTTCATTCATTAATTCGGCTTCATGATCAGTCGACTGCACTTGCACATCAAATACCAGCAATTTATAGACAGAAAAAGGCTGTTTACATTAGACAGCCGTTCCCACGACGTGTACCCATTGTGCATTGGTGCTGCAGGGGGTGTGCTGGTTGTGTCCACGCCCTCGGAGGACCCCGAAATGAAGCAGAAGGGAGTCCGCCACTGCAACCAGGGCACGGAGGAAGGCATGCTGAACATGTGGCGACGGATGAGAGACGAGGGCAAAATTACCAAGGTCTGTACGGATTTAACCATTTTCTCACCGCTCTTCTTCAGGTTGTCATCATCGTCGATGTTGATGTTGTTTTCTTCTCCTCCTCCCCCTTCTTCTCCTGACCAAGGCTCTCAGGGACCCCCATTTGGAGGTCTATGAAGTACTAAAATTCTAATTGACCCTCTGAAAGAATGTGTAGGGGGTCTTTTTAGCATTCACAATGTCATTGGGACCCTCTATTCCTCCTCTATGACCCTCTATACTGTATGTGAAGGAGTCCATGGGACCCCTTGTTTTGCAGGACGATTGGGAGCCCTGTGTGACCCTTAACCGCCCTCTTCGTCTTCCTTGTCCCGCTCCTCATCATAGGCCTATTCTTCTTCTTCATCTTCCCTTTACTTCAGATGTTTCCTTTTTACCTAGCAAGTGAATGCACTAGTGCAAGGACAATAATTCGCCAATGCGCTTTTTTTTAATGGCACAAGTTCGTTAAAGATCCACCAGATCACGTGTCAAAATCACGTGTTTCATGTGTTTTTTCTCTTATAGCTGGAAATAAATCTTGTTTTGACCAGATCTCATTCCCATTCAAATGCCCCCAAATTCAAACCGAAACATCATTTTAAAGAGCAGCCTCAATTTGAAGTTGGGGACATGTGTATGTGGGTCACAACAGCTACCCAGAAAAAAACAAGGGACTTAATCGTGGTGCGTCAGTGTATCTTTAACGCTTAATTAATGGCCACAAGATTTTGAAGAACACAAAGCCCTCATTGAAACGAGAGCGTTAAGACGCTAGATCACCAGTCGCGCGGCAGCATTTTTGGCTCCAGTGACCTTGACTTTTGACCAATGACCTTCATTTTTGATATCGTAACCACCTGTCAATCTTAAGGACACCAGCCCTGGTGGGCTGGCTGCCTATCGGAAACAAGTTTCAGACTGATTATTAATATCATTACCGTGAGCATCGTTATCACATAATCTCATTTGATTTCAGGAAGAGTTCGTCAACACTAACTTTAACCGCTGCACGCGCTTCCTGGAGGAATACAAGGCGCCGTTCGAGGACACCAGTTCTGCCGTGTACAAAGCAGGCCTCAGGCTGATCAGTGCCCAGCAGCTTATCATCCCCTGTGTGGCCCAGCAAGCGTGGAGTGAAAAACTGAAGAAAGGTCAGTTATAAGCTATTGAGAGACTAAACATCACCATCGGCATCATCATCATCATCATCATTGTCGTCATCATCATCATCATCATCATCGTCATCATCATCATCACCATCATCTCCTCCTCCTTTCCACACCCACTTTCGTAGTCTTTGGGCACACATAAAAGATCATTATAGAGAAACAACTAATAACTAACATGCACACGCTATTAGAGGGCACATATGTCACATACTCACACTCCAACACACACACACACACACACACACACACACACACACACACACACACACACACACACACACACACACACACACACACAGACAGTTTCTTATCTATGTAAGCTTACATATTCCTCATACTCGCAAATCTTTCTCTTTCTCTTTCCATGAGATTGTGTGTATCCTTGACGGGCATTGTTCAATTAAATAAACATTGAAACCATCCCTTTCTTTTCTCCACCCCTCCCCTCTCTCGCTCGCTTACAAACTGCCTCTTTCGCGCGTTCTCTCATTAAGGCCCTACACTTCTCTTTCAACAGAAGGAGTGGACGACCGCTCCACCTGGGCCAGCGCCGTAGTGCAAAGCAACCGCTGTTGGAGTAACAGTTCCTTCATCCGGGGCCTGGCCGACACGCGCTCTGACAGCGAGAAAGAGGCTCTGGTGGACGAGATGTACAGTCGACTGGAGAAGGAAGTGGCCGCCCAGGATCCCAGGGAGTTCAAGAATGACTACCTTCTAGGTTACGTGTTTGCTCGGAAAATGTAAAGCACCCCAACCCAAGAAGAAAAAAGAACAGATTTGGTGGCTTCTGAGTTACATGTTTGCTGGAATGGCTTATGAGTTTATGTTTGCTTCCTTTGAAGGCAGAAAAAGAAGAAAGAACCGGTGTATTAATTATGTTTTGTATATTCAAATAGCTATACGGTACTTTGTTTTCAGCTTCCTTCACAATTTGTCTTTGTACGTACCTTTGATAGGGCTTTATATAAGTATTCTTGTTGCCTTATCTCATTATTGTACACATTTGTGATGTTCAATCAATATATTTAAACCAAAGTAGTTAATGTATTTGCTCGGAAACGTAATGGTCTCAATACACGTGAAAATTTCCCCACTGTCCCTATGGCAGTACAGCGATCGGCCAGTCATTATACGACTTGCATAGCACTGTGTTGCCATGGGGAAAGAGTGAAAAATGTTCACGTGTGCAGAGACCTTAAGATTTTATAAAAGAGAAGAAAACAAAAATGGGGTATCTGTTTTTGGTTCGTTTCGTGTTACAGAAATTGTTAATATTCCCTCATAAATGCAACCATCATTTTCTGAGATGAACAAAGTATCTTACATTTCTATTTCTATGTTGAAGGTCTACAACTGCAAAATAATGTAAATGATTTTACATTTGGATTTGGATACTGGATTTGCTGTTGTTGCTGGTGTATCAATATTCCTATGATTTTGCTATAATCAGGCCATAAAACACTTGAACTAAACACGTGTGTTTGGTATCAAGCTTACTGAATTTGATGACCTTGTATTTAGTTAGAATAGTTTCTAAAATATGTTTTTCTGATCTTGTGACCTGGGACACGAAATGTTACAACATGCATGTGCTATGTATGTGTACACGCTCAAATGTAGATGTGTGTACATATTATATGCGCGTGCATGTATTTGTGTATCACTATCTCTGTACTTTAATTTTGATACATATTTCAGTCACAATATTTGTGGCTTGTGATTAGCACATGCAATCCGTTTTGCTAGTGTGCTTATGTTTGCATTTGTTTTGTACTTCTTAGTTCTTCTACTTTGTTTTTTTAAATATACAGAATTGACCCAAACGGCTCGTGTATAGTTTGAATTGTAAAGTGTATTAAACTAACCAAGATTTCTTTAACCCACACAAACAGTTACAATGACTGACATTGGATTTGAAATTGTTGCTACTTTGTCTTAGTGAGCGTGGAACATTAAATTACCTTTTTTTGTATTGGAAGTTCACTGCATGGGAGTCAACAATGTTAACACTATTAATTTTCAGTTTCCAAACCGCGTTTTTGCAAAGCTCTCGCAACAACAAAGCAACAGCAACACAAACACGCGCGCACCCACATGCACACACACACATACACGCGCACACACTCTCTGTGTGTCACAGACACACACACGCACGCACGCACACGCACGCATACACACACACACACACACACACACGCACACGCACGCATATGCACATTGATCAACTCACCAGAGATAGAGGAAGAAGAGACAGGGATACACAATAACAGCGAATTAGGCGAGACATACGGACACACCAGAGATAGAGGAAGAAGAGACAGGGACACAGCGAATTAGGCGAGACATACAGACACACCAGAGATAGAGGAAGAAGAGACAGGGACACATAATAACAGCGAATTAGGCGAGACATACGGACACACCAGAGATAGAGGAAGAAGAGACAGGGACACATAATAACAGCGAATTAGGCGAACATACGGACACACCAGAGATAGAGGAAGAAGAGACAGGGATACACAATAACAGCGAATTAGGCGAGACATACGGACACACCAGAGATAGAGGAAGAAGAGACAGGGACACAGCGAATTAGGCGAGACATACAGACACACCAGAGATAGAGGAAGAAGAGACAGGGACACA
>CM065686.1:37774901-37784595 GCA_017654935.2 Phymorhynchus buccinoides
TGTTGTCTTGCTTTTTTCATTTTTGAACTTCTCTCAGGGTCGGGGCTACAACTGACCAGGATCCAGATGCACGGAGTCGATTGTCATCTCGTCATCTCACTCTTCCAAGAGAGTTTGCAATATTCTACACGAGGCATTCCACCCTGCCTACATTGTTGCTGTTGTTGGCTTACCCTGGCGAAAAGATTCCAGGGATCATCCCAACATCGGAAGCACTCGAACACTATGGTACAAGTGCTTCAGCTACGGATGAGAACATTGCGTGCGTGACACTAGTTATTTACTACCCGGCCACGTGAGCAGCCACACTCCGTCTTCGAGGGATTTTTTGGAGGCTGATGATGTTATGCAAGGAGCTTGTCACGGCTAAAGACAACCCCCGCATAACTATGCATAGCGTAACAACATTTGATGTAGCCTTGGTGTTCTAGCCTATGTCAGTAGGGTTGTCACATCCTTAATTAGGCCAATGCGGAACTGCCTATATTAATCATGTACAGGGTGGCTTCATCCATCCTGCTGTGTCACGCGGCGGGTGGCAGGTGTCACGATGTTAGTAATGTACTATGACTGAGAGATGAAAACAGGATCGCGAGAAACACTATTATTGTGTTAGCATCATTGTGAATAAAGATGACTGCGAGGGACGTTATTATTGTGTGTAAAGGTGACTGTGAGGAACGTTATTATTGGGTTAATATCATCGTGAGTAAAGATGACTGTGAGGAACGTTGTTATTAGGTTAATATAATCGTGAGTAAAGGTGACTGTGAGGGACGTTATTATTGGGTTTAATATCATCGTGAGTAAAGGTGACTGTGAGGGACGTTATTATTGGGTTAATATCATCGTGAGTAAAGGTGACTGTGAGGGACGTTATTATTGGGTTAATATCATCGTGAGTAAATGTGACTGTGATGGAGAGAAAAGGGGGAACAGAGAGAGAGAGAGAGAGAGAGAGAGAGAGAGAGAGAGAGAGAGAGAGAGAGAGAGAGAGAGAGAGAGAGAGAGAGAAGAGAGAGAGAGAGAGAGACTGAGAGAGAGAGAGAGAGAGAGAGAGATTTTAGTAATTTTTTCCCTGTTGCCCAGCAATAAATTTTCTGGTGATTTTTATAAAAGCGACTGCGAGGGACGTTATTATTGTGTGTAAAGGTGACTGTGAGGAACGTTATTATTGGGTTAATATCTTCGTGAGTAAAGATGCCTGTGAGGGACGTTATTATTGGGTTAATATCATCGTGAGTAAAGATGACTGTGATGGAGAGAAAGGGGGAGCAGAGAGAGAGAGAGAGAGAGAGAGAGAGAGAGAGAGAGAGAGAGAGAGAGAGAGAGAGAGAAAGAGAAATAGAGAGAGAGACTGAGAGAGAGAGAGAGAGAGAGAGAGAGAGAGAGAGAGAGAGAGAGAGAGAGAGAGAGAGAGAGAGAGAGACTTTAGTAATTTTTCCCTGTTGCCCAGCAATATCAATTTTCTGGTGATTTTTATAAAAGCGTTGCGTGCTGTGATTGTTTTCCACTGTTGATTTCTTATGCTCGTCTTTGGTTAACAAAGACACTAATTGCGGCAAAATGTATTTGTTCCTCTTTCATTTTGTCGAAGACGAAATTATGAATTTACTTGTTGACTAGCAATATCAATTTTCATGTGATGTTATACGAGGGGCACTCAATAAGAACGGAGAGAGAGTGCACTTTTTCTGGCCACTCCACATTTTTTAGGTATCCTTCCTAAGCACACATACTTTTAATCATCCTTTTCAAAGCAAACGGTTGTGGTGCCAGACCAGGTCTACCGAGGTATGTCAAAATAGAGCCCTCGGCAAAAGATGATAGGATACAGTCACAAGGGGTTAAATCTGAGAAAGAAGTGTGAGTGAGACCATTCGAACTCTGTGTTTTTGCAGAATATCCAAAGTAGTTGCAGCAGTGTGGTCACTTGCTTTGTCATGATAAAGCAGATGACCTCAGATACCAGTCCACAGATGACATGTCCAAAGCGCCTTTGGGTAAACAGGTGTTTATATTCAATCTGCAGAGATGAATTTACTCTGTGTAGTAAGGAATCCGGGACCATATGACAATCGTTAGAGACGAAGCCTAGCGACTAAAATGTTTGGTATTTGGTACTTTATAATCACAGAGGCGTCTGTGAAATTCGGGTTGCTCCCACCGGGAGAGCACGTCGCAGCCAGAGGCGCGCCACCCACTTTTTGGGCATGCATTTTTTGTGCGACTGATGAGGAAGGAACTGGGGGATAACATTTGACCACATGACAACTTTTGATTGGTGTTTTCAGTAATTCGTTTCCTGTGGATTTTTCCTGAAGGGGTCTCGTCTTGAAACATCCAACGATGATTGGTTACTTAGTTTCTGGATCAAACTGATATACTGATATTTCATTATTAGTCGCAATGTCCCAGATGCCAGCTGACGTCTATCCACTTGAAGCGTTGTAGTGTTTGGGTGCATTATTCAACCCTACCGACCTTTAGTAAGCTGACTGGGCACTCAACGGTCAGAACGGTTATGAAGATCCGGGTATTCATGCAAGATTCTATAACTGCTTCACCATTAAATGCCTGTTGTATTCTTTTTCTTACTGACTTAGACTTAGGTGCCCCCGCGTCGCTCGACGAATGAGCATTCTTTATCTCGCCAATAGGCCTACTTACTCAAAAAACATTTTCAACTTGAGACTTCACACTGGCTGCGGTCTTGACAGTTACAACGACCCCTTGACGATTTTAACGGTCACTTTCTTCTAACGTCCGTCTATTAAAGCGTAAATCCTTGAACCAGATGTGGACTGCTGTTGTTAACAGAGGAATGTCTTAAAACAATTTGCCAACGTGTGATAGCTTAATTTTAACGTTCTTCCTTGAGCATAAGCGTACAAAGTCATAGGTAAAAAAACATATCAGATTGAAAGAGATTCTCTCAGTTTGGGATCAACGTTCACCTTGGTGGCCATTTTGCTTTGCCCAGCGGTTTGGGTAATTGAAAAATTCCAAAATAACTATCATAACAAGAAATTCAGTTGATCAAAGATCAACAGGAGGCTAAACAGTGTTGTATTGCACTTCAAAAGTGTAAAATAATAATGAACATGTCTTTTCAAAATATCTTCAACGTGATGTAGTTGGTTACCTTAGGAAAGAAGAAGAGAAAAAGTGACATAACATATGAACGTGTCATAAAAGACGTTTGTCATCGATCGCTCAGACAGGAACAAAAAGAAGTTCAACGCAATAAAGCGAGATCATATTATATTGCTGAAAATGTAGGTTTAGTTCTGTAAGCAGATGAGATTCATCTTCCAAAGTATTTGTGATCCTAAGTTGTTTAAAAAATATACTTATGGAGAGTTCACGTTTCCAAGATTTTGTTTCACAATGTCAGAAAAGGCTTTTAAATAACAAAATGCTGTTTTCGTTAACACATAATGAGAGTGACATCAAAAATAAGAAGCACCAATTGAAACAAATGTACACTTTACACATTTTCATGAAACCAGACAAAGATGATAGGGTTAGGATCAGCCTAGAGTTGTTGTCATGAAACTGAAAGAAACCAGACTTTGAGATCAAGAGTCATAAACATGAAGAGAATAGGATTAGAATCAGCCTAGGGTTGTTGTGAGTAAACTGAAAACAAACCCCAGACTTTTAGATCGAGACTCATCAACACGAAAAGGATAGGGCTAGGATCAGCTTAGGGTTGTTGTCATGAAACAGAAAGAAACCAGACTTTGAGATCGAAAGTTGTAAACACGAAGAGCATAGGGTTAGGATCAGGCCAATATTGTTGTCATGAAACTGATGAAAACCAGACTTTGAGATTGACAATCATAAACACGAAGAGAATAGGGTTAGGATCAGCCTAGGAGTGTTGTCATAAAACTGAAATAAACCAGACTTTGTAATTGAGAGTCGGAAACGCAAAGAATATAGGGTTAAGATGAGCCTAGGGTTGTCAGTAAACTGAAAAGAAGCAGACTTTGAGATCGAGAATCATAAACATGAAGAAGATAAGGTTAGGATCAGTCTAGGGTTGTGGTCATTAAACTGACAAAAAGCAGACTTTGAGATAGAGAATCATAAACACAAAGAGGAGAGGGGTAGGATCAGCCTAGCGTTGTCATGAAACTGAAAGAAACCAGACTCTGAGATTGAGAGTCATAAACATGAACAGAAAAGGGTTAGGATCAGCCTAGGTTTGTTGTCATGAAACTGAAAAGAACCAGACTTTTTTAAAATGTTATTGCTGTCCCATATGCTGGGTCGTACAGTGGCGTTGCTCCTACGCTGCTCATTCTGAATCCCAAAGCGCAGCTACACCCTGGCTTGTTCAAATCGCAGAACCCGAGACCAGCCATCCAAGGGGAGCGAATCTTTGTAAGCCGTCAGAAAGCAAACAACCGAGGAAGAACTAGACTTTGAGATCGAGTCAAAATACAAAGACGATAGAGCTAGGATCAGCCTAGGGTTATTGTCATGAAACTGAAAGAAACCAGACTTTGAAATCGAGAGTAATAAACACGAAGACAACTTTTATAGCGCCTAATCTTTAAGCTCTAAGCGCTTTACATAAATCACTAAAATGAATAGTAAACACAATGAACAAAAAGTATACATCAAACATTGACCAACACCCCCCTTCCCTGATCCCTCAGTCAATTTCTCAATCACGCCCAAATAATGAATGACATAATCTACAGTACACTTTCGCAACCAACTTGAAACACTCACACTGATGGACACTTAAAGACGCCCAGGCCGCACTATTAACAAATCACACTCACACCCACACTTATAACGATAGAGAGAGAAAGAGAACGAGAGAGAGAGAAAGAGACATACATACAGACAGACAGACAGAGAAAGACAGAGACGGAGACACAGAGAGTCAGACAGAGGGACAGACAGAGAAAGAGAGAAGAGAGACACACACAAACAGAGACAGAGATATATAGGACTGAAATACAGTTGCATGCATCATAAAATAACAACTTACTATAATTTGTACATACAATAGTCACAAAAAAGGCACATTATATTCAATATTAATAAACATTCACCCCCCCCCCACACACACACACACACACACGACACACGCACGCACACACGCGCATACACACACACACACACACGATTAGTGGAAAAACATTAAATGAATGACACTCACACACATACTAATAAAATAGCATTTTAAAACACTTATAACGTAAAATCATTTTAAAACAATGAGACAAAATGGATAAAGAAATAAAAATACACAAGTACATAAAATGTACTCCTGTAATGTAAACACGAAAATAATAGAGGATAGGGGTAGGATCAGCTTAGGGTTATTGACATGACACTGAAAATAACCAGACTTTGAGATCGAGAGCCATACAAATTAATAGAGTAGGGCTAGGATCAGCCTAGAGTTATTGTCATAAAACTGAAAGAAACCAGACTTTGACTTTTGAGACAGTCATAAACACGACGAGAGTAGGGTTAGGGTTAGCCTAGGGTTATTGTCATCAAACTGAAATAAACCAAACTTTGACATCAAGAGTCGTAAACATGAAAAGAATAGAGGGTTAGGATCAGCCTTGGGTTGTTGTGAAACTGAAAAGAACCAGACTTTGAGATCGAGTGCGATAAAAATGAATCTGATACGGCAAGGCTCATCCTATAGTCATTGTCAAGAAATTGAAATAAATCAGATTTTGAGATCGAGAATCATAAACACTTAAAGTTTAGGGTTAGGATCAGCCTAGAGTTGTTGTCATAAAACTGAACAGAACCAGACTTTGAGATTGAGTAGTAAACATAAAGAGAGTAGGGATAGGATCAGCCTAGGGTTATTGTCATAAAACTGAGAGAAACCAGACTTTGAGATCAAGAGTAGTAAACATGAAGAAGATAAGGCTAGGATCAGCCTAGGGATGTCATGAAAATGAAAGAAACCATACTTTGAGATCAAGTCATAAACATGAAGAGGATAGGGTTAGGATCAGCCTAGGGTTGTTGTTGTAAAACTGAAAAGAATCAGACTTTGATATAGAGTCGTAAACATGACAAGGTTAGGATCAGACAAGGGTTGTCATGAAATTGAAAGAAAGCAGACTTTGAGATCGAGGGTCGTAAACATGAAGATGATATGGTTAGGATCAGCCTAGGGTTGTTGTGAAACTGAAAAGAACCAGACTTTGAGAGATCGAGAGCCATAAAATTGAATAGGATAGGGCTAAGGTCAGCCTAGGGTTATTGTCGTGAAACTAAAAAGAACCAGACTTTGAGATCGAGAGTCGTAAACACGTAGATGATATGGTTAGGATCAGCCTAAGGGTTGTTGTCATTAAACTGAAAAGAACCAGACTTTGAGATCGAGAATCATAAACATGAAGAGGATAGGGTTAGGATCAGCCTAGGTTTATTGTCATGAAGCTGAAAGAAGCCAGATTTTGAGATTGATGGTCATAAACATGAAGAGAATAAGGGTAGTATCAGCCTTAAGTTGTTGACAGGGAGGGTTGTTGTAACGAAACTGAAAAGAACCAGACTTTGAGATCAAGTCATAAACACAAAGAAGATTGGGTTAGGATCAGCCTAGGGTTATTGCCATGAAACTAAAAGAAACCAGACTTTGACATCGAGAACCGAAACACGAAGAGGATAGGGTTAGGATCAGCCTAGGGGTTGTTGTCATTAAACTGAAAAGAACCAAGACTTTGAGATTAAGAATCATAAACAATGTAGGGGATAGGGTTAGGATCAGCTTAGAGTTGTCATGAAACTAAAAAGAACCAGACTTTGAGATCGAGAGTCGCAATCATGAATATGATACGGTTAGGATCAGCCTATGCATGTTGTCATGAAACTGAAATAAACCAGATTTTGAAATCGAGTCATAAACATGAAGAGGATATGGTTACGATCAGCCTAGGGTAGTTGTGAAACTGTAAAGAACCAGACTTTGATACTGAGAGCCATACAAATGAATAGGATAGGGCCAGGATCAGCGTAGGGTTATTGTCATAAAACTGGGAAAAAAACCAGACTTCGAGATCGAGAGTCGTACGAAGAGGATAGGGTTAGGATCAGCCTACGGTTGTTGTCATTAAACTGAAAAGAACCAGACTTTGAGATCGATAATCATAAACACGATGAGGATAGGGTTAGGATCAGCCTTGGGTTGTCATGAACCTGAAAAGAATCAGACTTTGAGATCGAGAGTCTGAAGAGAACAGGGCTAGGATCAGCCTAGGGTTGTTGTCATGAAACTGAGAGAAACCAGACTTTGACTTTTGAGATAGAGTCATAAACACAACGAGAGTATGGTTAGGCTCAGCCTACGGTTGTGTGAATGAAACTGAAAAGAACCAAACTTGGCTCATGTTCATCTTTGACTGTCAAATGATTGTGTCCGTCTGCTAACCTTTGTACTAGGCCTATAGAGACTTACCCTGCTTCCATAGCTTTTGGTCAGATTGCTAGGCTAAAGCATATTCATGAGTCTCTCAACGGTCGTGTGATGCACACGGATGAAGAAGAAAGGGGGGGGGGTCAAGGAATAGTCAACTGATAAATGAACGTGAGGATAGAAGAATGTAAACTCCATCCGTAAGTATTTCTTCAAAATAAAGGGTTTGATGAATTTACAATGCCAAGCAATACAGAAAGAAAAAATGTTGTTTCTAATATCCGAGTAATAGCAAAACGAACAGCTTTGCTTCACAGTATACTCCCCCCCCCCCCCCCCCCCCCCAAGAGAATATCGTCTGCTAAATGAAATCCATTTGACATGATACATTTCGCTTTGTTTTGAGGCCCTTTAAAGGTTTTTCCTGCCAAAAAGGCGAAACATAAAAGTGTTAAGTGTGCAGTCATTTTACTTTTGTTTTTGTTATTATCATGATGAATGCATTTTTTTAATTTATCTTTTTTTGACAATGCACTTGCTGTGATTTAGCAAGTTTGGCAAGGCACTTCTGTGATTTTGCAAAGGCTTCGGTGGAGTGAAGGGGTGGGGTGGAGCGTGGCCGACAGTAGTTTAGTATAGTTAGCGATTGGCAAAGGGGAAGGGGGAGGGGGGGGGGGGGGGGGGTAGCAAGAAATGTTTAAAAGGTGGACCCTGACGGATGAGTTTTTGCAAGAAACACGTCGAGATCACCAGAAAGACAGCCTTTTCAAGGATCAGAAAACTCACTTTGCTGTGGTTTCCTAGAAATTAAACTGTAAAAACAGCGTGATTCCTCTTTGGCAGAGATACTGGAGAAAAGCCATTTTGGATGGGGGTGGGTGAAGGTCACTTATTGTGGTTTGAAGCGTTTTCTTTTTTTGTAGTGCAGTAACAAACAAAATGGATCTGGTTCTTTTGTTGTGAGTAAAACTCCTTTAGATAAACGGGTAAAGGTAAAGATGTGCCCCCCCCCCCCTGCATTTCTCGGTTAATTGCAATTTTCCGTTTTTTGCCTTTCTTACCAAACATAAAGCTGTATTTTATTAACCTTTTTAGCTAATAACCTTTTTGGAATACTAACCCTAGCCCTAACCCTAGCCCTAAAGCTTAACCTTAACACCCACCCAACCCTACAAGACGGAAAAACGCAATCAACCACGACTGTGACAAATGGCGCCGTACACTGCAGTACATGGGGGGGTCCTATTAGATAATGGCCTAGGGTTATGGGTATAGGGTTAGTATTCCAAAAAGGTTATTAGCTAAAAAAAAAGGTTAATGAAATACAGCTTTATGCTTAGTAAGAAAGGCAAAAACGGCAAATGGAATTAACCGAGAAATGCAGGGGGGTGGCACATCTTGACCTTAATTTTTTTTTTTTTAATGCTTGTATTGCAAAACTTTCGTGCAAACGATTTAGCAGCCATCAGAAAAGAGACAGCGCTCGCCTTCTCTTTGAGTGAAAGCATTTGACTTCCTGCTCCTCCGCCAAAGAGGAATCGCCGATTTGACTTATAGGAAACCAGAGCAAAGTGAGTGTTGCAATCTCTGTAAAGGGTGTTTTCCTGGTGATCTCGACGTGTTTCTTACAAAAACTCATAAGTCAGAGTGCCCCTTTAACGGTGTGCCATTTGAGGCCCTGAAAAGGTTTTTCCCGCCTAAAAGGCGAGGAGTAAAAATGTTGTGTGCAGTCCTTTTATTATTTTTGTTGTCATTTTTATGATGAATGCAGCTTTTATTTATTTTTAACAATGCACTTGATGTGATTTTGCAAAAGTTTAGCAATGCACTTCTGTGATTTTGCAAAGGTTTAGTAATGGTGGTTGTACACTTTTTAAAAAAAATACCAAAATGAGGATGAGGCCCTGTCAAGGGTATTATCATCATACAATTCACGCCTCGTTCTTACAACACAAAATTTGTTTTTCTTCATAATTCTCTTTGCAGAAGCGTAATAATACACAACTTTAATGTAAAATCGTTTGGCTTTCAAAATTATGCAATTTTTTTTGCATGCTATTCGTATGCTATGCATAATATTTTTTGGGACATGCAAGTTTAAGCAGACGACACAAATTCTTTAACTCCAGTGAAAGCAAGACTGCTGTACGCACTAGAGAGAGAGAGAAGGAGAGCGAGAGAGAGAGAGATAGATAGAGAAGAGAGAGAGAGAGAGAGAGAGAGAGAGAGAGAGAGAATAAACGATGTTTAGCAGACGACAGCAACTCCAGTGAAGAAAGTGTG
>CM065686.1:37785095-37797595 GCA_017654935.2 Phymorhynchus buccinoides
AATAATAACGTCCCTCACAGTCATCTTTACTCACGGTGATATTAACCCAATAATAACGTCCCTCACAGTCATCTTTACTCACGATGATATCAACCCAATAATAACGTCCCTCACAGTCACCTGTACTCACGGTGATATTAACCCAATAATAACGTCCCTCACAGTCATCTTTGCTCACAATAATATCCAACGTCCCTCGCAGTCATCTTTATTCACAATGATGCTAACACAATAATAATGTTTCTCGCGATCCTCTGTTTTCATCTCTCAGTCATAGTACATTACTAACATCGTGACACCTGCCACCCGCCGCGTGACACAGCAGGATGGATGAAGCCACCATGTACATGATTAATATAGGCAGTTCCGCATTGGCCTAATTAAGGATGTGACAACCCTACTGACATAGGCTAGAACACCAAGGCTACATCAAATGTTGTTACGCTATGCGGGGGTTGTCTTTAGCCGTGACAAGCTCCTTGCATAACACCATCAGCCTCCAAAAAATCTCTCGAAGAAAGAGTGTGGCTGCCCACGTGGCCGGGTAGTAAATAACTAGTGCCACTCACGCAATGTTCTCATCCATAGCTGAAGCACTTGTACCATAGTGTTCAAGTGCTTCCGATGTTGGGATGATCCCTGGAATCTTTTCGCCAGGGTAGGCCAACAACAGCAACAATGTAGGCAGGGTGGAATGCCTCGTGTAGAATATTGCAAACTCTCTGGGAAGAGTGAGATGACTAGATGACAATCGACTCCGTGCATCTGGATCCTGGTCAGTTGTAGCCCCGACCCTGAGAGAAGCTCAAAAATATTTAAAAAAAGCAAGACACCATTGAAGTGGAATGGAACACTGCATAGTGATGCACAGACAAAGGAAATTCTTGTCAACCAGTTTAAATCAGTCTTCACACCACTTTCATCATCAAAATCAAAATCTACACAATCTCGTGCCTTCCCCTCAATTTGTGACTTGCAGATTAACAAGAACGGAGTCGAAAAACTACTGAAGAACATAAACACCTCAAACGCAGCAGGGCCGGACGGTATTCAAAGTCATGTGCTGAAAGAATGTGCCAGCCAACTAGCAGATGGTCTTACTTGCATCTACCAAAGATCAATTGACACTGGAGCACTACCGGAAGACTGGACCAATGCCAATGTAGCCCCAATTTTCAAGAAAGGCGACAAACACTTGGCAGAAAACTACCGGCCCATATCACTCACCTCCGTAACCTGCAAGCTCCTAGAGCATATAATATTCAGCCACCTGATGAGGCACCTGGAGCGTCACAGCGTTCTCACCAACCTGAATCATGGTTTCCGCTCTGGATATTCATGTGAGGCTCAGCTGGTAGTGACACTCATCGATCTCTGCCAAAACTATGACAAGAAAATTCAAACAGATGTTGCAATACTGGACTTCGCAAAGGCGTTTGACACAGTGCCCCATGCAAAATTAATCAACAAGCTGGAAGGCTATGGCATTGAGGGACCCCTTCTCCAGTGGCTTTCAACTTTCCTAACCCAGCGACGTATGAAGGTCGTCGTGGAGGGGGATCAATCCAAAGAAGTCACTGTGGACTCGGGAGTGCCCCGGGGCACTGTACTCGGACCCCTCCTTTTCCTTTGCCACATTAATGATTTGCCCGATGCAGTGAAATCGAGAGTACGCCTCTTTGCAGATGATTGCCTTCTGTACCGTCAGATCCAGACAGAGGATGATCACAGAGCACTGCAAGAGGACCTGACGCACCTTGAGGCCTGGGCAGAGAGGTGGGGGATGAGATTCAACCCGTCAAAATGCTACATTCTAAGCATCCGCAATACTTCAAGCCACTACTATCAACTTGGCAATCACATCCTCCAACAAGTTGACTCAAATCCCTACCTTGGAGTCCAGATAGAAGACAACTTGTCATGGTCGGAACACAACAACAGAATCGCAAAACGAGCAAACGCCAGCCTTGGGCTCCTGAGAAGGAACCTACAATTTTGTTCAGAGGAATGCAGAAAGGTGGCGTATACCTCCCTTGTGCGATCCGTCCTGGAGTATAGCTCCATTATATGGGACCCTCACCTTCAAAAGGATATCGACAAGCTGGAGGGAATACAGCGCCGTGCTGCCCGATTCGTCAAACAGGACTACTCCTCACGAAGTCCAGGCTGCGTTACCCAAATGCTACAAGATCTGCATCTGCCAACACTCCAGGAGAGATGGAAACACCAGCGTCTGTCTTTCTTATATAAGATCACAAATGGCCATTTTCCAGCAGTCAAGGCAGAAGACTATATAACACCAGTCAGAAACAAGAGACTAATTAGGCCGAAATCATCAAAGGAGAGCCAATCTCAGAACACCATCACACAATTCTCAAGAAACAACTCTAGCTGTTACAACATCCTGTTCAGCAACACGGAGGTCTATAGGCAAAGCTTCTTTCCAAGAACTGTAAGGGAGTGGAATTGCCTTAACCATGAGACTGTGAAGGCTGAGACGGTCGGGGCATTTAAACAGCGCGTCCCGTCCAACGACCCAAGCTTCTAAAGATTTTTGTAATAATTATTATTATTATTATTATTAATGGTTTTTCTTGTATTATTTTTTATTAAATTTGAATGCTCTCCCCTGGATGTCCCGTTGGTTTCAAATGCCAGAAGTGGTTACTGCCAACGTACCGACAACAGACAGACATAAGCTGTGTCATGGAATAAACGGCCCCAGTCTGCAAATCAATAATAAACAATACGATAAAATGTCAGAGTCTGCTCTTTTTGACGTGGCATGGGTGATTAACAAGCATAAAGGCCTACATATATACACAAAGAACTCAAACAACAAAAACATAGTACAGGTTCTTGACTTGGTAAGACAACCTTCGATTCAGACATTATTGGGCGTTGTATAAACAATTAAGTTTACGATGGGGTGAGCACCATTATAGTCGTGTAACAGTCTGTACTGGTCACGTTTGAAGAGATTATTTTGAGAATGTCAACCAACTACGTTAGGCCTACCAATAGCACCACACACATACACACACACACACACACACACACACACACACACACACACACACACACACACACACACACACAGGTACACTCATCTCTCACCCAAACCCACAATAACACCCCCACCCCCGCATACCCGCAAGGACAAGCATAATCATGTTGGGCTGCACACACTTTATAGGCCCAACAGCAATAATTTCATGGACATGTGTCCTGGAGGCATGCTACAAATCACCATCAACATCATCATTATCATCATCATCATCATCATCATCATCTTCTTCTTCTTCTTCTTCTTCTTCTTCTTCTTCTTCTTCTTCTTCTTTTCACATTTACGTTTTGGTCCTTCTTCTTCCTCTTCTACTTCTTGGTCACTTAGACAGGGACACTAGTCAGTAGTGGTGTGGCATTCTGAACCTGGATTTGTTCTCAATATGTCTGCGCATGTGCGAAGAGTGGGTAGGGATGGGTTTAGGGTTAGGGTTAGGGTTAGGGTTAGGGTTAGGGATAGGAGTAGGAGTAGGATTAGGGTTAGGGATAGGCTTAGGGATATGTTTAAGGTCAATTTAGTGTCGAATACACAAAAGATAAAATTTGATGGTACGCCATGATCGATTTCGCACATGCGCAGACATGTTGAGAACAAATCCATTTTGAGAATGCCACAGTGACACGGGCGAAGGCTGCCGTCTATCGAAGATGTCTCTCCAATGGGCCGACGATCTTCTCCCAACTTGGTGTGTTAGACGGTCACGTTTAAGTGGAATATAATTCAAGACTAGAAGGCTATGCCGCCTTTCTTTGAATAAATGTTGATTTGTTTGTGCACAATTCTCTCCACCACTGTTGCCATGTACCGTGTAGGTGATGGTCATATAGGCAGGCCTGGGTCATCCATTTTTTAGGATGAACCTGGGTCTGTCTTAATGTGGCTGCTGCTTATGATTTGCTAGGCGAATTGGTGCCGAAAATAACTGTGTCCCTGTCTCTTCTTCCTCTATCTCTGGTGTGTCCGTATGTCTCGCCTAATTCGCTGTTATTATGTGTCCCTGTCTCTTCTTCCTCTATCTCTGGTGTGTCCGTATGTCTCGCCTAATTCGCTGTGTCCCTGTCTCTTCTTCCTCTATCTCTGGTGTGTCCGTATGTCTCGCCTAATTCGCCGTTATTATGTGTCCCTGTCTCTTCTTCCTCTATCTCTGGTGTGTCTGTATGTCTCGTCTGTCCCTGTCTCTTCTTCCTCTATCTCTGGTGTGTCCGTATGTCTCGCCTAATTCGCCTATTATCTCGTGTCTATCTCTGGTGTGTCCGTATGTCTCGCCTAATTCGCTGTGTCCCTGTCTCTTCTTCCTCTATCTCTGGTGTGTCCGTATGTCTCGCCTAATTCGCTGTTATTGTGTCCCTGTCTCTTCTTCCTCTATCTCTGGTGTGTCCGTATGTCTCGCCTAATTCGCTGTGTCCCTGTCTCTTCTTCCTCTATCTCTGGTGTGTCCGTATGTCTCGCCTAATTCGCTGTTATTATGTGTCCCTGTCTCTTCTTCCTCTATCTCTGGTGTGTCCGTATGTCTCGCCTAATTCGCTGTGTCCCTGTCTCTTCTTCCTCTATCTCTGGTGTGTCCGTATGTCTCGCCTAATTCGCCGTTATTATGTGTCCCTGTCTCTTCTTCCTCTATCTCTGGTGTGTCCGTATGTCTCGCCTAATTCGCTGTTATTATGTGTCCCTGTCTCTTCTTCCTCTATCTCTGGTGTGTCCGTATGTCTCGCCTAATTCGCCGTTTTTATGTGTCCCTGTCTCTTCTTCCTTTATCTCGGGTGTGTCCGTATGTCTCGCCTAATTCGCTGTGTCCCTGTCTCTTCTTCCTCTATCTCTGGTGTGTCTGTATGTCTCGCCTAATGTGTTATTATGTGTCCCTGTCTCTTCTTCCTCTATCTCTGGTGTGTGTCTCGCCTAATTCGCTGTTATTGTGTCCCTGTCTCTTCTTCCTTTATCGCTGGTCAGTTGATCAGTGTGCATGTGCGTGTGTGTGCGTGTGCGTGTGCGTGTGTGTGTGTGTGTGTGTGTGTGTGTGTGTGTGTGTGTGTGTGTGTGTGTGTGTGTGTGTGTGTGTGCGTGCGTGTGCGTGTGCGTGTGCGTGTGCGTGCGTGTGCGTGTGTGTGTCTGTGACACAGAGAGAGTGTGTGCGCGTGTATGTGTGTGTGCATGTGCGTGCGTGGATGCGTGCGTGTTTGTGTTGCTG
The DNA here is from genome assembly GCA_017654935.2 of Phymorhynchus buccinoides. NCBI lineage: Eukaryota > Metazoa > Mollusca > Gastropoda > Neogastropoda > Raphitomidae > Phymorhynchus > Phymorhynchus buccinoides. Next base: position 37,790,345 of record CM065686.1, read on the forward strand.
TTGTTTTGTTGTTGCGAGTGCTTTGCAAAAACTCGGTTTGGAAACTGAAAATTAATAGTGTTAACATTGTTGACTCCCAGTGAACTTCCAATACAAAAAAAGGTAATTTAATGTTCCACGCTCACTAAGACAAAGTAGCAACAATTTCAAATCCAATGTCAGTCACTCACTGTAACTGTTTGTGTGGGTTAAGTAAATCTAGGTTAGTTTAAATACACTTTACAATTAAAACAATAAACGAGCGCTTTTGGTCAAATCTGTATATTTAAAAAAACAAATAAACAAAAGTAGTAGAACTAAGAAGTACAAAACAAATGCAAACAAAAGCACACTAGCAAAACGGATTGCATGCTCATCGTAAACCACAAATATTGTGACTGTAATATATATATCAAAATTAAAGCACAAAGACAGTTATACACAAATAATATGCACACGCATATAATATGTACACACATCTACATTTGAGCTTGTACACATACATACCACATGTATTTTGTAACACATTTCGTGTCCCAGGTCACAACAAGATCAGCAAAAAAACCTTTTTTATAAACTATTCTAACAACAAAATACAGGGTAATCAAATTCAGCATGTGTATCCGAAAACTTGATACCAAACATGTGTTTAGTTCGAGCGCTTTTTTTGGCCTGACTATAGCAAGATCATTGGAATATTGATGCACCAGCAACAACGGCAAATTCAGTATCCAATTCCAAATGTGAAATCATTTACATTATTTTGCTGTTGTAGACCTACAACATAGAAATAGAAATGTAAGATACTTTGTTCATCTCAGAAAATGATGGTTGCATTTATGAGGGAATATTAACAATTTATGTAACACGAAACGAACCAAAAACGCAACACAGTGCTATGCAAGTCGTATAATGACTGGCCGATCGCTGTACTGCCATAGGGACAGTGGGGAAATTTTCACGTGTATTGAGACCATTACGTTTCCGAGCAAATACATTAACTATAATACTTTGGTTTAAATATATTGATTGAACATCACAAATGTGTACAATAATGAGATACGGCAACAAGAATACTTATATAAAGCCCTATCAAAGGTACGTACAAAGACAAATTGTGAAGGAAGCTGAAAACAAAGTACCGTATAGCTATTTGAATATACAAAACATAATTAATACACCGGTTCTTTCTTCTTTTTCTGCCTTCAAAGGAAGCAAACATAAACTCATCAGCCATTCCAGCAAACATGTAACTCAGAAGCCACCAAATCTGTTCTTTTTTCTTCTTGGGTTGGGGTGCTTTACATTTTCCGAGCAAACACGTAACCTAGAAGGTAGTCATTCTTGAACTCCCTGGGATCCTGGGCGGCCACTTCCTTCTCCAGTCGACTGTACATCTCGTCCACCAGAGCCTCTTTCTCGCTGTCAGAGCGCGTGTCGGCCAGGCCCCGGATGAAGGAACTGTTACTCCAACAGCGGTTGCTTTGCACTACGGCGCTGGCCCAGGTGGAGCGGTCGTCCACTCCTTCTGTGGAAAAAGAAGTGTGGGGCCTTAATGAGAGAACGCGCGAAAGAGGCACTTTGTAAACGAGCGAGAGAGGGGAGGGGTGGAGAAAAGAAAGGGATGGTTTTAATGTTTATTTAATTGAACAATGCCCGTCAAGGATACACACAATCTCATGGAAAGAGAAAGAGAAAGATTTGCGAGTATGAGGAATATGTAAGCTTACATAGATAAGAAACTGTCTGTGTGTGTGTGTGTGTGTGTGTGTTGTGTGTGTGTGTGTGTGTGTGTGTGTGTGTGTGTGTGTGTGTGTGTGTTGGAGTGTGAGTATGTGACATATGTGCCCTCTAATAGCGTGTGCATGTTAGTTATTAGTTGTTTCTCTATAATGATCTTTTATGTGTGCCCAAAGACTACGAAAGTGGGTGTGGAAAGGAGGAGGAGATGATGGTGATGATGATGATGACGATGATGATGATGATGATGATGACGACAATGATGATGATGATGATGATGCCGATGGTGATGTTTAGTCTCTCAATAGCTTATAACTGACCTTTCTTCAGTTTTTCACTCCACGCTTGCTGGGCCACACAGGGGATGATAAGCTGCTGGGCACTGATCAGCCTGAGGCCTGCTTTGTACACGGCAGAACTGGTGTCCTCGAACGGCGCCTTGTATTCCTCCAGGAAGCGCGTGCAGCGGTTAAAGTTAGTGTTGACGAACTCTTCCTGAAATCAAATGAGATTATGTGATAACGATGCTCACGGTAATGATATTAATAATCAGTCTGAAACTTGTTTCCGATAGGCAGCCAGCCCACCAGGGCTGGTGTCCTTAAGATTGACAGGTGGTTACGATATCAAAAATGAAGGTCATTGGTCAAAAGTCAAGGTCACTGGAGCCAAAAGTGCTGCCGCGCGACTGGTGATCTAGCGTCTTAACGCTCTCGTTTCAATGAGGGCTTTGTGTTCTTCAAAATCTTGTGGCCATTAAGTAAGCGTTAAAGATACACTGACGCACCACGATTAAGTCCCTTGTTTTTTTCTGGGTAGCTGTGACCCACATACAAATGTCCCCAACTTCAAATTGAGGCTGCTCTTTAAAATGATGTTTCGGTTTGAATTTGGGGGCATTTGAATGGGAATGAGACCTGGTCAAAACAAGATTTATTTCCAGCTATAAGAGAAAAAAAAACACATGAAACACGTGATTTTGACACGTGATCTGGTGGATCTTTAACGAACTTTTGCCATTAAAAAAAAGCGCATTGGCGAATTATTGTCCTTGCACTAGTGCATTCACTTGCTAGGTAAAAAGGAAACATCTGAAGTAAAGGGAAGATGAAGAAGAAGAATAGGCCTATGATGAGGAGCGGGACAAGGAAGACGAAGAGGGCGGTTAAGGGTCACACAGGGCTCCCAATCGTCCTGCAAAACAAGGGGTCCCATGGACGCCTTCACATACAGTATAGAGGGTCATAGAGGAGGAATAGAGGGTCCCAATGACATTGTGAATGCTAAAAAGACCCCCTACACATTCTTTCAGAGGGTCAATTAGAATTTTAGTACTTCATAGACCTCCAAATGGGGGTCCCTGAGAGCCTTGGTCAGGAGAAGAAGGGGGAGGAGGAGAAGAAAACAACATCAACATCGACGATGATGACAACCTGAAGAAGAGCGGTGAGAAAATGGTTAAATCCGTACAGACCTTGGTAATTTTGCCCTCGTCTCTCATCCGTCGCCACATGTTCAGCATGCCTTCCTCCGTGCCCTGGTTGCAGTGGCGGACTCCCTTCTGCTTCATTTCGGGGTCCTCCGAGGGCGTGGACACAACCAGCACACCCCCTGCAGCACCAATGCACAATGGGTACACGTCGTGGGAACGGCTGTCTAATGTAAACAGCCTTTTTCTGTCTATAAATTGCTGGTATTTGATGTGCAAGTGCAGTCGACTGATCATGAAGCCGAATTAATGAATGAAAGATAGTGTTTTACGTCCTCTCGACCCGGCAAGGTACATATGGGACATTTGTACAGGTTTAGTATGCAAATAAAGGGAAAAAACATGTACAAAACATAAAAAGACAATACAAAAACATGGACAACACGAGTAATATGGAAGGTTTTATCTTAGCAAACAAGTTGGAATTTTTATTGGGAAGATTTAAAATATGTAAAATCCATAGAGTTATCTGTCGATAATCGATAAGATCTTATAATATAAAAGGTTAAGTTAAATATTATTTTGGCATAAGGAGGACTGGCCTAGAACCAAAACCGAACTCAATTAAAATTCAAGGGCTACGGGATTAAAAATCCGTACTTTTGTTTTATTATTAAAAACCAATCTTGGCATCAATTTATTTATAAGAAATTTATATACAAATATTTATTTATTATATACAAGGAGATGTAAAATGATATAATTATTTACAAGGGATAAAATAAAATTATTTTTTAAGTACTTTAGTTGTCCAACCAGGGGAAGGAATCCCTTCCCCCGGGACTTCCCTGTCTAAACGACAGGGGGAAGTATATACATCAAGGACTATGTACATTAATGCTTAAATTAGGTTATCATTGGGATCTTTAAAAAAAAAAAGGAGGGGGGGGATATTGGAGACCCGGAGGATCTCAGCTCACCGTGCCAGAACGGACCAACCGCGGGAAGGGTGTCTCATCCCCGCGTCAACAACCCCCAGCCGGCCCGCCCCACCAAAGGGGAGACCATCTCACGGGGTTTGGGGAAGGGGTGGGGGCAATAACCCGGGGAACCTCAAACGGCAGGGGGGGGGGGCGCACCCACCGGGGGAGGGTACGCAAGACATCCTCGCGTCACATCCCCGGCGGGCAGGCCACCCGATGCGGAGGCCCACAACACAGGGTTGTTGTTGTTTTTTATCCCTAGTTATGTCCTGTTTAAGTTTAGATTATAAAGTGATCTTTATGTGCAAAATCATACAATCTTAGTTTTAACTCTTATTGATAAAGTGTAATTTCACTGGTGTACGAGTGTGGGAACGAGAACACTCAAGCAGCCCCCTCCCCGGGAGGGGGAGACAGTCCGGGGTAAGTTGTTTAGTATAATATATAAAGTCTGTATGTAGCATGGGTTTGCCGAAAGCAATGCAAAGTTTTTAGTATAAAATACTGAGTATTAAAAGTTACTACTGTAAAAGGTGTAATATAATAATAATAGGGGATACTTATATAGCGCGATACCCCACAATGGGCTCATCGCGCTTTACAACAATATAAATGCATTACAAATCATTTTTAAAAACTAAAAACAAAAACAAAACAAAACATATAGTTAACAGCATCATATTAAAGTGTCATACATAAAATCACAAATTGACTAAAAACATTTATCAATTAAGACAATATAAAACAGCACGTCACACGAAAACTATGGGAAATATACAACTTTTAAAATATGACTGCACAGAAACAACAATACATACGGTACACTTACACGCCAACATCCACACCCACAGGCGCACGCGCACGCACACACGCACCCACGCACCTACCCACACTCACACACGCACACACGCGCGCGCACGCACGCACGCGCGCGCGCACACACACACACACACACACACACACACACACACACACAGAGAAATGGACGCTGTTGATTGACCGCAAGACCAAAACACGGGCAAGTCAACGGCAGAAGGGGGGTGAGAAAAGGGGATGAAAAAGAAAAAAGTAAGAGACAGACACAAAGAGAGAGGAGAGAGAGAGAGAGACAGAGACAGAGAGAGACAAACACAGAGAGTGTGTGAATGTGACAGAAACACAGAGAGTGTGTGAGTGTGACAGAAACACAGAGAGAGAGAGAGAGAGAGAGAGAGAGAGAGAGAGAGAGAGAGAGAGAGAGAGAGAGAGAGAGAGAGAGAGAGAGAGAGAGAGAGAGAGAGAGAGAGCCAGGGACAGAGAGAGATAAGTCAGAAGGGCGTGGCATAGACTTTTAGTTGGGAAAATACAACCGGAAGAGGTGAGTTTTCAATGCTACTGTTTGCAGTAGAGTGAGTTTTTACCCTGTTTAAAAAGTGTTAATAAAAAGATTATTGTTACGTAAAACTGTAATCAATCGCGAAAGACCCCCGGCGGACAACGCGGGCGTCAGCGAACGCACTGACTACATAAATTGTTTAACTATAAATATGATTTTTCTTGTTCGTATGTCCATAATATATATATATATATATATAATCAGGACAGACTCCAAGGCGATATCACTTGAAGTCTCCCTGTCTTGTAAACTATGAAGTGGTATGGTGGGGGTGGTTAACGATTCTTTGCCTGCTGTAAACATTAACAACATTTAATCGCCTAAAATGAACAACTGTTAGCCAGGGTTGTCGTTGTTTTGCTTCTTGTGTACCACTTTTTATATGAAGCAGTCAAGAGAAATTCTAGTGTAATAAGGTAAACGAACACTACGCACATTTTTTCTTTCTCGCTAAAGACCCACCAGATCACGTGTCAAAACCACGGTTTCACGGGTTTCCCCTCTTCTAACTGGTAAGAAATCTTGTTTTGGCCAGGTTTGACTCCCATACAAATGCCCCCAAATTCAAAACGAAACATTTTAAAGAGCAGTTTCAATTTGAAGTTGGGGGAATTTGTATGTGGGTCACAGCTACCCAGAAAAAAAAACAAGGGACTTAATCATGGTGGGTCAGTGGGTCTTTAAACACACAACGATTAAGTCCCTTGTTTTTTTCACAGCAGAGAGAGACAAACAGACGGACAGACAAACAAGGAGGGCCTAGGGGGAAGGGCAAATATATTACGTCGTTATCACTATGGTGGAAGCGATTCTTGAAAAATTAATTTGACTGGACTCTCTCTCTCTCTCTCTGTGGTTGGTTTAACGTCTAATTAAGCGTAGCCTCTTGTAGACAGTGTTCCTTATTGGACTGGAATCCAGCAAGCCTATAGCCTATCAATGAAAACAATTCCACGGCAGAATACCTGACTTGAGTTCCGCGGCTCGCAGCAGCAGGAAAGCCTCCCAGTCCTTCGCCCCCTGGGCTTTCACCAGCCTCCTCTCCTCCTCGTTGGCGTCAGGGAAGCGGTGCAGAGAGTTCTGGAAAGTGGTGGCTCTGGGAAGCCAGACAACGTTGACTACGTCAGCCTTAAATCATGAGCTTTAATTTTTCAAGCATTTCAATGTTTCAATCTACCCTTTCTAGTACAAATATGGGTAGGCCTATATATGCGACGATCTAGACATTATTCGAACAAAAGAGATCATCTATTTCTAGCCCTTATAGACCTATAAAGCATACATTTAGTTGCATGGGTGCAACTACACGAAATGAAAAAAAACCTGAAAGGCCGGGGTCCAGGGGTAATGTCCCCCTGCAGCTGAAGAAAAAAATGATTTATGAAGGTATTTTAGTAAAAGAGATCATCTATTTCTAGCCCTTATAGACCTATAAAGCATACATTTAGTTGCATGGGTGCAACCACACAAAATGAAAAAACCTGAAAGGCCGGGGTCCAGGGCTAATGTCCCCCTGCAGCTGAAGAAATAAAATGATTTATGAAGGTATTTTAGTTTGCTTTTTCCACAATTCATACAAATGCTTATTTTAAAGTGTTTTAAAAAATACAGTAGACACACAAAGATCTTGTTTGCCAAATTAAAAAAAAAGGAACTTCCTTTTCTGGTAAAATACAAAAAACAGGACAGAGAGAGAGACTCACGACTCAGACATCAGTGAACGATGAACAGACAGAGGCGGAGAG
>CM065686.1:37800095-37802595 GCA_017654935.2 Phymorhynchus buccinoides
GGGGAGAGAGAGAGAGAGAGAGAGAGAGAGAGAGAGAGAGAGAGAGAGAGAGAGAGAGAGAGAGAGAGGAGAGAGAGAGAGAGAGAGAGAGAGAGACATACACACAGACAGACAGGCAAATGGACATACACACAAACACATAACACAGAAAAAGAAAATGCTACCACCTCTCATCCAAAGCAATGCAATGCAATGAAGGTTGGTTTTACGTCTTATTAGCGGGTAGCTCTTAAGGACACGTTGGCTGCTGAAAACGGAGTCTTCCTGGGATTCATCCAATGCGTAACCGATCTGGTTCCAGCATACTTCTTCTTCTTCTTCTTCTTCTGCGTTCCAAGGCCATATGGCCATAATTGGTAAGGTACGCATGTGTCCGGTTTTCAGTTTTCATTGGTCTCTCCAGTCGACACATTCTGATTTTGGAGGAGCTCAAAGCAGAAACATTATTTGGAAGATTTTTTTTTTTTTAAAGGCAGGAGAATGGGCCAATAAGTCAGAAAGATCAGTAGTAGATGATAGAAAGCAAAGGGAAAAGGCAGAGTCAAAGAGAGTGGCAGATTAGAGGAAGTTACAAGCACAGAACTTCAAGAAGGTGGGGGAACTATTTTTTACGAATGCCACCCCCACCCCCACCCCCGGTATATCCACGGGGAGAGACTCGTGGAGGGGGCGGGGTCGTCCAGCTCCGCGTTTGGAGGCACGAGGTACCCACCCACTGTCCCAGTTTCAGTAAACGCAGGCAACCCTCTGGTAGGCCTATAGTTGGCGTCATGAGCCAGAGCACAACCGGACAAACAGACAAAGAAACCAACAAACTCGGAGGGACACTTTCCAGAAGAAGTCTTACCCAAAGCCTGGAAGACCTGGTCTTGGACAAAGGCGACGTTCTGGTATTCCTGCATGGTTCAGAAACCGACAAACTCGGAGGGACACTTTCCAGAAGAAGTCTTACCCAAAGCCTGGAAGATCTGGTCTAGGACAAAGGCGACTCTCTGGTATTCCTGCATGGTTCAGAAACCGAGAAACTCGGAGGGACACTTTCCAGAAGAAGTCTAAGTCAAAGCCTGGAAGATCTGGTCTTGGACAAAGGCGACTCTCTGGTATTCCTGCATGATTTAGAAACCGAGAAACTCGGAGGGACACTTTCCAGAAGAAGTCGATCTTACTCAAAGCCTGGAATATGTGATCTAGGACAAAGGCGATGTTTTGGTATTCCTGCATGGTCCAGAAACCGACAAACTCGGAGGGACACTTTCTAGCTATTCCAGAAGAAGTCTCACCCAAAGCCTGGAAGATGTGGTCTTGGACAAAGGCGATGCTCTGGTATTCCTGCATGGTTCAGAAACCGACAAACTCGGAGGGACGCTTTCCAGAAAGTCTTACCCAAAGCCTGGAAGATCTTGTCTTGGACAAAGGCGACGTTCTGGTATTCCTGGTTCCACAGCCATTCCCCGTAGTGACCACTTCCGGACTCTCCGTACGGAATGTGACTGTGTGGTACACTGGTCATCTTGTCCGTGTCCTGAGCGTTATGACATTTTCATTCTCTGAGGCAAGTAACTTACAAAAATTATACCTACAGGAGCTGCAAATTGAATTTAGTGAATATAAGACATGTTTTGCGTAACTTATTATATTCCTTACAAGAAAATAAAAAGTGCAATTCATCCTCAAAACCATCAGAACATAAAGGACAAACAGAATTAATAAACAAATCACGAGTGAACCACAATTTGTTAGAATACAAGCCTAGAGTTCTCGTTCTAAATTTAATAAAGGCATCCCTACACCATTTATTTGTTAGTACATCAAAATATTTTTCAGGATATAATCCGTCCTTAAAAGAATGGTACCAGCTATATTTATCTTTTTCAGTTATAGCAGCGTGCCAGTTTTGTTTAAAGCAATCGACCATACGTTGTTTGAATTCATAGAGAAAAACCTTTTCATTTCCTACACCCTGCGTTATCCAAACTAATCCAAAACCATTTTCTGTTAATACTTTTTTAACACTTGATACCCAGTTATATTTACCTAATTCGTGTTGTCTTAAGAGCATTTGGTACGCTTTTTTGCAGATACGTGTCAATGGTAGTCTGTGTTAGTTTAATCCAATATCTAATACATTTAACATACGAACGAATAAACAATGGATATCTTCCTGACTCGCCATAGCATACTTTGTTTGAGGAATGTACTGGAACATTTAAGAGTCTTTTGATTGCAAAAGCATGGACACTTTCTAATGGTTTATTTTCAATAAGTCCCCACACTTCAGCTCCGTACGTTAAAACTGGCTCTATTTTAGTATCAAACATCTTCCAAAATATACTAACATCAAATGAATTTAACTTCCTCAAACTAGAGAGAGAGAGAGAGAGAGAGAGACCCCGAGAGAGAGAGAGAGAGAGAGAGAGAGAGAGAGAGAGAGAGAGAGAGAGAGAGAGAGAGAGAGAGAGAGAGAGAGAGAGAGAGAGAGAGAGAGAGAGAGAGAGAGAGA
>CM065686.1:37807595-37822595 GCA_017654935.2 Phymorhynchus buccinoides
TGTGTGTGTGTGTGTGTGTGTGTGTGTGTGTGTGTGTGTGTGTGTGTATGCGCGCGGTGTGTGTGTGTGTGTGTGTGTGTGTGTGTGCGTGTGTGTGTGCGTGTGCGCGTGCGCACACACTGGCCTTTTTTGTGCTTGAATTAAACTGAAATGGACTTTGTTACTTTGTTGATAGCACGGACAGAATGCTGATAGCAATAGTAAAAATAAAATACTCGGCTGTATTTTGCCAAGACCTGGAACATAAAAAAAATATCGCACTTTTCTTTTTTAATTCACTGTCACTATGTACCTTTGCTGTAATGTAGGCTACCTCAATTTTGACAGATTAGAATGATGTTGGAAGCTTGCAGTTAAAAGATGTAGGAGATACCGACATGGGGAAACGAGAGTTGTCTTGAAAACAATCTCAGTATCTCCCCTTTATTCGCAGAGGAAACATGGCAGATTCTGGACAAAGGGTAAAGGTGATAAATGTTTGTTTTAATCATGGCATCACAGCTCCTTACCTGTCATTAATTTTGTCCTCATTTTCTCAGGCTGCCCGTCTTCTAGTTCTTGAGTGACAACTCGACACAAGCACACACACACACACACACACACACACACAAAGAAGCTTTGTTAGCTTATTCTTTAACCCTCAATAAAGATGATTTTGACTTGACTTGACTTGACACACACACACACACACACACACACACACACACAGAGTGTCAGTGAGTCAGGAGAGTGTGTTTGTGTCACTGTACTGTAGTCCGGGGTGCCAAAGCTGATACCTTGCAATGCACCATAAAGGTTTGTTCTTTGCACTTTTCATCTCAGTTTTCATTGCTGATTTGAAATCCGATGGGAGCCGGGCTGAAACGTTTGGGCAATTTAAGTTATTGACAAAAATCCAAGATGGCCGCCCGCAATATTAATGGATGCAGGCCAGAGACATCATTTGTTCAGTTTAAAGCTAGAAACTACATGGACACTTTGCTGATGGCAATTTAATATCAATTGTAAAGTTCCATGTAAAATACTACAGTGGAACCTCCCTTATAAGACCTCCCATTATAAGACTCCCTCCCACATAAGACCTACTTCTCTGAGACATTGCCCTTTGTTGTAAGTAATAAAATAGTTACTATGTTTAAGTATTACTATGTTAAGTTACTATGTTTAAGTATTGATATCTTCAGTTATAATGTTGCATGGAAGCTGTTGCTATAATAATTAGGTCTATAATTGGATCTGTCATGAAAGTTTTGGGGTGATTCTGTCTATGAAAAAAATCCCTGTCTTGGAATGTCTATGGCACATCATTTATCTCTTAAGATAAAAGGGAAAAGTCTTTTGGTGACACTTTAGCTTAAACCCTTCCATTACTTAAAAAAGAACAAACAAATGTGTGACAGACAGACAAAACCAAAATCATATGCCTCATATGATTCTTCATGGGCCGAGAACAGTATCAAGACTTCCATGTGTGTCAAAACGTAACATAGCATTCTGCTATAGAATCATTTCATCATCTGCAGCACTGAATAGAGATATACCCGTATTAATTAAACTACGCCATTTATTTGTTCTTAAACAAGTAACACTCACCATCTTCAATACCGACAGTATTGGACATTTAAAGATACAACATTAACATTTTTCAAGCTTAGGCACAGTGAGTTACTATACTAAATTCATCAAGATTTTTTTTAACTTTGCAAGCATGTTGTACACACGATACTCTTTCTATTGCACATGTACTAAGATGTGGTGTTTCTTAGTAAGCTAGTGCAGCTAACAAGACAGAGAACATCCTTTGGAAATGGTAGCTGAGGACTCAATCCAATTGCTGGGGCTCATTGAACTAATTCACCTGCCTACCACAACCAAGAGGGTCAGGATGTGGAGTATCTGGTTCACATGCAGCTTGCTAAAGCATAACTTGATGGTGGGCCACTGGGGAGTGAGCTTGGAAAGATGACAATCATATTGGTGGTAAAGGTTCTTTTGGCTGCATTTTTTCCTGAAGCTGTGTGTAATGGTAGTGTTGAGACAGATGAAAGGCTCCTCTCCATACACCCCAGGCTGACAAATTGAAGATGTGATTTGGCCAACATGGCCAATCATACACAATTGTTTTTTTTTGTTTCTGTCACATCCAGTACACCCAGAAGTTAACAATGATATTCAGTTAGCTGCTGCTAAAGTCACTAACATTGATGACAAGGTGGTGATGAACATGACTCAATGTTCAGTCAAATTGTTGAAAAGTCCATGGCTTTCCTTGCACAGAGGATGAACCATAATGGCCAGAATGTCCTGCCATTAGATATGACTTCAATGTTGGCAAACACAGGCTTCGTTTATAAAAACGGAAGGCCTTCTGCAGCAAAACTGTTTCTTTCAGAACTGACCCATTGTGCACCATGATAGGGGCAGGTCCAGTGACAGTCACTTCAGCATTCAGTGGAGGATGTGTGGTACAAAACCAATACTCTTTATTACACTGTTGTTGGCAATGACTTTGGCATCAAGATTTGGTTTAGAAGTGGTGTGTTTTGGGTGATATTGAAAATAGAATGGTCTTATTTCTGCTGATTTGTAGACATCAGGACATCATGGTTCATTTAACCTAACAGTCAATCACATAGGTGAACATGTGTAGAATTCACTCCTTTATTCTTTAAAGGTTATTTTGAGAGACAGATAGAGAGAGGGAGAGAGAGAGAGAGAGAGAGAGAGAGAGAGAGAGAGAGAGAGAGAGAGAGAGAGAGAGAGAGAGAGGGAGAGAGAGAGAGAGAGAGAGAGAGAGAGAGAGAGAGAGAGAGAGAGAGAGAAAGAGAGAGAGAGAGAAGCAAATCCAATTAAATAGTTTGTATTGCCATTAGCAAGGGGTACTGTCAAATAACAGATACCATTTTAGTTGGCATGTAAAAATAAAAGCAGTCTAGTCTTAAAGAAATAATAATAGAATCAAGATACGAAGTAAGAGTATTCACCAAATATTCAATTTCTTAACACCTCATACTCTCTACTTTACCAGCTCGCTCCCCTTCACACACACCCCTCTCAAACACAAAACAGATAGAGAGAGAGAGAGAGAGAGAGAGAGAGAGAGAGAGAGAGAGAGAGAGAGAGAGAGAGAGAGAGAGAGAGAGAGAGAGAGAGAGAGAGAGAGAGAGAGAGAGAGGGGGGGGGGGGGGAGAGAGGAAGAAAAACATCAAGATAAACGTTAAGGACATCTTTGTATTCAGCTCAAAATCTTTTATTAGTGGTTGACACAAGCAGGAAGTTGTTGCCCTTAGTTAGGCCAAGCCTATGCTTCCAATCTTCCAATCTGTCCTTGGGACAAAAAAACAAGACTAAGACAAAACACTGATCAGAGAGAGAGAGAGAGAGAGAGAGAGAGAGGAGAGAGAGAGAGAGAGAGAGAGAGAGAGAGAGAGAGAGAGAGAGAGAGAGAGGGAGAGAGAGAGAGAGAGAGAGAGAGAGAGAGAGAGAGAGAGAGGTGGAGGGGGAGAGAGAGAGAGAGAGAGAGAGAGAGAGAGAGAGAGAGAGAGAAGAAAAAGAGAGAAAAAAGCAGAGACAAAGTAGAAATGAACACATAAAAATACAGGCGTGATAGAAATATCCATTATGTTAAACTCGTTACTTTCCTTACCCTAGAACACAGCCCTGGCCCAAGAAGGCTAGTTTATTTTACGGAGAGGGGCGCAAGCAGCCACATGAAGCAGCCAAACAGCTAGCTGCAGCTGCTGACTGCATGTCAACACCCCCACGCAAGTACCATATTTTTCGGACTATATTAAGGTGTACCTTGTTTTAAGGCGCGCCCCCCAAATTTGACACATAATTCAGATTTTTAAAATTATATTTTCTTATTATATTATCAGTCACACTACAAGGCTCAGTGGGCTCAGTCTGGAAAAGAAAGTATGCCTTACAGTCCGAAAAATATGGCATAGGTCGCCTTACCCGCAGCATCAAAAGCAGCACTGACCCAACCTGTCAGTGCCATCTTTTAATCATCAATTACCGAGTTAGCCCACCCAGCCCCCTGGTCCCAGGTCACAACATTTTAGAACAAGATCAGAAAAACATATTTTAGAAACTATTCTAACAACAAAATACAAGGTCATCAAATTCATCAAGTGCATCCGAAAACTTGATACTAAAACATGTGTTTAGTTCGAGCGCTTTTTTGGCCTGATCATAGCAAGATCGTTGGAATATTGATAGACCAGCAACAACGGCAAATCCAGAATCCAAATCCAAATGTAAAATCATTTACATTATTTTGCAGTTGTAGACCTACAACATAGAAATAGAAATGTGTACATACAAAGACAAATTGTGATGGAAGCTGGAAACAAAGTATCATATAGCTATTTAAATATACAAAACATAATTAATATACCGGTTCTTTCTTCTTTTCTGCCTTCAAAGGAAACAAGCATAAACTTATAAGCATTTCAGCAAACATTTAAGTCAGAAGCCACCAATCCTGTTCTCTTTTTTTTTTTGGCTTGAGGTGCTTTAAATTTTCCGAGCAAACACGTAACCTAGAAGGTAGTCATTCTTAAACTCCCTGGGATCCTGGGCGGCCACTTCCTTCTCCAGACGACTGTACATCTCGTCCACCAGAGCCTCTTTCTCGCTGTCAGAGCGCGTGTCGGCCAGGCCCCGGATGAAGGAACTGTTACTCCAACAGCGGTGGCTTTGCACTACGGCGCTGGCCCAGGTGGAGCGGTCGTCCACTCCTTCTGTGGAAAGAGAAGTGTAGAGCCTAAATGAGAGAATGCGCGAAAGAGGCAGTTTGTAAGCGAGCGAGAGAGGGGAGGGGTGGAGAAAAGAAAGGGGTGGTTTCAATGTTTATTTAATTGAAAAATGCCCGTCAAGTAATACACACAATCTCATGGAAAAAGAAAGAGAAATTTGTGAGTATGAGGAATATGTAAGCTTACATAGATTAGAAGTGTGTGTGTGTGTCTGTCTGTCTGTCTGTCTGTGTGCGTGTGTGTGTGTGTTGGAGTGTGAGTATGTGACATATGTGCCCTCAAATAGCGTGTGCATGTTAGTTATTAGTTGTTTCTCTATAATGATCTTTTATGTGTGGCAAAAGACATACGAAAGTGGGTGTGGAAAGGAGAAGGAGATGATGGTGATGATGATGATGATGATGATGACGATGATGATGATGACGACAATGATGATGATGATGCTGATGATGATGATGCCGATGGTGATGTTTAGTCTCTTAATAGCTTATAACTGACCTTTCTTCAGTTTTTCACTCCACGCTTGCTGGGCCACACAGGGGATGAGAAGCTGCTGGGCGCTGATCAGCCTGAGGCCTGCTTTGTACACGGCAGAACCGGTGTCCTCGAACGGCGCCTTGTATTCCTCCAGGAAGCGCGTGCAGCGGTTAAAGTTAGTGTTAAAGAACTCTTCCTGCAATCAAATGAGATTACGTCATAACAATGATCACGGTAATGATATTAATAATCAGTCTGAAACCTGTTTCCGATAGTCAGGGCTGGTGTCCTCAAAATAACGCTTTGTATTCTTCAAAGTAAGACAATCGCGCGTAGCCCTTACAATTTATGATGGCGATCACAATCAAGTAATCAAATAATAATCAAAATGACGCACTGAATGCAACATGACGCACCGCGTCATAGAAAATGCAACATGACACACCGCGTCTTACAAAAACATCACGCACCGCAACAAAACAATAAAAATGCTGCCACGCGTCAATGTGTGTGCGCACGCACGTAGCTAAAATATCGAAAATGACGGTCGTTGGTCAAACGTCAAGGTCCCTGGAGCCAAAAGTGCTGCCGCGCGACTGGTGATCTAGCGTCTCAGCGCTCTAGTTTCAATGTGGGCTTTGTGTTCTTCAGAATCTTGTGGCGATTAAGCTAGTGTTCACGAACGTTTGCCATAGCAAAAAAGCGCATTGGCGAATTATTGTCCTTGCACTAGCATTCACTTGCTAGGTAGGGCCTAAACACAAGAAATTCAGTTGATCAAAGATCAAAGATCAAAACAATGTTGACATTTCAAAGGGCGGATAAGGGTCAGAAGAAGAAATAGAAGAAGGAGGAGGGGGAGGAGAAGAAGAAGACAACATCAACATCGACGATGAAGATAACCTGAAGAAGAGCGGTGAGAAAATACTTAAAGATCCACCGGATCACGTGTCAAAATCACGGGTTTTCTCCCTTACAGCTGATAAGAAATCTTGTTTTGACCAGGTTTTACTCCCATACAAATGCCCCCAAATTGAAAACGAAACATCATTTTAAAGAGCAGCCTCAATTTCAAGTGGGGGCATTTGTATGTGGGTCACAGCTACCCAGAAAAAAACCAAGGGAATTAATTGTGGTGCGTCAATGTATCTTTACATCCATAGGGGAAGACGGGGTAAAAAGCGCATGGGCGGGTAAGAAGCCCACCCCAATTATCTCATGAAATAAAGAAAATTTCAGTCAAATGTGCCCATGAGACGAATGCTAGACATTAACGCTCGTCTCATGGGCAAAATGAGACTGAAATTTGCTTCATTTCATGAGATAATTGGGGTGGGCTTCTTACCCGCCCATGCGCTTTTTACCCCGTCTTCCCCTACAAACCTGGGTAATTTTGCCCTCGTCTCTCATCCGTCGCCACATGTTCAGCATGCCTTCCTCCGTGCCCTGGTTGCAGTGGCGGACTCCCTTCTGCTTCATTTCGGGGTCCTCCGAGGGCGTGGACACAACCAGCACACCCCCTGCAGCACCAATGCACAATGGTTACACGTCGTGGGAACGGCTGTCTAACAGCAGAGCATAGCATAGCATACATGGCACTATAGGCTATTTTGTTTTAGCCTTTTACCCTTTAAATATGTTTTTGATTTTTGTTAGGTTAGGCTTCATTCACTGATGACTACTAAGGCATCTGTGCTTTATTCATTTAAATCTATATATTAACTGAATACATTTTGTTTTGGAAAAACGTGTCTATGATTTTTGTGAACGAATTTAACGACTTTGCATTAACTGCTTCAACAGGAAGGTTATTCCATGCATTTATTACTCTGTTACTGTTAACAACATTTAATCGCCTAAAATGAAAAACTGTTAGCCAGGGTTGTTGTTTGTTTTGCTTCTTGTGTGCCACTTTTCATATGAAGCAGTCGATTTTTTGCCAAGTGAGAATTTCTAGTGTAATAAGGTAAACGAACACTACGCATATTTTTTTTTTCTTGTGAAGAGGACAGTTCCCCGGATTTTGTTTGTTCTTCACGTCGTGTGTGCAGGTGCTGGTCATTCGTGTCCATCTTTGACCTCTACATAATAGAAGGGGCAGCTGTTATTCTGATAAATCCATGGGTGCAACTATTCCTGGTATACACGGATTTCCTGTTTTTGAATTTTACAGAAAAAAGGAAGTTCCTTTTTTTAATTTTGTGTAGTTGCACCCATGTAAACCGGATTGTGGAATTTGTTTAGTGTGGGAGATGCCTGAAATAACGCCATCCGAAGTTGGGAAGGTTCTTGACAGCCAAACCAGTGTGAGCAGTGATAGCCATCTTAATTATGACAAGTAAAACGTGAACGATACAGGGAGACAAATAGACAGGAAACAAGCACACAAAGTGAAACAGAGAGAGGGAGAGAGAGAGAGAGAGAGGGGGAGAGAGAGAGAGAGAGAGAGAGAGAGAGAGAGAGAGAGAGAGAGAGAGAGAGAGAGAGAGAGAGAGAGAGAGAGAGAGACGGACAGACAAACAAGGAGGGCCTAGGGGGAAGGGTAGAGATATTATGTCGTTATCAATATGGTGGACGCGATTCTTGAAAAGTTAATTTGACTGGACTCTCTCTCTCTCTCTCTCTCTCTCTCTCTCTCTCTCTCTCTCTCTCTCTCTCTCTCTCTCTCTCTCTCTCTCTTTCTCTCTCTCTGGTTGGTTTAAAGTAGTATGTAGTATGCATCTCATTAACGTTTGACCTTGGCACATGCTCAGGGTCGTATGCTAATGAGATCAAGGTCAAAGAGTCATTAATAAGCGTGATGATGATGATGAGCAGCAGCAGCAGCAGCAGCAGCAGCAGCAGCAGCAGCAGCAGCAGCAGTCATTCATTAGTTTAAGCTATGTAAACGAAAACGCGACTACCACTCAAAGGCTGCTGCGCATCATCATCATCATCATCATCCGTTCACGAGTTTAGGTTTCGTAAAGGTAACATCACCAAGAGTATCATTATCATCATCATAATCCGTTTGGTGGATTAGGCTAGATAAACGAAAACACTGCTGTTACTCAAAGGTAGCTGTGTGTATCATCATGATCATCATCATCATCCGTTCAGTAGTTTAGGCTATATTAAGGTAACATCATCAAGAGCAGCAGCATCATAAGTAGGTTATGTAAAGATAACATTACCAAGAACATCATCATCGTCATCAGCGATTCAGGAGTTTAGACTATATAAACTAAAATGCTACTACTACTACTATGCAAAGGTTACTGCACACAGTGTTCTTCTTCTTTTCCCAAACAATCAATAAAGCATAAGGAGCCTGATGTAGAAAATGCTGACGCGTTAACAACCGTCAGCTTATTAGTGGGAAGAGAAGTAATTGATATTGTCACCTTCAATGTTGCTTAAACAGACCCTGGTGTTTCCGTGTCTATCATCATAACCTGTTTGTTATCAACTAACATTTTAAAAACATGTAAATTAAGGCAACAACATTCAACATCTTCATCTCTATGTTCTCACTTAATTTAACAAAGTTTCGTTTTTAAACAAAGTCATCCTCAAAGTGTATTAAACAAACAAACAAAAATGTGTTTGTAACCACAAGCAATCCTCTTCCTCCATTATTCTCCTTATTATCATCATCATCATCACTTTGACAGAAATCTCTTTCATGCAAAAAAACAAATCAAACAAACGTGAATAAAGAATAAAACAACCTTTGTTTGAGTTTAAACTAGAATGTTCTTCTTTCTTTACCTTCACTACACTGACTGTCTATTTTGTTTTATTCCATGACTGTCTTTCTGTCTCTTCTCTCTTGATAGAATGTGTGCGCCTATGTAAAAGACTGTGTACACATGCGTGTGTCAGTGTTTTTATGAGTGTAATAATACTTATTATTGTGCCAGTAATAAGTATTGGTATCATCTTGCTTTCTGTCTGTCTGTCTTCCCTTCCAAGTCTTCCCCTATAATGTACTCAACCTTTCTTTACTACAGGTGGTGGTAAAAGGTCACCCGCCTCATCTTTTATCTACATTTTAAAGGGGTAATACAACCCCGGGTGTTCCACAAATAATTAGTTTTTAAAAGCTCCCTTCCTGCAAAGGTCAATCAGCACCGCTTGCGTATCACTTATCACCGGAGGAACTCGCTCTTGCATGCAGAATAGGAGAGGGGAAACAACCCAGGGACAGGTTCATGACCTTGCGGTTCTTTATGACTTTATTGTGTCAGTCACCTTTGACCTCAACCTCATTTACATACGACCCTGAGCACGTGCCAAGGTCAAACGTTAGTGAGATGTATACTACATACTACTGTTTAACGTGTAATTAAGCGTAGCCTCTTGTAGACAGTGTTCCTTATTGGACTGGAATCCAGCAAGCCTATAGCCTATCAATGAAAATAATCCCACGGCAGAATACCTGACTTGAGTTCCGCGGCTCGCAGCAGCAGGAAAGCCTCCCAGTCCTTCGCCCCCTGGGCTTTCACCAGCCTCCTCTCCTCCTCGTTGGCGTCAGGGAAGCGGTGCAGAGAGTTCTGGAAAGTGGTGGCTCTGGGAAGCCAGACAACATTGACTAGGTCAGGCTTTTAGGGCAGCCAGACAACATTGACTAGGTCAGGCTTTTAGGGAAGCCAGACAACATTGACTAGGTCAGGCTTTTAGGGCAGCCAGACAACATTGACTAGGTCAAGGTTTTAGGGCAGCCAGACAACATTGACTAGGTCAGGCTTTTAGGGCAGCCAGGCCTCGTGGCCTCTTGGTGTGCCCTTTCTTTTGTTTGTTTGTTTTATGACTTTGTTTTGCAATTTGATTGGCATAACTGTGACGCTTTTTGAGCAATCATTGGTGCATTAATCATGATTGCATTTCAATACAGCAATTTTAGGATCACCATCCAAGAGGTTTTTTGAAATTGTTAATGTTAGAAGCAAGATTAGTTTGTGCAGGGAAATTGTTCCAGTAATGAGTGACTCGGTTAGAAAAGAAGTTTTTCCTTATGTTAGTTCTACTGTATTGGGTTAGTATTTTTAGTTCGCTGTTACAGGTTCTCAAATCATTAGATAATTGAAACAAACATTTGTTAGTTTTGTCAGGGTTATGAAAAAACATTATAATCATTTATCAAATCTCCCCTTAATCTTCTTTTATTTTAAGGATGGTAAGTTCAACTTACGACGTCTTTCCCCATATTATTTATTTTTTATTTTTTTATTGATTTAATGAGTTTAGTTGCTCGCCTCTGTACCCTGTCAATTGCAGTGGATTGTCTTTTCAGAAAAGTGTTCCAAATTAGGGTAAAGGTCAAGATGTGCCACCCCCCCTACCTATCTCGGTTAATTGTATTTTTCCGTTTTTGCCTTTCTTACCATACATAAAGCTGTATTTTAGGAACATTTTTAGCTAATAACCTTTTTGGAATACTAACCCTAACCCTAACCCTAGCCCTAACCCTAACCCTACCCCCCACCGTATAAGACGAAAAAACGCAACGAACCACAACTGTGACAAATCGCGGTGTACTGCAGTACATAGTGGGGGGTAGGGTTAGGTTTAGGGGTAGGGTTAGGGTTAGGGTTAGTATTCCAAAAAGGTAATTAGCTAAAATAGTTCCTAAAATACAGCTTTATGTATGGTAAGAAAGGCAAAAACGGAAAAATACAATTAACCGAGAAATGCATGGGGGGTGGCACATCTTTAATCAATTCCTTCACAGTCGATAGATGCATCTCCCGCATACAGACATAAGTTTTGTGAACATTAACATTATTCTTAGAAGTGGAGATAAATAGAACACTTTGGAGTTTGAGCCTTCTGTGTTTCTCTCTGCTATTAAATCTTCTCCTACGGATACATGTAAAAAATAAATATGGCAATGTTATCAATTCCGTGTTAAGTAAATAATCTCCACTTACACATTCACACTTTCTAGCCGCTTTCAGTCGTTTTAGAATCACCTATAATAACATCACACTCCCTGCGAGGTCTATGGTAACATTTACTCCCATACATGAAACTTCCAGAGCATATTTCATTCGGATCAAATATCTCTTATATATCGTAAAGAGTGCACAGCACTATCTGGTCATAGAATCTCATGATACCATTTGCTGAATAAGAGAGAGAGAGAGAGAGAGAGAGAGAGAGAGAGAGAGAGAGAGAGAGAGAGAGAGAGAGAGAGAGAGAGAGAGAGAGAGAGAGAGAGAGAGAGAGAGGAGAGGGGGGGGGGGGGCAATGACAATAACTAAATTGTATATTGCGTCGTCATTTTTATTAGTTCCTGTAAAGAGGGCGGAGGGTGAATCAGATAGAGAGACAGACAGACAGACAGAGACAGAAAGACATAGGCAGAAGACATAGACGAGAGACAGAGAGAGAGAGAGAGAGAGAGAGAGAGGAGAGAGACAGATAGAGAGAGAGAGAGAGAGAGAGAGAGAGAGGAGAGAGAGAGAGAGAGAGAGAGAGAGAGAGAGAGAGAGAGAGAGAGAGAGAGAGAGAGAGAGAGAGAGAGAGAGAGAGAGAGAGAGAGAGAGAGAGAGAGAGAGAGAGAGAGAGAGAGAGAGAGAGAGAGAGAGAGAGAGAGAGAGAGAGAGAGAGAGAGAATCCGACTCACGGCTCAGACATCCAGTGAGCGGCCACAAAAGACATGACGAGGTGAGCAGAGTCGTCCGGCACAATCTGGTGATAGAAGCTGGTGCCAGAGGCCACGACGAACACCTTCTGGAAGTCCTTCAGGTAGGTAGGGGGGTCTGGAATCAACCCTGAAAGCGCAACCAAGATCAATTCATCTGCTGAACTCTTAATGTACTGTATTGAGTGATTGTTTTGCTGAGCAGCCTGTCCAGCTCCTTCGGATTGTATTTGTGCAAGCCTATTTGTAGCCCTTTTGTTCTGCAATAGATTACTGCTGTGTATGTCCTTGTCTAAATTGTCTGTGTATAGAGACGGTGTAGGTACTATTATTGCTGCGTTTTTAAGCGTTATTCTTGCCTCGTTCTTCAATTGATTATGTCTTTATTTAAAATATATTTTAAATGTATTTTTAAAATGCGTTCTGCTTTTACTGGACTATTTGTTCATATTTGTCCGGTTTGTTAATTACAGCATTGCAGTGTTATTAGTTATTAGTTCATATTCTTTGTTGTTGATAAATGTGTTTATTGTTGTTTTTCTTGTGTGCACCTGGCTGCAATTTCTCTGTTATGAGATAATAAAGATGATTTGGATTTGGAACATTAGACAATCATGGCCTACTGGGCGAATGCCTAAGATTTATCCGAAATGTGGATTAGCAAACGTGGTAACTGATAAAGATGAGTGGGTGCTTGAGAGCGAATGCAAATTCTCTGAAGAATGATTTCAGATAGAGCGTTAGAGAAAAGGGAGAGAAGTGGAGACAGACAGACAGACAGACAACCAGACCTAGACTAAGAAGAAAACAAACAGGCAAATAGTCAAACAGAAAGACAGACCGGCAGGCAGACAACTCAAGTAAATTTTATTTCAAAAACACAAATCGCAACAACAAAAACATTATGGGACAACCGTGAACCCGTTTGAAGACCGAATTGAAGTCGTTGGAAGGCTGGTCCTCATAGACCACTTGGACCTGTATTTCTCCGTGTTTGCTCCGCACGCGTTCTGTCAAAATATTGCATTCAATGTTAGTGCAGTCATTGAAAACATCATCATCATCATCGTCGTCGTCGTCGTCATTGTCGTTAACATCATCACAATCATCATCATCATCATCACCACCACCATCATCATTACAATAAATGTCGTCGTGTTGTTGTTAGTTGTTGCGGTACCCTGGCTTAAAGACTCCAGGGATCATCCCAACAGCCGAAGCACTTGAACACTATGGTACAAATGCACCAGCTAGGGATGAGAACATTACGTGTGTGGCCGTTTTTTATTACCCCGCCACGTGGGCAGCCACACTATGACTTCGCATGTGACTTCGCACACGCGCACGCACACGCACACGCACACGCACGCACGCATCGTAAACTCACGCACCAAAGGAGCAAGAGAGAGGGAGAGACAGACAATATTTTACGAAAGGACAGGATGGAGTGGAAAGGTATGATTATAAAACAGACTATCATCAGAAGAAACAGAGAGAGGGAGAGAGACAGACAATCACGAAAGGACAGGATGGAGTGGAAAGGTATGATTATAAAACAGACTATCATCAGAAGAAACAGAGAGAGGAGAGAGACAGACAATCACGAAAGGACAGGATGGAGTGGAAAGGTATGACGAGAGAGAGAGAGGAGAGAGGAAAGAGAGAGAGATAAAAGAGACTATCATCAGAAGAGAGAGAGAGGGAGGGGGATAAACAATTATGAGTGGCAAAACAGACTATCATCAGAAGACTCAAACAGAGAGAGGGAGAGACAGACAATAACGAAAGGACAGGAGAGAAAGGAGATTATAAAACAGACAGACAATCACGAAAGGACAGGATGGAGTGGAAAGGTATGATTATAAAACAGACTATCATCAGAAGAAACAGAGAGAGGGAGAGACAGACAATCACGAAAGGACAGGATGGAGTGGAAAGGTATGATTATAAAACAGACTATCATCAGAAGAAACAGAGAGAGGGAGAGACAGACAATCACGAAAGGACAGGATGGAGTGGAAAGGTATGATTATAAAACAGACTATCATCAGAAGAAACACAGAGAGGGAGAGACAGACAATCACGAAAGGACAGGATGGAGTGGAAAGGTATGATTATAAAACAGACTATCATCAGAAGAAACAGAGAGAGAGAGAGACAGACACACGAAAAGACAAATGAACATACACACAAACACATAACACAGAAAAAGAAAACACTACCACCCCTCATCCAAAGCAGTGCAATGAAGGATGGTTTTACGTCCTATTAGCGGGTAGCTCTTAAGGACACGTTGGCTGAAGACGGAGTCTTCCTGGGATTCATCCAAAGCCTAACCGATCTGGTTCCAGCATACTTCTTCTTCTTCTGCGTTCCCAGGCCATATGGCCATAATGGGTAAGGTACGCATGTGTCCGGTTTTCAGTTTTCACTGGTATTCCTGCATGGTTCATAAACCGACAAACTCGGATGGACACTTTCAAGAAGAAGTCTTACTCAAAGCCTGGAAGATCTGGTCTTGGACAAAGGCGATGTTCTGGTATTCCTGCATGGTTCATAAACCGACAAACTCGGATGGACACTTTCAAGAAGAAGTCTTACCCAAAGCCTGGAAGATCTGGTCTTGGACAAAGGCGACGTTCTGGTATTCCTGCATGGTTCAGAAAACGACAATCTCGGAGGGACACTTTCCAGAAGTCTAAGTCAAAGCCTGGAAGATCTGGTCTTGGACAAAGGCGACTCTCTGGTATTCCTGCATGGTTCAGAAACCAACAAACTCGGAGGGACACTTTCCAGAAGAAGTCGATCTTACTCAAAGCCTGGAAGACCTGGTCTTGGACAAAGGTGGTGTTCTGGTATTCCTGCATGGTTCAGAAACCGACAAACTCGGAGGGACACTTTCCAGAAGAAGTCTTACCCAAAGCCTGGAAGATCTTGTTTTGGACAAAGGCGACGTTCTGGTATTCCTGGTTCCACAGCCATTCCCCGTAGTGACCACTTCCGGACTCTCCGTACGGAATGTGACTGTGTGGTACACTGGTCATCTTGTCCGTATCCTGAGCGTTACAGTTATGTCAGTCTGATTCCTGTAAGGAAATTAATTTTATATTCTTTGTCACTGTTTCTCTTCTC
>CM065686.1:37827595-37838986 GCA_017654935.2 Phymorhynchus buccinoides
AAACCGCCTTTGCGCAATCTCTCCCTGTCGCAGTTGAGGCCTTCAAAAGACAGCTATTAAATTTAAAGACCTATCAACCGATCCATAGGATCGGGTAACGATACTCCGACACATCTGACTCGGCGAGCGAAGCCTTCTCCATCGTACAATAGGGGGAAAAGAAGGGACAACACGCTTCTGTGGCCTGCAGCGGTTCAAATGCTGAGCGCGCGAGGCGCAACTCGCCTTTTATACTCCGGTTACAGGTTTAATCAACCAACATCAATAAACCGCCTCTGCGCAATCTCTCCCTGTCGCAGTTATGCCAGACTACAGGATTGTAGCGACGTATTTGAAAGAAGAAGATGGGCGAGCAGGTTTAATAAAAATAATAATAAAATGCGCTCGCATTTCAGAACGAGTTTGAGGTATTTGGCTCTCCATAGAGAACATTACATGTGACCGTTTTTGAATACCCCGCCACGTTACACTCCAACTTCGGAGGATTTTAGACTGATGATGCCAGGAGCTTGTCATGGATTAAGACAATCCCCGCACAACCATTCAGAGCATAACATTTTGATGTATCCATTTTGTTCCAGCTTAGGTCAACTGGTCTGACACAGCCTCATGCCAAGGCAGGTTCATTATTGAAATACAACATAATTATGACAAAGTATCAGCACAAAAAGTTCAGAATTATTAGTCTTCAGACAAACACACATTTCACTTGGAAATATATGATAATCATGACTAGAAAGTATCAGTACAAACCGTTGATTTTTGTATTACAAAATTAGGTATTCATAACTACTAAACTAGAACATATCGAAATAAGTGACAAAAAGTTAATTACTGACATACAACATAATTATGACAAGAAAGTATCACCACAACTGGTCCGTGTACTTTACATAAAAAGTACGAAGAAAAAAACATCACATTCAAATCTAGGCCAATCACAGCCTCAAAGTCTTATAAGACATCACACACACACACCTCATTCGATCAGCATCAAAGGCGTGATCACGGTGCAAAATTGCAGTCATATCATCCTTTAACTCCTGATCAGAGACGTATTGTCTGCTGATGCTGATGGTGTTGGAGCATGTCGTCGCGGTTGGTCTGCAAAGCAACCCATCTGAAGAATTAAACTCTACAGTGATTTTCTCGTCGGGTTGCAGCATGTCGGATGCAGTGCAAAAGATCACAAATTCGATGACTGTGTCTTTGTTGACAGACCGAAGAAACCTCTCCAGGAACTGGCCGACCGTATACTCTTGCATCCCCAATTGATCCGAATACTGAAAAGAGAGTGCAGAAATGACCCTGTCAGGGGTGGGCAACCTCTCTCTCCGATATTCCATCAATATCTGTGCCGAGATTCCTCTCCACAAGGTGGGATAGACACTGAGGCCATCTCGAAACAGATGTAGAGGATGCAAAGGACTTTGAGTACAGATTGAGGACAGCCAGTGCCACAAGATGTTTCTGAACACGGTCTTCCTCACGGACATCCTTCAGGGCCCCCAGAAAAGTCAACAGCGTAATTCTCTGGTCAGTTGAGACAAGGCGAAATGTGTGCTGGTCTGCTAGCCTAGTAATTATGTCTGAAAAATCTTCAGACACAAAATCCTTTAGGCAATCCACTAATACCTTGGGGGGTACAGTACTTAACCCAAAAAGGGTGCTCGAAAGGCTGGCCACATTCAGCTGACAGGGCCAGTAGTCCACCGTGACCAAGCCATGGGAAATAATGCGGCCTGCGTGTCAAGAGTAAACCTGTAACAAACAAATACATGCTTTGAAACAAATCCACTGGGATAAAAACATTCTATCTTACGTTTATTGCTTTGTGTGTGTGTGTGTGTGTGTGTGTGTCTTTTGTTTGTTTGTTTAAGTCAAGAAATGCAAGAAAAGCAATGTACACCAAACACCATCCAAAAGCGGTATGGAAAGCCAAATACCTCAAGCCCGTTTAAAAATGCGGCCGGAATTTCGCCCGCAAAAGTAAAAATGCGCGCCGTTTTCATTTTTATAGCCAAATCCCTGCGCGCACTTTTGCTTGATTTCTGTAAAATGTTGAATCAGAAAGTAAACGGAGTAAGTGTTCTTGGTTACCTCAAACACTTTCTCGTTCTAAGCGTGACTGGCTTTCCTTAGCACCTGTTAGAAAAGCATCTTCTTCCCTTGTAGCCATGATTATTGATTATAATAATGGTGCGAAACAGGCCGCCAGCGAAGAGTGATAACCCTGAGGGCGTCAATTAATAAACTTTCGTTTCAGTAACTTTTTCTGATTTCTGGTTTGTTTATGAAGTTAGAAAGGAAACAAATTAATTTCATTATTGTATTGTGATCAACATGACAATGAATCGAAGTGCAATGTAATTTCCTGCCATCTTTGCAGCAGCAAAACATTTCTTACGGGATCAAGCATGTATGTGTAACAGGATACTACCTTTTCTGTAATGTAGGCTACTTCAGTTTTGTCAATTTTGACAGATTAGAATGATTTTGGAAGTTTGCAGTTAAAAGATGTAGGAGACCCACATGGGGAAAGTTGGCGGAAAACGAGAGTTGTCTTGAAAACAATCTCAGTATCTCCCCTTTATTCGCAGAGAAAACATGGCAGATTCTGGACAAAGGATGAAGGTGATAAATGTTTGTTTTAATCATGGCATCACAGCTCCTTACCTGTCATTAATTTTGTCCTCATTTTCTCAGGCTGCCCTTCTTCAAATTCTTGAATAAAGTTGAGGCACAAACAAGCACACACACACAGTGTTAGTATCTGTTTTATGAGGGCGTTTGGATGTTTTGCTTCGAATTACAGTATCTCAGTCTGTATGGCTCCCCCCCACGTGCGTGCGCATCTCGACCCTTCCAACGGAAGTGTCGCCATCTTAGTCCTTATTTGTGTGTAAGCAAAGTGAAAATGTTATCTAAATGTGTAAAGAAAACATCCAGATGTTATAAATACAGTTTAGATAAGTTTCGAATTGGAACAGCCAAATACGCAGCATCGATCTGGCATTTTTCAAAAAAAGTTACTGACTAAGATGGCGGTCTCCCATAATATGGCGCTCCTTGTGGCCGGATATGACGACACGTGGGTACCCGCTGTATTAGTTACGTTGAAGGAGCCTATGAAGGATATTCCTCAACGGAAAGGGGAGAGCGCTTTACGAGTTTAAAAGTACTGTCCTGATGGTATGACAATGAGTTTAAAAGTACTGTCCTGATGGTATGGCAGTGAGTTTAAAAGTACTGTCCTGATGGTATGACAATGAGTTTAAAAGTACTGTCCTGATGGTATGGCAGTGAGTTTAAAACTAATAAAAGTACTGTCCTGATCTCTATTTTAATGCAGGAAAGTGCAAAGTCATGCATGTGGGCTATGACAATCAAAATGAAACTTATGAAATTTCCCACGGTTCAGCTAAACATGTTTTGGAAACCTGTTCAGATGAAAAAGGCTTAGGAGTCATATTTGATTCTAAACTCAAATTTGATAAACACATTACAACAGCAGTAAACAAGGCCAATAGATAATTAGGTTTAATTAGAAGAAGTTTTATGGAATTAAATACAGAAGTTTTTTAACCTATATAAAAGTTTAGTAAGACCTCATCTTGAGTATGGAAATCTAATTTGGAACCCTTTTCTTAAAAGACAATCTACACAAATTGAAAGGGTACAAAGGCGAGCAACCAAATTAATAAAATCAATACAAAATTTGGAATACGGGGACAGACTTCATAAGTTAAGTTTACCATCCTTAAAATTTAGAAGATTAAGGGGAGATTTGATAAATGTATATAATAAAAATTTTAATAACCCTGACAAAACTAACAAGCATTTGTTTCAATTGTCTAACGATTTGAGAACCCGTAACAGTGATCTAAAAATACTAACCCAATACAGCAGAACTAATATGAGAAAAAACTTCTTTTCTAATAGAGTCACCCAGCACTGGAACAATCTCCCTGCACAAACTAAACTTGCTTCCAACATTAACCATTTCAAAAACCTCCTAGATAGTGACCCCAAAATTAATGTTTTTAAATACAATTATGATTAAGACGACAATGATAGTTCAAAAAGCGCCACAGCTATGCCAATCTGATTGATGAACAAAACCACAATAACAAACAATCAAAAGATAGGGCACATCAAGAGGCCGCGAGGCCTGGCTGCCCTGAAGATCTGAACTGACCTGACCTGACCTGATGGTATGGCAGTGAGTTTAAAAGTACTCTCCTGATGGTATGACAGTGAGTTTAATATACTGTCCTGGTGGTATGGCAGTGAGTTCAAATTTTACTGTCCTGATGGTATGACAGTAAGACAACGGGCCATAGAGTGATAGACCTTTCTTTTGCGGCATCTAGGCAAGACCACTCCGGCTAGCATCATGAGAGTGTTTGTGTCACTGTACTGTGTACACATGTTTCTGGCTGTTGCTCTGTGTACGTCACGAACACGCGTGTGTGTGGTCATTCATTTTATCATTTCAGAGGTTAATATATTATAATTATGTTAAATACACAATTTTGTTGATTACACTGCGCGATGGCGCTGCGGTAGAACGGGCGATACAGTTGATAGCTTGGGCACGAAACACGTGACTATTCGCCACAAATTTCTTTCATGAAACTCATTATGACAAACTAACATTACATTGGCTGCTACTACTAGTACTAGGTTTGTACGTGCTCTACCGCAGCGCCCTTGCATGGCAGAAACAGCAAACTAAGTCGACCATTTCCACCCACAATCTTCATTTGCAATTCATTACATACAATTGAGAACTGTTCGGTCATTGGCTGCAATTACATTTGTATCTGTTTTACTGCAGCGCCCTCACATAGAGGAAAAGGTGAGCTAAGTCGAGATTGAGCCCACACTCTCATTACTTAGTTGAAAAAAATGAATTGGAAAAAAATATATGTAGCATCATGAAAATGCGATAATTTATTGCAGGTATGATAATCTGTTAATGTGTTATTAGGCATAACGTCCAGTAGGCAAAATGTCTTCATGGTGACCATAGGCATAATGTCCGTAGGCAAAATGTCCGCAGGCAAACTGTCCGGTCACAGTGGGTGTGTGTGGGTGTGTGCACGCACGCACGTGCATGTGCATGCATGAATAGATTCAAAGGCCATTCTGGAAGTTAGAGGTTGTACGCTGTATGCTTTTACAGCTAGTTTTGTTTTGTGCACAGGGAAATATGCCATGTATAAACTCAATCACCTTTTTGGACCTCAAACCATACGAGGAAGGGGTGGGATGGGTTTATATTCAGTATTTTACGTTAGCTTTGACTTTGAAAAACGTGCTCGGATAAGATAAAAAATATCATCAAAACTTTACAATATCCGAACATCGTTTATAAGAAAAACCTGTTATAGTAAAGGAAAATCCTTGCTCCCCTGGACTTTACTATAAGCGGGGTGTACTGTATGAACCCCCTGGTATGATATCAGTAACTAGATGGTACAAATTCCGTAACACTAACAGGTCTTGTAATTTGTACCAGGTTTTGAAGAAAAAAGTATTCTTATCATTTACTTGATTTAGCCAAAAGTATAAACCGTATCTTTATAATTATAGTATACAGTTATACTATAGCCCTCTACCAGCAGTATCTATGTTGAAAATGTTATTGTTTTCAGATTATCTGCCCTTTTCTTGAGATAGAGATCTCTTCCTAACTTTTTCTGCTTAAGAGGTACTATATGTGCATTTTTTTCTGCTTTAGCTATTTCGCTGTTGCTAGTTCAGAGCTTCAGATTGTTTTCAAACTGAATGGGTCATATGACCCCTACCTACTGAAAGTGATGGGCCAGTTTCCAAAATAATGGGCCAGTAATAGTATGACACTTAATATTTATAGCAAATTTCATAGGTCACATGACCTGGGTATGCAAAATGAGGGGTCAAATCACCTTCAATATGGGTCAGTGAACTGTCAGATTCAAAGCTGACAATCTGAAACTCTGCTAGTTTTTCTAATGTTGCTGCTATTATATCATTCTTGCAGTTTGCACACAAAATGTTGCATAGGGGCAAGGGCAAGTTTCATTGCATCCGGCTTAACTTTTCTGCTTGTTTGTTTGTTTGTTCATTTGCTTGCTTGTTTTCTAAGCTGCAAGCATGTAAATAAGTTGTGAAATTGACTTTCTTGACAGTTGACTGATTTTCTCTTCTTTTTCTCCTCATTCTCTTCAGGGTCTAACCATCATCAAGCCTATTGTGTATGGAAACATTGCACGCTACTTTGGCAAAAAGAGGGATGAGGATGGCCATACGCATCAGTGGACAGTGTACCTAAAACCTTATCGCAATGAGGTAATACTAATAGAGATTTTTTTTATTTTTTTTTTAAGTATATCTGTCATGTGCCTACCCCCTCTTGCAGTTTCCAGGGACAAACTGCTTAAAAAAAACCAGGGCCTGTATTCACGTTGAGATAGCATGAGACTTAGCATGATGCTAACTTAGAAGCTCTTCCAAAAGTCCTATTAAATCCTATAGGACACTGGAAGAGCTTCTAAGTTAGCATCATGCTAAGTCTCATGCTATCTCAACGTGAATACAGGCCCAGATACAGAGACTTATTTCCAGGGACAAACATAGCGATGTCGTGCGTCAGGGTCAAGATGAACATTAACTTTTGATTGTTTCGGTAGTCGTCTTGATAATTTTTGGTACCAATGTGCTTCAATATTCAAGATCCTTTGGAGTTCAGTAACCTATGCGTAATGTGTGTTCAGAAGATTTCATCATTGTGTTTTTGTGTTCAATAGTAAGGTTAATGCTAACCAGACTTGTAAGTGACTGCTCGACAAACTTTTGATTCTACTCAGTTTCCAGGGACACCAGACAGAAA
The DNA here is from genome assembly GCA_017654935.2 of Phymorhynchus buccinoides. Classification (NCBI taxonomy): domain Eukaryota; kingdom Metazoa; phylum Mollusca; class Gastropoda; order Neogastropoda; family Raphitomidae; genus Phymorhynchus; species Phymorhynchus buccinoides. The sequence continues at coordinate 37,834,473 of CM065686.1, forward strand.
AGTGGATTCCAGGGACAATGTGTCATCTTTAACTGTTTCTAGGGACAAATACCCCTTAGTGGGGATGGTAGGCAGCCCTGCATGTGTGAATTGAGTTCAGTATTGATATTTAAAAAAAGTGTTTCGCTTGTTCATCTTTGCTTCATATCAGTTACATACTTACACCTGCAGTTATGTGATGTGGTAGACTTTTTTTAATTTTTTATTATTAAATGAGAGATTGGCGTGGTTGAAGAGATAAGCCTAGGAAAATGAGGAAGATAAACATGAAGTTTATAAGGATAAGTCTATCAAATGATGTAGACAAAATTTGCAGTGTTTAAGGAAGTCAAAAATGCATGATGTGAACTACTCCTAATACTACTACTAGCACTAGTAACAGTAATACCGCATTTTACGGACTATGCAGCAATATGTTTTTCCTTGACTGAGATCCTTGCGCCTTATAACATGACCAATAACATAGTTAGAAAATATAATAACAAAATCAAACTTTTCTGCGAAAAAGTTAAGAAATTATGTTAATTGTGTTCTTTAAATTAATGTACGAGCACACTTCTACGCTTTTTCTTTTGATATTTCTTTTTATTTTCACCAACTCCACTGATGCTGCATTCAGTTTTGGTTAGATTTAGGATAATGATATATACTAGTTGTGAATATTCAAAGTACTAAAAAGAACTGGAGTATCATTGTTTCAAGTTTGACTATACAGTCAAAATTGAAGGGACTAAAATTTTATTTTGAGATAGCCAATATTTTGAGATAAAAAGACTTCAATATAGAGATTATTATACTGGGACCCAAGAATTATTTTGAGTTATCCAGTGTTTTTCAGTTATCAGTTCTCCACTGTAATTTACATTGACTGTCGACTTGCAGGATATGTCAGCCTACGTGAAGAAAGTTCAGTTCAAGCTACACGACAGTTATCCTAATCCCAGCAGAGGTATGTGCCATGCGTATGCTGCTGCAGTGTCTTTTTCATGCTGTAACATAGACCAGTTGTGTCCTATGTTATTTTACTTTTCAGAGGTCTGGAGAATTCTGAGCTGATCAGCTAATTTAATTAAAACAATAGTTTTTTATTTTAACCCTCTCTTGAACACAAACGCCAAATTTGACCGAATTTTGTCAACTCATGCGCCGATTGCGTTCACTTTCACTTTCTCCCTACCCACAATGCAATATACTAAGTTAGTTCTTCCTGTTCCTGACTCTCGCTGGTCCGTTTTTGGTTCTTACAGCAAGGGAAAGCACCCACTAGTCTTTTTGAACGGATTTTTCGAAGTGACCCCAAATTTTTTTCTTCTTTCCACGTGACGTGTGCAGTATTGACTCGGCGCGATGCTCGGAGCGCCATTACGGATTTTTTCTTCTATTTCATGGTTTGTTGTGTGACATTGTGTTAGTTTTCGAATGAAAATATCATCATTGCTATTCAATATGCATCTTTCAGAAATGAAATGTGAGTTAGACTTTATTCTGGGTGATTTTTTTAATGAAAATATTTGGTGTGACGTTCAGAGTTAATTCCCATCTCTCGGGAACTCAGCAGTGGGATCGATTTCTGGTTCGAATGGTTGGGAGTCATTGGGTTAAAAAGGAATTTAAGCATTCAGAGGAAAGAAATGAGATAGATGCTAACAGGGTTATTTTTGGGGTACAATTTTGTTGGTTCTTTTTCATTCTGTAAATAGATCCGACCATACATGCATGCATTCAAAAAGTGTTTATTATAATTGTGTTTTTTTGTTGATGTTTGCAAGTGGGTTTTTTTGTTGTTGATTTATTTTTTGTTTAATGAAAGAAAGAAAACTTGAAAAAAAGCAAAGAAACTGTGGAAAACAAATATCACCAAGGTGACCATCAACCTTGTGTCAGAACTGCAGCTGAATATTGAAACTGAACTGTGACCGTGTGCTGTATTGTTAAAAATTCGGGACTTTACTGGTGTTGCACTGCCTCCGGGCATTGCCTCCAGAATCGTTCCCACCATCTTTATATCTACTAATATGTGTCTGCTCCAGACCGGAGGACGTTAAGCAGAATTTCACACACATTGTGCTGGGCCTCGGAATGAGCATCAAGGGAGCAAGTTCAGTAACTGACTAACTTGACTGAATGGACCAGAGAAGATCTTAATCTTCTTCCTCTCCTTCATCGATCGCTCAGACGGTTTCCTGTCAATTATGAGTGCAGATACGCATGGATGCTCCTGCTTTCAGGATGTTCCTGAAGTTCAGGATTTTTTTGTCCAGGATGTCCTGAAGTTCAGGATTTTTTATTGCCTGGAGCTGGCGTCCCTGGATTATGAGAATTTGAGAAGATGCATTTTGCTGGTTATAGAGGTCATGAAGTTTAACCAGAAGTGATAGTGCAACGACAGCCTGTCAATTACGTTGGAAACTGTTGTTTCCCTTCTACTTCCAGGGGGCATTGCCCCCCGGAACCCCCAGGATGGGTGCTGTCCCTGCACTCCGCCAGGGCCTGGGCGGCCCCTAGACCCCTGCTTGCAGGATTTTTGAAATTTCCCAGGAACACCCATGGATACGTCATACTGCCATTATGCACCTAACTAAGAAACAGTTAGGCCCAGCAAGTCCGACTTTTTTTAAAGTGTTTTTTGGAAAAAAGGCAGGAGAATGGACCGGTAAGGCAGAAAGATAGTAGTTCTATGACAGTAAGCAAAGGGGGAAGGCAGAGTCAAAGAGAGTGACAGATTAGAAGTTACAAGCACAGAACTTCCAGAAGGTGGGGAACTATTTATACAAAAGACCCCCCAGTATCCCTACGAGGGGTCTTTTTTTAAAAACAACTTACTGCACTAAAGACACTGAATTATAACTCGGCTTTCTCAACTTTAGTAACACAAAATGTGTTGAATACATACAGTGCATAGTATCAGGGCTCCCAATTGTCCCGCAAAACAAGGGGTCCCAGGGACTACTTCACTTACAGTGTAGAGGGTCCTAGAGGCGGTATAGAGGGTCCCATTGACATTGCGAATGCTAAAAAGAATTTTTCTAGTGCATCCCTGGGACCCCCTACACATTCTTTTAGAGGGTCCTTTAGAATTTTAGTACTTCATAGACCCCCAAATGGGGGTCCCTGGGAGCCCTGAGTATATTCTTCTTCTTCTTTCAAAGTATGCAAGCAAGGCCTTGACAGATTGTTAACTGCATTGTTTTGTGTGTGGTGTGTGTACGTGTTTCACCAATTGCAGTTGTGGTGAAGCCACCTTACGAAGTGACGGAGACAGGGTGGGGAGAGTTTGAAATCATGATCAAGGTGTACTTCAGCGATCACAACGAGAAGCCTGTGAGTAGCCACCTTAACTTGGTTTCTGTAAGTAGAGAGGGGGTACCGTAAAATGCGGACTATAAGCCGCTACCTTTTTCCTCAACTTTGGCCCATGCGGCTTATAGACTGATGCGGCTTATCTGTGGATTTTTTTCCATTCTACGTTTATCAGTATGATTAAAGCTGTTTCTGGACACATTCTTTAGCCTATTTCGAGCTTCTTTAGACTCAAAACTAGTTTTGGTAATCAATAGATTTAAATCTCATGTTTAAAGTGTCTGAGAATGTTCCTTAAATACTCATGTTCTGATAGGAGAATTTTTATATTTGTGTTGCTTTATGCACATGTAATTTTCTCTGCGGCTTATAAACTGGTGCAGCAGAGTTACATGTGAATAAAGACCTAAAATTTGGTCAATTTAAGGGATGCAGCTTATATACAGTTTTTACGATAGTTTGGTGAGGAGGTATGAGGTGATATGGGGGGGGGGGGTATTTTGAATTGTATTTGCACCTTTTAAAATTGTTATTTTTGTCAATGTTCAAATCCCTGATTTCTGATTTTGTAATAATTTATTTTTCACTGTCTATGTATATTAACTTTAATCTCTAAAGTTTGGTACAGTTTGGTTTTCATTATGCATGGATGCTCCTGCTTTCAGGATGTCCTGAAATGCAGGATTTTTTAATTGCCTGGAGCCGGCGTCGCCGGATTATGAGAATTTGCGAAGCAGCAAATTTCCTATTTATAAGCATTTTGTCCGTTTCCTGCATGTGTAGAATATAAAAGAAATGAATACAGATAAATATTGACATGCCTTTGCCAGGAATTTTATATTTTTAGGATTGTTTGAGTTAAGTTGTTAACTGGGCGGGCCCCTGGACCCCTGCCTTGGAGGACGTTTTTAATTTCCCAGGAGCACCCATGATTATGTGACTACTGTCAAAATACTTTTTGCAACTACTGGGTATGTACATAAAGTCATTATGAACTTTGGGGCAAGTGTGACTTTGGAGACAGTTGCCTTTTATGGGTATGTCAAGTTTACATTTCAGCCTGCTAATAGTGCTATGGCCAATGGTCGACATATGGCGATTTTTTTCACGCCAGAGGGCAGTCAATGCACTAGGGGCTTATCACGCGATTTTCTTAGTTGGCGTAGTGAGAGAGAGAGATGGTGGGACACCTCCCTCTCTCTGTCTCTTTCTTT
>CM065686.1:37839486-37841986 GCA_017654935.2 Phymorhynchus buccinoides
GTGTATGATTGGCCATGTTGGCCAAATCACATCTTCAATTGCAGCCTGGGGTGTATTGGCAGACGAGCCTTTCATCTGTCCTCAGTACTACCATTACACACAGCTTGTCATGAAAAAATGCAGCCAAAAGAAAAACCTATAAATTACCACCAATATGTACATCTTTTCCAAGCTTTCAACTGCCCAGTGGCCCACAGTTTTATGCTTTAAATAGCACGCTTGCATGTGAACCAGATACTCCCATCCTGACCCCTCTTGGGTTGTTGGTAGGCAGGTGAATTAGGTTCAATGAGCCTCCCCGCATTGGATTGAGTCCCTCAGCTACCATTTCCCAAAGGATGTTTCTCCTGTTTGTTAGCTTGCACTAGCTTACTAAAACACCACTCTTAGTACATTGTGCAATAGAAAGAGTATCGTGTGTACACATGCTTGCAAAGTTTAAAAAATCTTGATGATTTAAGTTATAGTAACTCACTGTGCCTAAGCCTTGAAAAAATGTTAATGTCGTATTCTTAAATGTCCAATACTGTCCGTATTGAAGAGGTGAGTGTTACTTGTTTAAGAACAAATAAAGGCGTAGTGTTAATTATACGGTTGATTCCTCTATTCAGTGCTTGCCACAGAATTGACAAATGATTCTATAGCAGAATGCGTATGTTACGTTTTGATCACTACTCGGAATCTTTGATACTGTTCTCGGCCCATGAAAGGAATCCATGCGCATATGCTTTTAGCTTTGGTCCTGTCTGTTTCACACATTTGTTTTGGTTCTTTTTTTATAAGTAATGGATACGGTTTAAGCTAAGTGTCACCAGAAGCTTCTTCCCTTTTTCTCTAAGATATAATGAGTGCCATAGACCCATTCCAAGACAGGGGATTTTTTTTTCATATACAGACTCACCCCAAAACTTGTCATGACAGATCCAATTATAGACATATTATTATAGCAACAGCTTCTGCAGCTTATAACTGGAGGATAGCAATAACTTTTCAAACCATAGTAACCTTAACATAGTAATACTTAAACATAGTAACCCTATTCTTTTATTTACTTTACAACAAGGGCAATGTCCTCAGAGAATAGGTCTTTGTGGGAGGGAGTCTTATATGGAGGTCTTATAGTTCGAGGTTCCACTGTATTATTCTTACATGGTGACTTTACAATTGAATATTAAATGGCCCATCAGCAAGTGTCCAGGTGTTTTTCTAGCTTTAAACTGAACAAATGAAATGTCTTCCTGGCCTGCAATCCTTAATATTGCGGCGGCCATCTGATTCTTTTGTCACTAACTTTAAATTGCCCAAACGTTTTCAGCCCGGCTCTCCATCGGATTTCAAATCACATGAAAATGTCTGAGATGAAAAGTGCAAAGAACAAACCTTTTTATGTGCATTGCAAGGTATCAGCTTTGGCACCCCGGAACTTCCAGTACAGTTGAACACAAACACACTCTCCTGATTCTCACTCTCGTGCTATCACAACTCTTGCTGGTGTCGCTTGATTGTGTGTGTTGGTTGCTTGGTCTGTGTGTGTCCCAGAGTCCTCAGTCAAATCATCTTTATTGAGGGTTAAAGAATAAGCTAACAAAGCTTTCTTTGTGTGTGGTGTGTCGTGTGTGTGTGTGTGGTGCCTTGTGTCGAGTTGTCACTCAAGAACTAGAAGACGGGCCAGCCCTGAGAAATGATGACAAAATTATGACGGTTAAGCGAGCTGTGATGCCATGTAATTAACAACAAACATTTTATCACCTTTACCCTTTGTCCCAAATCCTGCCATGTTTTCCTCTGCTCGAATAAGGGGAGATCTTCGATCGTTTCTCAAGACAACTCTCGTTTTCCCCCAGTCGGTATCTCCTACACTGTTAACTGCAAGCTTCCACATCCCATTCTAATCTGTCAAAATTGAGGTACCTACATTACAGCAAAGGGTACATAGTGACAGTGAATTAAAAAAGAAAAGTGCGTATTTTTTTTTATGTTCCAGTCTTTGGCAAATACAGCCGAGTATTTTTATTTTTTATCTATCTGCCTATCAGCAATTCCTGTCCGTGACTAATCAACAAAGTTAACAAGTTCCCATTCTTTCAGTTTAATTCAGCACAAAAAGGCCAGTGTGTGCTCACGCTGCACCGCTCAACCTCACCAAACGCACGACACACACAACACACCACCACCCACCGCGCTGCATACACACCACACACACACACCACACACCCCACACACCACCACACACACCACACACAACATACATGGCCACACCACGCGCGCCGTGCACGGATATGCACATACACCGCAACTGACGCAACCGCAACACCGACCCCCACACACACGCGCGCGCGCGCGCACGCATACAGAGAGAGTGGGGGCCTGGCATAGTGAGTGTTTTTCATGTTAGAAAATAAGATTTGCGCAAATTTGCATTTCCCTTCCAAACGTTTTTTTTTTTTCTTGACCTTTTTAGTAGGGGGCGGGGGGGGGGGGTGGGGGGGGGGGGGGGACA
>CM065686.1:37846986-37864028 GCA_017654935.2 Phymorhynchus buccinoides
TCAAAAGACTCTTAAATGTTCCAGTACATTTATCAAACAAAGTATGCTATGGCGAGTCAGGAAGATATCCATTGTTTATTCGTTCGTATGTTAAATGTATTAGATATTGGATTAAACTAACACAACTACCATTGACACGTATCTGCAAAAAAGCGTACCAAATGCTCTTAAGACAACGCGAATTAGGTAAATATAACTGGGTATCAAGTGTTAAAAAAGTATTAACAGAAAATGGTTTTGGATTAGTTTGGATAACGCAGGGTGTAGGAAATGAAAAGGTTTTTCTCTATGAATTCAAACAACGTATGGTCGATTGCTTTAAACAAAACTGGCACGCTGCTATAACTGAAAAAGATAAATATAGTTGGTACCATTCTTTTAAGGACGGATTATATCCTGAAAAATATTTTGATGTACTAACAAATAAATGGTGTAGGGATGCCTTTATTAAATTTAGAACGAGAACTCTAGGCTTGTATTCTAACAAATTGTGGTTCACTCGTGATTTGTTTATTAATTCTGTTTGTCCTTTATGTTCTGATGGTTTTGAGGATGAATTGCACTTTTTATTTTCTTGTAAGGAATATAATAAGTTACGCAAAACATGTCTTATATTCACTAAATTCAATTTGCAGAGGTATAATTTTTGTAAGTTACTTGCCTCAGAGAATGAAAATGTCATAACGCTCAGGACACGGACAAGATGACCAGTGTACCACACAGTCACATTCCGTACGGAGAGTCCGGAAGTGGTCACTACGGGGAATGGCTGTGGAACCAGGAATACCAGAACGTCGCCTTTGTCCAAGACAAGATCTTCCAGGCTTTGGGTAAGACTTTCTGGAAAGCGTCCCTCCGAGTTTGTCGGTTTCTGAACCATGCAGGAATACCAGAGCATCGCCTTTGTCCAAGACCACATCTTCCAGGCTTTGGGTGAGACTTCTTCTGGAATAGCTAGAAAGTGTCCCTCCGAGTTTGTCGGTTTCTGGACCATGCAGGAATACCAAAACATCGCCTTTGTCCTAGATCACATATTCCAGGCTTTGAGTAAGATCGACTTCTTCTGGAAAGTGTCCCTCCGAGTTTCTCGGTTTCTGAACCATGCAGGAATACCAGAGAGTCGCCTTTGTCCAAGACCAGATCTTCCAGGCTTTGACTTAGACTTCTTCTGGAAAGTGTCCCTCCGAGTTTCTCGGTTTCTGAACCATGCAGGAATACCAGAGAGTCGCCTTTGTCCTAGACCAGATCTTCCAGGCTTTGGGTAAGACTTCTTCTGGAAAAGGTCCCTCCGAGTTTGTCGGTTTCTGAACCATGCAGGAATGCCAGAACGTCGCCTTTGTTCAAGACCAGATCTTCCAGGCTTTGGGTAAGACTTTTGTCGGTTTCTTTGTCTGTTTGTCCGGTTGTGCTCTGGCTCATGACGCCAACTATAGGCCTACCAGAGGGTTGCCTGCGTTTACTGAAACTGGGACAGTGGGTGGGTACCTCGTGCCTCCAAACGCGGAGCTGGACGACCCCGCCCCCTCCACGAGTCTCTCCCCGTGGATATACCGGGGGTGGGGGGGGGGGTGTCTTTCGTAAAAATAGTTCCCCCACCTTCTTGAAGTTCTGTGCTTTAACTTGCTCTAATCTGCCACTCTCTTTGACTCTGCCTTTTCCCTTTGCTTTCTGTCATCTACTACTGATCTTTCTGACTTATTGGCCCATTCTCCTGCCTTTAAAAAAAAACTTCTTCCAAATAATGTTTCTGCTTTGAGCTCCTCCAAAATCAGAATGTGTCGACTGGAGAGACCAATGAAAACTGAAAACGGACACATGCGTACCTTACACATTATAGCCATATGGCCTTGGAACGCAGAAGAAGAAGAAGAAGAAGAAGTATGCTGGAACCAGATCGGTTACGCATTGGATGAATCCCAGGAAGACTCCGTTTTCAGCAGCCAACGTGTCCTTAAGAGCTACCCGCTAATAAGACGTAAAACCAACCTTCATTGCATTGCATTGCTTTGGATGAGAGGTGGTAGCATTTTCTTTTTCTGTGTTATGTGTTTGTGTGTATGTCCATTTGCCTGTCTGTCTGTGTGTATGTCTCTCTCTCTCTCTCTCTCTCTCTCTCTCTCTCTCTCTCTCTCTCTCTCTCTCTCTCTCTCTCTCTCTCTCTCTCTCTCTCTCTCTCTCTCTCTCTCTCTCTCTTTCTCGTCTATATGTGTATGTGCGTACGTGTGTGTGTGTGTGTGCGCGTGTGTGTGTGTGCGTGAGTGTGTGTGTGCGTGCGTGCGCGCGTGTGTGTGTGTGTGTGTGTGTGTGTGTGTGTGTGTGTGTGTGTGTGTGTGTGTTGTGTGTGTGTGTGTGTGTGTGTGTGTGTGTGAGAGAGAGAGAGAGAGAGAGAGAGAGAGAAGAGAGAGAGAGAGAGAGAGAGAGAGAGAGAGAGTAACTTGTACACACACGTTTAGCCATGTATGTTGTGAGTGAAGGGGTTAGGCGGGTGTGTAAATAAAGTTGTGTTCAGCCCTTGGTTTTGGGAGGTTCTGCTGGAGCTTGGGGGGGAGGGGGGGGGGGGGGGGGGGGAGCGGGAGAGGGGGGGCAGGGGAATGGACATAACTCGATATATTAAATATAAGAGATTTGGCATGGGAGTGTTTTTAAAATTATTTTAATGCGCGCGTTTGTTTTGTCGTTATGAATTTGTGTTGTTTCTTTTATTTGTATGTGACGTGCTGCATGAAAATTATCCTGTACTTGAGGACATAATAAATTATTTATTGATTGATATTGATTGATTGATTGGTATTACAGACTCTATACCTGTGGAAAATGAGGGTAAAAAAACTCTGTTCACGATTGGAGATTACGGAACAGCAGATGGTTCAGCCACCATGCCTCTCATTGGAGATCTTATCAGTGAGTTGTTTTACCCCCCCCCCCTCTCTCTCTCTCTCTCTCTCTCTCTCTCTGTATGTGTAATATCATGTCTTGCCATGTTTGTATTATATGTTCGTATATGTACCAAGGACAGATTGGAAGACTAGGCGTTGCCTAAAATCTTTATCCTTGAAAAATAAAGTTCAAGTTTTCAAAGTTTTCAAAAAGTTTTCAAGTTTCAAGTTTTCTCTCTTAACATGGTGAGATTTAATGTGCTGACAGCCCTGACATGGCCTAATATATATCTCTCCCTCCCCCCTCCCCTCTCTCTCTCTCTCTCTCTCACTCTCTCTCTCTGTATCTCTCTCTCTCCTTCTTTCTTTTTTCTTGTTGCTTTGGGTTCATTAATTGAAGTTTTAATTATGCTTTTCTTCTTTTGTTTCGAGGGCAAGATGTAAACAAGCCCATTGTGTGCTTATTCTTTTCCCTCAATAAACAAATGTTTCAAATGTTTCTCTCTCTGCTCTGTGTGTGTGTGTGTGTGTGTGTGTGTGTGTGTGTGTGTGTGTGTGTGTGTGTGTGTGTGTGTGTGTGTGTGGTGTGTGTGTGTGTGTGTGTGTGTGTGTGTGTGTGTGTGTGAATACATGAACTAATGAGGATGCTGTTGAAGATAGTGATAATGACGACGGTGTTTATGGTGATGCTGATAATGGTGGCGATGATAATGATGATGATGATGGCGATGATGATGATGATGATGATGATGATGATGATGAATGATGATGATGATTGTGATTGTGATGATGATGTTGACATAACGACAATGACGACGACGATGATGATGATTATGATGTTCTCATTGACTGCACTAACATTTAACGCAATATTTCGACAGAACGAGTGCGGAGCAAGCACGGAGAAATACAGGTCCAAGTGGTCTATGAGGACCAGCCTTCCAACGACTTCAATTCGGTCTTCAAACGGGTTCACGGTTGGTGTCTCTGTATTAGGCCGAGGTTCACATTAGACGCGTAAGTTCCGTACGGAAAACCCTAAACAAGTGGAAGAAAGAAGGATAAAAGTTTACGAATATATAGGGAAAATTCGGACACGTGCGCAAATCTTTTCCCTTCTGTGTTTCACTTATTTATGGATTGCGCACGGGTTTCCGCATGTAATATCCGCTTATGTGTGTAGGCCTACACGGCCTTATGCTGAATTAAGGGCATACTACACTACATAGGATTCGCTGTCAATGCGATGCGATTCATGATTCAGTCACGTGAAATATAATTCTACTACTTTCGCTCTATATACTCAAGTAGACCCAATGCTCTATGTAAAATCATTCTTCAGACGAATTTGCATTCGCTCTCATGAGCCCACTCGTCTTATCAGTTACCACGTTTGCTCATCCACATTTCGGATACATCTTGGGCATTCACTCAGTAGGCCATGATTGTCTTAATATTGCGCTTCCAGGGTTGATTCCAGACCCCCCTACCTACCTGAAGGACTTCCAGAAGGTGTTCGTCGTGGCCTCTGGCACCAGCTTCTATCACCAGATAGTGCCGGACGACTCTGCTCACCTCGTCATGTCTTTTGTGGCCGCTCACTGGATGTCTGAAGCCGTGAGTCTCTCTCTCTCTCTCTCTCTCTCTCTCTCTCTCTCTCTCTCTCTCTCTCTCTCTCTCTCTCTCTCTCTCTCTGTGTCTTTTTCTGTCTCTGTCTCTGTATTTCTTTCTCTCCGCCTCTGTCTGTTCATCGTTCACTGATGTCTGAGTCGTGAGTCTCTCTCTCTGTCCTGTTTTTTGTATTTTACCAGAAAAGGAAGTTCCTTTTTTTTAATTTGGCAAACAAGATCTTTGTGTGTCTACTGTATTTTTTAAACACTTTAAAATAAGCATTTGTATGAATTGTGGAAAAAGCAAACTAAAATACCTTCATAAATCATTTTATTTCTTCAGCTGCAGGGGGACATTAGCCCCTGGACCCCGGCCTTTTCAGGTTTTTTCATTTTGTGTGGTTGCACCCATGCAACTAAATGTATGCTTTATAGGTCTATAAGGGCTAGAAATAGATGATCTCTTTTACTAAAATACCTTCATAAATCATTTTATTCTTCAGCTGCAGGGGGACATTACCACTAGACCCCGGCCTTTCAGGTTTTTTCATTTTGTGTAGTTGCACCCATGCAACTAAATGTATGCTTTATAGGTCTATAAGGGCTAGAAATAGATGATCTCTTTTGTTCGAATAATGTCTAGATCGTCGCATATATAGGCCTACCCATATTTGTACTAGAAAGGGTAGATTGAAACATTGAAATGCTTGAAAAATTAAAGCTCATGATTTAAGGCTGACGTAGTCAACGTTGTCTGGCTTCCCAGAGCCACCACTTTCCAGAACTCTCTGCACCGCTTCCCTGACGCCAACGAGGAGGAGAGGAGGCTGGTGAAAGCCCAGGGGGCGAAGGACTGGGAGGCTTTCCTGCTGCTGCGAGCCGCGGAACTCAAGTCAGGTATTCTGCCGTGGAATTGTTTTCATTGATAGGCTATAGGCTTGCTGGATTCCAGTCCAATAAGGAACACTGTCTACAAGAGGCTACGCCTAATTAGACGTTAAACCAACCACAGAGAGAGAGAGAGAGAGTCCAGTCAAATTAATTTTTCAAGAATCGCTTCCACCATAGTGATAACGACGTAATATATTTGCCCTTCCCCCTAGGCCCTCCTTGTTTGTCTGTCCGTCTGTTTGTCTCTCTCTGCTGTGAAAAAAACAAGGGACTTAATCGTTGTGTGTTTAAAGACCCACTGACCCACCATGATTAAGTCCCTTGTTTTTTTTCTGGGTAGCTGTGACCCACATACAAATTCCCCCAACTTCAAATTGAGGCTGCTCTTTAAAATGATGTTTCGTTTTGAATTTGGGGGCATTTGTATGGGAGTCAAAACCTGGCCAAAACAAGATTTCTTACCAGCTATAAGAGGGAAAACACGTGAAACCCGTGATTTTTTTGACACGTGATCTGGTGGGTCTTTAGCGAGAAAGAAAAAATGTGCGTAGTGTTCGTTTACCTTATTACACTAGAATTTCTCTTGACTGCTTCATATAAAAAGTGGTACACAAGAAGCAAAACAACGACAACCCTGGCTAACAGTTGTTCATTTTAGGCGATTAAATGTTGTTAATGTTTACAGCAGGCAAAGAATCGTTAACCACCCCCACCATACCACTTCATAGTTTACAAGACAGGGAGACTTCAAGTGATATCGCCTTGGAGTCTGTCCTGATTATATATATATATATATATATATATTATGGACATACGAACAAGAAAAATCATATTTATAGTTAAACAATTTATGTAGTCAGTGCGTTCGCTGACGCCCGCGTTGTCCGCCGGGGGTCTTTCGCGATTGATTACAGTTTTACGTAACAATAATCTTTTTATTAACACTTTTTAAACAGGGTAAAAACTCACTCTACTGCAAACAGTAGCATTGAAAACTCACCTCTTCCGGTTGTATTTTCCCAACTAAAAGTCTATGCCACGCCCTTCTGACTTATCTCTCTCTGTCCCTGGCTCTCTCTCTCTCTCTCTCTCTCTCTCTCTCTCTCTCTCTCTCTCTCTCTCTCTCTCTCTCTCTCTCTCTCTCTCTCTCTCTCTCTCTCTCTCTGTGTTCTGTCACACTCACACACACTCTCTGTGTTTCTGTCACATTCACACACTCTCTGTGTTTGTCTCTCTCTGTCTCTGTCTCTCTCTCTCTCCTCTCTCTTTGTGTCTGTCTCTTACTTTTTTCTTTTTCATCCCCTTTTCTCACCCCCCTTCTGCCGTTGACTTGCCCGTGTTTTGGTCTTGCGGTCAATCAACAGCGTCCATTCTCTGTGTGTGTGTGTGTGTGTGTGTGTGTGTGTGTGTGTGCGCGCGCGCGTGCGTGCGTGCGCGCGCGTGTGTGCGTGTGTGAGTGTGGGTAGGTGCGTGGTGTGCGTGTGTGCGTGCGCGTGCGCCTGTGGGTGGGTGTGGTGTGTTGGCGTGTAAGTGTACCGTATATTGTATTGTTGTTTCTGTGCAGTCATATTTTAAAAGTTGTATATTTCCCATAGTTTTCGTGTGACGTGCTGTTTTATATTGTCTTAATTGATAAATGTTTTTAGTCAATTTGTGATTTTATGTATGACACTTTAATATGATGCTGTTAACTATATGTTTTGTTTTGTTTTTTGTTTTTAGTTTTTAAAAATGATTTGTAATGCATTTATATTGTTGTAAAGCGCGATGAGCCCAATGTGGGGTATCGCGCTATATAAGTATCCCCTATTATTATTATTATTACACCTTTTACAGTAGTAACTTTTAATACTCAGTATTTTATACTAAAAACTTTGCATTGCTTTCGGCAAACCCATGCTACATACAGACTTTATATATTATACTAAACAACTTACCCCGGACTGTCTCCCCCTCCCGGGGAGGGGGCTGCTTGAGTGTTCTCGTTCCCACACTCGTACACCAGTGAAATTACACTTTATCAATAAGAGTTAAAACTAAGATTGTATGATTTTGCACATAAAGATCACTTTATAATCTAAACTTAAACAGGACATAACTAGGGATAAAAAACAACAACAACCCTGTGTTGTGGGCCTCCGCATCGGGTGGCCTGCCCGCCGGGGATGTGACGCGAGGATGTCTTGCGTACCCTCCCCCGGCGGGTGCGCCCCCCCCCCCCTGCCGTTGAGGTTCCCCGGGTTATTGCCCCCACCCCTCCCCAAACCCCGTGAGATGGTCTCCCCTTTGGTGGGGCGGGCCGGCTGGGGGTTGTTGACGCGGGGATGAGACACCCTTCCCGCGGTTGGTCCGTTCTGGCACGGTGAGCTGAGATCCTCCGGGTCTCCAATATTCCCCCCCCTCCTTTTTTTTTAAAAGATCCCAATGATAACCTAATTTAAGCATTAATGTACATAGTCCTTGATGTATATACTTCCCCCTGTCGTTTAGACAGGGAAGTCCCGGGGGAAGGGATTCCTTCCCCTGGTTGGACAACTAAAGTACTTAAAAAATAATTTTATTTTATCCCTTGTAAATAATTATATCATTTTACATCTCCTTGTATATAATAAATAAATATTTGTATATAAATTTCTTATAAATAAATTGATGCCAAGATTGGTTTTTAATAATAAAACAAAAGTACGGATTTTTAATCCCGTAGCCCTTGAATTTTAATTGAGTTCGGTTTCGGTTCTAGGCCAGTCCTCCTTATGCCAAAATAATATTTAACTTAACCTTTTATATTATAAGATCTTATCGATTATCGACAGATAACTCTATGGATTTTACATATTTTAAATCTTCCCAATAAAAATTCCAACTTGTTTGCTAAGATAAAACCTTCCATATTACTCGTGTTGTCCATGTTTTTGTATTGTCTTTTTATGTTTTGTACATGTTTTTCCCCTTTATTTGCATACTAAACCTGTACAAATGTCCCATATGTACCTTGCCGGGTCGAGAGGACGTAAAACACTATCTTTCATTCATTAATTCAGGCTTCATGATCAGTTCGACTGCACTTGCACATCAAATACCAGCAATTTATAGACAGCAAAAAAGGCTGTTTACATTAGACAGCCGTTCCCACGACGTGTACCCATTGTGCATTGGTGCTGCAGGGGGTGTGCTGGTTGTGTCCACGCCCTCGGAGGACCCCGAAATGAAGCAGAAGGGAGTCCGCCACTGCAACCAGGGCACGGAGGAAGGCATGCTGAACATGTGGCGACGGATGAGAGACGAGGGCA
This sequence comes from Phymorhynchus buccinoides, assembly GCA_017654935.2. NCBI lineage: Eukaryota > Metazoa > Mollusca > Gastropoda > Neogastropoda > Raphitomidae > Phymorhynchus > Phymorhynchus buccinoides. The sequence goes on from CM065686.1 coordinate 37,855,654, forward strand.
AAATTACCAAGGTCTGTACGGATTTAACCATTTTCTCACCGCTCTTCTTCAGGTTGTCATCATCGTCGATGTTGATGTTGTTTTCTTCTCCTCCTCCCCCTTCTTCTCCTGACCAAGGCTCTCAGGGACCCCCATTTGGAGGTCTATGAAGTACTAAAATTCTAATTGACCCTCTGAAAGAATGTGTAGGGGGTCTTTTTAGCATTCACAATGTCATTGGGACCCTCTATCCCTCCTCTATGACCCTCTATACTGTATGTGAAGGCGTCCATGGGACCCCTTGTTTTGCAGGACGATTGGGAGCCCTGTGTGACCCTTAACCGCCCTCTTCGTCTTCCTTGTCCCGCTCCTCATCATAGGCCTATTCTTCTTCTTCATCTTCCCTTTACTTCAGATGTTTCCTTTTTACCTAGCAAGTGAATGCACTAGTGCAAGGACAATAATTCGCCAATGCGCTTTTTTTTAATGGCACAAGATTCGTTCTTTAAAGATCCACCAGATCGCGTGTCAAAATCACGTGTTTCATGTGTTTTTTCTCTTATAGCTGGAAATAAATCTTGTTTTGACCAGATCTCATTCCCATTCAAATGCCCCCAAATTCAAAAACCGAAACATCATTTTAAAGAGCAGCCTCAATTTGAAGTTGGGGACATGTGTATGTGGGTCACAGCTACCCAGAAAAAAACAAGGGACTTAATCGTGGTGCGTCAGTGTATCTTTAACGCTTAATTAATGGCCACAAGATTTTGAAGAAGAACACAAAGCCCTCATTGAAACGAGAGCGTTAAGACGCTAGATCACCAGTCACGCGCGGCAGCATCTTTGGCTCCAGTGACCTTGACTTTTGACCAATGACCTTCATTTTTGATATCGTAACCACCTGTCAATCTTAAGGACACCAGCCCTGGTGGGCTGGCTGCCTATCGGAAACAAGTTTCAGACTGATTATTAATATCATTACCGTGAGCATCGTTATCACATAATCTCATTTGATTTCAGGAAGAGTTCGTCAACACTAACTTTAACCACTGCACGCGCTTCCTGGAGGAATACAAGGCGCCATTCGAGGACACCAGTTCTGCCGTGTACAAAGCAGGCCTCAGGCTGATCAGTGCCCAGCAGCTTATCATCCCCTGTGTGGCCCAGCAAGGACGTGACGACGCTGAAACACACGAGAGACAAGGTCGTGTCCATATAGCCTATTGAGACGACATACAAACCCCACACACCATCGGCCAGTCTTCTTCCATAACTCACACAATCTGCTCGCTCCACTAATGCACCACTCATCCACATCCACTACCGTACATCATTCATCCACACACCCACATCACACTCCTTCCCACCATTATGCACACCACACCCACTTGACGCGCCCGTTTGGGCACCCATACAACAGACTCCATTCACTCACGCAGAACACAAATCACATAACTAACCAAGCCACACTGCCTAATATAGACGCCAGCAGCACCATGAGTCACATACTCACATCGAACACAGGACACACCACACACACACACACACACACACAAACACACCACACACACACACACATCACACACACAGACACAGACAGTTTCTTATCTATGTAAGCTTACATATTCCTCATACTCACAAATTTCTCTTTCTTTTTCCATGAGATTGTGTGTATTACTTGACGGGCATTTTTCAATTAAATAAACATTGAAACCACCCCTTTCTTTTCTCCACCCCTCCCCTCTCTCGCTCGCTTACAAACTGCCTCTTTCGCGCATTCTCTCATTTAGGCTCTACACTTCTCTTTCAACAGAAGGCGTGGACGACCGCTCCACCTGGGCCAGCGCTGTAGTGCAAAGCAACCGCTGTTGGAGTAACAGTTCCTTCATCCGGGGCCTGGCCGACACGCGCTCTGACAGCGAGAAAGAGGCTCTGGTGGACGAGATGTACAGTCGACTGGAGAAGGAAGTGGCCGCCCAGGATCCCAGGGAGTTCAAGAATGACTACCTTCTAGGTTACGTGTTTGCTCGGAAAATGTAAAGCACCCCAACCCAAGTAAGGAACAATAGAGAACAGTCACTCTTGCGTGCTTCTGAGTTACATGTTTGCTGAGAGATGGGATAGCAGTTGTCATTAACGATGTTTATGTTATCGCTACCTTTGAAGGCAGAAAAAGAAGAAATGAACCGGTGTATTAATTATAGTTGTATTATTCAAATAGCTAACGGTTAATATTCCCTCAGAAGTGCAACCATCATTTTCTGAGATGAACAAAGTATCGTACATTTCTATTTCTATGTTGTAGGTCTACAACAGCAAAATAATGTAAATGATTTCACATTTGGATTTGGATACTGAATTTGCCGTTGTTGCTGGTGCATCAATATTCCAATGATCTTGCTATAGTCAGGCCAGAAAAAGCGCTCGAACTAAACACATGTTTGGTATCAAATTTTCGGATACACATGCTGAATTTGATTACCCTGTATTTTGTTGTTAGAATAGTTTATAAAAAAGGTTTTTTTGCTGATCTTGTTGTGACCTGGGACACGAAATGTGTTACAAAATACATGTGGTATGTATGTGTACAAGCTCAAATGTAGATGTGTGTACATATTATATGCGCATGCATATTATTTGTGTATAACTGTCTTTGTGCTTTAATTTTGATATATATATTACAGTCACAATATTTGTGGTTTACGATGAGCATGCAATCCGTTTTGCTAGTGTGCTTTTGTTTGCATTTGTTTTGTACTTCTTAGTTCTACTACTTTTGTTTATTTGTTTTTTAAAATATACAGATTTGACCAAAAGGGCTCGTTTATTGTTTTAATTGTAAAGTGTATTTAAACTAACCTAGATTTACTTAACCCACACAAACAGTTACAGTGACTGACATTGGATTTGAAATTGTTGCTACTTCGTCTTAGTGAGCGTGGAACATTAAATTACCTTTTTTTGTATTGGAAGTTCACTGGGAGTCAACAATGTTAACACTATTTAATTTTCAGTTTTCCAAACCGAGATTTTGCAAAGCACTCGCAACAACAAAACAACAGCAACAACAAACACACAGCATGCATGCACGCACCGCACACTGCACACACACATACACGCGCACACACTCTCTCTGTGTCACAGAAATATACACACACACACCAAACACGCAACGCACGCACGCAACGCAAACAACGCACACGCACCACGCCACGCAACCACGCACACACACACACCAAAAACACCCACCCACACACACACAGTTACATACACGCACATTGGACACGCACACATGCACACTGATCACAGCACACACACACACACATACAGACACACACACACACAAAATAACAGCGAATTAATGTTGACACAGACACACCCAGGGACAACAGCGTTTTTTGCACACACACCAGAGATAGAGAAAGAAGAGACAGGGACACATAACACACACACACACGCAACATGCACACACTGTGTGTAGAGGAAGAAGAGACAGGGACACAATAACACACACACACACACACAGATAGAGGAAGAAGAGACAGGGACACATAATAACGGCGAATTAGGCGAGACATACGGACACACGACACATAATAACAGCCAGACATACGGACACACCAGAGACAGAGAAAGAAGAGACAGGGACACATAATAACACATTAGGCGAGACATACACACACACCAGAGATAGAGGAAGAAGAGACAGGGACACAGCGAATTAGGCGAGACATACGGACACATCAGAGATAGAGGAAGAAGAGACAGGGACACATAATAACCAGAGATAGAGGAAGAAAGACAGACACAGGGACACACCAGAATAACAGCGAATTAGGCGAGACATACGGACACACCAGAGATAGAGGAAGAAGAGACAGGGACACATAATAACGGCGAATTAGGCGAGACATACGGACACACCAGAGATAGAGGAAGAAGAGACAGGGACACATAATAACAGCGAATTAGGCGAGACATACAGACACACCAGAGATAGAGGAAGAAGAGACAGGGACACAAAATAACAGCGAATTAGGCGAGACATACGGACACACCAGAGATAGAGGAAGAAGAGACAGGGACACATAATAATAGGCGAATTAGGCGAGACATACGGACACACCAGAGATAGAGAAAGAAGAGACAGGGACACATAATAACGGCGAATTAGGCGAGACATACGGACACACCAGAGATAGAGGAAGAAGATACAGGGACACGGCGAATTAGGCGAGACATACGGACACACCAGAGATAGAGGAAGAAGACACAGGGACACAGCGAATTAGGGGAGACATACGGACACACCAGAGATAGAGGAAGAAGATACAGGGACACGGCGAATTAGGCGAGACATACAGACACACCAGAGATAGAGGAAGAAGAGACAGGGACACGGCGAATTAGGCGAGACATACAGACAACACACCAGAGATAGAGGAAGAAGACACAGGGACACAGCGAATTAGGCGAGACATACGGACAAACCAGAGATAGAGGAAGAAGAGACAGGGACACATAATAACAGCGAATTAGGCGAGATATACAGACACATCAGAGATAGAGAAAGAAGAGACAGGGACACAGTTATTTTCGGCACCAATTCGCCTAACAAAGCATAAGCAGCAGCCACATTAAGACAGACCCAGGTTCATCCTAAATAAATGGATGACCCAGGCCTGCCCTATATGACCATCACCTAAACGGTACATGGCAACAGTGGTGGAGAGAATTGTGCACAAACAAATCAACATTTATTTAAAGAAAGGCGGCATAGCCTTCTAGTCTTGAATTATATTCCACTTAAACGTGACCGTCTAACACACCAAGTTGGGAGAAGATCGTCGGCCCATTGGAGAGACATCTTCGATAGACGGCAGCCTTCGCCCGTGTCACTGTGGCTATTCTCAAAATGGATTTGTTCTAAAACATGTCTGCGCATGTGCGAGAAACCGACTCGATCTTTTGCCCCGTAACCATCAAATTTTATCTTTTGTGTATTCGACACTAAATTGACCTAAACATATCCCTAAACCTATCCCTAACCCCAACCCAAACCCTATCCCTAACCCTAAAACCCTAACCCTAAACCTATCCTACTAACTCTTCGCACACCATGCAGCCAGACATGTATTGAGAACAAATCCAGGTTTGAAACCTGAACGCAAACACACAACACTACCATGACTAGTGTCCCTGTCTAAGTGACCAAGAAGTAGAAGAGGAAGAAGAAGGACCAAAACGTAAATGTGAAAAGAAGAAGAAGAAGAAAGAAGAAGTAAGAAGAAGAAGAAGAAGAGAAGAAGAAGAAAGAAGATGATGATGATGATGATGATGATGATAATGATGATGTGATGGTGATTGAGGGATAGCATGCCTCCAGGACACATGTCCATGAAATTATTGCTGTTGGGCCTACGAAAGTGTGTGCAGCCCAACATGATTATGCTTGTCCTTGCGGGTATGCGGGGGTGGGGGTGTTATTGTGGGTTTGGGTGAGAGATGATGTGGTACCTGATGCGTGTGGGTGTGTCGTGTGTGGTGTGTGTTTGGGGGTTTTTTTTGTGTTTTTTTCGGTCCGTGCATTTGTGTGTGTATGCCGTGTTTGTGTGTATGTGAGGCCTTTTATTGCTAGGCCTAACGTAGTTGGTTGACATTCTCAAAATAATCTCTTCAAACGTGACCAGTACAGACTGTTACACGACTATAATGGTGCTCACCCCATCGTAAACTTAATTGTTTATACAACGCCCAATAATGTCTGAATCGAAGGTTGTCTTACCAAGTCAAGAACCTGTACTATGTTTTTGTTGTTTGAGTTCTTTGTGTATATATGTAGGCCTTTATGCTTGTTAATCACCCATGCCAAGTCAAAAAGAGCAGACTCTGACATTTTATCGTATTGTTTATTATTGATTTGCAGACTGGGGCCGTTTATTCCATGACACAGCTTATGTCTGTCTGTTGTCGGTACGTTGGCAGTAACCACTTCTGGCATTTGAAACCAACGGGACATCCAGGGGAGAGCATTCAAATTTAATAAAAAATAATACAAGAAAAAACCATAATAATAATAATAATAATAATAATTATTACAACAAATTCTTTAGAAGCTTGGGTCGTTGGACGGGACGCGCTGTTTAAATGCCCCGACCGTCTCAGCCTTCACAGTCTCATGGTTAAGGCAATTCCACTCCCTTACAGTTCTTGGAAAGAAGCTTTGCCTATAGACCTCCGTGTTGCTGAACAGGATGTTGTAACAGCTAGAGTTGTTTCTTGAGAATTGTGTGATGGTGTTCTGAGATTGGCTCTCCTTTGATGATTTCGGCCTAATTAGTCTCTTGTTTCTGACTGGTGTTATATAGTCTTCTGCCTTGACTGCTGGAAAATGGCCATTTGTGATCTTATATAAGAAAGACAGACGCTGGTGTTTCCGTCTCTCCTGGAGTGTTGGCAGATGCAGATCTTGTAGCATTTGGGTAACGCAGCCTGGACTTCGTGAGGAGTAGTCCTGTTTGACGAATCGGGCAGCACGGCGCTGTATTCCCTCCAGCTTGTCGATATCCTTTTGAAGGTGAGGGTCCCATATAATGGAGCTATACTCCAGGACGGATCGCACAAGGGAGGTATACGCCACCTTTCTGCATTCCTCTGGACAAAATTGTAGGTTCCTTCTCAGGAGCCCAAGGCTGGCGTTTGCTCGTTTTGCGATTCTGTTGTTGTGTTCCGACCATGACAAGTTGTCTTCTATCTGGACTCCAAGGTAGGGATTTGAGTCAACTTGTTGGAGGATGTGATTGCCAAGTTGATAGTAGTGGCTTGAAGTATTGCGGATGCTTAGTATGTAGCATTTTGACGGGTTGAATCTCATCCCCACCTCTCTGCCCAGGCCTCAAGGTGCGTCAGGTCCTCTTGCAGTGCTCTGTGATCATCCTCTGTCTGGATCTGACGGTACAGAAGGCAATCATCTGCAAAGAGGCGTACTCTCGATTTCACTGCATCGGGCAAATCATTAATGTGGCAAAGGAAAAGGAGGGGTCCGAGTACAGTGCCCTGGGGCACTCCCGAGTCCACAGTGACTTCTTTGGATTGATCCCCCTCCACGACGACCTTCATACGTCGCTGGGTTAGGAAAGTTGAAAGCCACTGGAGAAGGGGTCCCTCGATGCCATAGCCTTCCAGCTTGTTGATTAATTTTGCATGGGGCACTGTGTCAAACGCCTTTGCGAAGTCCAGTATTGCAACATCTGTTTGAATTTTCTTGTCATAGTTTTGGCAGAGATCGATGAGTGTCACTACCAGCTGAGCCTCACATGAATATCCAGAGCGGAAACCATGATTCAGGTTGGTGAGAACGCTGTGACGCTCCAGGTGCCTCATCAGGTGGCTGAATATTATATGCTCTAGGAGCTTGCAGGTTACGGAGGTGAGTGATACGGGCCGGTAGTTTTCTGCCAAGTGTTTGTCGCCTTTCTTGAAAATTGGGGCTACATTGGCATTGGTCCAGTCTTCCGGTAGTGCTCCAGTGTCAATTGATCTTTGGTAGATGCAAGTAAGACCATCTGCTAGTTGGCTGGCACATTCTTTCAGCACCTGACTTTGAATACCGTCCGGCCCTGCTGCTTTTGAGGTGTTTATGTTCTTCAGTAGTTTTTCGACTCCGTTCTTGTTAATCTGTAAGTCACCAATTGAGGGGAAGGCACGAGATTGTGTAGATTTTGATTTTGATGATGAAAGTGGTGTGAAGACTGATTGAAACTGGTTGACAAGAATTTCCTTTGTCTGTGCATCACTATGCAGTGTTCCATTCCACTTCAATGGTGTCTTGCTTTTTTTAAATATTTTTGAGCTTCTCTCAGGGTCGGGGCTACAACTGACCAGGATCCAGATGCACGGAGTCGATTGTCATCTAGTCATCTCACTCTTCCCAGAGAGTTTGCAATATTCTACACGAGGCATTCCACCCTGCCTACATTGTTGCTGTTGTTGGCCTACCCTGGCGAAAAGATTCCAGGGATCATCTCAACATCGGAAGCACTTGAACACTATGGTACAAGTGCTTCAGCTATGGATGAGAACATTGCGTGAGTGGCACTAGTTATTTACTACCCGGCCACGTGGGCAGCCACACTCTTTCTTCGAGAGATTTTTTGGAGGCTGATGGTGTTATGCAAGGAGCTTGTCACGGCTAAAGACAACCCCCGCATAGCGTAACAACATTTGATGTAGCCTTGGTGTTCTAGCCTATGTCAGTAGGGTTGTCACATCCTTAATTAGGCCAATGCGGAACTGCCTATATTAATCATGTACATGGTGGCTTCATCCATCCTGCTGTGTCACGCGGCGGGTGGCAGGTGTCACGATGTTAGTAATGTACTATGACTGAGAGATGA
>CM065686.1:37864528-37894528 GCA_017654935.2 Phymorhynchus buccinoides
GTCGTTTACATAGTAAAACGCATCCGTGCCAACAAATCCGGTGCCCCTCCTTGTATTAAAATTACCTCCCTAATAAGATCCTTCCCTTTTAAGACCTCATTTTGGCTGATTTTTCAGGGTCTTGTAAGGGAGGTTCCACCGTATCCCAATACCGTGGATGAGAACAGTTTCCAACTACTTGTTCAATCATGCAGCATTTCAGGCGTTCGATCTCCAGGGCAGGTACACCCGTCAGCCTTTGCAGATACCCCAGTACCTGTAACAAAGAGGTCAAATAAAATTTAACACTTAATACAGTGGAACCTCCCTTATAAGACCTCCGATTATAAGACTCCCTCTGATGTAAGACCTACTTCTCTGAGACATTGCCCTTCTTTGTAAGTATTAAAATTACCTCCCTTATAAGACCTCATTTTGGATGATTTGTGAAGGTCTTATAAGGGAGGTTCCACTATAATGCAAAGAAGAGAGAAAGAATAAAGAAGTGCCTCCTGATTTTCGTCCGATATGGCCTATGCATGTGTGTGTGTGTGTGTGTGTCTGCGAGTAAGTGAGTAGTGTGTGTTAGTGAATCAGTGAGTGAGTGTATGAGTGTTTGTGCGTGTGTGTGTGTGCATACTTGACATAATGGTTATGTTATTTCTCAAGTCATCTCTCTTTCTCAGATCTCTCTCTCTCTCTGTGCATGTCTCAGTGTCTCTCTACCTGTCTGTCTCTTTCTCATCTTGTTCTTTCATCCGTCTCTTTCTGTCCGTCAATGCATGTCTGTGATAGTCGGTCTCTGCCTTTTTCTGTCAGTCTGTCTGTCTCTCTCTCTCTCTGTGAGGTTTGTGTGTTTGTCTGTCCATCTCTTTCTCTCTCTGCTGTCTGTCTTTCTGTATCATGTCTCTGTTTTTCTGTAGGCCTATCTCTCTCATCTGTCTCTCTCTCTTGTCTATCATGTTCTCTAACTCTTATCTGTCCGTCTACCTATGTGTTTGCGAGTTTCTAGCTCTTGTTTCCCTTCTGCCTATCCGCTCTTCCTGTCTCTCTTTTTCTGTCCTATGTGTTTGTGTGTGCATGCATGTTTTTTTCAGCATTCCATTCTCCTGTCTTTGTTCTATAAACTCTTAAGGCGTAGCCACATTGAATACGATTCGATTCACTACAATCCGATTTTGACATTTGTGAGGCATGGTTGTGCACCAAATACGAACATCCTTTAGATGAAGTTCCAAAATTTGTTAGTATATGTAGAAGCTTTGATTCACTTCTTTTCATAGGAAATGCTTTAACCGTACAAACCTTGACCAAAACAATACCTGCCAATGTTGATGAGACTCCTAAAAAGCTTCACGGCTTGTTTTGTCCCTACTTACTACTACTACTAAAATTGGTGAGGAGGGAAAGGAGAAAAGAAATTTGGTATCGCTTTATTATTTGTATGTTTATCTATGTTTGTTCAGGTTTCTTTTGGAAGTGTCATGTTATGAATTGTACTACATTTTTTGTTTTCAGGTTTTGTATGTTGTTAAGATTCTTGGATTTGTGTTTTGCTATACGTGGTAGATTTGTATGTGGTGACAGTCCTGAGATAACCATAGCTGTTGACGGGACTATAACAGACTAACTAACTAACTCAGGTTTATTTGCCTATTAGCCGGAAAGACCTCTCAGGCCATTGGCAAACTGGACCCCAGAAAAGATAATAGCCACGCTGCGTAAGTGAACTGTATGGAGATATGGTATGGTGTGGTGTGGTATGGTATGGTATGACCACTCTGCTGTCTGCTGGCCAGCAAGTTGAAAGGACTACGCTGCGTAAGTGAACTGTAGAGATATGGTATGGTGTGGTTTGGTTTGGAATGGTGTGGTGGTTGGTATGGTATGACCACTACGCTGCGTAAGTGAACTGTAGAGATATGGTATGGTGTGGTTTGGTTTGGAATGGTGTGGGTGGTATGGTATGGTATGGTATGACCACTACGCTGCGTAAGTGAACTGTAGAGATATGGTATGGTGTGGTTTGGTTTGGAATGGTGTGGTGTGGTATGGTATGGTATGGTATGACCACTACGCTGCGTAAGTGAACTGTAGAGATATGGTATGGTGTGGTTTGTGGAATGGTGTGGTATGGTATGTATGGTATGACCATGCTGCGTAAGTGAACTGTAGAGATATGGTATGGTGTGGTTTGGTGTGGTATGGTATGGTATGGTATGGTATGGTATGGTATGGTATGGTATGGTATGGTATGGTGTTACTTTTCTACTGGTGTTACCTTTTTACTGTTCTTCTAGTCACCAACACTCGTCTCAGTGAAATTTGTGCTGCTCCTATTGCTACTGTCAGAGCACGTCACTGCAGTGCCACCCATTTATTTTTATACATGTACATGCAGTTTTTTTGTGTGTGTGTGTGTGTGTGTGTGTGTGTGTGTGTGTGTGTGTGTGTGTGCGTGTGTGTGTGTGTGTGAGAGACTGAATGGGAAGGAGTAGGGGTAAATTTTTACCACCTGACAACTCCTTTGTTGCCCACTGGTACATAAGCACCACAGGCATCAGAATAGGAATTGTTCGGAAATAATTAAGGGGCACGTGAAAAAATGGCAGCGTATCAACACCTTCCATCAAGAGCTGCGACAAGTTTCAGAGTTTGTGACTGTTTCCAGTACGTTGTTGACAATATCATCAAGTTGTGGTGTCTCAGGTTAAATACCAACATCCTCAAAAATCTTCTTAATGAAGTTCCAAAAGTTGTTAGTATATTTAAAAGCTTTGATTAATTTCTTTTTATAGGAACAATTTTAACCGTACAAACCTTGACCAAAACAATACCTGCCAATGTTTAATAATGATGGGACTCATAAAAAGCTTCACAGCTTGTTTTGTCCCTACTTACTACTACTACTAAAATTGGTGAGGAAGGAAAGAAAATAAATTTGTTGTATTATTATTTGTATGTTTACCTGTGTTTGTTCAGGTTTCTTTGCCTATTAGCCAGAAAGACCTCTCATGCCATTGGCAAACTGGACACCAGAAAAGCGACAGTTTGCACACAAAGGCAAACTGAGGTAATAATGTCCGTCTGCTGTCTGCTGGCCAGCAAGTTGAAAGGACCACGCTGCGTAAGTGAACTGTAGAGATGTATGGTAAGGTGAGAGATGTATGGTATGACCACTACGCTGCGTAAGTGAACTGTAGAGATATGGTATGGTGTGGTTTGGTTTGGAATGGTGTGGTGTGCTATGGTATGGTATGGTATGACCACTACGCTGCGTAAGTGAACTGTAGAGATATGGTATGGTGTGGTTTGGTTTGGAATGGTGTGGTGTGCTATGGTATGGTATGGTATGACCACTACGCTGCGTAAGTGAACTGTAGAGATATGGTATGGTGTGGTTTGGTTTGGAATGGTGTGGTGTGGTATGGTATGGTATGACCACTACGCTGCGTAAGTGAACTGTAGAGATATGGTATGGTGTGGTTTGGTTTGGAATGGTGGTGGTGTGGTATGGTATGGTATGACCACTACGCTGCGTAAGTGAACTGTAGAGATATGGTATGGTGTGGTTTGGTTTGGAATGGTGTGGTGTGGTATGGTATGGTATGACCACTACGCTGCGTAAGGAACTGTGGATATGGATATGGTGTGGTTTGGTTTGGAATGGTGTGGTGTGCTATGGTATGGTATGGTATGACCACTACGCTGCGTAAGTGAACTGTAGAGATATGGTATGGTGTGGTTTGGTTTGGAATGGTGTGGTGTGGTATGGTATGGTATGGTATGACCACTACGCTGCGTAAGTGAACTGTAGAGATATGGTATGGTGTGGTTTGGTTTGGAATGGTGTGGTGTGGTATGGTATGGTATGACCACTACGCTGCGTAAGTGAACTGTAGAGATATGGTATGGTGTGGTTTGGTTTGGAATGGTGTGGTGTGGTATGGTATGGTATGACCACTACGCTGCGTAAGTGAACTGTAGAGATATGGTATGGTGTGGTTTGGTTTGGAATGGTGTGGTGTGGTATGGTATGGTATGGTATGGTATGACCACTACGCTGCGTAAGTGAACTGTAGAGATATGGTATGGTGTGGTTTGGTTTGGAATGGTGTGGTATGGTAAGGTATGGTATGACCACTACGCTGCGTAAGTGAACTGTAGAGATATGGTATGGTGTGGTTTGGTTTGGAATGGTGTGGTATGGTATGGTATGGTATGACCACTACGCTGCGTAAGTGAACTGTAGAGATATGGTATGGTGTGGTTTGGTTTGGTGTGGTATGGTATGGTATGACCAGTATGGTATGGTATGGTTTGGCATGGTATGGTATGTTATATGGTGTTACTTTTCTACTGGTGTTACCTTTTTACTGTTCTTCTAGTCACCGACACTCGTCTCAGTGAAATTTGTGCTGCTCCTATTGCTACTGTCAGAGCACGTCACTGCAGTTCCACCCATTTATTTTTATACATGTGCATGCAGGTTTGTTGTTGTTGTTGTTGGTGGTGGTGTTGGTGTGTGTGTGCGTGTGCGTGTGCATGTGCGCGTGAGAGACTGAATGGGAAGGAGTAGGGGTAAATTTTTACCACCTGACAACTCCTTTGTTGCCCACTGGTACATAAACACCACAGGCATCAGAATAGGAATTGTTCAGAAATAATTAAGGGGCACGTGAAAAAATGGCAGCGTATCAACACCTTCCATCAAGAGCTGCGACAAGTTTCAGAGTTTGTGACTGTTTCCAGTACGTTGTTGACAATATCATCAAGTTGTGGTGTCTCAGGTTAAATACCAACATCCTCAAAAATCTTCTTAATGAAGTTCCAAAAGTTGTTAGTATATTTAAAAGCTTTGATTAATTTCTTTTTATAGGAACAATTTTAACCGTACAAACCTTGACCAAAACAATACCTGCCAATGTTTAATAATGATGGGACTCATAAAAAGCTTCACAGCTTGTTTTGTCCCTACTTACTACTACTACTAAAATTGGTGAGGAAGGAAAGAAAATAAATTTTGTATTATTATTTGTATGTTTACCTGTGTTTGTTCAGGTTTCTTTGCCTATTAGCCAGAAAGACCTCTCATGCCATTGGCAAACTGGACACCAGAAAAGCGACAGTTTGCACACAAAGGCAAACTGAGGTAATAATGTCCGTCTGCTGTCTGCTGGCCAGCAAGTTGAAAGGACCACGCTGCGTAAGTGAACTGTAGAGATGTATGGTAAGGTGAGAGATGTATGGTATGACCACTACGCTGCGTAAGTGAACTGTAGAGATATGGTATGGTGTGGTTTGGTTTGGAATGGTGTGGTGTGGTATGGTATGGTATGGTATGACCACTACGCTGCGTAAGTGAACTGTAGAGATATGGTATGGTGTGGTTTGGTTTGGAATGGTATGGTATGGTATGACCACTACGCTGCGTAAGTGAACTGTAGAGATATGGTATGGTGGTTTGGTATGGTATGGTATGACCACTACGCTGCGTAAGTGAACTGTAGAGATATGGTATGGTGGTTTGGTTTGGAATGGGTATGACCACTACGCTGCGTAAGTGAACTGTAGAGATATGGTTTGGTTTGGTGTGGTGGTTGGTATGGTATGGTGTGGTGGTATGGTATGACCACTACGCTGCGTAAGTGAACTGTAGAGATATGGTATGGTGTGGTTTGGTTTGGAATGGTGGTGCGTATAAGTAAGTGAACTGTAGAGATATGGTATGGTGTGGTTTGGTTTGGAATGGTGTGGTGTGGTGTGGTATGGTATGGTATGACCACTACGCTGCGTAAGTGAACTGTAGAGATATGGTATGGTGTGGTTTGGTTTGGAATGGTGTGGTGTGGTATGGTATGGTATGACCACTACGCTGCGTAAGTGAACTGTAGAGATATGGTATGGTGTGGTTTGGTTTGGAATGGTGTGGTGTGGTATGGTATGGTATGGTATGACCACTACGCTGCGTAAGTGAACTGTTTGGAATGGTGTGGTGTGGTATACTACGCTGCGTAAGTGAACTGTAGAGATATGGTATGGTGTGGTTTGGTTTGGAATGGTGTGGTGTGGTATGGTATGGTATGACCACTACGCTGCGTAAGTGAACTGTAGAGATATGGTATGGTGTGGTTTGGTTTGGAATGGTGTGGTGTGGTATGGTATGGTATGGTATGACCACTACGCTGCGTAAGTGAACTGTGGATATGGTATGGTGTGGTTTGGTTTGGAATGGTGTGGTGTGGTATGGTATGGTATGACCACTACGCTGCGTAAGTGAACTGTAGAGATATGGTATGGTGTGGTTTGGTTTGGTGTGGTATGGTATGGTATGACCACTACGCTGGTGTGAACTGTAGAGATATGGTATGGTGTGGTATGGTATGGTATGACCACTACGCTGCGTAAGTGAACTGTAGAGATATGGTATGGTGTGGTTTGGTTTGGAATGGTGTGGTGACCACTATGGTATGGTATGGTATGACCACTACGCTGCGTAAGTGAACTGTAGAGATATGGTATGGTGTGGTTTGGTTTGGAATGGTGTGGTGGTATGGTATGGTATGGTATGACCACTACGCTGCGTAAGTGAACTGTAGAGATATGGTATGGTGTGGTTTGGTTTGGAATGGTGTGGTGTGGTATGGTATGGTATGACCAGTATGGTATGTATGGTGGTATGGTTTGGCATGGTATGGTATGTTATATGGTGTTACTTTTCTACTGGTGTTACCTTTTTACTGTTCTTCTAGTCACCGACACTCGTCTCAGTGAAATTTGTGCTGCTCCTATTGCTACTGTCAGAGCACGTCACTGCAGTTCCACCCATTTATTTTTATACATGTGCATGCAGGTTTGTTGTTGTTGTTGTTGGTGGTGGTGTTGGTGTGTGTGTGTGTGTGTGTGCGTGTGCATGTGCGTGTGAGAGACTGAATGGGAAGGAGTAGGGGTAAATTTTTACCACCTGACAACTCCTTTGTTGCCCACTGGTACATAAACACCACAGGCATCAGAATAGGAATTGTTCAGAAATAATTAAGGGGCACGTGAAAAAATGGCAGCGTATCAACACCTTCCATCAAGAGCTGCGACAAGTTTCAGAGTTTGTGACTGTTTCCAGTACGTTGTTGACAATATCATCAAGTTGTGGTGTCTCAGGTTAAATACCAACATCCTCAAAAATCTTCTTAATGAAGTTCCAAAAGTTGTTAGTATATTTAAAAGCTTTGATTAATTTCTTTTTATAGGAACAATTTTAACCGTACAAACCTTGACCAAAACAATACCTGCCAATGTTTAATAATGATGGGACTCATAAAAAGCTTCACAGCTTGTTTTGTCCCTACTTACTACTACTACTAAAATTGGTGAGGAAGGAAAGAAAATAAATTTTGTATTATTATTTGTATGTTTACCTGTGTTTGTTCAGGTTTCTTTGCCTATTAGCCAGAAAGACCTCTCATGCCATTGGCAAACTGGACACCAGAAAAGCGACAGTTTGCACACAAAGGCAAACTGAGGTAATAATGTCCGTCTGCTGTCTGCTGGCCAGCAAGTTGAAAGGACCACGCTGCGTAAGTGAACTGTAGAGATGTATGGTAAGGTGAGAGATGTATGGTATGACCACTACGCTGCGTAAGTGAACTGTAGATGGATATGGTATGGTGTATGGTTTGGTGAACTTGGAATGGTGTGGTGTGGTATGGTATGGTATGGTATGACCACTACGCTGCGTAAGTGAACGAGATATGGTAGTGGATGGTGTGGTTTGGTTTGGAATGGTGGTGTGGTAGTATGACCACTACGCTGCGTAAGTGAACTGTAGAGATATGGTATGGTGTGGTTTGGTTTGGAATGGTGTGGTGTGGTATGGTATGGTATGGTATGACCACTACGCTGCGTAAGTGAACTGTAGAGATATGGTATGGTGTGGTTTGGTTTGGAATGGTGTGGTGTGGTATGGTATGGTATGGTATGACCACTACGCTGTGAACTGTAGAGATATGGTATGGTGTGGTTTGGTTTGGAATGGTATGGTACTGTATGACCACTACGCTGCGTAAGTGAACTGTAGAGATATGGTATGGTGTGGTTTGGTTTGGAATGGTGTGGTGTGGTATGGTATGGTATGACCACTACGCTGCGTAAGTGAACTGTAGAGATATGGTATGGTGTGGTTTGGTTTGGAATGGTGGTGTGGTGTGGTATGGTATGGTATGACCACTACGCTGCGTAAGTGAACTGTAGAGATATGGTATGGTGTGGTTTGGTTTTTGGTTTGGATATGGTGTGGTGGTTTGGTTTGGAATGGTGTGTGGTATGGTATGGTATGGTATGACCACTACGCTGCGTAAGTGAACTGTAGAGATATGGTATGGTGTGGTTTGGTTTGGAATGGTGTGGTGTGGTATGGTATGGTATGGTATGACCACTACGCTGCGTAAGTGAACTGTAGATATGGATATGGTATGGTGTGGTTTGGTTTGGATATGGTATGGTGTGGTTTGGTTTGGTGGTGGTATGGTGGTATGGTATGACCACTACGCTGCGTAAGTGAACTGTAGAGATATGGTATGGTGTGGTTTGGTTTGGAATGGTGTGGTGTGGTATGGTATGGTATGACCACTATGGTAGTGAACTGTAGAGATATGGTATGGTATGGTATGGTATGGTATGGTATGGACCACTATGGTATGGATATGGTATGGTGTGGTTTGGTTTTGGTATGGTGTTACTTTTGTTACTTTTATACTGGTCTCAGTGTTACCTTTTTACTGTTCTTCTAGTCACCGACACTCGTCTCAGTGAAATTTGTGCTGCTCCTATTGCTACTGTCAGAGCACGTCACTGCAGTTCCACCCATTTATTTTTATACATGTGCATGCAGGTTTGTTTGGTTGTTGTTGTTGTTGGTGGTGGTGGTGTGTGTGTGTGTGTGTTGCGTGTGCGTGTGCATGTGCAGGTGAGAGACTGAATGGGAAGGAGTAGGGGTAAATTTTTACCACCTGACAACTCCTTTGTTGCCCACTGGTACATAAACACCACAGGCATCAGAATAGGAATTGTTCAGAAATAATTAAGGGGCACGTGAAAAAATGGCAGCGTATCAACACCTTCCATCAAGAGCTGCGACAAGTTTCAGAGTTTGTGACTGTTTCCAGTACGTTGTTGACAATATCATCAAGTTGTGGTGTCTCAGACAGACGAAGTTGCATGTCATGCCTGGACGAAATTGCATGGGGTATGGACGAAATTGTCATAAGACACATGACTGTTTGCAGACATTTTCTGGTGAATATTCATGAGAAAACCAGAAAGAATTTTGTTAAACCACTTTCTGATTGATCGATTCTATTAATGGATTAAAAATATGACTCAAATGCTGCAAGCCAGAATGTGTCGAAACATACGATATCTGTCTAAACTAGCCAAATATGTAACAGTCTACCTTAATAAGAAGACATTAAAATATGACTTTGAAGCGGAACGTGTACAATCATTTTTATTTGTGCATCAACAATGGATCATATACTGTATTGTATTTTTTTAATTTTCTGCACATGTCAAAGTTAATAATTGAACTTTGTTTTATCTGTGCCAAACTTGTGGTAACAATATAATTTTATTTAATTTACCAATGTGTAGGAAACAGAGTTCGGCAAATAAAATAGTGTCTTGACCTAAACACTCTCGCTTACGATCACTGAACCTGGCACCAAAGTGACTAAATATACCATCTAAAGGGAAAAGTGGGAACCTACCATTGATTCAGGAAAACAGTCAACGGTGTGGGCTGCAGCAGCTATGACAGCAGTAGCAGTGAGGACCTTGTTCGCTCGAACACACTGGAACGCCAGCCTATGGAAAATACAATGGAGTACACATAACACAAAGCTGGGTAACACAAAATATTGGTTAACACACAAAGAACTGTTTGAACAAATGAAACCCTTCTTTATCATTACTTAAAATAGATTGTTTTACACACAGATTTTCTTCTCAGCATAACATGAAATATGGTTAACACACAAACAAATAAAAACTTGGTCCGATTGTTATTTATCATACTATAACTACAGTTCGCATTGATACTAATGATAGCATTAAATGAACCTGGAGCCACCAAATATTACCTTACAAACTTTGCAAAACCCACCACAAAGCTCAAACGTTCATCTACTGTGCCATGTGCTAGTGAGGAAGTTGGAAAGTCGGAAAGTATGAACTGGCGGCAGTCCTGCACAAAGTGTGTCGTCTGCAGCACTACTGCTCGTTCAGTAGCAGAACTTCAGTTTCACATTTTTTACAGTGATTTTGTCGAAAATGCTTAACACAAATAATGGTTTACACACACCAAAAAATCTTTGTACCCTGAATTTCGTGTTAAGAGTACCCCACTGTACATTAATTATGAATTGAATTTTTGTAACTTCCTGTTCCAGCTATGGAAAATACATCAAATGTGAATTGAGGTTTAGTCACTTCCACTTCCAGGATGGGGGCTATATATATATTTCTGTCTTTGTTTATCTCTCTCTAAGAAAAATAACACAACCCGCTGTTTTGAACACATTGTAATAAAACTTAGAGGAATATTATCTACCAGTAAATAATATTTTACAAAATTTTGAGCTTCTTTGTTGTCAGCAAGGACATAAGGTACATCCCTTTATTACTTTTTTAAATACAACGTGATCTGGCTGGCTGGCACATTGAATTCTCTTGCTTGGCACGTCATCATGTTGGGTGGGGACCAATCAACGGGACCTGGCTGGTTGGGTCAAGCTATCGGTCTTCTTCTTTATTCCACTTTAACATCATGCGCATATCCGTAGCTCCCCATATAGAATAGTTATGGTGACAGAAGTTTTTCTTAAAAAGACTGTCACTGTGGTCGCTGTACAGAAGGAAAGAATAAGGAGCCAATCCTCACCTGTTATCAATCTTAAAAACCCAACTTCTTTTGATGTAGTTGAGAAAAATGTCATGACCATCAACGCAGATAGCAACGAGAAATTTCACCACCAGGTTTTTGTAGACTCTGCTCACCCATTCTTTGAAAACTGGATCATCATCTCGAAGTTCAATTTCTGCAATGCATAAAAATCCATTAATTAAAGTGTCATCTCATCATGAAACAAAATTTATTCAGTTTAATGCCATAGTCACAGAGTTTTAAAAAGCCATCAATTATATTTTATAACCACATTCTTATCAATTGAAATTTCACTCAAAAGACAAGCTTAAGATTAAGATTAAAATTATAGCCCCGTCGACAACTAAGGCCATATCACTATTATCAGGGCTTTCACCACGTTAAATCTTACCACGCATATCAAAAGACAAGTGAAATTTATCCAAATAACAATGGCCAAACATGAAAAATTATGTACATAATTATCCATGCATAAACTAAACACAATTTACCTGAAACTTTTGGAAACTTTTGTAATTAATTCTATGTTCCAAACACATATATTGAAACTGAAGAAATTAATTTCTCTATCACTATCAGTCTGACTGAGATAATGATGTTATTCTGAGTTCTGAGTGGTATTTCACCCCAAAAAATATACTAAAAAGAGTGGTGAGCTATCAAGTTAATGCAACTTTAAATTGAATACTGTCAGGGTTTTGTTTTTTTAAGGACAAACATTGTGAAAACAAAAATCTGGATACAAACAAGCTGCAAGTATCTTTATGGTAAATAGAAATAAACTTTTTCTTTCCACAAGTAAAACTTTTACTTTTTAAAAGTGAGTCATAAATATACACACATATATACAACACTTACCCATTATTTCTAAAAGCATTTCCGTTACATCAAATGAAGTAAGGAGGTTTATCTGAAATTTCATTGTTTTCAGAATTTCTTCCTCACATGATCTGAGCTCCGTTATGCTAATGTCCTTGCCCAGAGAAAGAACGGCATGAACCTTCTTGAGATTAAAAGATCCAGATCCCTGAAAATCAACACAAAAATCCATCAGCATCACTTTGAATTTGATATGACTATTTTACATCTTAAAATAAACGCTTCTCCACAAAAAAAACCAGTTACACAATAAAGAGGAAGAAACTGTAATGGTGCCAGGCATCAGAATAGTCTGAACCCATTCCTTGCCAGGTCCCATGTCTACTATGGGATGTGTGATGTCATAACTTTTTATGTCAAAGCCCTGGAATGACAGTGTTGAGTTTAGACCAAGTCAGGAAAGATATGTATCTACTAAATCTAGACTCATTTCTCAGATTGAGTCTTAACAGGGTTTTTTAAATAAAAAAATCATTTTAGAAAATCGACGATTTCTCCGTTTTTCTCTGGTAGTGAAGGGGTTAAGTCCAATCCTCTGAAAACCGCGGTACAAGGGCCATCGAGGATCTCGACTGAAGAGGGACATTACTAAAATGAGTTCTAAACATCACCAAGAAGGCTTAATATACAGGTAATGAGAAATCACTTTTAAAATGCTACTTAACAGAAAAGATAACACTGGAAAAAATACAAAACCTCCGACAAGAGAAGTCAATCCTCTGTCACAGTGTCAGGAATTCTTAATCCTCTGAAATTTGCAGATCCTCTCACAATTCTGATGCCTGTGGTGCTTAGGTACCAGTGGGCAACAAAAGAGTTGTCAGTTGGTCAAAATGTACCCCTCCTCCATCCCATTCAGTCACAAACACACACACACAAAACTGCATGCACATGTATAAATTTTAAAAAATGGGTGGCACTGCAGTGACTATGACATGCTCTAACAGTAGCAAAAGGAGCAGCATGAATTTCACCGAGACGAGTGTCTGTGACTAGAAGAACAGTAGAAAAGTAACACCATACCATACCACCATACCATATGATAACAAATTAACATACCATGCCAAACCAAACTGTTCATACCATACCATACCGTACCATACCAATTACTCAGTGTTGATTCTAGACTTTTAGAAAAGGCCAAGGACCCCTAAAGATGAAAAAAGAGGGTCCTAGGGACTCTTCATAGTCAAAAAATGGGGTCCCAGAAGACAAACAGATTTTATGAGATATCTCCCCATGCATAATTTAATATGACTCAACAAACATGACAAACAAATCAAGCACATCATGATCATGCCGTCGTCTCGATTTTCTAACCACGACCATTTTGTAAGCCAGCTTTTCTGAAACGTTCTTGTTTTGATGTCAGTATCACCACTGGCACTGGTTTTCTTTTGAACCTCCTCATGATCATCGCCACCTGCGGCACTTGGCAGCTCAGTCACAGAAACATCGCCGTCGGCAATCTCAAGTTCGTCGTCATTTGGAATTGCATTGGATGCTGGTCCCGAATCTTCCGTTACTGCAGCCGTATCTTCATTCACAATAGATGTTTGGCCAGATTCTTCCGAGTCGGACACTTTAGGTGTTTTGGACGACTTGAAGGCAAAATCAAACAGTGTTGACGTTCGCTTCATGATTGCCACTCTACTCCATCTTCACACTCGGACGCGCTATGCTCAGAAGACTCAACTCGTGATTGGCTAAACTAAAGCATTGACGTTCAATGGCGCGAAAGAGAATTACTCATTTCCGGCTTACTGGCTATATGCAAAGTAGCAGTGCAATTTTGTAATGTCGCATTGGTGGCTTAAAAACGCGTCCAAAGTTTTTTTCTAGCGTCACAGGGGATGCACTGGCTTTTTATTTAGGCGTCATCACCGTAAATTTTGCGCGATTTCGGCCAGGATGCGCTCTAGAATCAACACTGCATACTGGTCATACCATGGACATACCATACCAAACCACACCACACCATATCTCTACAGTTCACTTACGCAGCGTTGCCCTTTTAACTTGCTGGCCAGCAGACAGCAGACGGCCATTACTACCTCGGTTTGCCTTTGAGAGGTCTTTCCTGCTGATACTGATAGGCAAAGAAACCTGAACAAACACAAACAAATGATGAAGCAATAAAAAAAAAAAGATTTTCTCCTTTCCATCCTCATCAATTTTAGTAGTAGTACTAGTTTAGGGGAGATAAACAACTTGAAGGGTTAGGGTGAGGACGACCCGAAAGAGTTATCTTTCCGTACAGGTGTGAACCAATGGCGGCCCCCATCCAAATTTGAAGCGACTGTACCAGCCACATGTGTTTGAATGTTTGGGTGGTTGGATAGACCACTTTCTATTTTCGCAAGATAAAAAAATGTACGGAAGTTGCAAATAGAGCATGGAAACCTATAAAACATTGACGAACAGTCTTAGATCAACTGCTGATGTGTGCACATTTGACATACGATCTGCTGAAACTAGGAATCTTCTTCTTCTCTTCAGGGCGAATCTTGTTCTTCTGGTAATATCCCACTTCCCCCGTCAGAAACAATAATATGAGAAACAACAATAGGCTGTGTTCTTTTCTGCTACAAATTATCATTCTTGACGGGAAGAAATGTGAATATTACCCACTTGATGTAGATCTAATTACAGATCTACCAGAATCCAAAGCCAGTCTTATCCCCCCCCCCCCCCCCCCCCCCCCCCCCGTCAACCTATTGGATTGAATGGAAAGCACACGACAGAGTTCAATTTGTGATCATCTTAGTATCAAGGCCAGTGGGTTTTATCCATGGTGTGGTTATGTTTTCAAAAGCATAAGTTTTACGTCACTATTTTAGTGGAACACCTTCAATGACGTAATTTTCCTTCTCCTTCTCTCTCTGTATTTCCGCAAGCTTGAGCGAGTGTGTGTTTGTGCGCGTGTTATTTATTTAAGAAAATTTATATAGCGATTCACTTAAGCTCTAAGTGTTGTGCGTGTGTCTTAAAGCTGCACAAACCGCTCCCCCTTTCCTAGTCCACTGTCTTTCCGCCATAACTGACTCATGAAAAGACAACTCTTTGAGGCTGTTTTGCATTGAAATTTCAACACTTGAGTTGCCCTCCTTACTTACAGGTTCACACCTTCAGGAAAAGATAACCAGGGCGGTTGGCCTCACTTCTCTAATAGGGAAAAGAGTTAAGTTCCCGCTCTCTATATATAAGCTCTCTGCTAGTAGTAGTAAGTAGGGACAAAACAAGCCGTGAAGCTTTTTAGGAGTCTCGTCATTAAACATTGGCAGATATTGTTTTGGTCAAGGTTTGTACGTTTAAATATGTTCCTATGAAAAGAAAATAATCAAAGTTTCTAAATATACTAACAACTTTTGGAACTTCATCAAGACGATTTTTGAAGATGTTAATTGTTAGTATTTGGTGCACATTTTAACTCAAAACGTAATTCATTCCACATGTTGGCAACTCTGTTACCTAACACTTTTTTTTCTTCTAATATTACTTTTAGAAAAATTAGTATTACACTTTTTGATAAAAATCTTACAATCAGAATTTCTTGTCAGATTATATTGTGGTGATTCAAAGAATTCACACAATCTGACAATAATGGTGAATTTATAACATCCTCATCCGTAAACACACTAGCAAAGAAATTATTTAATGTTTTGGCTTTATCCTCATCAGTTACAGCGTACTCACCGTTATCTTTTGAAAGAACACAAACTGAGTAACTCCGACATTGGTTTTTGACCTTTCATTGACATATCTCCAAAATGCTTTTGGGTTTGTTTTACAATTATCTTCGACATGTTTTTGATAGGTTTTCCTTTTTTTTTATATTGATTTATTCAATTTATTTATTGGTTTTCTATATTTTTTATAAACTGGACCCTTTTTTTGGTCTTTTTTTTTTTGGTTGCTTGACCTTTACTTTAGTTTGCAGAAATTTATAATATTGCTTATGTTTCTTTTTAACATTTTTAAGTTTTTTAACACTTTTTTTATTTACCCAAGATGGCTTTGAATTCCCAGTGTTGGTTGGCACTGTAGGTATATGATTATCCATATTAACTTTAATAAGATCCTGGATGACAACCCAACTATCATCAACATTTCAGCTCATCCAAAGTTGAATGATCAAACTTACTTATATCTTCTCTCATTGCTGAATAATCACTCTTGTTTAATTGTAGTTTATACTTTCTTTTTGTTGCTATTTTAACTCTAGGCACACATAGGTCAAATAATAGATCATGGTCACTTTTACCTAAAGGGTCCCTGTGTATTAAATCTGATATAAGACTATCCTCGCTAACGAATTACTAAATCGTCCATCATAGCCTGATAGGTCTTTGATTTGCCCTGTCTTGTTGAGTGTGTTACTTTCTGGATTAGCAATGCATCTCTTGTGCATTTTCCTCTGTGGGGGGTTTTCAGATGGCCTGTCACACAATAGTACTTACTAGTGATACATGTATTGTTAACAACAACAAAATTCCCTTCACACACCATACTTTCTCAGGTCTATAATCGCAACAAACCATTTCAAATGCTTAAGAATATTTGGTGGGAAATCGAAATCTCTGCAGATTTATTGAGGCTTATAATTTCAGTTTCTACAGTGCATAGCTCATCAAGCACGCACACACACACACACACACGCACACACACACACAGAGTCATACAAACACACAACGTTTTTGCATAATATGTAATATCACATTTAGTGAAAAGATGTTAAACTAAAGAACAACACACACCACAACAAATGTTGTCACCAGCTAAGCTGACACAGTGGATGAGGCTAGAAAATAACAAGAGGCAAAGCCTTCAAGGCTCACTCGAACAGGAACATGTGGGACAACAAAGATTGAGGGGGGTGTCTAAAGTGCAAGGTTGCCAAAACATTTTTAAAGTACAAATGAAACTATCGTTAATGGATACAACTTAAAAACAAAACAAAAAAACGTGCCCGTGCCGAGAATCGGACACGGCACCATTGGCATGACAGACACTCTACCAATGAGATATTGAGGCTTTCAGTGGTGATGAGTTTCTTAACTCATGTAGCCTGTTGAATACTCTCTAACCCACTAATCTAAAATGTTTTGTTTGTTATCTGTTTACAGTGTTGTCTTAAGTATTTAATTATTCAAATCATTATTGTTTGAAAGCTTGCATAGACATCTATATGTGTGCAAAGTTTGAACAATGTATGCCTTCTATTTCCTGAGAAAATGCCAACGTTGAAGTTTGGAGATTAGACCATGGACGCAACACACACACAGACACACAACCGAACAACTATTATACTATAGACTCACTTCGTGTTAACTTAACACGAGTGAGCCAAAAAGGTGAAGCAGATGGGATACATTCATACCATTGCTAACATTTGAGCCTTTACTCTCAGCCCATACATTGCACGAGCAGGGTAGCAGGGCTCTATACTGCTACAAAGTTGCCAGTACCTTGTAAAGAGTTCAACGGCCAGAAAGAAGCATTCCAGAGGCATCTGTAGTTGTTCTGACATCATCACCATCTTCTGTACTGCAGCTTGAGGGATATCATAGCATCCCATTTCCTCCTGTCAAATAAATATGAGAAACAAGTGTGATAATTACACATTTACTGTTTATGCTGTCTTCTAATGTCATCGATTGCTAAACTACTTTCTCATGCCGCCAGAAAAAAAATGATTAACAAGAAGTTCAAAATAAAAACTTAGATAAAACAACCTCACGACCTAGAGTAGTTAACGAGAAATTATCAGTTTAACCCTTTCACCGCCGACGTCGCATTTTTGCACCACACTGATTGAACACCCTTGTCACTAAAAGGCTTGAAATTAGCAACCGTTATCCAATGACCTACATTTTGATGGCTTGGAGTCAAAACGGACTATCTTTAGATAGTCCATTGGATGTATTACAAAATCTAATACATTGTGTCAAACAATGACTGCCGAAATATAAAAAGGGGGTTGTGCTTTTTATATTTCAGCAGTTTTTGTTTTGTACAAGTTATTAGTTTTCTTATAACCTGAATAATATGTCAATGGACTATCTAAAGATAGTCCGTTTTGACTCCAAGCCATCGAAAATTTTGTTAATTTTGGGAGATAAGGAAAGGCGTTATTTAATTAGGTCATACTCATAGGCAGATTCATAGTATTGCAGATGCTAACTTTTGTTTATCCTGGTAAATTACACTAACTTTTTGACTGAAAAATGGCTGGTGGCAAAAGGGTTAAGTATCATGTACCACCTAGAAACAAAAATCATGCATGTTACCAGCAGTTGTGGCACAGTAGTAATGTCACGGACTAGTGGCTGGGAGGTCTTGGGTTCGAATCCCATCAGAAGTGAGGGTTTTTTTCCCGGTCCTGGACCGACTCCTACCCAGAGTGAGTGCGCTATGGGCTCAATGGGAAGGCTGGCACCCCACACTTGAGCTTCATCCACTGAATGGATACAATTCTGAGAATGCTGTTCAAATGTTGTGACCAACACTGCAGGTTTCTGTAGTTCTTGGGCATGGTTAACGCCAGGATATCATTATGATGGAAGCATATGCCGTATGGGCTCAATGAAACCCTAGTCGAGCTTCATCCACTAAATGAATGCGATTCTGAGAGTGTTGCTCAAATGTCGTGACCAACACTGCAGGTGTCTGTAGTTCTCAGGCCTCATTAACGCTGGGATATTCATTATTACTAGCACAACGCCTAGTACCGGTAACGCCAAGTACCGGTAACGCTAAGAAACGGTTTCGCTGGGTCCGCGAAATATTATATTATTCCTTTTGTCTCTCTCCCTCCTTCCATCTTCTTCTCTCATCCCATTACCCCGTCCCTCGCTAAAGTAATCTCTGCTTTCACTCGGTGAATAGCGGGATATTGTACCTCGCTAAAGTAAACTCCGCTCTCCAACCCTTTTGTTTTGTTGCCCGCGCGCGCAGTACTGAGTTCTTTCTGTGTAAACTGTTTGTTGTGGACAGCTTGAAATGCTGGGTCCGCGCAAATGTAAATTGGCTCATATCGCGCACGTTTATGAATGGATGCTGTTGAAATTTTGCACCAAGATAGTCACTATCCCTGGTCATGCACGTTCCAAATTTCAATTGTCAATGTCGGGTCTTGTTTCGCCGCGGTTTGTGAAAAGGTGAAGCGGCGCATATCGCACGCGTTTATAAATCGATTCGCTTCCAGTTTGTCACACAGATAGTCACTGTCCCCGGTCATCTACCTTCCAAATTTGAAGGCAATCCGTCCAGAAATACCGGAGATACGGGCGCCGAGAGGCCGGTGGATACGCGTTTCGCGCATTTGCCAAACCGCGCAAATGACACGGCCGCCTTGGTTGCCGTCGCCATCACCACGTTAGGGCCGATAGCAAATTTGAAGCGATTCAGTCGAAAAACGGCGGAGTTATAAGGCCCGTTCTGTGTTTCGGACAGACAGACAGTTACCTTTTAATATAATGATGAAAGGAAGCGAGTACAGCCCTCAGGGCTCCCAGAGACCCCCATTTGGGGGTCTATGAGGTACTAACATTCTAAAATACCCTCTAAAAGAATGTGTTGGGGGTCCCAAGGATGCACTAGAAAAATTCATTTTAGCATTCGCAATGCCCCTGGGACCCTCTATCCTACCTCTAAGACCCTCTATACTGTAAGTGAAGGAGTCCCTGGGACCCCTTGTTTTGCTGGACAATTGGGAGCCCTGCTGATGGTCTCAGACTAATAAGGAACTCCATAGCATCACCATCATCATTATGATCATCCTCATCTCCATAAATCATCAAAAAGAAAAAAAAATCTCAAATGTGATTTTGCATGCCTCAGTTTCAACTTCAGACTTAATGCCTTGGTGCGTTCGGGGCTAACTCAGTCAATGGGATCACTCAAGGGGAGCTGACGATGGACGGATGTGGTGGCACCCTCGGAGGAGGACCTCATTCATGCTTACACCACGACTAAGACATCACTGTCAACAGTAGTGCTCCTGTGGGTCATAGTAGTAGGTAGTGTCCTGTGTATGTTAGCTCAGAACATGCTTCACTGAACTCCACCAAAGTGACTCAGCAGCAGCGCAGTGTCACAGTCTCCTCAGATGGTTGCCTCCTGATGGCCTTACGTAGATTCACTCCCCTTGGACAGCTGGTTTTGGATTCTGCAACCCGAGTTGGGATTCAGAATGAGCGGTGTGGGAGCAATTCCACCGTGCGGCTCAGAAGATGGGACAGCAAAAACAAAAATGTGTAAGGCAAAATACTGTCTCCTTTTTATGACGGACAGAACAAGAACAACAACAAAAAAGCCTGCTGACCTTGTCTATTCTTTCATTGACGTCTCTCGAATTGTTTGAGACCATCTCGCTGAGCTGGTCCTCAAGTAGATCCCGGCACTCCATTTTGCTTTGCAGAACTTGTCAATTGTTAATCTCTGAAAAAGCAAGTGAAAGATTCCACATTGTATACAAAAGGACACACATACCCCTCCCACACCCAAAACAATAACAAACAAAACTTTTTTTTTAGTTACTCAAACACTTTAACTGACATTTTGCCGTCATCATACGAATCTTTCGAGCAAATTTTCATATTAGCACAAGAAGAAGAGGATGTTTAAGTGATAGTTGTGATAAGTTTGATAGTCCGTGATAAGTTGTCAAGTTACCTAATATATTTCTATTACCGGTATCTAATATATTTCTCAAATCCTCAAGCAAATGCCAGCCTGGGTATGCTGCGCAGGAACCTACGTTTTTGTCCTGAAACTTGCCGAAAGACTGCTCACTGCATACGTCTCACTTGTTAGGTCCCTCCTCAAAAATAGCTCCAGTCATTAGTGTGGGACCCATTAACCTTCTTGTTCAAGATCGTGGAAGGTCACCTCCCAGGTATAGAGGCAGATAACTATCTCAAGCTCAAAGAAAATAAACACCTCTTCAGGCCAACTAGGCGTGCAAACCAAGAGCAAACTTTGTTGAAGAATATAATGCAAGAAACAACCAACGTTGCTACAATATTCAGCTGTCCAGAACAACAGTGCTGAAGAACAGCTTTATCCCATGCACCATCAGGGAGTGATGACAGAGTTGTTTCTGCTGCGTCAGTGGAGGAACTTAAGACCCTCCTCCAACTGACCCCTAAAAAGAAGTAAACAGCACCCACCCACCCCCCATTCCCACCCCACCCCCAAAAAACCCAACAAACTAAGACCGTGGAAAAAAGAAAAGAAAATTATTAGTAATATAGGTTGCTGCTGGACTTGGCATCATGCTGGCTTCACACTGAACGGGCGCTGGCTGGACAGGTAAAAAACAACAACACGAGATTAGGGTGTGCTCTCCCCTAGTTTCCTTGATGAATATATGCCACGATGTGGCGCTATCAACTATGGATGCAGGTGCAGATCCTATCTCATCCCCTGCTGTGCATCTTCATTTTTGAAACCCTGCATAATATGTCAATAAACGCCGGGTGAACATTAGTCATTACTAGAAAAAGAAGAAACAAAGTTTGATTGCAAAAAAAGGAGTTCAAATTGTCTTGGGCGTAAATCAATGAAACGATAATAATTTACACTATTTTAAAATTACAATGCTTTGTCTGTTGTCGAAATGATTGTAAAATGATGAAGTTCGCAGACTCGGCGAAATGAAGCCCGCTTCACTACTTTCTACAAATTTCATGTAGGACTTCTCACTATCAACTCTAAGCATCTTCCTACAAACTCTGACATCCCCAGCCATATAACTCAACTATACCTTCTTTCCCCGTACTATCCCTCAGTGGAACAGTCACCCCAAGCAAGTTGACTGATTGGAGGCATTCAAAAAGCCCTCCACAAACACCTCCACCAAACCACCCAGTCTCAGTCACCTCCCCCTCCCCCCCCCTGCCCCAACCTCACATCAAAACTAAATTAGGGAACTAGGGGCCATAGATCAAAGTAGTGGTAAATGAAGGGCAGGAGCTGTGCCGGTCTGGGTTCGACCCCTGAGGCTGCTACGGTAGCCGGATTGGTCCTGCCTAAAAACTGTGAAAGGTCTGTGGTCCTTCTCTGCACACATGTGTGGCCTTACTGTCACACATGTCCCCTACTCCTTTGTATTCATCATGTGGGGCCAGTGTTTCCACGGCTGATCCGGGTGGGGGGGGGGGGGAACTTAACGTTCATGCATGACACTCTCACTAGTCTCAGTGAATGCATGCATCATGCGGGGCCCGGGTGTCTCCGGCTAGACCGGGGCATTTAACGGTTGTGTATGACTTTTAACTCGTCTTTCCCTCACACGTCTCCCCCCCCCCCCCCCTCCCCAAATATTGGACTGATTTCCTTAAAGTTATAAAGTTATCTGGCAGTATCTCATAAAATTATTATCCTTCTAGTTCTACATTGTAAACGAAGCATCAAAATACTGAAATTATTCCTGACTATCTTGGGCTCTATCTTTTCCCCATCAGTTCACCTTCCACCCTACCTAAGTATAGGAACGACGGAATTAGGTCAAGCCGCAGCGATTTTTCTCGTTGAAAATCCGAACTGTGATTTTGGCCATGTGCCAAACGGTCACTTCCTTTGCTTGTTTTTATTGGTGGTTATTCTTGGCGCTGACCATCCAAGTTTCTTTCTTTCGGGAAGCAGACACCTACTCGGTCATTCGGGAACGATCTTTTTTTACGCGAAGACGGCCGATCGCGAGAGACAAGCGATCCAATATTTGGGTCCAATTCATTCGTTTATCATTTCTGAACGGTAATTACATAATTCTTTAAAACAAATGCGCAGTTACATTTAATTATTTTTCTACAAGTACACCAAATTTGGTGCATCTACAATAAATCGCAATGCTGCTCAAGGTCTCCACAAGTCGGGAGGTGTTACGTCGAAGCCTGTCCGACATGTTTTCTGTCATGCTCACGTTGATGTTGCGATCTTGTGAGTCGCACAAAAAGCTTAGGCCTAATCTGTCTAATGTTTGGGGTTGATGTTGCCCCTTTGAATAAGCTTTATTTTGGTACCAATGCTTTGTTTATTGGCCAAAAAAAAGAAAAGTTATGGCTGTTTTATTCATCCAAACATTAATACGGTAAGGGCCGGTAACCTTGATCAAAATTTTCTTATATAGCTCATGTAAAAAAAGCTATCATTTTAAAACGTCGTAACTTTCTGAGTTTCTCAATTTTTGACCGATTTTGATCATTTGGGTATCATTTTAAAGGTCTTGTCGGGCTCTTTCCATCGACATAAATTTCGTTAGGATTTGACAAAAATATCTTTTTAAATTTTTATAACCACCCTACCTAAGTACCTTTGCCTTTGGCAGTTTGCTGACCTTATTATCTTTTCTTTTCATACTACCCCCTAAAGTGCAGCAGAATCTTCAACGTGATGAAGTTGGCTGCCTAAGGCGGAAGAAGAAGTCGCGTCCGTCTGAACATCGATTCATTCATACCGATTTGCGGCTTGCTCTTATTAATGGTATTAACAGACAGCTGCATTCTTTATTGTTAACAGATTTTCAGTCTCCAAGTCTCATACTGAAATCAAATTCCTTTCAACCTGAAATAGCAAGATACATTTATGAATGCTTTGCTGTCCGCAGTAAATAATTAGCAAGAATATACAAATGTTGTATTCTTTTTATCTGCTGCATTTACTTTGTCACGAACTTTACTACCTTGTGTTTTTTTATTTATTTTCTTTCTTTCTTCCGTGGTATGTACTTACTACTTCTGTGTCAATAATTCCTTTGATGGTTTTACGACAAATAAAAGAGTTTGAGTTTGAGTTTGAGTTTTTCATTCCATGCGGCCGGCCATGTGCGACTTTCACAGGACAAGTGTAGTGACTGAGTTTCGAGTTTGTCTCAGTCAGACCGTCAGATCTAGGCTTTTTTTAAACTTTATCAGCTCTGTATTCACAAAGTTTATCATGTAGAATACAAAATTATTCATTGTTCATAAACTTACCAAAGCTGGTTGGATGTGTTTAGTTCAATACAGTCTTATTTGGCGTTTAGCAACACTCGATCTCAGCACTCCACCACGCTTGCCTTTTTGAAGATGGCTGGCATGCCCCCGCATGACCGACGTCAGCGTCACGTGACGTCTAAGTATCTTTTTGTGTAAAACTTGAACATTAAATTGAGTTTTATACATTTTACAATTTACGACCCTTAGGTGGTCAAATGTATTCACATAAGCCTAATAAATAAAAATGATTTAGTAAAAAAACAATCAGTGTTTGTAGTTTACAACTAGGCCTACAGCCCACAAGTTTTTTCTCAGTTAAATCATATGTCATATTATTCATACACAGGCATGCGTTTGGAAAGGAGGGGAAGAGGAAGGGGACTCTCTCTCTCTCTCTCTCTCTCTCTCTCTCTCTCTCTCTCTCTCTCTCTCTCTCTCTCTCTCTCTCTCTCTCTCTCTCTCTTTCTTGCTCGCTCACTCTTTCTCCGTCTAATAACTGGGAGAAAAACATCTCTACGAACGAAATTTAGGGTTTAACGTCCTCTCGACCTGGGAAGGCACATATGGGACATTTGTTAGATGTGAAATGAGGAAAAACAAACACAAGACAAACGTAAACAAACGCTACAAGGACACCAGACTACACAAAAACGAAAAAATTGAAGGGCATTCTCTATTACACGAGTTAGCATGTTAATTGAAATGATTTATCTCTGTTTGGACCATGTTAACATAACCAGCAAAACAACAAAAGAACAAGCGCACGGACAGGGGGGGGGGGGGGGGGGGGGGGGGGGGGGGGGGGGGGGGTGTCGCAAGCGCATGAACAAGGCATAGATGGATTAAGTAAGTGCTACAAAAACACTTTGTAATTGTTATTGTTAACAATAATTATAATCAACAATACAAAATCTATGAATGAAGGAAAACATTATGTGAATTTAAAGGAGACAACAAAAAGACATAAAAATACAACCATGTTTGGGGGCGGATCAGCCAATTATGAAACAGGGGAGGGATAGTTCCAAGTGGTCAGTTGGGTTGAGGTGAGGGGTCGGGGGGGGGGGGGGGGGGGGCTTGCCTCCCAGAAGCTGATGATACTTTGAATGTAAAAGATGCAGTCAAGGTTTCTCGTGAGAGAATAAGATAAAACTAATCAGTTTTCCCCCCTATTTTTCATTTTTTTTCTTTTTTTCTGAGGGGGTGGAACCCCTGTAACCCCTCTCAAATTCACACTTGATGTAGTACCCAAGTCCAAAGACATGTAGCAATATAACAACAAGAACAGGAAAGGATACATATCTGACTAAACGTCAATGTAGCAAGTCTTTGTTTGGTGATGGATTGAGTTTAAGAAAAGTCCAAACCATATAAGAACAAACTTACTAAAATTATTCGTATCTATAAACAAGAAGTGTACTTTACTACTTTTAGGGTAGGTCTAGCTCAGACATTATCAATTTTTATGGTAAATTGGACACATAATTATTGAAAGCCAAACCAGGCCATGCATGCTACTATCAAATATTGTGACAAAAACGCAGTTATAATCGATGATACTTGTTCAAAACAAATCAGTCATTGTCACTATCATCCACCTAATAAAACAAAGCATACCAAATTCTGCCAATTATGTAAAACTTCAAAACGTGAATGTCAGTTAGTCCTGTCTGACTAACCACGACTTCCAGATACAAAGGAGGCAATTTATTACTATTCCGGAGGACTGGGCATAGTGTTAAATGTAAAGAAGTCTTGCCCAAAGTATCCCCACTCTCCCGGACAAAGAGACAGCTGATGCTGGGGAAGGTCCCCAAAGGCCAAATAATCCTTTTCGCTGCAGTACTATTAAGAGCCAGTGCAAATGACTCCGACTAGATTGGGATTCACTATCATTCACAAAAGATTATTTCAATATTTTCAAACTTGCCTTTCTTACTGCAGATTGAATACTTCATCCTCTATCGTTTGTTATATTTTAACACTAATTTTCATCCATCATATAGTAAAAAGCCAACTGTCCGTGTGTGTGTGTGTCTCTGTGTGTGTGTGTGTGTGTGTGTGTGTGTGTGTGTGTCTGAAACACGAAACGGGCCTTATAACTCCGCCGTTTTTCGACCGGCGAATCGCTTCAAATTTGCTGTGAGCCCTCACGGGGCGATGGCAACGGCAACCGAGGCGGCCGTATCATTTGCGCGGTTTTGCAAATGCGCGTTTCCGTGTGTGTGTGTGTCTGTGTGTGTGTGTGTGTGTGTGTGTGTGTGTGTGTGTGTGTGTGTGTGTGTGTGTGTCTGAAACACGAAACGGGCCTTATAACTCCGCCGTTTTTCGACCGAATCGCTTCAAATTTGCTGTGAGCCCTCACGGCGCGATGGCAACGGCAACTGAGGCGGCCGTATCATTTGCGCGGTTTCGCAAATGCGCGAAACGCGCATCCGCCGGCCTCTCGGCGCCCGTATCTCCGTCGTTTCTGGGCCGATTGCCTTCAATTGGCACGAAGATGACCGGGGCGGGGGACTATCAGTGTGCCAAACCGGAAGCGAATCGATTCAGAAATGCCGGAGATACGGGCGCCGACAGGCCGCTTCACGTTTTCACAAACCGCGGCGTAACCAGACCCGACATTGACTCGAGATTTGGAACACGCGTGACCAGGGATAGTGACTATCGTCGTGCAAAATTTCAACACCATCCGTTCATAAACACGCGCTATAAATCGATTTATTTTGCAGGACGCTAATTTCAACCAACACTTGACACATAACCACAGACTCTAAAAGGGGAAGATGGACTACTTAAGAGTTACGGCGAGCCTGGCTGATAGAGTTATCGTTAGTGGGGTAGTTCACAGTGGCGGCTATGCAAAGACTCGGATTGGAATTTGAACGGAGAATTCAACTGGCCTATCAACGTGTTATGTCATAAAGGGACACAACCAGTGTTTCTGTCCTCACTACTCATATAGGGAAAAGGGACCAGATGTCAGTCTTTTCTTTTCAATGTCTTTGGCCCTTTGCTTGCCTCCCCACCCCCAGCCGAGCCGCTGCAGCTATTTTTATACAGACAGTGGGAGAGAGAGAGAGAGAGAGAGAGAGAGAGAGAGAGAGAGAGAGAGAGAGAGAGAGAGAGAGAGAGAGAGAGAGAGAGAGAGAGAGAGAGAGAAAAACTGACTGGGGTGTGGGTGTGGGTGGGGGGTGGGGGTGGGAGTAGAAGCAGCAAGCTTACCCCCCCCCCCCCCCCCCCCCCCCTTAGGGATACTGGGAGGGGGGGGGGGTTCCGTACAAATAGTTCCCCCACCTTCTGGAAGTTATGGTGGGAGTAGAACGCAGCAAGCTCCCCCCCCCCCCCCCCCCCCCCCCCCCCCCCCCCCCCCCCCCCCCCCCCCCCCCCCGCTAGGGATACTGGGAGGGGGGGTCTTTCTTCCGTACAAATAGTTCCCCCACCTTATGGAAGTTATGTGCTTATAACTACCTCTAATCTGCCAGTCTCTTTGATTCTGCCTTTTCCCTTTGCTTGCTGTTATCTACTATCTTTCTGCCTTTCCGGTCCATTCTCCTGCCTTTTTTCAAGAAATACTTTCAAAAAGATTTCCTCTAGCCGAAGTCAGACATGCTGGGCCTATTTATTCTTACTTAGGTGCATAACAGCAGCATGAGACTGGCTCAAAGAAGGTCAAAGGAAAGATCTTTCACTGCTTCTTTACCCTTACTACTATAACTTGGCCTCGCGTTGCTGCTTGCGTTATAATACAGACTAGCGCAACGCTGAGTCCCAGTAACGCCTAGTAACGGTAACGCCTAATAACGGTAACGCCAAGTACTGGTAACGCTGAGTACAGCAAATTTGAAGCGATTCGGTTAAGAAACGGCGGAGTCGCATAGCGCGAGCGTTTCTGAACCGATTCGCTTCCGGGTTGGTACACGGATCGTCACCGTCCCCGGTGATCTTCCTGCCAAATTCGAAAGCAATCGGTCCAGCAACACTGGAGATACGGGCACCGAGAGGCCGGCGGATGCGCGTTTCGCGCATTTGCCGAACCGCGCAAATGACACGGCCGCCTCGGTTGCCGTTGCCATCGGCCCGTTAGGGCTCACAGCAAATTTGAAGCGATTCGGTCGAAAAACGGCGGAGTTATAAGGCCCGTTTCGTGTTTCAGACACACACACACACACACACACACACACACACACAGACACACACACACACGGACAGTTGGCTTATTACTATATGATGATGATGTGCTGTTTAGACTACATAGTGGATGTGTTGTGAAATGTGTTCGTGGCAGTGTTTGCGCGCGCGTGCACGTGTGTGTGTGTATGTGTGTGAGAGAGAGAGAGAGAGAGAGAGAGAGAGAGAGAGAGAGAGAGAGAGAGAGAGAGAGAGAGAGAGAGAGAGAGAGAGAGAGAGAGAGAGAGAGAGAGAGAGAGAGAGAGAGAGAGAGAGAGAGAGAGAGAGAGAGAGAGAGAGAGAGAGAGAGAGAGAGACATACATACGATTAGGTTCGATTTTATTATGTTACTATGTATGACTGTTTTGCATGCTTTTTTCGCTGGATGTAAACAAGCATTAGGGGAAGACGGGGTAAAAAGCGCATGGGCGGGTAAGAAGCCCACCCCAATTATCTCATGAAATAAAGAAAATTTCAGTCAAATTTGCCCATGAGACTGACGAATGCTAGACATTAATGCTCGTCTCATGGGCAAAATGAGACTGAAATTTGCTTCATTTCATGAGATAATTGGGGTGGGCTTCTTACCCGCCCATGCGCTTTTTACCCCGTCTTCCCCTATATTAATATTTGCTTATTCTATTACCCTCTATAAATAAAATCCATTCAATTCAATCTTTCTCTCCTCCCTCTCCCTCTTCCAGACTAGAACTAAAATAATTATTTATTTTATTAACCCGTTATTGGGGCATGCAAAACGACCATTGCTAATTTCAGACGCAATATAGAGGTACAGGAAATGAACAACACCTTCGTTTATAAAACTGATAAACAAAACCGAATCAAGCAATTGATTGCAATTATGACGTGACATCACAATGATAAGACTTTTGTGCATAACGTGTTGTGTTTATACAACAAACAAACAAGCACACAACAGGTGTAAAGTGACGTTATGTTATTTACAAGAGACACAACAAAACCACTGGATATTTCGGCGAATGCGCCTTTATCAACACAGAGACACAAGAAAACAGCAAACAGCCAAGATAGCAAAAGGAGCAAAAAACAATACTTCCCCTTTACAATCCAATCTGTGAATGATGCAGTTAACTTGAAACTAAAGAGCAAGTCATGCATTTGTGAACGCAATTCAGGAGAACAGAACACAAAATTGAGAGGTGTGGGAAGACACACACACACACACACACACACACACACACACATTATCTTTTTCCGGTGTCTCTCTCTGTCTGTCATTATCTCTCTCTCTCTCTCTCTCTCTCTCTCTCTCTCTCTCTCTCTCTCTCTCTCTCTCTCTCTCTCTCTCTCTCTCTCTCTCTCTCTCTCTCTCTCTCAAATATTGGCACACACATGATAAATGCACAAAACACATATGTACACATGCATACACACAGTGGACACACACATATGTACACACACACGCGCGCGTGCGCGTGCATGCACGCACCTATGCAGGCACATGTGCTACCAAATTATGGAAAGTTTCAATTATAAGTACTTGATTTCAAGCGGGTTTTTTATTATTATTAATTCGTTCAGTCTGCCAGAGATTATTCATCTATTCTCTGGGAGACCACTCACTGAAACCATTAGTAAGCGCTCATAAACGTACCATTAACCCCTTGACTGCCAGAGAAAATAAAAAAAACAATAATTGTACAAATCATGCCACGAAAA
Organism: Phymorhynchus buccinoides; assembly: GCA_017654935.2. Lineage (NCBI taxonomy): Eukaryota > Metazoa > Mollusca > Gastropoda > Neogastropoda > Raphitomidae > Phymorhynchus > Phymorhynchus buccinoides. Next base: position 37,894,176 of record CM065686.1, read on the forward strand.
ATACAACTGATAGAGCTAATCTGGCTAAATGGTCTGGGGATATAACTCTCTTCACTGTGTTAGAGCAAACGCCAGCATATTAGAGTTATTTCTCTTCATCTAATGACATAATCAGTGATGTCATCAAGTCAGTACGTGATACGTTATACAGCAGTCAAGCTACTTCTGACAATACATCTTCAGATATTCTTCCACTGTTCTACTGTTCAATAAGCGTGCGCGCTTATGTGTGTGTGTGTGTGTGTGTGTGTGTGTGTGTGTGTGTGTGTGTGTGTTTGTTTGTGTGTGTGTCTGCTACACACCATGCAGTGCCACATTTCGGGGTTGCCATTTTTACAAGGAGTAAAAGAGCA
>CM065686.1:37899528-37954528 GCA_017654935.2 Phymorhynchus buccinoides
GCTTGGCTTAAACGAATTTTATTGATAATCAACATAGCAGCAACATAAACAAATGCAAGCTTATACAAGGCGCTCAAACACAGATATGATACACAATATTGGCTGCCAAAAGTAATGACACTGGAACAGAACATAATAATGAAATAACAGCAAAAATTGAACATTAAGAGAAATAACAAGTGAATGAATATAGGCCTACACAACACGAACAAACAACAACAGAACAACAACAAAATAATAGATAACTATCACAAAACTGTAACATAGAATTTGAATCTGAAGGGGAGGGGGGAACCATCATTAATTATAAAAAGTACAAAACCGCTTAAGAAAACTGATAATTTAAAGCATATTTTCAACATATTTTCAGCAGGGGTCACATATCCACATAATCCACATATCTGGGGGCTTCGGCCCCTGGGCCCCAAAAGAGCATTACCATATTACTTCATGTTACCCACCCCACCCCCTCTACCTCCTTTTCCCCACTTTCTCCTGAGCTCCTCTGAATCAAGTTACGCATGTGATGCATTTACACAATGCCTATCTCAATTATTCCCTCTGTGTCATACAATGGAAACACCCGAACGCCCACTTAAAAACCGTAAATATTTCGATTTTTATTCTTTGTCGCATAGACCCAACCACGGACTGAACTATAAAACTTCCTAGCATACAAGTTGGAAAATGCACTCGGTTGCAAAACTCTGACGCCAGGTGGTGTGTGTGTGTGTGTGTGTGTGTGTGTCTCTCTCTCTCTCTCTCTCTCTCTCTCTCTCTCTCTCTCTCTCTCTCTCTCTCTCTCTCTCTCTCTCTCTCTCTCTCTCTCTCGCGCTCTCTCTCTCTCTCTCTCTCTCTCTCTCTCTCTCTCTCTCTCTCTCTCTCTCTCTCTCTCTCTCTCTCTCTCTCTCTCTCTCTCTCCTCCCTTCTTTCTTCTCTGTCTGTGTGTCTGTGTGTGTGTCATTGATCTAAGGGGCAATACTCTTGCTTTGTTTTTGGTCAAATACCTGGAGTTGTTTCCCTTTGATCATTCATAACATTTGAATGTTAGTGCTTGGATGAAAAAAAAATCATAAAAAAACTTCAAGGTCAGCACAGTTATTTGTTGTAGTGACTATATCTGCACTGTGATACACCACCACACAAAATTTGAAGTGATACTGGTTCACAAGATACAGCTTGGACATAAAATAATGATATAGCACTAAGAAGAAAATTTACCTTTACCCGATCATTTTACACACCCTCAGCGCCAGTATGGTGGTAAAAAGGTCCGATAGGCTGGTATAAAGCGAATCCAGAAGAAGAACAGAAAAAGACCTGGTATTGCAGTACCTCCAGGATCTGTTCAGAGCTTTGAATGATGGTTGGTTGATGGTTCGTCCCATATGTGCTGTTTTGCAGCCGAGTGGACGTAAAACCTAACTTTCATTCATAACAGAAAAAGTAAAGTGGAGGTAAAGGGGGAGGGGAAAAAGAGAGAGAGGGGGGGGGGGGGGTAAAGAGAAAGAGGTGGGGTGGGACGGGGGTATGGGAAGGAAAGAGGACACTACAGCCCCCCAGGCGAGGTGACACGCGTGGGAAACGGGTTTCAAACAACCTGTTCCGTACCTTGCTCAATTTACCGTTCCTCACCCACCCACCCCACCCACCTCTCTCTCTCTCTCTCTCTCTCTCTCTCTCTCTCTCTCTCTCTCTCATATTTCTTTCCCTTACCCACCCACCCCACCTCTTTTTCTTCTTCTTTGTTCCCCTTTTTTTCTCACAGTTCAATCACAAGGGGAGTTTTTGTAATCCCAGTTCTATAAGAACAGGACTACATTATGACAGGGACGAGGCCGAGGACAGTGCATTCCTCTGCTGTCTGTCTGTACGTGTGTGTGTGTGTGTGTGTGTGTGTGTGTGTGTGTGTGTGTGTGTGTGTGTGTGTGTGTGTGTGTGTGTGTGTGTGTGTGTGTGTGTGTGTGTGTGTGTGTGTGTGTGTGTGTGTGTGTGTGTGTGTGTGTATATGTGTGTGTGTGTATGTATATATATATATGTGTGTGTGTGTGTGTGTGTGTGTGTGTGTGTGTGTGTGTGTGTGTGTGTGTGTGTGTGTGTGTGTGTGTTCACCTTCCCATTGGCTTCAAGGGAGTTATGTGGCTGCAAGGGGAAACTTGCTGCTAGCACGCAGGGAAATGAGGGAATACGGGAGTGGGCATTATACAGGAAACAACGCAGGCCAACAGTAAAGTGAGAGTGAAGTGAAACTGGCAAGGGCATAGCCTGTCTTTGTCAACGTACAAAAACGAGACGCAACACAGTTAGGCTACTTTTTCAGAAATACACCTCTTCTACTATAAGCCATTCAAATTGCTGTTTGCAATTCAGACCTAAAAGGCAACCCATATACAATAAAGCTAAGCCTACATTACTAACGTAAATTTACACAATTACTGGGAGTATATTTACATAGCTTGCCACCCTTTCCTTGTGTTTCGCTGCCCTTCCCTCCCACGCGCCAAATTAACCGACCCTTGCACGTGCAAAGGCTAGTTGGGGGGACAGCAAACCGTCTAGCCGTCTATCATTATTCTCAAACCACTGAAGAGGATAGTATAGCGCGTTGGGGAGTAGGGTAAGGCTCGGTGTACATCTTGTGTCCTGGCTAATGCAAAGCATCTGTTTTGTTTCATTCTGGGTTTTTCTCACACCCACTGCCATGTCATTCACACCGACTGGCGTGCCTTGTGTACGCATTTGGTCTGCTGTTGCCCATGTTGTTTGGGTCTTGGGGAAGGGAGACCAAAAGAAGCAGAACTGCTTGTGTGTATGCATGCATAACCTGTCAGCAAGTCAAAAGCAACAAGGTGTGTGCTGCCTGTCACACGATTGTCAAACATGCTGGGTTATCGGTAGAACACAGATGGACACCGAGCATTAGAAGAATAGAAGAAGGTGGGTTGGACATTAAATATATTAAAGGCATTGCTGCAGTAGTTGAGACACTCAAAGAAGCGACGTCCAACCAGAGAGTGTGTAAATAGAAATAGAAGCAGAAGCACCACTGTTGCTGTTATCAATGTGCAGCAGCGGTGCTTGGCGACTGCCAAGATTTTTTTTTAATGACATCTCTCCTTGATTAATGGGGTGTGGCTGAAGCAATAAAAGCATGATAATGCATAGTGCAGTGTTTTCATTTATAATTAAGTTAAAATTGTGTTTCAGTGATTGACACATTTCCAAGCTGTAATGGCTTTGACCTTGTAAGGCAAACAACGAAAGGTTTGGTAGAACAACATTAAAGGGCCAGCCACACGTCCACTAAAATCGTACGACTGTACGATATGATTCGATCACGTGGTCTCGATGCGACAATCACATTTGTTCTTGGAGACCACGTGATCGAATCGTATCGTACAGTCGTACGATTTTAGTGGATGTGTGAAGCCTGAATATACAAAGAGTTTGCAGTCCGCAGCTGACTGAAGCCGGTTTTTTTACTCCCACCCTTTCACCTACACTACAGGTGGGGATCATTGTGAACTCACTCACTGCCTCTGTTATCATGCTTAACACTTCCCACCTTCCACCTTTTCACCTTCCAGGTGGGAAGTAAGAAAGTTGGCTTCATTAGTTTGTAGGCTAAGAAGTAATCACTCTTTATGACATTTAGGCTTATTGGCTGGACCAACTACAATATATAGCACCAACACTCTTAGACACCTGGCCGAGGACCAAAACCTGTGGTGTAGACTAACGAACCATCCTCCGAAGTCGGAGTGTGGCTGCCCACGTGGCGAGGTGATCAAAAACGGTCACACACGCAATGTTCTCATCCCTAGCTGGTGCATTTGTACCACGGTGTTCAGGTGCTTCGGCTGTTGGGATGATCCCTGGAGTCTTTAAGCCAGGGTACAACAACGTTAAGGACAGAGTGACTGAGGCAGGTGTGGCTTTACGCGCAGAAGAATTGATTTTACACGTGCCCCCTTGGGATCAGCCTGTTCCTCAGCAATGTCGATATCACAGATAAATTGACCTCCCAAAAGTGTAAATCTTTGAATGGCAAGATGCAGAAGCACAATCAAGACATAATAGTCAACGTCAGCAGGCCTACCTGCATTCTGCATAGCTAACAAAAATATCATGGTCAGTGCTCTAATAGGGCATTCGTCACGTGAGGACCTTGACATTCACTGAGTTGAATTTCTAGAGTTGAATTAGAAAGGTCAGCGTAATTCGGGCAGAACGAGTGCGGGAAAATTAGTAGTCTAGTATAGAGAACGAACACTTGTGGCAAACGCCCTATTGGCTCTCTGCATCTAACAATATCTCACTCTAGTCCTCGCCTAAACTTTAACATGATCAGCTTTGTCCACTTGCACAATCTCCTGATTCACTAAACTGATTTGATTGTCGAGCCGTTTTATTAAAAACTGTGAAACACACAACCGCTTCACATGCCAGATGCCACCACTCCAGTGAAAGATCTGCTGCATAGCACAGTGGGCACCACCTGCAAAACAAAGGGGGGGGGTAATTAAAAGAGAGTTATCTACCTTGGTATGTTTTCACTGTCTCCTCTCTTCGTCTCCCTGTTTCAATCTTTGATCAGTTCCTAGTATAGTATAGTATAGTATAGTATAGTATAGTATAGTAGAGTAGAGTAGAGTAGAGTAGAGTAGAGTAGAGTAGAGTATAGTATAGTATAGTATAGTATAGTATAGTATAGGCCAAGCGTTCCAAAAGACAGGGACGATGATGTCTTGAGCGAGTAAATCGCTAGTTTGACATAGACTTCAGATTTGAAACAAGATTAGATGGGTGGGGTACTAGGAAGGGGAAGTAAAATGAAGTGAGTGATGGGACTTTGTCCAACAAGGGTCACGGGGGTTAGGAGGTATGGGGCACTCTGGTGGAACACAAAATATGGAAGGGGTCAAGAGGGAGTGGGGTTGGGGAGGGGCGAGACAGTTCTCCTGGGAGACTTTTTTTTTTGGGGGGGGAGGGGGTGTATAATGGAAGGAAGGGATGAGATAGGGTAGAGTGGACGGGCGGATGAGGAGTAGGGGAGGGGGGTGTATGAGGTCTGGGAATAATAATAATATTCAGTCAATTTATAAAGACGTTAGCCTACTCTTGCCATCTGTGTTCAGGGGATGAAGTGGGGAAAGTAGTAGACACCGGCGGGACAAGAAGTCTACTATGTATTACCGGGAATATAATGATCCGTTATATATATGACATAGGTAGAAACTCAACTGGGAAACAAACCGTTTTATTTTGGGTGCTGCGGTTCTCATGCCAGTGGCATAATAACGATTAAAAAATATAAAAAAGAAAAGAAAGAAAAGTAGTTAAAAACAAACCGGAAAACATACAGATCAACAGCCCCTCCTCCATTTCTCGGTTCTTTCGGGTTTTTTTTATATTTTAGTTTTGCCTTTCTTACTGCATATTGAACACTTAGAACTCTATCGTATACTAGTAGTAGTCGTAGTCATAGTAGTAGTAGTAGCAGTAGTAGTGGTAGTAGTAGTAGCGGTAGTAGTAGTAGTAGTAGTAGTAGTAGTAGTAGTAGTAGTAGTAGTCACAGCAGTTGTTGTTGCTGGTTGTCATGTCATTGGATTTTTGTTTCATTATTCCATTTCTATTATATCTAAAGCGCCCTGTAGCCTACATAAATGTTCCTCGTTATATTATTGTTATTATTATTATTATTATTATTATTATTATTATTATTATTATTATTATTATCGTTTTCTACATTTAATGTTAATTTTCATCCATTTACACAATAAAAAGTATGCATTCAATAATAGGTAGAAGATAAAGGCAAGACGGAAAGAACGCAATGAACCAAGATCTCTCTCTCTCTCTCTCTCTCTCTCTCTGTAGATAGCAAAGGGGAGGGGAATGATATGCGTGTCTGCGGTGGGAAAACAGTAGCAAGGTGAGGTGGGTTTTTTAAATAATGCGAAGCAACAAGTTTCGGTACACACACCCCCACACACACACACACACACACACACACACACACCCACACCCCCTATCCGGCCTCCCCAACCACTCAATAAGTCAGCAGACATCAGGGCTATCAGGGGAGTAGAGGTTAATCATACGCACGTGTCAATTCCACGCGGCCAGTACCCGTGGGAATGTTCTCCCTTCCTCGCAAAACCTACACTACCCCCTCCTCTTTTATTCATGACCCCTGTGCCACTACCATGACTGTATACCTCGTTCGGTGAAGATGAGACAGGGGGGGGGGGGGGGGCTTTATTGTCTGACCCCTGACCCCTCGTCCCTGTCAGCAGGTCAAAGTGCACCGCGATCTGGAGATCAGAAAAATACCAGCACTTTGGTATGGGGCCTACCTGCACGGTGGAGTCAGCATGCAAGGGCGGACCAAATTATTCGTAAGGGTGGGGTGGGGGGGGGGGGGGGGGTTCCGAGGGAAGTCCAGGGAGCTGCATAGATCCTGGGTTAAGGTGTAGTGGCGTTGTGTAATTGAGTGATTATTAAAGAAAGAATTGAGACGTTTTACTTTTTACCCTTGTATAAGGTACATGCTTGGGGCAAAGGGGAGGGGGTCTGAAACCCCTGGAAACCCCCCTCAGATCCGCCCCTGGCTGATAAGCCTATTACCAGAGAGAGAGAGAACTTGGTACACACACGCGTACGCACGTGCAGAGAGAGAGAGAGAGAGAGAGAGAGAGAGAGAGAGAGAGAGAGAGAGAGAGAGAGAGAGAGAGAGAGAGAGAGAGAGAGAGAGGTTTTGGTAATATTTCTTTTCGAATAAAGTACCTACTACACGTTTGGTTTGTTTGCACTCATATCATAACCAATTGAGTATATGGTTTGTGACAGGTGAACTAGAGATCAATCGGTTGTCTTTATTGATGCCAATTATTCATAACATTGTTGTTTACAATGGCCACTTAATAATTTAAAAAAATTAAAAAATTAAGTTTTGATAAACAAAGGACGATAGCATAGGCAGGCATAGCCTACTAAAAGTCTTAATTAATTGACAGTGCTAGCAATCAGTTAATTAATGGGAATCTAATCACAGAAGGCTGAACATTTTGTTTTTTAATTTCCATTTAGACATACTAGAGATGTGTTGTAAAACTGAGTATAATTTGTGAAGTGCCTTATATTTATTTTTGACCGTGTGTGCCTTTCTCATAATATGTGTAATGCACGCAAGTGTATGCGTGTAAGTGTATACACGTGTGTGTGTGTTCTATTGTGTGTGATTGGTGTTTTTTCACTTGTACGTAGAGAGAGAGAGAGAGAGAGAGAGAGAGAGAGAGAGAGAGAGAGAGAGAGAGAGAGAGAGAGAGAGAGAGAGCGGGGAGAGTGAAATCCGACAGACGACCGAGGTCACGTTCACACGCTTCCTGACATGACACTACGCATGCGCGACCTTGGATAAGGAAAAAAAGAGGAAGGGAAAAAAAAGTTGGGACCAAAAAAAGTTGGGAAAAAAAGAAGAGACAACACCACTTGTGGCCCGGACAAGTGCATATACTCCTCCCCCCACCCACCCTACTCTCTGTCTCTGTCTCTGTCTCTGTCTCTGTCTCTCTCTCTCTCTCTCTCTCTCTCTCTCTCTCTCTCTCTCTCTCTCTCTCTCTCTCTCTCTCTCTCTCTTGTTCTATTCTCCTGTCCGTGGGAAAAGCTTCCGCAGGTGTTATTATAATGAAGAATGGGAATCTTTTGAGTTCTTCCTTTCAATGCAAAATTATGCGATGTTGCTATTTGAAAGCCCAAGGAAAACCGTTAATATGAAAATCGTACGTGGCGTTTCATCCTGTTCTCATTGAGGCTTCCACTCTCTTTCTCTTCTCTCTCTCTTGCCTTTAGGTCTGTTTCTTCTGTAGGCCTATACCATTTATGTCAAACGTGTGTGTTCGCTTTGTGTTGCATTTTTGTTTGAACGCGTTATGAATGCTAACGTGTGTGTGCACTTTGATTTGATTTTTTATCAAGATTCAGCGCCGTATGAATACTGTATTTTGTTGTTGTTGTTGTTGTTGTTGTTGTTGTTCTCTTCTTCTTTTGGTTTCTTTTCGGAAAGTCGCATCTATGCAGTTGCCCCATCAAGTTTTTGTTTGTTTATGAACATTATTTATTTGAATGAAGAGAATACTAGAAGGAAAGTCAATGAAGCTATACAATGGACTTGTTTTGCGTGAAAGATGACCCTACCTAAATTTGCAGTAAAATGCGGTCAAACGCGTTTGTATTTATTTCGTTTCTTCGTTCTTTCTTTCTTTTTTATTTCTTTTTTTGATTTAATTTTCCTGAAAGACATGAAAAGCACAAGTCTCTCTCTCTCTCTCTCTCTCTCTCTCTCTCTCTCTCTCTCTCTCTCTCTCTCTCTCTCTCTCTCTCTCTCTCTCTCTCTCTCTCTCTCTCTCTCTCTCTCTCTCTCTCTCTCTCTCTCAGGTATTTCATATTTCGATGTGTTGTTAAAAATCTTTTCTTCCAGCATAATGTCTAAGCCAACTGTCACTGGGCGCAACAACAACAACAACAGCAGCAACAACTTTACGACAACGGGGTCCAATCAAATTAGGGGACTAAAAAGTAAAAACTACGTGCAAAAGTGGACTTTAGACACCCCCTCGTCTTTACAACGGGAGTCAATCTCAAAATCTACTTGTCTTAGTTTATGAAAATAATCCTAGGCTGACCCTAACCCTATCCGTTCCCGAGAATGGCAGAATGTTGCTTCTCAGTGGAAATTTTCAAAGCCAAACTTTGAGGGGGAGAATTTGTAAAATGCAAGATAGCCAAGCAACCTGCAAACCCCCCAAAAAAAACAAGTGCAACGCCGAGCGGCTGCAAAGTCCCCTCGCAGCATCGCCGAGGTACTCCGAAATCGGAATGGCGTCAATTTGACCTTAATGTAAAACTAAGTACACCAGTGGATAGCTTGCATCTTGTGCAACAAGTATGCCAAATTTGACGATAATAGACTGAATAGTTTTTTATATATAGCCTTGGGGTTCGGGCCCGTGATTTGAGCGCGCGCAATCATGCGCACACGAGCGCACAGACAAATTCATGACAACTGTGTTATAGACCATTCATCAAGAAATGTTGTGAAAAAGACTGCATTGAAATACATGCAAAACTTCGCGAGATATTAGCGATTATGTGTTTCGGGGTTTGAACCCCGTAACTGGCGCGACCTTGACCTTAATGTAAAACTAAATACATCAGTGGATAGCTTGCATCTTGGCAAACTAGTATACCAAATTTGATGATGATAGACTGAATAGTGTTTGAGAAAAACGGACGAATAGCCGGACGGACGGACGGACGCCGGACGGACGGACGGACGGTCCAGACAAAAACAATAGCTCCCCGAACCTTCGGCTCGGGGACTAATGATAGAGGGGAAAATATATCCTTAGTTTTCCACAAGCGTGGGCCTAAATGTAATCGCAGGATTTTGACTTGACTCGTGTACTTCCATCCCCTCTGTGGTCAAGGCGGTCCAGCGGAAGATCCAGTGGCTAGTTCTCGCTTAATCCCCCTTTGATGGGGCGAACACATGGCTGACTGGTTGCTGGCCAGCGTGAAATAACATATTCCTTTCAAAACAGCTGTCACACAGACAGACAGACTGACAGACGGTAGGAGAAAGACGACCCCAACAAAAGCATAAAGTAGAATGCACGCAGGGAACAGAGGAGTTTAGGGAAGATTGGGGAAGGGGGAGAGGACAGAAAGATTGCTGAGAGCGGGGTGAGCGTGAGAAAAAGCTTCTACCCGGGTTCCCTCCCTTTTGTAATCTTCCTCGGCTGCTGATTCTCTCTCCTTCCTTTTTGTTAGCCCTTCCAGGTCGTAGGGAATCACACGCACGCATACACTGGTCAAAATTTGATAAGGATAGACTTTTAAAACCTTGATTGCTAAAAGGTGGTGTAATTGTTGGCAATAACAATTATATGACCGGAAAGAGCAATCATCCGTGAACACAAGCACACTCAAATGTATTTTATTCAACTTCCTGTTCACGTGCATCACGTGATGTTTTACTTTCTTACTGCAGATTGAGTACTTCATCCTCTATCGTTTGTTATATTTAACATTAATTTTCATCCATTTACATAATTAAGCACATAATATCACAATGCGTCACTTCCAAAGCTTGGATTCACTGCCATGAGGTTGGTACTGCTGATACACGTCATGAAGGTGGCCGTGGCAGAATGTGGGCGACTGGTAATAAAAATGGCCGTTTTCTTTTTTTTTTCTGGCCTACCAATATCGCTCTCTGGCAGCATTTTGATTTTCTGAATGCCTCAACGCGGAAAATGTCCACCCAAACTGTAAGGAACGTACTCAAGGATGCTGCCTTTACTCACCATGGGCATATTTGAACATCCTGCTCATTCCAGCTCATGAGTCTTTTGAGAGCCCAGAAACACGTAATTCGGACATTATAAGGCTGGACATGAATTATCTTCACCAACGAGTTCAGGATCAGTCTTCATTTCATGGATGGTCTTGCTAGGGTGTGGAGATTCTCAGGAGAGCATCACCAGGAAATGTGACTCAGAGAGCATAACAAATCTCGAGGTGGGTATTTGATGGTTTGGGCCTGTATCGGCATTGCTGGAAAAATAGTGTCACAAATTCTTCAAAAGGAATCCCTGATAGATATTCCCTACAGGGATGAGATCATCGATGTCCACGTCAAATCTTCTGCTGGCATGATCCAAGATTACGTCATCTTCATGGATGCTAATGCACCTTTTCATTGAGCATGGGTGGTTGACGCGCACTTGCAGCAGGAGATCATTGGCCATATCAGGTAGGTTTCCAAATCCAGAGACCTCAGCCTGATAGAACAATGTTGAAACATGCTCCAGACAGCCGTTAGAAGCCATTCACAGCAGCTTAGAAGTTTACATAACCCAGAACAGTGCCTGTTAGAGGAGTGGAACACCCTGGATCAGAAGGAGCTTCAGGCTCACCCAGAACACAAAATGGCGTTTCCAAGCTGGAACTGCAGTGAAGGGGTCTCGTACATGCTTATCCATGATTTTTCATGCCACAAAAAAAATCTGAAAATGAAAAATTCACTCCATTCGATTGTTTTATGCATTTTGAAGGGGTATCACAAACGTTCCTTGAGGTAAGCCAATAAAATCATCCTCAGACCTTGTTTTCCATCAAAATGTGAAGACGACATGTTAATTAAACCGAATAAGAAAAACAGTAATGGCTGTATGTTTATCTTTGATAATTTTGTATGCTTAAAATAATATCCGTAGCAAATTTTGAGCAGTATATATAAAACAAAGTTAAATTTATACACTTTCTGATATTGTAATACTAAGCGGAAAGGCCAAAGAGAGTGTAAAACCTTATTTTCGTTTTCGTAATACTAGGCCTATAGCCCAAAGTCTGAACTCTTATGCGATGTAATAATACCCTGCACAACATTGCAATGTGCCGATGGGAGATGGTACTTTAAATGATCCAATGGGATGGATTTGCATACCGTGCGGATAAAAGTTAAAGCATAGCAGTGTTCACACATGACCAATGAATAAAACGGCAACTTAATTTGTCTTCTCACTCCGTCATATGCACGTGAAAGAAATACAAAGACTTAGCCAAAAACGCGCCATTTTCCCTTTGGCCTCTCAGAAGCCAATGATGACGTCACAAAGATTAAAAATGTAATGAAAAACATTACTGTCAATAACCTCAACAGCTAAAAAAAAGTTTCAGGTAAATTAGTGGAGCAGTTCCTTAGGCAGAAGCAGTTACGTCTTGCATCACTCAAGTGGAGCTAAACCGCCATATTGGATAGTTACGTGATACATGACTGGCTTCCATATAATATCAGAAAGTGTATAAATGTCGCTTAAAGCACTCGAAACGATGTCTGAAATTTTCGAAGCAAATGGTTCTTAACTTTTTTTGAATAGTATAAATTATTATCTTCACCATCACCACCCCTCTCGACCTCTCTCAATGTACGTGTGCATGGGTTTTTGCACACATGTATATGTTTGCGCGCTTTCAGTTGCACGCGCGCGCGCGCGCGCGTGTGTGTAAGGATATGTTTATTTGTGTCTACATTGTGGGGAGTTGTGAACGAGAGAAAGGGTAGGCCTACTATGGTTCACAACAACGTTCCCAGGCCCTTCGTTTAAAAATAGACTTTTTTTTTTAAAGAAAAAAAAGTAGGCTACTACATGCTGACACAAAACAAAGCTCGAAAAATGTACGGTGAGTTATTTTCTCACGCGCACACGCATGCGCAGACTACCAACTTGGCGCGTGCCAAATCCAGAGGGAGAGGGGGCGCTGGCGGGGAGAGGGGCTGGCATTTTGTGGCGGGAAAGTTCTGTTTCCAGTACCGCTGTGGCATTCTCAAAATGTATTTGTTCTCAACGTGTCTGCGCATTTGCGAAGAGTTAGGGATAGGTGTAGGGTTAGGGTTAGGGATAGGCTTAGGGATAGGCTTAGGGTCAATTTAGTGTCGAATACACAAAATATAAAATTTGATGGTACGTCATGATCGATTTCGCACATGCGCAGACATGTTGAGAACAAATACATTTTGAGAATGCCACACCGCCACCCCCACCCCCCCTCCTCCTCTCATTCCCCAATCTGTATATCTACTCTGTAGCATCTGTTGTGAGTCTGGAACATTTTGGTCCGTCACGTAGCAACCGTAGGCCTATTCAAAGTTTCATGGGAAAAGTGTGTGTGTGTGGTTGTGTATGCGAACTTGAACGAACTCGAATGAACATCTGTCTGTCTGCTTGTCTGCTTGTGACAGCCTGTCTCTTTCTGTGTTGATTATCAATCGCCCAGGCCAGAAAGACCAAACCAGAGTTGAATGATACCCTTCTTTTTTTCAATTTACTCGAAAATCCAATAATATATACCACAAGTAAAATATTCGAAAACTTTTTTTGTTTTTGTTGTTCTTGATTTCTCTCGTTACTAAAATAATTATGTTAATGATGTCATGTTATTGAAAAGATTGTTGGCTATTCCTAAAAGAAGGAAAGAAAGAATGAAGCAAAAACAAGAAAAAGAAAGAAAGAGAGAAGATCCCCCCCCCTCTCTCTCTCTCTCAGAGAGAGAGAGAGAGAGAGAGAGAGAGAGAGAGAGAGAGAGAGAGAGAGAGAGAGAAGAGAGAGAGAGAGAGAGAGAGAGAGAGAGAGAATGGCAATGACAATAGTGGTTTAATTCTATGATAGGCCACCGTCTCCTAGAACACAAAAATAACATTCATAATGAAAATGATGTTTTACGTCCTCTCGGTCATAGACACATATGGGACATTTGTAAATACAAAGATGGTGGGAACAATACTGGCTGCAATGCCCGGAGGCAGTGCAACACAAGTAAAGTCCCGAGTTTTTAACAATATAGATAGGTGTAGCGGTAACCACGCCTCGGTTAAACCTCAACGGCTATGGTACCGCCACGTGAAATAACATTCATGGAATAGAATTCAGACTTAAAACACACAGAGAGAGAGAGAGAGAGAGAGAGAGAGAGAGAGAGAGAGAGAGAGAGAGAGAGAGAGAGAGAGAGAGAGAGAGAGAGAGAGAGAGAGAGAGAGACAGACAGACAGACAGACAGACAGACAGACAGAGACAGACAGAGACAGAGAGAGTCTTCAAGCCTTTTACTCTCTTTTAGCAGACACTTATATACAAACACACCAATATCTACCCAGATTTCCAGTCAGCCTTTTTTGTCTTTTTCTCTCTTTGCGACTAATAAGACGTTAATCCCATCATCACCGCCAACCAAACATACAGAAAAGACAAAGGGAAGAAAGGGGCGTGGGAACGTCAGTTTCAGTTGAAGCCCATTTAATTACCCCTGTCTCGTCTGCAACCCGAGTGCCGCTCATGCATGCGCATTCCCACACTACTTCGCCTACCATTTTGATCCATCAGTTTGGTAACACACCAGTAATCCAGTGCCTGTATTGTAGAGTAAGTTTTGGGGTTCTTACTACAAGAACTAAAATAATAATAATAATAATAGGGTTTTTTTTCATATAGCGCTAAATTCCATACAGTAGTATGCTCGATGCGCTTTACAAAATCAACATTAAAAACATGCATTAAAATCAGCAAGATAGTCATACTACCAACATTCCAGTGCAAAGAAATAAAGTAACAAAAATAACATGATTCTCACTCACAAAGACATCCACCCTCATTCACCAGCACTGTCACTCTCTGATAACTACACTACAATACTACTGCTACTACTACTACTACTACTACTACTACTACTACTACTACTACTACTACTACTACTACTACTACTACCACTATCACTACTGTCGGGGCTGCTGCTGCTGCTGCTTCTACTACATCTATTACTGCTACTACAACCAAAGATGGTATTAAAATATTTAACCTTCTTTTCTACAACTACTACTATGGCTACTACTACCACTACCACCCCCACCCCCATTACTGTTGCTGTTGTAACTACTGCTAGTAGTGCGGTAAAAATCTTAAGTCAAAATTGAAGGAACTGAAAATTTATTTTGAGATAGCCAATATTTTGAGTTAAAAAGACTTTTCAAAACATATATTACTATATCGGGACCCAAAAATTATTGTGAGCTATCCAGTGTTTTTGAGTTATCAGTTCTCCACTGTAAATAATTCACGTACAGATAGTACTAAGTACTAGTACCAGAGATACTTTATAAAGTCTCTCTGGTAGTACTTCTACTACCTGATATGCTTACAGTGCATAAGAGAGAGAGAGAGAGAGAGAGAGAGAGAGAGAGAGAGAGAGAGAGAGAGAGAGAGAGAGAGAGAGAGAGAGAGAGAGAGAGAGAGAGAGAGAGAGAGAGAGAGAGAGAGACTTCAGACTTAGGAAACTTTATTTTACAAGGAAAAGAATTTAAGCTGGACCTAGTCTTCCATTCTGAGAGAGAGAGAGAGAGAGAGAGAGAGAGAGAGAGAGGAGAGAGAGAGAGAGAGAAAGAGAGAGAGAGAGAGAGAGAGTGTGTGTGTGGGTGGGGGTGGGGGTGGGGCCTATCCAGTATGGGCCATACGGGTGAGTAAGCCTGTGTATGTGTGTGTGTGAGATGGGGCTGGGGGTCCATGTACACAACATAAAAACAACAACAACAAGTGCAACGCCGAGCGGCTGCAAAGTCCCCTCGCAGCATCGCCGAGCTACTCCGAAATCGGAATGTGTCGGTTGTACACATACATAAAAACGCATCAAAACAGCACGTAACTACATAAAGACGCATCAAAACAGCACGTAACTGAATAGTTTTTTTTATATATAGCCTTGGGGTTCGGGCCCGTGATTTGAGCGCGCACGATCATGCGCACACGAGCGCACAGAAAAATTCATGACAACTGTGTTATAGACCATTCATCAAGAAATGTTGTGAAAAAAACCTACATTGAAATACATGCAAAACTTCGCGAGATATTAGCGATTATGTGTTTTGGGGTTTGAACCCCGTAACTGGCGCGACCTTGACCTTAATGTAAAACTAAATACATCAGTGGATAGCTTGCATCTTGGCAAACTAGTATACCAAATTTGATGATGATACACTGAATAGCTTTTGAGAAAAACGGACGAATAGCCGGACGGACGGAGGCACGCCGGACGGACCAGACAAAAACAATAGCTCCCCGAACCTTCGGCTCGGAGACTAACAAAGAACTTGGGTTATTGTCATGCCCTTAAACCCACATTGCGGCGTGTAGCCCTGGGTTCAGCTTCCTCAGCTCAAAAAGTCTCCAACAGATGTTGTCGCACAGTGCAACTATCCGTGTGGGAATTTGCCTACCTTTCCCATCCTTTTCTGGTTCTGTTCAGCCTGCTCTTACCCTTCTATTTATTCCACCCACTTGGCAATACCCCATCATCATTCTTTTTTTTCCACTTCTCCCTTTTATCATGTAGGCCTACTTGATCGAATTTTCCGGTTGCTCTCTCTCTCTCTCTCTCTCTCTCTCTCTCTCTCTCTCTCTCTCTCTCTCTCTCTCTCTCTCTCTCTCTCTCTCTCTCTCTCTCACTCTCTCTCTCTCCTCTCCTCCTCCCTTTTATCATGTTCTTTATCGAATGTTCTGGTTGCTCTCTCTCTCTCTCATCTCTCTCTATCTATCGAATAGTTTCTCTCTCTCTCTCTCTCTCTCTCTCTCATCTCTCTCGTCTCTCTCTCTCTCTCTCTCTCTCTCTCTCTCTCTCTCTCTCTCTCTCTGTATGTGGCCTTATGCGTGTGAGGGAGAAAGAGACAGACAGAGAGAGAGAGAGAGAGAGAGAGAGAGAGAGAGAGAGAGAGAGAGAGAGAGAGAGAGAGAGAGAGAGAGAGAGACTCACAGAGATTAGACTGTTTCTGATGGTAGCAGACGCACTGGAAAGTGTGTGTATGTATGTGTATGTGCGTGTGCGTGCGTGCGTGCGCGCACGCGCGCGCGCGCGCGTGTGTGTGTCTGTGTGATTTGGCTGCTACAGAAGTACAGAGACTTGGAAGAACAGGTGGGATGGTCTGGAATCTGGACAGACGGAAGAGAAGAAGAGAGTCTGATATGAAAAAAATGGCACGACAACCCGGCAAAAACGCACTTAAAACCTGCCTATATTATTACCACCTTTATCCAACAAATGCACTTGAGTTCCCACAGCGGTAACGAAGGACTTAACACGTTCAACGTGCTAGACCCACTGAGCAACCTTGTCCTTCTCACCTGTAGCCGACTGGGTTAAATCGTTCGTCACCTGTTCGGGCTCTTTTGGTTGTTGGACACTAGTCTTCCACCTTTAGTCCGTTGTCCAGCAAGGCCACCCATTACGAGGCTATAATTTACGTCATCGAAGCCAACCTGCACGTGCTCTTAGACAAAACCTGTCCCTTCATACAGACTCGCCTCCTCAGCCTTCCCCTTTTTGTCCCCCCTCCCACCCCCACCCTGAAAATTGTCACAGCAGGGAGAGATATAGGAAGGAGACGACGCTTCATTACTGTAAACACTTCCAGTCTCGGACCCCCGCTTTTGATCTTCGTACCGGTCAGTGTATGAAGATTGGAGTCCAGTTTTTGCCTCAGTTACCATAGCAACCATCACCTTTAGTGTACGATAACAGGTGATCTCCCTTTAGCTCGTGTCTTGTGGAAAATCGGTCCCGCCCAAAGGGGAGGTAATTCGGTACGGTTCGTGGGTCTAATTACCGCAAGTGAGCGAACAGTCGTGGGGTTAGGGGTCCGCGGCGAGGTTTTGAAGTGACCGGTGGGGCGTGCTGGTTTGCTTTGGACAATGGTCAAGGATTTAATGGGTGATAGAGTATATGAAGTCTCTCTTCTTTTTCCTACTGTAATATTTCACCCCGGGAGTATTTTTTTTTTGGGGGGGGGGGGGGGGGGAGAGAGAGAGAGAGAGAGAGAGAGAGAGAGAGAGAGAGAGAGAGAGAGAGAGAGAGAGAGTGAGTGTGTGTGTAAGCACAGGAAATGGAGAAAATGATTAGAAATATCAGGAAGCCTGGAGAAGTTATCTGAAAATCGACAGCTTGCTAGACTTCGTATTTGAAAAATGAACATAGAAAAGACAGAAAACGCAGTTCCAAAAAAATGGGAATCTGGCCCGGGAAGACCTAAGTCTTCAGGCTTATTTTACTTTCTAATGATTAATTATTTGTTTGCCTTTTAATGTTCTTGTTATCAATGTAAAGCGCACTGAGCTCATGTGAGAAAGAGCGCTATATAAATTCCCATTATTATTATTATTATTATTATTATTATTATTAGGTCCTGGGTCGGAAAATTGTACAATTTAGTTATTATTAAAGCAAACATTGAGCCATTTTCTTGTTTTTTTACCCATGCATAAGGTACATGCTTGGGGCAAGTTGAGAGAGGGGGGGGGGGGGGGCTGTCCGGAGACCCTGAAACCCCCCCCCCCCCCCCACCCCCCCCCACCCGCCCATCCGCTCCTGGGACAAAAACTATACCAGGGGGTAGTAATTCTTTAAACCCGTACACCGCGTATGGACCATTATATTCCGCCATGGGGCTGTACTGTCAATTCTTGTCTCATTCCCAGCGAGAGCCAGTCCAGATATGACGTCACTCTGATTACCACCACTTTGCACCTCCCGTGTAGAACTTTCCGTCCCCGCTATCAAATAATCCTCCACAGGCAAGCAGACGAGAAGAGCTTTGTCGCTTTGTACTTGGCGGCGGTCCTTCGCCCTTTGTTTGTAGATGACGGCTTTTTGTTTGCCAGGTAGAAGCAGAAGACAAGGGCGAGGGTGGGGGGTGGGGTGGTGGTGGTGGTGGAGTCAACAAAGCACCAGGAAACTGAAGACTGTTGAAGTCAATCAACTCCTCACACCACCAGGCGGCAAGGGGCCAATACATTTTTATCGCTGTTTGTCGATAAAGGTCAGCACGAGTTTTGCCATCACCTTCAGTGCAAAAATGGCGGCGTCCACTCAAACTAAAGGAAGCAGAGTAGGACAACAATCCAAATTGTTGACGCAGCGGAAAGATGTTGACGTAAATTAATTTGACAGTGTGGTGCCAGACCTTGGTTTCAGCTTTGTTCCAAAGGCTCAAAGGTGGGGGATGGAAACAAGCTGATAAAAGCAACATTACCACCCCGCCATCCACCACCACCCCACCACACTGACATACACACACCACTATACCACCACCACCACCACCACCATCCACTCTTTTTCTATGTCGGTATCCCCTGGCGTTTGGAATTGCAACATTGAATGAAAAACAAATAGGCCTCTTTTGTTTACATAGACTCGAGTTACAGTCAGATTCGTGGGCATAATTAACATGATTAAGCACGTAGGCCTAATTGTATCCTTGACATCTTGTAACACGTCATTTAAACTCGCCCAACATGTAGGTAGGTCTACCACTGAGTATTTTACTAGAGCCTTTATCAAGGGCAGGCCACAAGAGTACCCATTGGCTGTAGTAGTAGTAGTAGTAGTAGTAGTAGTAGTAGTAGTAGTAGTAGTAGTAGTAGTAGTAGTAGTGATTGTAGTAGTAGTAGTAGTAGTAGTAGTAGTAGTAGTAGTAGTAGTAGTAGTAGTGATTGTAGCAGTAGTAGTAGTAGAGGTTGTATTTGTTAGAAGGCCCTTAGTATAAAAACAAGCGCGGATTCGCAATCGTTTGTGGCGTGCGACAATTGAAAACGAAACATAATTTTAAAGAGCAGCCTCAATTTGAAGTGCAGCCTTACTTTGAAGTGCGACAATTTTGGACCGAACGACAGACAGACCGACAAAGTGAGTTATAGGTTTGTGGCTTGTGCCACGAACAAAAAAAGAAGAAAGAAGCCGCAACACTTATAGTAAAAGCAGCAGACCCTCCCCCCTCTCCCCTCCCCTCTCTCTTTCCTCCAAAATTTAAGAGGATTTTTTAATGGCTCATTTTTAGTAAAAACAAACAAACAAATATAACTGGAGTTAAGAATGAAGAAATTATTTGAGCGTTTTATTTCCAAAGCTTGTGTTTACTGGTGAAACGGTTGTTGATCATCCTGTTTGCCTCAGGTTTTACATAATTTAAAAACACAAACGCTTAGATATTGTAGACCCACCCTTACCGGGTACAATACCTAAGCCTTGACTCAAAGGTGATTTTTTTTTGGGGGGGTGGAGCGGTGGGGGTGGGATCTGGAACCCCCGACCCCTTCAAAATAAAAAAGAAATAAAGAAAAGGAATGGAGGAAGAAATCCACGGCTACCACGCTGACACCTTTTATTTGATGTACCTCATGTAAGTCAATACCATAGTTTAAGCTTATTATACCAGGAGAGGCCTTCATTCTAACTTTTTCATTCAAATTATCGTCAGCCAGGGGACCCCTAACCCCGACCCCCCAACTGAAACCAAGCCGTTGGAACTGCCCTCTCTGATCTGCCCCTGCAGTGTAATGCACAATAGACAGAAAAACAAATTTCCAATATTATATTGTTCCTGTTTGTTTGTTGGCTCGTTTGTTTATATGTTTAGGGCCCATCTGTCTTTCGGTTTTGATTTGCGCTTTTATGAAAAGGGTTTATTGCTTCTTTGATTTGAATTGTCCTACTTGGCTGAGCTATCCAAAAACGCTAAAGCCAATAAAAAATGTTCAATATTCAACGACTCTCTCTCTACCTCTCTCTTTCTACATCTCTTGGTGTGTGTGTGTGCGTGTGTGTGTGTGTGTGTGTGTGTGTGTGTGTGTGTGTGTGTGTGTGTGTGTGTGTGTGTGTGTGTGTGTGTGTGTGTGTGTGTGTGTGTGCCAGTGTGTGTGTGTGAGGGGATCAGCAGCAGCAAGTGTGTGCGCGCGCATGTGTGTATGTGTGCGTGTGAGTGCGTGCGTGTGTGTGTACGTGCGTATGCGCGGGCGTGTGCGCGCGTGAGTGAACGACCACACTCGCACACACATGTGCCTATAGGACCCTTGTCATTACTGTCCAAGTCTCCTGAATCCACCAGGAAAACCATGAATAAAACAAGCACGTGCTGGCGCATGGACAATGACCAGAACTCAAACAGACGGTGCCCTTGAAGCTTTTCAACCCTTTATCAGACCCCACCCTGCCCGTCCCCTTTCCCGTCAGGATTTCTCTATCCCCATCTTCAATCTTCTTCCTTCCGAAAAAAACCCGGTATTTTCCTCCCCCTCCCTCAACCTCCTCCCTCCCTCCCCCTCCCCCTTCCTCTGTTCACAATAGCAAAAAGCGATAAATCCTGCAACTAGCCGCTAACTATTGCAGTTTAATGGCCGGAGAGCTCAGCCTTCTTATCTCCTTCTGGTCAGTTCTCCGCTACTAATAAAGCCTCCCCAAATCCCCCTGTAGTGATCACCTCCCTTGTGACACAGGTGCGGGGCTGCTGATATGAGAGGATTTTTGTGTGTAGCTTATAGTACCTAGTCTCGCAGATTTGAGCTTCGCATGGTGTGTGAAGCGCCCGTAAAGCGCTTCTTGACGATCACCTCATGGCCTTCAGTTCAAAGGAAAGCTGCCGGCGAGGGGTCAGCAGGGCTTCTATTCCTAAAGACCACCAAAGGAAACTTGCCGGCCAGGGATTGGGTTGCGGAAGTCGTAAGAGATGGAGGGTGGGTGTTTGCGTGGATAGTTCGCTCAGCGGTTGTGGAGATTTCCTCCCACCTTTCTGTAGCCGACTTGAAGGGAAAGGAGAGGGTTGTAGACGATATTTAATACGCCAGCGTGTTGCTTTCTTCTTGAGACTTTACTCTTGTTGTTGGTGGGGCCTCGCACTGAGGCATCGGACTTCGCATTACATTTGAAGGTGACGGACATCGGCCACCAACTGTTGTTTGTACCGCTTCAAAGAAAGAGAGTTTATGGGAAAGGGGAGAAAATTTGAGCACGCTGAGAACACCGAGCTGTTAATGGAGTTTGATGGAAGAGAATGAAATTTAAATCCGTACAAAAAAAAGGGGGATGAGTGGGACAGGAGGGGACTGGGGGGTGGGGAGGGAGGGGGGAGGGAAGGAAGAGGGAAGGGGGGGGTTGATCATCTTTGGATTTGTGTCCAGTGGGGTACTTTTGACGATCAGCGTGTGGTCTGTCTGCCCCCCCCCCCCCCCCCCCCTCTCTCTCTCTCTCTCTCTCTCTCTCTCTCTCTCTCTCTCTCTCTCTCTCTCTCTCTCTCTCTCTCTCTCTCTCTCTCAGTCCCTCTCTCTCTCTTTCATTCTTTTTTAGTATGCGTGTGCCTAACGCCGCGCATGCTGGCACGTGTGTCTGTGTGTTATGCGTGAGTGTCTATAGTATATTCTTGTGCTTGTATGTGTGTGAGTGTATAATTATGAGAGCAGGAGAGATTCGATGAGAGATAGATAGAGAGAGAGAGAGAGAGAGAGAGAGAGAGAGAGAGAGAGAGAGAGAGAGAGAGAGAGAGAGAGAGAGAGAGAGAGAGAGAGAGAGAGTGTGTGTGTGTGTGTGCGTGCGTGCGTGTGTGTGTGTGTGTGTGTGTGTGGGTGGGGGGGGGTGGGGGGGGTGCATGTGGGTGTGTGCGTGTGTGTGTGTGCCGTGTGTGCAAATGTGTGTCAGCGTCAGTGATTTTGTGCCTCTGTGTGTTTGATGAAATGTGTGTATGCGTGATGAAATGTGTGTATATGTGCGTGCGCGCGCGCGTGTGTGTTCCAAATGCTGATGGTAAAGCGCTCTGTGACCAAGAAAAAGCGCTATTTAAATATCCCTTTATTACTCCCCCCCCCCCCCCCCCCCCCCCTCCACTGAACCTATTTCAAATGAAGAGTTTTATTTCAGTTTCCTTTCCTTTTCGTATCTCCTCAGCTTTCTAACTTCTTTGTCTTTTACTACTCCCCAAAGTGCAGCAGAATCTTCAGCCTGATGAAGGCGATGAAGAAGAAGAAGAGAAATGAAATCTCATGTAAGGTTAAGTATGGAATTCCCTAAACGTATAGAATCTCAATAAAACAAAAATGTTGAGAGAGAGAGAGAGAGAGAGAGAGAGAGAGAGAGAGAGAGAGAGAGAGAGAGAGAGAGAGAGAGAGAGAGAGAGAGAGAGAGAGAGAGAGAGAGAGAGAGAGAGAGAGAGAGAGAGAGAGAGAGAGAGAGAGAGAGAGCAAACGCCAGAACGATGTAACAAATTTGATTGATAAATAGCAACGGTACGGCAACAATAACAGCAACCCGCTGGCTTCTGGGTGTTTTTCTTCTCAATAAAATTAACCTTTTGCAATGTCGGAGAGCTCCCTCCCCCCTCCTATAATTAATCGCAAGACGTACTTGCGTTGGGCCTCTATGTCCACGTCAAATCACATAATTGTTTTCGCTAAGAAAACGAAAGTAGAACTACGTCTATCCATTTTCAGATTCTTTGAAAAAGAGTTCTAGTGTGCACTTCCGGTTTTAGACGTTGGTAGCGGGAAGCTGCAGTTGACAGATGTGCTGAAGATCACGATACAAAATTGCTTTTCTTCATACCGAAAGGTAAAGCAGTTGATAAGCACACAAGTATAATCAGTCGCCTTATAAAACGTTATTTTCAGTGTTTTGGCTATCATTTTGTAGACAGTGAATGTTTAAACTTTTTTTGTCTGTTCAACTTGTCTGGCAACTGGCGAGCAGAGTCAGAGTCTGAGAGTGGCAGACGTGTCAGTGTCACTGAGACCGAGTCAGTCAGTGACTGACTCAACTGCTGCAGACAGTCAAGACTGTTTTCGTAGGTTACAGCGTTACAGACACTACGTGTGGACCTGTAAAGTTGCATGCAACACATTGTCTGATTTTCAAGCAAAATTGGAAGGTCTGAAACTAACCTTTTTCCAAGTTAATCTTCAGAATCTTCAGTACGATGAAGGTGGAAGATCAAACGAAGAAGAAGAAGAAGTAAAGTGAACACTGACAGAAAACCAGGAAAACCACTGAAGTGCTAGTCTGCATGGGGACAGATAGTTATGTCTGTTAATTAGATCTACTAGGAGGATGGGATTATGAATAATGAATGTTTTGAATGCCAGAATCCCTGAACAATGTCATGACTAATTAATGTTAAAAAGTTTATAAAGGCTATGCAAGTCTTCTTCTCCTGTGTTCCCAGGCCATATAGCCATACTGGTTAAGGTACGTAAGTGTCCGGTTTTCAGTTTTCACTGGTCTCCCCACTGCTTACAGCCTATATATTCTAATTTCGGAGGAGCTCAAAGGGAAAAATTATTTGTAAGATTTTTTTTTTTTAAAGGCAAGAGAATGGGCAATTAACTGATTAAGTCAGAAAGATAGTAGATGACAGAAAGCAAAGGAGTAGGCAGAGTCAAAATGAGTGACAGATTAGAGGAAGTTACAAGCACATAACTTCCAGAAGGTGGGGGAACTATTTGCATGAAACACACACACACACACACACACATGAACACACACACACACACACACACACACACACACACACACACACACACCAGTATCCCCACTGGGAGTATTCAGCATAATTCTTCAAGTCAAGTTCAGTTAGTGTGAACTTGAAAGTGTGGGGGGGAGTGGTGGTGTTGAATGTCTCTGAGACTAGTAGCAAATCTACTCCAGAGAAAGTTTTAGATCTAGACCTCTCTTTGATTATGATTTATTAAATGTTTTGGGGTGGAGTATTTCTGCCTTTTTTAAAAGTGTCAATCGAGCTTTAAAAAAAAATCTGTTTTCTTAAATAATTTCTTGGAGTTTCAGGGTAATGCTTGGTAAAGGTTGTTCTGCAGCTGTGTTAAAGTAACTATTAGCAGAGGCGGATCAGTTTGTCGTGGAGGAGGGGTTCCAAGTGTTTGATTGGGGTGTTGGGGGCTGAGGCTTTGCTCTCTAGAAGCTGACGATAATTTGAATGTTAAAGATGCAATGAAGGCCTCTCCTGGGAGAATAAGCTAAAACTAGATAGAATTACATTTCTCCCTCTTTTACTTTTTTTTTTTTTTTGGGAGGGGAGAGTCTGCGATCCCTGTAATAACCCCTCCCCACCCTGCCTATTCTACCTCTAATTAGATCCAAACATGTACCTAATACACCAAACCAAAAGTTCATTGGTAGTCATATTACTTATCAATCAACAAGTAGAGATATACTCTATACATGTATTCTCTCAGTTATAGTTAATTTGTATCCTAAAAGTGGACTGCAATTTATAAAGGAACAATAATCTCATGTTGTATTTTCTGACCATTGTGAAACTTTGCATGCATGTAATATGTGCAGATTAGTGGTTGTCCATATTTTTTTCATGTTAGGGAGATATTCTGTTAAAGACACACTGACACACCACGATTAAGTCCCTTGGGTTTTTTCTGGGTAGCTGTGACCCACATATAGATGTCCCCAACTTCAAATTGAGGCTGCTCTTTAAAATTATTTTTCGGTTTGAATTTGGGGCATTTATATGGGAGTCAGACCTGGTCAAAACAAGATTTCTTTCCAGTTATAAGAGGGAAAACACGTCAACCCTGTGATTTTGACACGTGATCTGGTGGGTCTTTAAGAGAAAGAAGAGAGTGAATACATGTTTTTTGTTTGTTTTTGTTTTTTTTCCCATCACAAGATGATCACTTTTGACAGGGACAAGCATGGACTTAACATTCTTCCTCATCTACATTTATCAAGAAAATGTCGATTGTAATTAAGGACCATGCTCTATGCTTCTCTGTCAGAAGTGAGGTACACAGTGAGCATCAAGTGAGAGAGACAGCATGGAAAACTTGGGCAGATTGGTCGTTCGGCCAGAAAAAAAACTAAGCAAGTTCAGGGTTAGTGACTTTCATTCTGTGTCCTTTTTTTCTTCGCTTTGTTAGCCATCATCCTTTACAATTTTTTGCTGTTATTTATTTCAATAAAAATGTATATACCGTAATTTTCAGACTCAAGGCGCACACCCCAAATTTGTACACAAACTCCAGATTCTGTTATTATATTTTCTTACTATTTTAGTAGTCATTTTATAAGGCGCAGGGGTCTCAGTCTGGGGAAAAAAGTATTGCCTTATAGTCTGAAAACTATGGTACTGTAAAAACAAAGAACTGTGGGACAAAATAAAGCAGTTTTATATGGA
Source organism: Phymorhynchus buccinoides (assembly GCA_017654935.2). Lineage (NCBI taxonomy): Eukaryota > Metazoa > Mollusca > Gastropoda > Neogastropoda > Raphitomidae > Phymorhynchus > Phymorhynchus buccinoides. The sequence goes on from CM065686.1 coordinate 37,925,096, forward strand.
GGCTGGAAATGTAATGTCTTTTGGAAGGGAGGGAGAATGAGGAAGGTGGGGGTTTTGATTCTTGAAGCTATATAACTTGAGATGATCTTTTTTTAATTTCTCTAGTGATTTAAGAGCATTTCACATTTTTTATTTGTGTAGTTTGTTAAAAGGCCATATCAAAACATACAGAATTGTGTTTATATATTTGTGATAAGGAGCTAGGCTTTGATGAGCTCTAAATAGGTGTCTTTCGACGGCTTTCTTTACAATTTCATGTGAACAAAGTTTTTATAGTTTATAAAGGAAGGTTTATAAATACTGTCCAGTGTGTGATTATCATTATGAGTTGAAAGGAACTGGAACGATTGACTTTGTTTTGTCATGTTTTGCGTGCTGACAGGATGACAGGATTCCGTTTGAGAACATTTCTGCCCCGCGAGCTGCATTTTGGGAAGAAGAGAAAGGTTAGTAGCCAGGCTTGGCGGAAATGTATTTGAATAGTAATTAATACTTTAAAGACCCAGTGACACACCACGATTAAGTCCCTTGTTTTTTTCTGGGTTGCTGTGACCCACATACGAATTTCCCCATATTCAAATTGAGACTGCTCTTTAAACTGATGTGTCGGTTCGAATTCGGGGCCATTTATATGGGAGTCAGACTTGGTCAAAGCAATATTTCTTTCCAGGTGAAACCCGTGATTTTGACACGTGATCTTTAAATGAATAGTCCAAAAATGTTTATCTTAATAAGGCATTTGCCACGTGAGGGCGACCTTGAATTTCACGGAGTTGAATTTAGAGAGTTGAATTAGAAAGGACAGCGTAACTCGGGCAGAACGAGCGCGGGCAAATTAGTACAATGGAACCTCCCTTATAAAACCTTAAAAAATCGTTCAAAATGAGGTCTTAAAGGGAGGGGTCTTATAATGGAGGTACTTTTAATACTTACAAAGAAGAGCAATGTCTCAGAGAAGTAGGTCTTATGTGGGAGGGAGTCTTATAATGGGAGGTCTTATAAGGGGGGTTCTACTGTAGTCTAGTATAGAGAACGAACACTTGTGGCAAATGGGGTTGGGGGGGGGGGGGGTATGGTTGTCATAGTGTTGTGATATTCTCCCTTGGTGAGTGTGTGTGTGTGTATGTCTCTCTGGGGGTGAGTATAATGTGTGTGGGTATTGCTGGTAACTGGGACTACGTTTATATGGCGTTGTCATCTTGTTATGCTTTGTTTGTTTTGTTTTTCAGAAAAAAAGGAGGAAGTGTCCTACCTACGGAAGTTACTGCGCAAGCAGCTGGTCACGAGTAGTGCCAATGTAGAAGACCTGCGTAAAGATCCCAACAACCCACTTCACTCGGTCAAGTCCTTCGATGCTCTCAACATGTCAGTCACTGTGTTTGACTGTTAGTCTGTCTGCACTCCGTAATAATCCTTTGATGCTCTCAATCTATCAGTCTTCATGCTTGTCTTTTAGTCTGTCTCAGTGTCTGTCTGTCATTCTGTCTGTTTTGCACTTTTGTCAAGTCCTTTGGTGCTTTCATCCTGCCAGTCTGCATAGTTGTGTGTCAGACTGTCTGTCTACCTATCTATCTGTTCCTTGTCTGTCTGTCTACCTGTCTATCTGTTCCTTGTCTGTCTGTCTACCTGTCTATCTGTTCCTTGTCTGTCTATCTGTTCCTTGTCTGTCTATCTGTTCCTTGTCTGTCTATCTGTGACGTAAGTGTCCCGCGCGACCCGCTTGCTTTATTCCTTATCTACCCCCCCCCCCCCCCCCTCTCCTTTTCATTTCTCTGTCCGGCCGCCACGTTAATTGCCATCCCGCGTTCAAAGAGAACGCCGAGTAAGGGCGTTGTCTGTTTCAAGTTCGAATTGTCTCCCCGGTCGGCACGTACCACCTACCGAGGTTATCTCCCTTGCCTTTACCCATAACAAGAAAGTGACAACCACGGTTATCTCCCTTTGAAGATGGTTTTGCTGTTCCAATCACAAGGTTAGGAATGTCAGGAATGTGCTAAGGATGGAATAGGCGCGTGATTGTTCGGTACAATTAGAACAGCAATCTTGTGACGTGTGGACTGTAATACACCAATAGCAGGCTTTCATTGTTTGAAAGTGAAGGCTATAATTGGAGTGGTGAGAAAAAGTTGTCACACAAGATGCTGAAACGTAGCTAGAGCAACACTCACAACCAGTCATCATAAGCCCACTAGTAAGTATTATTGATGGCAGGTGATTGAGATCTGGTTTGTTTGACTCTAGTTTTGATCTAGATCCTATGTTCAATGATGAATAAGGAGTAGATAGATATGTTATAGAAAAGAAGTGGTAAACATTCTATTCTATTTATGTGCACTGATTATTTGTGTGTGTGTGTTTTTGACTTGAACACTTTTGGTACCAGAACCGGAGTTTATGCCTACTAACCCTTTTGTCTATTTTTAGTAGGAAACCTATGGGCCGCAATCTTGCACTATTTTTAGTAGGAAACCTATGGGCCGCAATCTTGCACTTTATGATACCATTCCTTTCCAGGTGTTGGATGGAGAGTGATGATGGATTGATCACCTTTTATGTTTTACTGATCTCAGTTTGTTAACTGAAATTCAGTTTATTTATTAACTACATGTAGTGCTATTGTACAAGGGAAGCCTTCAAGCCGGTTGGGATTCACTAATTCCCTGCCGACTGAAGCCCCTTGTCTCTAAGCCATAGAGATCTACATCCACCTTCTCCTGTGATTATCAGCAGGGCATCGTGGGCCGGAAGATCATCCCGGACTCCACCAAGCACCAAGACGGGTCCGTCGCCAAGACAACCCGCACCCAGAATCCGCGAGGAGACCACGCCTGAACCGTGCCATCCCGCGAAGCCGTAACCGGAACGACTGGGAGCTACTCTCACCTGACGAGCAAGCCCAGAACTTCAAACAGCTAAGTCTACCTGACTGCGCCAATCATTTGAACTTTCCTACGGACACTGAAGATAATTAGTAACCCTTCCGGCATGGGGCGAACCTTATAGAAAGACAAAAGTCTTGTGAATCCTTTCGGATTTCATTGTTTTTTATCCATATTTTGTTTTGGCGCCATTGAGCTGCTTTATTATTATTGTTGCATAATCTTATGCAGATTTTGGGAGTAAATAAAATACAAGTGTCAAATAATCCTGAACCCTTTGGTCAGACTGATGAGAGTGGGAGTCTTGTAATTTCATGTAAAACCCTACTTCTCTCTGTCTGCCATTTAGAGCAATTCAACCACTTGTATTTCTTACAACCATCTGACGAGCCAGAACCCGGGCACAAATATAAATTTATTAGATGAAAAGGGGCCGGGAAAGTTGCTCATCTCCCATACCCTAGAGAAGTGGGCTAAAGGCAAATTATCTAAAGTCTTCCCTAGGGACTTAGCCTTTTAACCCATTACCTCGTCACACTATCTGTTCCTTGCCTGTCTATCTGTTCCTTGTCTGTCTGTCTACCTGTCTGTATGTTTCTTGTCTGTCTGTCTACCTGTCTATATGTTCCGTGTCTGTGCCTACCTGTCTATCTGTTCCTTGTCTGTCTGCCTACCTGTCTTATCTGTTCCTTGTCTGTCTGTCTAGGTAGGTAGGTAGGTGATGTAGGGCTATGCATAGGCCTCTCGGCCCTTATTACGCCCCTTCTCAATGAATTTGACTTGACAAAATTTATTTAGTGGTTTGCGTCTCTTAAATCAAAAACTAATAAAAAGCTAAATCTTTAAGAGAATGGCTTTTTTATATATATATTTTTTTTATTCATCAAAACATTTAAATTTTGTTATCAAATTTGGGTTTTCGTCCAAAAGATTTTTGAATTCATTAATGCTAGGTGCATTCTTTATGTTAATTGGTAGATCATTCCACATATGAACAAGGTTAGTATAAAAGTTTTTGCGGGTGTTAGTATTTGATCTGTTAAGAAACAATTTACCATCACTATTTCTTGTTTTGTGTACTGTACATTTTATGAAAAAGTCATTGAAATTCATATAATCAAGATTATGTACAATTTTATAGGTTTGAATAAGGTCCCCTCTAAGTCTTCTTCCCTTCAAAGATGGTAATTTTAGAAAATTTAAACGTTCCTCGTTAGACATATTTTTACATGCTTTAACTAATTTTGTGGCTCTTCTCTGAACTTTTTCAATTATTATTGATTGTCTTTTTAGGTTAGGATGCCATATACAGTTGCCATATTCTATGCGAGGTCGAACCATAGCCTAGTATAATGTCTACCTGTCTATCTGTTCCTTGTCTGTCTACCTGTCTATCTGTTCCTTGTCTGTCTGTCTACCTGTTGCACTCTGTGTCAGTTTCCTTGAAAATTTGAGATTCTACGTTTTAGAATGAGAAGCGGAGCTGCAGTAATGTACACTCACACAAGCGCGCACACGCACACGCACGCACACAAACACACACACACACAGTGACACACACATAGTCACACACACACAGTGACACACACACATACGGATGCACGCGCACGCACGCACTCACATACACACACACACACATACACACACACACATACGGATACACACACACACACACACACACACACACACACACACACACTTCTCCCCCATTCCATGTCATAGTTGTCCTTTGCTGATCTACGATTGCAAAGGAGTCTAAATTTGTTGCAGAATTTTTTTTTGAATTTTTTTTTGGTAATGCACTGAATAACAAACACTTTTGACCTGATTTGTTGAGCAGACGAAAGGAACTGCTGAAAGGGGTGTATCACATGGGTTTCGACGCCCCTTCCAAGATTCAGGAGACTGCCCTGCCTGCTCTTTTGGCTAAACCGTAAGTGTTAGTGCGCTGATGGTTTTGTCTGCGTTTTTTTACCCATGGGGATACCAGGGGTCTTTCGTAAAAATAGTTCCGCCACCTTCTGGAAGTTTTGTGCTTGTAACTTCCTCTTGTTTTTCACTCTCTTTGACTCTGCCTTTTCCCTTTGGTTTCTGTCATCTACTGTCTTTCTGACTTATTGGCCCATTCTCCTGCCTTTTTTACAAAAACATTTTCCAATCTTTGAGCTCCTCCGAAATCGGAATGTGTCGGCTGTACTCAGCTGGGAGACCACCGGACACATACGTACTTTACCGATGTTGGCCTTATGGCATGAGAATGCAGAAGAAGAAGTGCATTTTTCTGCCTTTTAGTTAACAGTTGGGGGCTGTATGCATGGTGACCTGATAGTTGATGAAGTAGTCTTGGTTTAATGGCAGTGCGTACTAATACTGTGCCACAGGTAAATGACTTTATCTGGTGTCAAACTGTGGTAGTGTTTGTGTGTGATCAGTGTTTATGCAGGTTTTTATGTCATCAAAAGATACAAAAACAGGGATTTTATGCTGTTTTTTAAAGCAGAAGGGGGGGGGGGGGTGTAGGGAGGTGGTGTAGGGGGGGGGGGGTGGAGGGGATCTGTTGTTCCCTGGCTTAAAGACTCCAGGGATCATCCCAACAGCCAAAGCATTTGAACACTGGAACAAATGCACCAGCTAGGGATGAGAACATTACGTGTGTGACCGTTTTTGATTACCCTGCCACGTGGCACCCACATTCCGACTTCGCAGGATGAGGGGATCTTAATCTGAAGGCTTGCTTGTTCTTAGTAATTAGGGTTTGGGTCCATGGTACCATATTTTTCAGACTATAAAATGCACCTTATTATAAGGCGCAACCCCCAAATTTTACACAGAATTTACATTTTGTTATTATATTTTCTTACTATAATAGTAATCACATTATAAGGTGCAGGAGTCTCACTCTGAGAAAAAAGTATTGCCTTATGCTATAGTCCGAAAAATACGGTATATTTTAAATGTTTGTATTCTTAACCCCTTGACTGCCACCAACGGATTACATACTGACCTGATGACATCACTGATGATGTTATCAGATGAAGAGGAATAACCCTGACATGCTGGCTTTTGCTCTTGCACAGTCAAGAGGTCCATATCCCCAGACAATTTTTCCAGATTGTCTCTATCAGGTGGTTTTTTTTTTCATGGCATGATTTTCCCAATTATTTTTTTCTTTGACTTTCTCTGGCAGTCAATGGGTTAATTGTTGTTCCTTTGGTCATAATTAATTGGGTAAAATCCGGAGATGGTGCTGATGAAAACTGTGTTGATAATGTGTAGTTTTGACTATAGGGGGCTTAGTGTATGTAGTAGGTGGTGTCCTGCGTATGTTAGCTCAGAACAGGCTCCACTGAACTCCACCAAAGTGACTCGGCAGCAGTGCAGTGTCTCCTCTGGTGGTTGCCTCATGATGACCCATCATAGATTTGTTCCCTTTCGAATGCTGGTTTCGGACTCTGCGACCTTACAAATCGGGGTGTGGCTGTGAATTGTGACCCCGAATGAGCGGCGTGAAAGCAATGCCATTGTATGGCCCAGAAAATGGGACAGCCAACAAAAAAACCAAAAAAATACAGTTACTTAGTTTTGACTTGTTCTTCTCACAGCCCCATCAACATGATTGCCCAGAGCCAGAGCGGCACAGGAAAGACGGCGGCCTTTGTGCTCACCATGCTGAGTCAGTTGGACCTGAATCTGTCCTATCCTCAGGTAGGCAGATCCACAAGGCTACGTTTTTTTTCTCAAATCAATATTTTCTTTAAAATCATGGATTATATTTGTCATCTCTTTTTCAAGATAACCATTGTCTGTGTTTAAGCTTCCCATCAATGTTATCCTTTGTTCTAAAAACATCACCTTACATTTTTTGGGGGTCAATTCTCGTAAAACTGCCAAAGTTTTTGAATGGCTCTCTTAAAGGTTTATATTTTGGTTTAAATCAACTTTTCCTTAAAATCAATTCTTTACTCTCAGTCGTCCTATTCGTCAGAATTTCCCTCTAATTCACTCTCCTCAAATGATTTTCATAATTGTTCGTTGAAATACCATCTTCAAATTCACAATGTGTGTGTGTGCATGTGTGTGTGTGTGTGTGTGTGTGTGTGCGTGTGCGTGTGCGTGTGTGTGTGTGTGTACGCGCGTGCGTGTGCGTGCAGACATTAGTGCTCGCATGAGTGCATGTGTGACAGATGTGATATGGGTGTTATTGGTGATGAATATCATTTTGTAGTTGAATGTCCATATTTTTAAGATCATCGAGGTATTTTGCCAAGGTATTTATATAAGTAAGGTATCAGTTTTTCATTTTTGTTAATTTATGTCCAGGCCATTCTCCAATTGAAAATGGAAAATTTATAAGATCAGGAAAAGTTGTTTGACAATAGACTGCAGTTTAGTTTTGTTTGAAGAATGTGTATATTTTTTGCTTGTGGCCACATGTTTTATATTCTGTTTATCCTCCATGCCCCCAAGAGGGGTCAAAGGATTATTATTAAGTAGAAATTGAAACCCCCTCGTGGGGATACCAGGGGGTCTTCTGTATAAATAGTTCCCTCACCTTATGGAAGTTCTGTGCTTGTAAATTCCTCTAATCTGTCACTCACTTTGACTCTGGCCTTTTCTCTTTGCTTACTGTCATCTACAATCTTTCTGCCTTACCGGTCCATTCTCCTGCCTTTTTTCACGAAACACTTTCAAAAACATTTCCTCCAGCCGAAATCGGACTTGCTGGGCCTATGTCTTAGGCACATAACAGGGAACTGTCTGCGTGGTCGGAAAAGAAGAAGAAGAAATTGAAATAGAAATGATTTTTTGTCTATTTGTGTGTTCAGGGCTCCCAATCGTCCCGCAAAACAAGGAGTTCGAGAGACTCCACTTACAGTATAGAGGGTCCTAGAGGCGGCATAGAGGGTCTCAGTGACATTGCAAATGCTAAGAAGAAATTTTCTAGTGCATCCCTGGGACCCCCTGCACATTCTTTTATAGAAGAGAGTCCTTTAGAATTTTAGTGCTTCATAGACCCCCAAACGGGGGTCCCTGGGAGCCCTGGTGTTTGTGTGTGTGCCTGCCATTGGTGGTTTGTTTGTCTTGGGGCTCATGTGCAGTGCCTGTGCATAGCGCCCACCTACGAACTAGCCCTGCAGATAGGTGCAGTGGTCCAACAGATGGCTCAATTCATGGACAACCTCACCATCGCTTACGCTGTTCGCAACGAGAAAGGTGACTGCACCTTATGTTCATAATTCTATCAAAGATTCTAAAAGGGCAAGATGGACTACTTAAGAGTTAAGGCGAACCGGGCTGATAGAGTTATCGTTAGTGGGAACAGTACATCACACACAGTGGAGGCTATCTAAAACCTCAGACTGGAATTTGAATGGAGAATTCAACCGGCCTATCGACGTGTAAATGTGTACTGTTTTTAAGGGACATAACCAGTGTTTCTGTCCTCACTACTCATATAGGGAAAAGAGACAGGATGTTAGTCTTTTCTTTTCAGTGTCTTTGATTCTATGGAGGGATATTTGTTTCGTATCGTTTTTGTAGTGACATGGGCATGCTACCTGAAGGTGTTTATTTTGTATGGACATGGGCATGCTACCTGAAGGCGTTTATTTTGTATGGACATGGGCATGCTACCTGAAGGCGTTTGTTGAATTCAACTGACTACTGGCTTGCACTTGCATTGTTTTTCAGATTGTTAAGTGACTGATTACTTTGCTTTTGGCAGTGCTACGTCTTGAGTATTTTATGAGTATTTTTAGGAACAATCATGAAGTTCAAATTTTTTCTTTCTCTATGTATTTTCAGCGTTCAACCAAAATTTCTGTATATTGGATGATTTATGCAACTCACCATTTTGCTCTGCATTACTTTGCAGTTTTTAGAACATTGAAAATGCATTGCTTCTTTAGGACATCCAGTTAGATACTAACACTGGCTGGATTCATCATTTCTGTGTCTTAAATAAATACTGTGCGTGTGGTGAACAAGGTGGTGGTCACATAAACAGCTTCGTCTTCTTCTTCTGCGTTCCAGGGCCATAAGGCCACAATGGGTACGTATGTGTCTGTTTTCCAGTTTTCACTGGTGTCCTCGCTGCATTCAGCCGACACAGTACGATTTCGGAGGAGCTCAAAGGAGAAAACTATATGGAAGATATTTTTGGGGGAAAAAGGCAGGAGAATGGGCCAAAAGTCAGAAAGATAGCAGATGACACAAAGCAAGGAAAAGGGCAGAGTGAAAGAGAGAGACAGATTAGAAGAAGTTACAAGCACACAACTTCCAGGAGGTGGGAGAACTATTTGTATGGAAGACACCCCCCACCCTACCCCCGGTATCCCCATGGGGGGGGGGGGGGACATAAACAACTAATTTTGCTTGCTTTTAACGGGAAATGGATCCAGTGATGGAACCTGTCCTGAGTGGACAAAATCAATAAGTAGAAATGTATATTATGCATATGTTGGGCTATAAAGGCCATATGGACAATGTGTCCTGACTGAAGATTATCAATAGGTCAATTGTCCTGGACATGCAATTTCAATAGGACACCTAATAATAAGCCGAATGTCATGAAGTTAATTTTTGCATAAAATCAACCAAAAAAGATTTGTCATAAATCTGAGGCAAGTTTTGCCGGCAATTTAAATTACAAAATAATCATACGTTCTTGAAGTATTTGATTCCTACATGGGAATTGCTTGCCCCCTTGATTGCAAAAACAATAGGTCACAAATCCTCTTCAACTGTGACACAATAGGATGATTATCCTGACAGAAGCCAAGACAATAGGGCAATTGCAAAATTGATAGGTCAATGTCCTGAAAATCGTAAAAACGTGCAACACTGTGATGGTCTGCTGGTGGTGTGGTATGAGGTGTATCTGGTCATCAGGTGGCGAGTTTTGAGCTTTGGTCTTCTTGTTCGTCGTCTTCTGTGGTGGTGGCCAGCTTCTTTTTATAGAAGTAAATGCACACACTTTAGGGGGGTGACCAAAGAAAAAGAAGCAGAAGAGTCCATGTTATCATTCCATTTTACAATCATTCTGTAGTGGGCAGAAGGCCTGTGGAGGCCCATGTGGTGATAGGCACCCCAGGCACCGTACTGAACTGGGTCCAGCGAGGGAACCTGCCCTGGATGGACAAGACTGACTCTCCCATTAATATTATTTTCATTCAATTTTACAATCATTCTGTAGTGGGCAGAAGGCCTGTGGAGGCCCACGTGGTGATAGGCACCCCAGGCACCGTGCTGAACTGGGTCCAGCGAGGGAACCTGCCCCTGATGGACAAGGTCCGGTGCTTTGTGCTGGACGAAGCCGACGTCATGATCTCCATGCAGGGCCACAAGGACCAGTCTGTGCGCATACAGAGGTCGGTGTATCGGTATATCTGTTATCAATGGATGCACAGTCACGCACTTACACACGCACGCACGCACGTGTTTGAAACTATTTTTCTGCATACACCATTGACATTCTTCTTTCTGTTCTAAAATTTCCCCTTGAGTAAAATCTGGTAAGAGTATAAGTAACCATGTAATTGTTTTCAAAACAACTTGATACATTTATGATCAAATTGAATCAGTGATGTCCCAAGGCCCAGGTCATAGGCCATTGACCTATTTAAATTGAAAATGCCCTATTGTGTTCTCTCCTGTCAGGACAAATGTCTGATTCAATTTTTAACACTGGCACACTTTGTGTTATTGATTTCTGCAAGAACCGGGACATTGTCCTGTTGATTTCGTTTGTCTCATGACAGTTTGTCCTATCACTTTTTGATCCTTGGAACATCCCTATTGAATCTCTGGCTAGGAAAATATAGGTAGAAGCCACAAGCATCCTTGACAATGAGCAAGCTAAGTCGTACTCTGTCCACAGGCATCTAAGCAAGGATTGCCGTTGGTTTCTTTTGTCTCATGTCCTATCACTTTTTGATCCTTGGAACATCCCTGTTGAATCTCTGGCTAGGAAAATATACAACAAACAAACAACTACACGACAAGTGTAAAGTGACGTTATTTTATTCACAAGAGACAAAACAAAACTACAGTGTATGTTCCAGTGGCGTTGCAGTCTTTTTTTCTTTTTTTTTCTTTTGTAAAGGAAAATATAGTTAGAAACCACAAACATCCTTGACAATGAGCAAGTTAAGTCATACTCTTTGTCCACAGGCATCTAAGCAAGGACTGCCAGATGCTGCTGTTCTCAGCCACCTACGAGGACTCAGTGATGGACTTTGCCTGCAAGATCATCCCGGACCCCATCACCATCCGGCTGCGGCGGGAGGAGGAGTCGCTGAACAACATCAAGCAGTGCTACGTGCGCTGCCACAGCCTGGAGGAAAAGTATCGCGCCCTCTGCAACATCTACGGCAGCTTGTCCATCGGGCAGATGATGATCTTCTGCAGGGTACGTTGCTTTTGGGATTTTTATTTTTTTATTTTTTTACTGGCTGAATGAAAATGATGTCGATGAATTTTGAAAGAACAACAGGCTTTTAGACTTACAGTGAGTTCACAGCAAAGCAAAAGTATGAATTAACTGATCCGACGAGCTCAGCATTCAATTGTTGGCAATCTTTTACTTTAGACACCCCTCCCTACCCCCACACACACACCCCTCATGTTTACGGCAAGCAATTTCAAAGTCTGTTCCTTTCAGTTTTATGATGATAATCCTAGGCTGATGCCATCCCTATCCCTTTTCCCAGAATGGCAAAATGTTGCTCCTCACCCCCCGTGGGGATACCGGGGGGGTCTTCCGTACAAATAGTTCCCCCACCTTCTGGAAGCTCTGTGCTTGTAACTTCCTCAAATCTCTCTCTCTTTTTGACTCGGCCTTTTTTCCTTGTTTTGTTTCTTCTTCTATCTTTCTGACTTTTGGGCCCATTCTCCTGCCTTTTTTCTAACAAATATCTTCTTTATAGTTTTCTCCTTTGAGCTCCTCCTAAATCGGAATGTGTCGGCTGAATGCAGCGAGGAGACCAGTGAAAACTAGAAAACGGACACATACTGTACCCATTGCGGCCATATGGCCCAGGAACGCAGAAGAAGATCCTCATTGATAATTTTCAATGCGAAAATTTTAGGTAGGGGTGCTTAAAGTAGAAGATAACGGAATAATCTCTCGTTGTAGCTTATCATTATGTCAGTTCTTTCTCTATTATGTTTCTTTTTATGAGCAGAAGCGACAGACGGCCTCGTGGTTGGTGCAGCAGATGTGTGAGGACCACCATGCAGTGGCTCTGCTGAGCGGAGAGCTTGCAATAGAGCAGAGAGCGGACGTAATCAACCGCTTCCGCGAGGGAAAGGAGAAAGTGCTCGTCAGCACCAATGTGTCCGCTAGAGGTGAGTTGTAACCTTTTTTTTTTTGTTCATGTAAGATGTAATAACGTTTTTTTTAATCCCCTCTCTCCTCCGCCTTGGCTTTATCCTTTCATCGCCACTGTCGCCTCTTGGCACCACAATCCTTTAACACCCATGTCACTGAAAGGCATCAAATCGGGGTCTGGTATCCTATGACCTTATGTTCTTATGAGAGGTAAGGATAGGCCCTATTTTATGCATGTCACAGAGGAATCCTCAGTATTGCAAACAAAATATTTTCTGTACCCAGGTAATTAAGGGAATTTTTTAGCTGAAAAATATCTGGCGTTGAAAGGCTGTCAGACCAATTGACATAGGCTGGAACACCAAGGCTACAATTTTTTTAAATTATTATGCTATGGATAGTTATGCGGGGATTGTATTTAGCCATGACAAGCTCCTAGCATAACATCATCAAGTCTTCATAGTTATGCGAGGATTGTATTTAGCCATGACAAACTCCTAGCATAACATCATCGGAGTCTTCAAAATCCCCTGAAGACGGAATGTGGCTGCCCATGTGGCGGGGGTAATCAAAAACGGTCACACACGTAACGTTCTCATCCGTAGCTGATGCACTTGTACCATAGTGTTCAAGTGCCTCTGCTGTTGGGATGATCCCTGGACTCTTTGTATATGACAGTCGTGTGTTGCATACATTAAGTACCGGTAGTCATCATTATTATGTTAGTAAAAAAGGTGACATGTAAGTGAATAAGTAAGCAAACAAATATAAAGAATAGCAAATTACACATACAACCCCCCCCCCCCCCCCCCCCCCCCCCCCCCCCCCCTAAAAAATCAACCAAAACACACCGACAAACAAAACGGAAAATCCCTACCGCATGACAAGTTTTTAGTGTCTCATTCACTTAAAAGCAGCTGCACACGGACTCACATACTCATACATAGACGCATACGTTGCACACAGATGCAATAACATGCTGGATATTGGTTTGCTGGGAAAACAGTTTATTAGTAAAGAAAAGAAAAGTGACACTGAAACTCTTTCAAAGTGATTTATATAATTTCTATTAGTTTTTTTTTATCTCAGTGTATGTTCTATTAAGTTAGTGCGTGATCTCAGATAGACACTGTTCTAAGCACTTTGCAATCAACAGGGCCGGATCCAGGGGGGGGGGGGTTCCTGGTTTCCGGAACCCCCTCCCCACCTCTGCCTCTAGCATGTACCTTATACAAGGGGAAAAAAGTAAGAAAATGGCTCGATTTTGCCTTAATAATCACTAAATTGTAAATTTTTTCCGGGACCTTTGCCCCCTGGGCCCCCAGAAAGACACTACCCCTTAACTCACGACCTATGCAGCTCAGAACCCCCACGGACCCCCCCACCCCTCCTTCCAAATCACTTGGTCTGGCCCTGATCAGTGTCATAATGAGCTGGGTTATATTTTCCTGCAATATCAGAGCAATAGTGCGGAAAGCGGTATGGAAAAATGAGTGAGGCCAGTTTGAGAACTTTATCCCGTGGGTTGCAGCTTTCTTCTGAGGATGCGTAGCAATCACTGTGCGAGGCGAAAATGGTGTTTTACATCCTCTTGGTCTGAATCAGACACATATGGGACATTTGTAAATACAAATATGGTGGGAACAATACTGGAGGCAATGCCCGGAGGCAGTACGAAACCAGTAAAGTCCCGATTTTTTATTAATACAGATAGGTGTAGCGGTAACCACGCCTCGGTTAAACTTCATCGGCTATGGCACCGCTGATTTCTTCAGCAATCACTGTGCAAATGTCATAAGCCCTTTTATAACCTTTTTTTCCCAGGAATCGATGTGGTGACGGTGACGGTGGTGGTGAACTTTGACCTTCCTGTCACCATGGATATGGAGGCGGACTGCGAGACGTATCTGCATCGCATCGGCCGTGCTGGGCGCTTCGGCAAGCCAGGGTTTGCCATCAACATGGTGGACAGCGAACAGAGCATGGACATTCTGAGGACCATTGAGGACCATTTTGGTGAGTAGTGCTCTGCGCGTTGTGTTGTAGAGGCCTCTGATAATTGTCATCATCATCATCATCGTTATCATCATCATCATAGTTATACGGCAAGCCAGGGTTTGTCATCAACATGGTGGACAGCGAACAGAGCATGGACATTCTGAGGACCATTGAGGACCATTTTGGTGAGTAGTGCTCTGTGTGTTGTGTTGTAGAGGCCTCTGATAATTGTCATCATCATCATCATCATCGTCATCATCATCATAGTTATAAGGCAAGCCAGGCTTTGCCATCAACATGGTGGACAGTGAACAGAGCATGGACATTCTGAGGACCATTGAGGACCATTTTGGTGAGTAGTTCTCTGTGTGTTGTGTTGTAGAGGTCTCTGATAATTGTCATCATCATCATCATCATCATCGTCATCATCATCATCATAGTTATAAGGCAAGCCAGGGTTTGCCATCAACATGGTGGACAGTGAACAGAGCATGGACATTCTGAGGACCATTGAGGACCATTTTGGTGAGTAGTGCTCTGTGTGTTGTGTTGTAGAGGCCTCTGATAATTGTCATCATCATCATCATCATCATAGTTATAAGGCAAGCCAGGGTTTGCCATCAACATGGTGGACAGTGAACAGAGCATGGACATTCTGAGGACCATTGAGGACCATTTTGGTGAGTAGTGCTCTGTGTGTTGTGTTGTAGAGGTCTCTGATAATTGTCATCATCATCATCATCATCATCATCATCAGTAGAATCAGGATCGTAATAGTATTAGAGGCCTAAAACAAAGCTCTATTGTAAGTATGGTAGGAGTTTATGGGCAAGTCATTTGATTCTCTGAAAACCAACAGATCTGTTGTCCGGCTTTCCCAAAAGTTTCTTTACACTTATAGACAGTGAACAAACCATGTAAGTTTGAATGATTATTTGGAGTGACTTTGGTGATAATTAATATTTTTTAGAACCTTAAAATATAATACGGTATTTTGATTTTAAGACGCACCGCCCAAATTTAACACAAAATTCAGGTTTTGTTACTGTTGATTTTTTACTATATTATCAGTCACATTATAAGGCGCAGGGGTCTCAGTCTGGGGAAAAAGTATCGCCTTGTAGTCCGTAAAATACGGTAAACAACCTGGAGTTTTCACATGCACATGTTTCATATTATATTCACATGCAGGGCTCTTTGGCAAATTGAATTTGGGCTTTGGTTAGGTATTACTATGACAACAAGCACTCTTTCTTCTTCATTCAGCACTGTCAGTTGATACAGTCAAACCGTTCTACCCTTTGTTCTAGCATCGCTTTGATGACAAACCTATTACATACTCAAACTGGTTCATAACTTGTGAAACTATTCAACTAACAGGTGTAAAGTTTGAGTTTGAAGTAAATGTTCACAAGGAAAATAAAGGGTGTATTTCAAAGCTACAAATGCAGTTGACCAGTGTGACCTTAAAAAATTGAGTGAGTGTATTTTGAAGTTGTATGTGAAGCTGATCATCAGTCTTATCATTTTGTTCAGGTCGGAGAATAGAGACTTTGAACTATGAGGACCTGGATGCTGTTGGAAAATTGGACGAGTGAACAGCAAACAAAGACTGGTGAGATCTAGCGACTCATCACTTCATGCTGACCTTGTTACAAAACTGGACATGGCCAAAACTGGCTGCCAGACTGAATATGTTATGTCAGCAGTGAGGTCAATTGTTTCCTTTTTTTGCATTTCATTCTTTTTACTTGTTTTTACTAATATGCCTTTTTTTATAAGAAAAAATTATGCGTAGTTGCATAAACGATGGTTTTCAATGAAACAGCATTATCAAAAAAAAAGGTGTGATTGTAAAGGAACTTTTTTGTTTTTATTTGGTTTTCCTTGCAATAGCGATGAACACGAAGACAGTTGATAGTGTGTGTGAGAAATGTGTAACTTGCTCATAATGTAAGATTGTGTACAATTTGTTCATATGGGATGAGGGGGAAATAGTGGTCATAGTATGTGCAGTGATGTACCGAGAATCAAAAAGTGATTGGACAAACTGTCCTAAGACAAGAGAATTCAATAGGACAATGTCTAGGCTATTGCAGAAATCAATAAGACAAAGCGTGCCGGTGTTAAAAATTTAACCAGACATTTGTCCTGACAGGGGAGAAGACAATAAGGGCATTTTCATTTTTAATAGGCCAATGTCCTATGACCGGGGCCTCGGGACATCACTATGTGTGAAAGTGCGAGTCTGTTTTGCTGTTTTTCAAATATGATGATACCATACTGCGTAGTATGGTCATATTCTGCAGGTGGGTGTGTGCCCCTGTCTATGTGTCCCCAATTTTGTCTCTGTGTCCCCGTCTCAATGTTTCCGTCTTTATGTCTGTCTATATGTCCCGGTCTCTATGTGCCCCCATCTATAATGTCCCTAGCCCGAGGGGACACATACAGACTGAGACACATAGAGTCTGAGGCACTTAGAGATGGGGGCATACCATATTTTTCGGACCATTAGGCGCTTGTGTGTATAAGGCGAATAGGGCAATTTTCAAGAACATTCTGAAAACATTAAGGAGCCCTCGTTTATAAGGCGATACTGACCGCCATTATTGCTGTCATAAACGAGAGTTCCTGTTGTTATGTTTGGAATTTTCTTGGCGAAAACTGATAGAATTATAGCATTTTAAGCTCTACAACGATGCTTTTTACATCCAATAAAGGGTTATGGCATCTGTTGGACGTTATCTCGGACGATAATAGGGATTTTGTAGCATTTTAACATGAGTATTCGTCGTATCGGTAACTCACGACCACTTTCGATGTCTAGATTCACAGTAGACTGTACTGAGCACGGCAGTCATTGCCTCTCTTCTCACGATTTTGTTCACTAATAGGGCGCCCTCGTTTATTAGGCGCATAGGTCGAAATTGGAGAGAGAGAAAAATATCGCCTTATAACCCGAAAATTACGGTACATTAAGACGGGGGGGCACAATGAGGGTGACACTGAAATAGAGACGGGGCCGGGGGCATGTTGAATTGATCCTGTGGTTACAGTAGGATGATGTGTATTTTAGTCAGTATGTGGAAATGGTTCTGGTCCTCCCGATTTTGACTCCGTTTTGGAGCAAAATGTATGCGTGCCAGTCGCAGCATTAATTTGTGCCAGTTTTTGTTGTTGTAGTTACATTTTATATGTTCTTAAAAAATGTTGAAACTTACTTGAATGTTAGTGTTGACTTTCTTTTCCAGGTTGATTGTTACTTCACTTTGTCCTTTGTTCTTTGAGTATGAAGATTGGTTGATATCGTTTTGCTATATACCTGCTGTGGGTACATTTTGTAGAGGACAAAGGTAGCTGTGGCCGCTGCACATTTAGCATAGAAAGCTCAAAATGCAAAATTGCAAGATGATTTTTTTATGCTATTAAAAGATAAAGGTTTTCCAAGTTTGGACCTTCATTTTTACCTCACAAAACATTCCAGTATTTCAGGAACAAGACTTCCCAAGTTTATTATGCCCTCATTTCTACACAGAAATTTGTCATTAAAGTTACCTCACAAACAGGCAATATTGATTTGGAACAGTAATCCTTGGTAAAGCGTTCATCATCACATTTTTACAAACGACAAACTGTTGGCTTTAATTTGTTTCATGAGTTTATTCATTTTCTCAGTTTGATGAACACCAAGTTGAAAATATATGTTTGAAAATCAACCGTGTATTGAAGTTGTACCAAATGTGTAAAAAAGAAAAAGAAAAAAAGCTTGATACAGTTTATTAGTATTCTTTTTTATTACAAGATTACAAGGAAAAAGACTTCCCAAGTTTATTATGCCGTCATTTCTACACAGATATTTGTCATTAAAGTTACCTCACAAACAAAATTCATTCATCCAACCTATCTTTTGTTTACAAACACATCGCCTCATTGCCTTGGAGAAAGTATTTTTTAAGACGAAAATTTCTTCTTTTTTTTACTTCGCTTCTTTTCCCATCTTCACCTGTTTGTGTTAATGTGTAGCGTTGTGATGTTTTATAGTTCAGTTATTACAAGATATGGAAAGGGATCTGTAGGTGTTTGCGTGATATCTGAAAGATGAGGACACAATTGTGGAGGTGGGGTGGTGGTGAAAATGTCATAGATAATATTGCTTTGTTTTGGTTTCACAAAGTCAGGTAAAAAAACTATTTCTAATCCATCTCATCTGATATTTTAAACTCAACCTTACATGTTGATACACACAGTCTGTAGAACGTTTTCCAGGCTGCCTTGATCTGTTTATTTGTGCTTTGACCATTTGTTCTGTATAATATCTTGTGTAGTATAGCATCTTGTATAGAATTTCCCATTTTGACTGTTTACTTTTTTTCTTTCCTTTCCCCTGACCCCCCTGTTGTTTTACTTTTCCCAATGACCATTCTTCATTTTGTACATTGTTGAAAAAATGGAAATAACCGGGATGTGCCATTTGATTTTGCAAGTTACTGTTCCCAAACACATGTCAGTATTTTTTACACTGTTTTTGAACACTCACACAGTTCTACACATATGTTTGGATTCTGGACTACGTTTCTTTTGTTGTTGCCAGTATTAACACATGCTTACCCCAGATCTCATAATTATTGTAGCGATGTATTGCAACAAGAATTTGCCGGGTTTGAATTTTTGGGGGGTCTTTTTTAACTGAAAAGTTTTTTCGGTTGTATTTTCTGGTCAGTATTATTGACACTTACACATGATCCTTGAAACTCGTGTATGGCAATGAGGTTGTGTTGAATTTTTGAACTTTCGTTGTGGTTGTGTTTGCTTTTTATTAAAAAGTTGTTTTTAAGAGTTCCATTTCCTACCACTAGTATTAAACTCTTTTTTACAGTATCTGCAATAGAAGTATATTGCAATAATAAAAATACTGACTTTCAATTTTCTTTCTTTTTCTTGTATATTTTATAAACCAGAAAATATTTTTTTCAAGAGTTATATGGTATTGTGTTTGGAGAATGTTTTTGTTTTTGCTTTGTTTCCTATGCCAACAAAAAGTGTTCCAGGGATGCTTTCCTGCTAACGGTGTAGAGTGGCACAGTGGTAGCGCGTTCGCTTCGTGTCAAGTAAACCCGAGTTCGAACCTGGGTACAGGGGATTTTTTCCTCATTCTGCACTAGGCCTTAACGGTCTGAACGTGGAGTCTTTCGGATGAGACGATAAACCGAGGTCCCGTGTGCCCATGCACTTAGCATACGTTAAACCCAGTGGCAACGAAAAAGTTGTCATTTGGTAAAAATTTACCCTCCTCCCTCCCCATTTTCTTCCTCATCAGTCACACAAAAATCGCATGCAAATGGAAAAAAAAAAAGCGGTGGCGCGCCTCTGGCTGCAACGCGCTCTCCAGGTGGGCGCTATTTCCCCCTGTCTTTGGTTATATTTTATGATTGTGGCGGTACCATAGCCGATGAGGTTTAATCGAGGGCGTGGTTGCTGCTACACCTATCTGCATTGTTAAAAAATTGGGACTTTACTGGTGTTGCACTGCCTCCGGGCATTGCCTCCAGTATTGTTCCCACCATCTTTGTATCTACAAATGTCCCATATGTGTCTGTTCCAGACCGAGAGGACGTAAAACACCATTTTTCATTCATTCCCCTGTCTTTGGTGGGTCTATTACTGATGCAATAACTTCCCTGTATGAGGCAACATTTGTTTTAAATGACAAAGTGGACCTCAGAGAAAATAATTTGGTTATGGGCTTCGCACACTAGCATCAGGCGTCAATTGTTTCTCAGAGCAACGCCTTGACGCGTTGACGCCTGCATCACAGCACACATTGTAGCGAGGCAGTGGTGTTCTCACACACGACTCTTGTCGCTTCGCCTCTTGTCGCTCGAACTTCCTTATTTGGAAAGCAAGGAAAGATTACTCTAGCGTCAAACCTCCTAGAAACAACAGTATTTTTTTTTCTTCAATCTGAGTTATGGTCCTTCCGTCCGTTGTGATTGGCTAGTTTCACGATCTCTGCGATCTTGAGCATCAAAATTAGAGCCGCATCTATTCTCGAGCAACACAAAATCGCGCAGCTACGCATCAAAAATCCTGCTGCGCCGCGAATCTCTCACACGCAAGCGGCGCATCAAACTGCGCCTTGCAGCAAAAAATCGCTGCGATCTCGAGATCTTGACGCTAGTGTGTGAAGCCCTTTAGGTGGAGGTCTGCATTCTTCGACAGTATTGCTGTTTTACTTAACTCTTTCTACCCCATCCGTGCAGCCGCATTTATCTTCCCTGGCCCAGCTGTGCGGAGAGCTCTGAGCATAGCTATAAAAATGTTTAGAAAAATTGCTATAACTTTGAACAAAAAAACAGTAATATGGAAACTGTTTGTTCTTTATGAAATGATCGAAAGTAGAGCTTTCTACTTCACCTACATTCGCTAAAAGCTCGATACAATCGCTATTTTTGTCATTATAATAGTCTTAAATCAATCCAAATACAATTCTACTTGCCGTTTTATTACTCAGACATAATAAGTATCAACCCATGATCGAAAAAAATCAGTAAAAATCTGCTCTAAAATCTAAGCATGACCGGAAAGGAAGCGTCTGTAAACAGGCTAAGGCTATCAAAGTGACCAATTTGAGGATGAGAACCAAGCTAGACGCTTCAGTTTGAAGATGGGTTTGTATTACGAGTTAACTCGTAAACGGGCAGATATGGTTGGCGTGAGTTTACGAGTATACTCGTAAATGGGGTAGAATGAGCTAAAGACCCGCCAGATAATGTGTAAAAATCATGGGTTTCACGGGTTTTCCCTCTTATAGCTGGAAAGAAATCTTGTTTTGACAAGGTCTCACTACCATACAAATGCCCCCAAATTCAAAGCGATACATCATTTTAAAGAGCAGCCTCAATTTGAACATGGGGACATTTCTATATGGGTCACAGCTACCCAGAAAAAAACAAGGGACTTAATCGTGGCGCGTCAGTGTATCTTTAAGCAAAAAGAAATTCTTCTTACACTGTTGTTGACAGAAGACTGCTAAAAAATTCTCTGCACTTACCGTTAAAAAAACCCTGGACTATAAGACGCACCTGTATATAAGCCGCATCCCTTAAATTGACAGAATATTAGGTATTTATTCACATATAAGCCGCACCAGTTTATAAGCCGCAGAGAAAATGATATTCGCAAAAGGGTGTCAAAGTTAAAGCAAAAAGCAGTAGATTTTGCCTGCCTTATTACAGATAATGAACACATGTGCACATTCTCCTATTACAACATGAGCATGTGATACTCTTAAACACTTTAACCCTTTCACCGCCAATGTCGCATTTTTGCACCACAATGATTTAACACCCATGTCATTAAAACCCTTGAAATCAGGGTCTGTTGTTCAATGATATTGTGTTCCTAAAGTTGGGCAGTAAGGATTGACTCTGTTATAAATGTATCACAGAGAAATCCCATTTTATTGCAGACAAAATCTTTTCAGTAGCCAAGTAAGTTTAATGGACATTTTTGGCTCAAAGATGGCTGGCGGTGAAAGGGTTAAACATGGGCTTTGAATCAATTCATTGTCAAAACCAATTTTGAGAGCTCAAAAGAAGCTCAAAATAGAGTGGAAAAAGTGGCTGAAAACAAGTTTAATTATGCTGATAAATGTTGACTTGAAAGAAAAAATCCACAGATAAACAGCCGCATGGGCCAAATTTGATGAAAAAAGTAACGGCTTATAGTCTGCATTTTACGGTACTCAAATTGATGTTTTTATTTATGCCTTTCTCTAAGTAGCATTCTATCCCCCCCCCACCCCCTTTTTTTAACATCAAAAGGGCATTTGCCACGAGTGTTGGTTCTCTATACTAGACTACTAATTTGCCCGCACTCGTTCTGCCCGAGTTACGCTGACCTTTCGAATTTAACTCTAAATTCAACTCAGTGAAATTCAAGGTCGCCGGCACACGGCAAATGCCCTACTGGAGCACCACTCCCACTTTAACCCTATCCTATTTGATTAAAAAAAAATCACTTTACAGCAAGGGTGGGGAGGTGATAGGGCAGTGGTGGTGGTGGTAGTAGATGAAGGGTGGTGATGGTGGGACGGTATAATAATAAGAAAATAATACAGTCGAACCTCCCTTATAAGACCTTCATAAATCATCCCAAATGAGGTCTTATAAGGGTGGGGTCTTATAAGAGAGGTAATTTTAATACTTACAAAGAAAGCAATGTCTCAGAGAAGTAGGTCTTATGTGGGAGGGAGTCTTATAAGGGAGGTTCCACTGTACCGTGAAGAAATCTTGGTAAAACCAACAAGGGTCCAAGGGTAGGGAGCCAAGGAAGTCCCCAGTACAAAAGTAAAGTTTTCAGTCACATTGGGTGAGTGTTTGTTCAAGACACCTGCAGCCTGTTTGGGGAGGAGCCACGTTTCACATTGTGATTTCCTGTGGGGATACCAGGGGGGGGGGGGGGGGGTCTTTCGTACAAATAGTTCCCCCACCTTCTGGAAGTTCTGTGCTTGTAGCTTCCACTAATCTTTCACTCTCTTTGACTCTGCCTTTTCCCTTTGCTTTCTGTCATCCACTATCTTTCTGCCTTCAGTTTTGGTCCATTCCCTTGCCTTTTTAAAAACAAAAATCTTCCCAATTTTCTCCTTTCGGAGCTCCTCCGAAATCGGAATGTGTTGGCTGCATGCAGTGAAAACCAGACCTGGGAGACCATGCAGTGAAAACTGAAAACTGCACACATACGTACCTTACCCATTATGGTCGTAAGGCCTGGGAACACAGAAGAAGAAGAACATGATCCTGTTAGCGTAAGCTCTTGAGGACAAAGTCCCTGAAGACTGGATCTTCCCGTGGAATTTCACATTGTTTCCATGTTTGTATTTTGTTCAAGATTCTAATTGATATCTCGGTCTTGTATTTAAGCATACTCTTGCACATACTAGTACTATGTCATGTTTGTTCAAGATTCTAATTGATATCTCGGTTTTGTATTTAAGCATACTCTTGCACATACTACTAGTAGTCCCATATGGCTACGGCCGGGAGGACGTAAAGCTAAGTTTTCATAATACTAGTACTATGTCAGCACGCCATTTATGTTTCCACCTACTACTAATGTGAACTGCATGTTTTATGCAATTACAACAATCGTATGAAGACCTGTACAATGACTAAATAACGCGCTTCACGTCTAGGTCTACCACCTTGAATGGTGAACAGGCATGGTGAACAATCGTATAAAGACCTGTACAATGACTAAATAACGCGCATAACGTCTAGGTCTACCACCTTGAATGGTGAACCTGTACAATGACTAAATAACGCTCATAACGTCTAGGTCTACCACCTTGAATGGTGAACCTGTACAATGACTAAATAACGCGCATAACGTCTAGGTCTACCACCTTGAATGGTGAACAATCGTATAAAGACCTGTACAGTGACTAAATAACGCGCATAACGTCTAGGTCTACCACCTGGTGAACCTGTACAATGACTAAATAACGCGCATAACGTCTAGGTCTACCACCTTGAATGGTGAACCTGTACAATGACTAAATAACGCGCATAACGTCTAGGTCTACCACCTTGAATGGTGAACCTGTACAATGACTAAATAACGCTCATAACGTCTAGGTCTACCACCTTGAATGGTGAACCTGTACAATGACTAAATAACGCGCATAACGTCTAGGTCTACCACCTTGAATGGTGAACCTGTACAATGACTAAATAACGCGCATAACGTCTAGGTCTACCACCTTGAATGGTGAACCTGTACAATGACTAAATAACGCTCATAACGTCTAGGTCTACCACCTTGAATGGTGAACAGGCATGGTGAACAATCGTATAAAGACCTGTACAATGACTAAATAACGTGCATAACGTCTAGGTCTACCACCTTGACGTGGTGAACCTGTACAGTGACTAAATAACGCGCATAACGTCTAGGTCTACCACCTTGACGTGGTGAACCTGTACAATGACTAAATAACGTGGTTAACGTCTAGGTCTACCACCTTGAATGGTGAACAGGCATCAGTTGATGCCTCAATCACATGCTTAAGTTCAACTTCAACTAAATAGTGTCATGGTGTTAAAAAAAACACCCACAAAAAAACTTAATTGCATACACAGACTCCTAAATATTGTAACACGCCTCCCTGGCATGTGTAGGACACAATGAATCTGTCTTCCTCTCTTTCCCCCTCTCTCTCGAATTCGAGATAACATTAATTTGATAATGATTTTTTTAAACATGATTTACTTGTATTATATCATATAATTCATATGGAATCTTAACTGTATGCTTAGACCCCGCACTCCAATTTGACAACCCTCAAAAAGATGTTGACTGAAAAGAAATGTGGTTCTATAAATTAGCATTCCCTCCTCATGCTTCGAGTGGCTTTGTGATTAAAAGAAAAGGAAGGCAAAAGAGGGATGTGAAGAGATTAGGAGTGGTTCAGTTGTTGGCTGTAAAAAAAAGAAAAGATGATGGAGCAAGATTGAAAGAGTGAGGCTATAGGAGCCCCGCCACCCCCACCCCCACACACACCCGTGGGGATACCGGGGGGTCTTTCGTAGAAATAGTTTCCCCACCTTCTGGAAGTTCTGTGCTTGTAACTTCCTCTAATATGTCACTCTCTTTGACTCTGCCTTTCCCTTTGCTTACTGTCATCTACTATCTTTCTATCTTACTGGTCCATTCTCCTGCCTTTTTTTCTTCTATAAATTCTTTTTTAAAAAAAGATCTCTTGAGCCGAAGTCGGACATGCTGCATGGGCCTAACTATTTCTTAGTTAGGCGCATAACGGCAGCATGACGCATCTACGCTCATATGACAGGAAACTTACTGAGCCGGAACGAAGAAGAAGAAGGCTATAGGAGAGAAAGATGGAACGAGGTTTGTGAGACATAAAGAAATCTGGGCAAGCCAATTAGGGACCCAACACGGTTCTCCTCCAGCTATCTGAAGGGTCATGTCGGGGGCGAGGCAACAAGGTTAGGTCCTCAGTCACTGGGATTGTTTGTCCAAGACACGTGCGGCTCGTTCAGAGGAGACCAAGGGCTCAGCCCCACCCACCCCACCCCACCCCACCCTCCACACACTCTTTGTAGGTGATGTAGCATAACTCTACGCCCCCACCCCCTTTTCCGCCCACCCTTAATGGGACTGTTTAGGTGGAGTTATCATCCGTAGCCCTTGACACCAGAACACGTACGGTAACCTCGAGTGTCTTAAACAATGGACACGGATAGCGACATGTAAGTTAGCATAAACAGCCGATCATATTTATACTAATTAAGTTTGTTAACCGTAGTAAATGTTGGTAAAGCCAAAAAGGTAAAGGTGCGCCTCCCCCTCCTCCAATTATCGGTTCTTTCCATTTTGTCAGTCTTGCCTTTCTTACTGCAGATTGAGTACTTCATCCTCTATAGTTCGCTATATTTAACACTAACTTTCATCCATTTACATAATTAAACACATGCATTCAATAATAGTGGAAGACGGAAAAAACGCAATGAACCAGGACTGTGATCAATGCTCCGCGGCAGTTGTGTGTGTTGCACTACATAGGGGGGTCCTATTAGATAATGGCCTTTATCATGACTGCGATTAATTATTCAACAAAGATAATTGGCTCAAAACGTTGATAAGATGCAGCTTAAACCTTTCACCGCCAAAGTCGAATTTTAGCACCACAGTGATTTAACACCTATGTCACTGAAAGGCATCAAATTGGGGTCTATTATCCAAAGACATTATTGTCTTAGTTTTGGGAAGTAAGGGTAGACCTTGTTTTATATATGTCACAGAAGAATCCCCAACACTGCAGATGGTTCCTGTTCTCTACCCAGGTAAATTTAATGGAATTGTTTTGGCTGCCATATAGCTGGCGGTGAAAGGGTTAATGTTTGGTAAGAAAGGCAGGTGTGAAAATGTGGCAGATGAGATGAGAAATGTAAGGGGGGGGGGGGGGGGGGGCACATCTTTACCTCAGTTACCTAAGATGTTTAAGAAGCACTCACGACTGATTGTCGTACCAGGTGCAAGGGTGAAAGTAGTTCACCGCATGCTCCTGAAATCAGGATCGAGTGGAAAAGCTGATGGAAAGAGTCTTCAGAATTGGCCATCTTGTCGTCCGGATCCACGGACATATAAAATCAAACATTTCTGCCAACATTGATGGCAGATTGAAACAAGATGATCGACTGGTAATTCTAACGCCACCCCCACCACCAATCCTGCGCGCGCGCGCACACAGGCACACACACACACACACACACACACACACACACACATTGGGGATTCTTTTTAACCCGTTCACCGCCAGCCATATTTCAGCAAGAATTTCCATTAAATTTACCTGGGTAGAGAACTTGCTCCATCTGCAGTATTGGGGATTCTTCTGTGGCATATGTAAAATAAGGTCTATCCTTACTTCCCAAAAACTAAGACATAATAGGGACTTTGGATAGTAGACCCCAATTTTATGCCTTTTAGTGACATAGGTGTTAAATCACTGTGGTGCTAAATGTGGTCACCATTTCATCATTGGGAAGAGTCAGAGAACATTGAAACGTGTCATTTCAGGATTGAGAGAACGTTTCACTTTCACCCATGCAGGCGTTGTTCCACTGAGAGTGCTGTTTCTAAAATTATCAACATGAAACTTGCTCCGTCTTTCTCTCTGTCTTACTGTCTCTCGGAAACGTACATGCGCCCAAAATAGATCTTGCCTCTTATTTGACAAAGAGAAGTAAGCCTTTTTTTTTGTGTTGGCATTACTGATCATTTGTTTTTAACATAGTAGTATTCTCCCACCCTCTACCGCTCGCAGCGTATTTGTTTATGAAAAAGCTCGATAATCATTATTTTAATAATCATTTTATACACATGTAGGAATTTTACACCACCTCGGTATCCCCTCAATCTCTTTCCCCATAGTCTACAGACATTCCTCCCCTCTTTACCCGGCCAGAGGCCGAGGTATTGCGATCGGTTTGCTTCTTAATATTGTGGCGGTACCATAGCCGATGAGGTTTAACCGAGGCGTGGTTACTGCTACATCTGTATTGTTAAAAAATCGGGACTTTACTGGTGTTGCACTGCCTCCGGGCATTGCCTCCATTATTGTTCCCACCATCTTTGTATTTACAAATGTCCCTGATATGTGTCTGTTCCAGACCGAGAGGACGTGAAACACCATTTTTCATTCTCCTCTTCTTTTAGTGCCCCACATGGCCGAAAGGCCGCAGAGGGCGTAAAACCCTATTTCGTTCCTCTTCTATTATATATTTAATCTTACTCTTAATTGTGGCGGTATGAGGTTTAACCGAGGCGTGGTTACCACTACACCTATCTGTATTATTTTTTAAAATCGGGACTTTACTGGAGTTGCACTGCCTCCGGGCATTGCCTCCAGTATTGTTCCCACCATCTTTGTATCTACAAATGTCCCATATGTGTCTGTTCCAGACCGAGAGGACGTAAAACACCATTTTTCGTTCGTTTCGTTCCCCTCTTCTTTCATGCTTATACATCTGTATCAGGGACTTTCCTGGAGTTGCACTGCCTCCGGGCATTGCCTCCAGAATCGTTCCCACCATCTTTATATCTACTAATGTCCCATATGTGTCTGTTTCAGACCGGAGGACGTTAAACGGATTTTCATTCATCCTCTCTTCTTTTTTCTTCCTATCCTTATCTTTATTACTCAGAAATGTCTCATATAATATGTGCCTGTTCCAGGTAAGGCCGGAGGACGTTAAAGAGATTCTCCATTCAAGAATAGTACAAGCCTATAGACTGATCCCCCTTGGGGGCGACCAGAATCGCCCCCATCCCCTTTATTATTGTCGCAGAGTTTTTAGAGAGAGGGTGGCCGGGTACACCGTAGCCCAAGCACACAATGGGCCCCACACGTGCCTGTTGAGGCTGGGCCACCAAACACCGCTATTGTTCGCCTTCATCCCCTTCTAATCTGAGCCTGAAACGGGATGGAAACCGAACAGGTTCGGTTGGATGGCGATAATTATTATGAAGGAATAATGGTGGGTATAGGATTGGAGATCTCTTCCCCCCCCCCCCCCCCCCCCCCCCGTGGGGATACCGGGGGGGGGGGGGGGGGGGGTTGTCTCGTTTAAATCGTTCCCCCACCTTCTGGAAGTTCTGTGCTTGTAACGTCCTCTAATCTGTCACTCTCTTTGACTCTGCCTTTTCCTTTTGCTTTTTGCTTATTGTCATCTGCTATCTTTCTATCTTATTGGTCCATTCTCCTGCCTTTAAAAAAAAAAAAATTCTTACAAAGATCCCTTAAGCCGAAGTCGGACATGCTGGGCCTAACCGATTTCTTAGTTAGGCTCATAACGGCAGCATGACGCATCTGCGCTCATAATTGACAGGAAACTGTTTGAGCGAACGAAGAAGAAGAAGAAGAAGAAGGATTGGAGATGGGAAAAAAAGTAAAAAAAAAGTCGGAGGAAGAGAATAGAAGTGGAGGGGGAGGGAGATGAGAGAGACTCTGTGTGTGTGTGTGTGTGAGTGTGTGTGTGTGTGTGTGTGTGTGTGTGTGTGTGTGAAGGGGGGTGGGGGTGGGGGTGGGGCCGGTACTGGTCCTTGGGAGATGCGGAGCAGATAACGAGAAATCTGACACCTTCCTTGATCACAGTCCTGACCCGTGTAATACCCACCCACACCTTTCTTTGAGATCAGTAGAGGTGGGTTTTGGGTGGGGTTTTATTTTATTTTACTGAGGACAACGAATGACAAGGTGGGAGGGAAAAAACATACCAGAAAACAAGACGACAAAGCCCTATAAACGTATTCCCAGGTTTTTTTTTAAAACGAACTAATGAGCAACTTAGGACGCGCATTTTATCGCCAGGGGGCAATCAAACCAGTAGGGGCTTAGCGCGTGATATTCTTAGTATTCTTAGTGAGAGAGAGAGAGAGAAAGAGAGAGAGAGAGAGAGAGAGAGAGAGAGAGAGTTCGTATGATGGCAAACCACACATCACCACAGGTTCTTCTTCCAAGGACACACACACACACACATACACACACATACACACACACGCGCGCGCACGCACACGCACGCACGCGCATACACACACACACAGATAGAGAGAGAGAGAGAGAGAGAGAGAGAGTTCTGTCCTTGCTTCTTCCCCTAAATCCTATAATCCCCTGGTAGTATAAGCTATATACCCTATCCTTCT
>CM065686.1:37969528-38004528 GCA_017654935.2 Phymorhynchus buccinoides
GTGTGTGTGTGTGTGTGGTGTGTGTGTGTGTGTCAGTGTGTGTGTGTGCGTGCGTGCGTGTGCGTGTACGTGTACGTGTGTGTGTGTGTGTGTTGTGTGTGTGTGTGTGTGTTGTGTGTGTGTGTGTGTGTGTGTGTGTGTCAGTGTGTGTGTGTGTGTGTGTGTGTGTGTGTGTGCCGTGTGCCGTGTGTGTGTGTGTGTGTGTGTCAGTGTGTGTGTGTGTGTGTGTGTGTGTGTGTGTGTGTGTGTCAGTTTGAATGCGATTTGTGGTCTACTGATTAGGCCTATCTTAAATTGCTAGAGCCGATTGGCTTTTAGTGCTGCAGCCTTAGGAACTGGTTGGCTTTAGCCATTGGCGCGGGCTTTCTCGAACCCTCACTGTCCTTTAAAATCATTGTGGCTTCAAGGTACAAGATAAACATAGGAGACGCGTTTCTCAGTCTCTTCCGCCCTCTCCCCCCCCCACCCCCACCCCCCCCCCCCCCCCCCCCCCCCTCTTCAGTTCCACCCCTCCAACACACGGGCACCACAATACACTCCCATCCGCCGATCGCGCTTTAATTTGAGAATGTTGGTAGAGCCTACTATTGGACTATGGAATAAAAACACTGTTTTTTAGTCCCCGAGCCGAAGGTTCGGGGAGCTATTGTTTTTGTCATGGTCCGTCCGTCCGTCCGGTGTCCGTCCGTCCGTCCGGTGCCGTCCGTCCGTCCGTCCGGCGTGCTTCCGTCCGTCCGTCCGGCTATTCGTCCGTTTTTCTCACAAACTATTTAGTCTATCATCATCAAATTTGGTATACTAGTTTGCCAAGATGCAAGCTATCCACTGATGTATTTAGTTTTACATTAAAGTCAAAGGTCGCGCCAGTTACGGGGTTCAAACCCCGACAAACATGATCGCTAATATCCAGTTTTTGCATGTATTTTAATGCAGTTTTGTGTTTTTTCACAAACCATTCTTGATATGGTCTAATTATTCCACCGATGTGTTTAGTTTTACACTAAGGTCAAGGTCGCGCCAGTTACGGGGTTCAAACCCCGAAACACATAATCGCTAATATCTCGCGAAGTTTTGCATGTATTTTAATGCAGTTTTTTTCACAAGATTTCTTGATGAATGGTCTATAACACAGTTGTCATGAATTTTTCTGTGCCGGCGCGCGTGTGCGCATGATCGCGCGCGCTCAAATCACGGGTCCGAACCCCAAGGCTATATATAAAAAAACTATTCAGTTACGTGCTGTTTTGATGCCTTTTTATGTAGTTACGTGCTGTTTTGATGCGTCTTTATGCGTGTGTACAGCCGACACATTCCGATTTCGGAGTACCTCGGCGATGCTGCGAGGGGACTTTGCAGCCGCTCGGCGTTGCACTTGCTGTTCTTTGTGTTTTGCCTAGATTTTAGCCAGATTTTGTGTTCTTTGACACTGTTCTTCTTTATCGTTCTTAGGGAGACGCCAAGGGGCGTAATTTTAGGCGTGTGACAGCATCACGATACAACTGTCCTTAGAAGCTAGGAAACCACCATAGCCTACCTAATTATTGCGACCAAGAAAGATCAGATAATTTGCAGCGTAAACTTACTCCACTGAAGATGGCCTGCCATTAGCGTCTCTTTCTTCTACCACCCCCCTCTCCCCTCATTTCTTTTGCATAGCTTTTTTTATTTTAATGTTTCCCTTTTATTTAGGTCCATTTTCGTTTCTTGGCAATTTTCTGTCCGGTCCGCGGCGGCGGCACGGCATTCCTTGTTGGAACGTGCAGTTTAACCATCAATAAGCACGGGCGAAGAGGGGTATACTTATCTATATATCCACGCCGTGTGTTTATGCTTGTTTCATTACCGCGTTTACCCGCACGCGAGAGCCCTTAAGTCCCCACCCTTTAACCAAGCAACAAGCGTCACAATAAGCACTGGTGACAGCCTTGTAAAACAGGTGATGATTTATCTTATTCTGATTGTGTGGGCGAAAATGGCGGGTAAAGTTGTTTTTAGAGAAAGGTAGAATTAGTGTAATTTCTACTCCGCCCGCGTGGCGCTTGCTCCTGTTGCGACATACACTGGAGTTATGTTAATGGCGATGCTCAAGTGAATGCATTGTTCTCTAATGGGTAACGCTTTCAACGTAAGCCAGTTTAAAGAGACCTTGCTTTCAACGCTGTTTGAGTTAAGTATAGGCCTTAGAAGTCAATGTTCGGTTGAGTTTGGTTTTTAGATCAGATTCAATTTATGGATCCACCACTATTAACAGTGGCATTTTAAGCTATAAAGCGTTTTCAAGCCACATTTTTGTACAGTGCATGGAGGGTTGGTAGTGTTTTGTGGTATAATTTGTTCATAATTATATTCCACTTCGGTGTGTGTGCCACAGGCATCCAATATTGGATCCACTGCCAACTCTTTATGCACTGACTTTCCAGCTCTTTACATGTTGGGTTCAGGGAGTAGCTACACTACTAGGTTTACTTGCATCCCTTTAATTAGAGGATCACTTCAGTGGTCGGCTCTTTCTACCCACATGTATTACATTTTTCAAATCGCAATTTCCGCATTTTAATAACTTATCCATTTTACCCAAAATGTTCTTCATTTTTCTCTTCACCTTGTGCTGGTTTGCTTAAATTGTGGACTTTTCGGCCTAGTGCAGAGAGGACACCATTCTTTTATTAGAAATGTCTTCCTGTTGGGGTTGATCCACAAGATAGTGTTTGTTAGCAGATATACATACTGACGAGAATTCCATAATTCGAAAGAGATCTCTCTATGTACCATGCTCATACACTATCTGTCCCCCATTGGGACAAAAAGTAAACCAGCACAATCTTTTACTTTTATTTTATTCTTTTCAAAGTATACACAGTTAGTGGTGTTTGTGGTTTATTTGATCAAATATATAAATCTTGTCTTCTGTATAATTCTGGTAATAGTTTTAACCAAGGTGCAACAAACTCTACTACATCATATTGTTTAAATAAATCAACACCACAGTGCAACACACTACGAAGTATGAACTAGAATCAATACACTATCTTCTTACATTGTAAGAACAAATGCAATATCACTAATTTAGATAACAGGCCTATACACTATATATACCCCCCCCCCCCCCTCCTTTTTTTAAATTTTACACTTTTAAGTATATGAGGCCACTGGTAGACTTACAGATTTACTTACAGAAGTCAAAGTATACTGCACATTCCCATAAAGAGTTACATCAAATCGTTGTGAAAATACTATACAAGTGTTACAGAACATCAAACAAAAGGCGCTCAAACAAAAATTGCATATCCACTTGTCTTGCTTAAGAATGTAAGATAGTTAATTCCATCACATTGACTCAACACATGTACGTACACTTCTTTATACACATTTGTGTTGCATTACAAAGAAATAGTGTACTCTTCCTGAGTGTTTGAACTGCAGAGTAACGACGCTGATCTTGGCATGCAGGTACTTTGGCGTATGCCCGTTCTGATGGTGGCATACTGATCAAGGTCAAGGTCACGGTCCGGGAGATCGTAGGCCTTGAAAGTGGTACGGGTCTACAAATTGGGTTTTCAGCCATATTTTCCACATTTGTACTTAACAGAAGCGCTTCATATTGTGTCTGGCACTGTATACCCTAGAGTAGAAAACACCCGAGCATAAATTATCGCCATGCTGACCTTGACCTTGAAAACCGAAATTTCCTTCTTTGCGCTATATATTATTGTCCAAGCTGTATCTCGTGAACTACAAGACATAAGCTCTTCAAATGTTGTGTCAGGATGTGGATGAATGAAAATGTGTTTAACGTCCTCCAGAGAGAGAGAGAGAGAGGGGGGGGGGAGAGAGACAGACAGACAGACAGACAAAGACACACACAAAGAAAGACAGACAGAGAGACATAGACAGAGAGCAAAGAGGACAACTGCTGTTCCAGTTGGATGAATGAAAATTTGTTTAACGTCCTCCACCCCGGAGCAGGCACAGAGAGGGAGAGAGAGAGAGACAGATAGACAGACAGAGAGAGAGAGACAGACAGAGAGAGAGAGAGGCATACAGATACATGAGACACATAGAGAGAGATAGACAAAGACAGAGAGAGAGAGAGAGAGACAGAGAGAGAGAGAGAGAGAGAGAGAGAGAGAGAGAGAGAGAGAGAGACAGACAGACAGACAGAGAGACAGAGAGACAGAGAGACAGAGACAGACAGCGAGACATAGGCCCTACAGACAAAGGCAGAGAGAGAGAGAGAGGGGGGGGGGACAG
Source organism: Phymorhynchus buccinoides (assembly GCA_017654935.2). Classification (NCBI taxonomy): domain Eukaryota; kingdom Metazoa; phylum Mollusca; class Gastropoda; order Neogastropoda; family Raphitomidae; genus Phymorhynchus; species Phymorhynchus buccinoides. The sequence goes on from CM065686.1 coordinate 37,973,780, forward strand.
AGACAGAAAGCGAGAGAGAGACAGACAGACAGACAAACATACACAGAGAGCCCACCCAGAGGAAAGCAGCGACAGAAGATGATCAAAGCAACCGTAAGACCACTCGACCATTACGGCAGACACACAACAGGGCAACGGGCAACGTTCCGTTTTACGACAGAACCCCCCCCCCCCCCCCCTATTAAGGCCCTTGGGACACGGGGAAAAGAAAACAATAAAACTTTAAACAAACTCCCCCGATTCTCTTGGCTCTCCCGATTCTCTTGAAAACTCTCTCTCTCTCAAATAAATAAACTCATACTCAGCACATAATTTCTCTCTCTCTCTCTCTCTCTCTCTCTCTCTCTCTCTCTCTCTCTCTCTCTCTCTTTGTATAATCTTTGTACGGAAAAAAACCAAACAACTCTTTTTATTAACATCCTTGGGACAAACAGAAAAGAACAACAAACAAACAAACAAACAAGGGCGTCGCCGAGCGGCAGACATGTCCGTCACCACCAATGCCACGCACTTGCGACACGCTGTAGCATAATTGTCCGTCACCGTAGGTGATGGGAGTTTGCAGTGGTCTGGTTTGTATTTTTGTTTTTGTCCGTCACCATAGGTGATCGGACTTTGTGGTCGTCTGGTTTGTATTTGTCCGTCAAAATAGGTGATCGGACTTTGCATGGGCTGGTTTGTATTTTTTTGTTTTTTTTGTTTGTTTGTTTTTCTGTCTGTCCCAAGGATATCTCCCGAACTGCTTGACCGAATCGCGTCAAATTTTGTCTGCTGGTGTGTCACCATGAGAGGAAGGCATCCGCGCAAAATGTTTCGCCGTCGTGACCTTGACCTTGGCTTACGACCTTGAAAACCGAAAATCTTTAAGGGGCCATAACTCCCACACCGTTGATGTTAGAGTCTTCAAATTTGGCATGTAGGTACTTTGGCTTATGCCCGTTCTGATGGTGGCATACCGATCAAGGTCAACGTCACGGTCCAGGAGATCGGTAGGCCTTGAATGTGGTAGGTGTCTACAAACTGGGTTTTAAGCTTTATTTTCCACATTTGTGCTTGACAGAAGCGCTTCAGATTGCATGTGGTACTGTATACCCTAGAGTAGAAAACATCCCAGCATAAATTATCGCCATGCTGACCTTGGCCTTGAAGTTTGACCTTGAAAACCGAAATTTCCTTCTTTGCGCTATGTATTTCTTCTTCAAGCTGTATCTCGTGAACTAGGAGACAGAATCCCTTGCAATTTTGTGTCAGGATGTGACACTCGACGGGGTGTCGCAAGTGCGTGGCATTGCTGGTGACGGACATGTCTGCCGCTCGTTTAGGTCCATTTTCGTTTCTTGTCAATTTTCTGTCCGGTCCGCGGCGGCGGCATTCCTTGTTGGAACGTGCAGTTTAACCATCAATAAGCACGGGCGAAGAGGGGTATACTTATCTATATATCCACACCGTGTGTTTATGCTTGTTTCATTACCGTGACTACCCACACGCGAGAGCCCTTAAGTCCTCACCCTTTAACCAAGCAACAAGCGTCACAATAAGCACTGGTGACAGCCTTGTAAAACAGGTGATGATTTATCTTATTCTGATTGTGTGGGCGAAAATGGCGGGTAAAGTTGTTTTTAGAGAAAGGTAGAATTAGTGTAATTTCTACTCCGCCCGCGTGGCGCTTGCTCCTGTTGCGACATACACTGGAGTTATGTTAATGGCGATGCTCAAGTGAATGCATTGTTCTCTAATGGGTAACGCTTTCAACGTAAGCCAGTTTAAAGAGACCTTGCTTTCAACGCTGTTTGAGTTAAGTATAGGCCTTAGAAGTCAATGTTCGGTTGAGTTTGGTTTTTAGATAAGATTCAATTTCAGTTAACTGGAGACGGACGCGCGTCACCAAGGACACTCAAAGATCACTCAAAGACGCTGATGCACGGGTCGTGGTCACAAAGCCAGAGAGAGAGAGAGAGAGGAGAGGGAGAGAGAGAGAGGGAGAGCGACAGAAGAGAGAGGGAGAGAGAGAGAGAGAGAGAGCGAGAGAGAGAGAGAGAGAGAGAGAGAGAGAGAGAGAGAGAGAGAGAGAGAGAGAGAGAGAGAGAGAGAGAGAGGAGCGAGACAGAGAGAGAGAGAGAGAGAGAGAGAGAGAGAGAGAGAGAGAGAGAGAGAGAGAGAGAGAGAGAGAGAGAGAGAGACAGAGAGAGATTATTCTGTAGTGAGGCACTGGGAAATGGACACGGAAAAAGGAATCTTTCTGAAAATGGGTTACCGTACATGATGGAAACGACTTGGGTTTCGGTAGCGTTGGGGAAGGTCCCCAAAGGCCAACTAACCCCCCTGGCTGCATCTCAAAGAGCCAGTACGAGCATAAAGGCTTCCCATAGTCTGGTGTGATTGACGTAGTCATTCTATTCTGCATGCCCAGGCCTAAATGGTAAAGTACGTATCACATATACTGATGTGTCCGTTTTTGGGGGGGTTTCACGGGTCTCCCCGCTGCATTCAGTCGTGATGATCCACACAAGACTAAGCCGTACTGTATTTTTTTTAAAAATTACTGTAAAGAATAGTTTTACGATTGTTCCAACTTTCAGCTAAATGTCGAACGAGCAACAAGGCGTGTTCTACAAAATAACACGATTGAGATACAGTTTGGGTATCGCGAACACTGATTGGTACATGAGCTTCAGCGACGAAGCGTTGCCTTAGGGTCGGTGTACATCTCCAGTGATCGCGCTAGGAATGTTGAAAACCAGTCCCATCAGCAACCTAGGCCCCCAACAATGTAGTCAAAATCAGTCCCAGGGAAACAAAAACCAGTGAAAACCACAATAGCAAAATCTGTTAACACAGTTTATCAGTCCTAATGAAATCTATCAGTCAATGGGACTAAACGGGTCAAACATGTTTCAGTATTATTAGTTTTGCCACCTATTATTTTACTGTAGGTACACAGTCAAAGATCACTATCTCGTGTGCTGGCCAATAGAAATGTTTTGCGTTTAAAAAAATTTTCACAAATGCTGCCATGTCATTCACATAGAGTTTTGCGACGAGAAACATTCTGATCTAGCTGCTCGACATTTTGTTTGAGTTTTGAAAAAACTCTACCAAAAGAAGCTAGCTGCTTGTGTTATAACCTGTCAGCGAGTCAAAAGCAACGAGGCGTGGTGCCATTTGTCAAACGATTGTCAAAAGATGCTAGATGTAGTTCCTACTATACTGATGGCGCACCGAGCCAAGTGTCCGTATTTAGCGTCATTTTCACGAGGTCTAGATGCTGAATACAGCGCGCGTGTGTGTGTGTGTGTGTGTGTGTGTGTGTGTGTGTGTGTGTGTGCGTGCGTGCGTGCGTGCGTGCGTGTGCGCGCGCGTGTGTGTGTGTGTGCGTGTGTGTGCGTGTGTGCGTGTGCATTACGTTCAGTGTTGTGTGTCTGTGTGTCCAGATCACTGTACAAGCTTAGTATGCATAGAGATGTAGATGTTTAGACCTATCTTTGCAAATCTGTCCTGTCAGGCACCCTCTCGCTTTCGAGTGTGAGTGCACGCATTGATATGTTATCTTCTGTTTTGAATAGAGTCTTTGATGAGTTATGAATGTTCAACGTGTGTGTGCGCTTCGATCTGATTTTTATCAGGGAGATTTAGATCATATAGAGCGGCTACTTTTGTGTGTGTGTGTGTGTGTGTGTGTGTGTGTGTGTGTGTGTGTGTATGTGTATGTGTGTGTGTGTTGTTTCATATTCTGTTTATCCTCCATGCCCCCAAGAGGGGTCAAAGGATTATTATTAAATTGAAATTGAATTGAAAAGTGTGTGTGTGTGTGTGTGTGTGTGTGTAACGTGTGTGTGTGTGTCACGTGTGTGTGATTGCGTGTGTGTGTGCGCGCGCGCGCGTGTGTGTGGTGTGTGTTCCCGCGTGTGTGTGACACTGACAACTTATTATGCATAGATGTAGATTTTAGGCCGAGTCTATCTTTGCAATCTGGCCTTAGCATCTGTCCATGCATGGGCGCTCGAGCGAGTGTGGGTGCACGTATTGATATGTTGTACAATATCTGTTTGGAGAGAGAGAGAGAGAGAGAGAGAGAGAGAGAGAGAGAGAGAGAGAGAGAGGAGAGAGAGAGAGAGAGAGAGAGAGAGAGAGGGGGGGAGAGATGAGAGAGAGAGAGAGAGAGAGAGGAATGGACGGAGTAGGGGGGCAAGGGAGGGGGAGAGATCAAGTTTACATTTTGTGTACCATGCATCCGTTGGCGCGCGCGTATGGGATGTGTGCGTGCACGTACACACATTCGTGCTTTGCTTTTTTTTCCTCATTGTGATCCGCACATAACCTGATAGTGTGTGTGACTGTTGTTTTTCTGCACACATTGTATTGTATTGTATTGTATTGTATTGTATGTATGTATTGTATTGATTGATTGTATTGTATTGATTGTATTGTAGAGTATTGTAGAGAGAGAGTATTGTATTGTATTGTAGATGCAGAGAGACAAACTCAGTTAGCATTAACTTTATGAGATTGTTCTGAGGTTCACAACGACAGACATTGGACATAGTGCAAGATGTGCTATAGAAACACACAAAAAGTCATTTCATATTCACATTTCAAACATTTTATTATAGTCATTTTTGTTTTGTTTTCTTTAAAGCATCACTATGATATAAATCTTTGCATGCATTTCAACATACATGGTAAAAACAAGGTGGGTGGGTTATAAGTTGTGACGTAAATGTAGTTATCTCTCTCTCGTTTCGTGTTGTTCCTTACATTAGTGTGTTATTTTTCATTTTTGCTCAGGTTTTTAACTCCTTTGTGAAGCACACACACACACACACACACACAGAACAACGCTATTACAAATGCACACACATTACAGTGACATTAGCAAAATGGAAGCTCTAATGTAGAATGTAACGTTCTCCAAGCCAACAACGTCAACAATTACCCCAAAGTAATTAATGTAAGAAGAACATTGTGTAACATATGTATAAAACAATTTTGGTCCCAACTCCTATGAGAGAGAGTAACAGACAGAGAAGGAACGATAGGAGTGTCTCTCACAAGACGTTCAATGATGCACAATGCTCATTTCCAAATATGGAATACAGACACACATTCCGTGACAATGTCGGTTTTCAGCGAAACTTTAGAATGTGTATCTTTTAACCATTCAATCTGAAATTAAACTGATTCTAGCCCTAACCCTAACCCTAACCAAAACCATCAAATACACAAAAAATAAAACTTTACTAAAAATTGAGTGTTCCATGTTTGGAGATGACCAAGTGCAGTCTTGAATGCCTAGTCTCTCTCTCTCTCTCTCTCTCTCTCTCTCTCTCTCTCTCTCTCTCTCTCTCTCTCTCTCTCTCTCTCTCTCTCTCTCTCTCTCTCTCTCTCTCTCTCTCTCTCTCTCTCTCTCTCAGAGGAATACACGTGATTGTTAACAGCGTGAATGACGAGAATAATGGCACTGGTTAGTTATATCAATAGTACAGCTAACAATCCGATCAGATTTGAAGGGGAAAAAAACACCACTCCGAAATTCAATTCATTTTGATCGATGTTATCAATTCAAAGACTGAGATTAACAATTTTAACAATTGGTTGCAAACAAAAGTTATTTTAACAAAAGAGGAAAAAAAAGAATAATTTTCAATCCATCATTAGCTGGATGTCCGCTTTCCAATGGTTTATTTCACATGCTGATAATACCTTTCTAATCTAAAACAAGGAATAATAAGAATAATTAAAATCAGAAGAATAAGGGCCTAGGGGGTATCAAACCCATTTATTTATTTATCACTGTATTTGGGCAATATGATAAATTCTATCTACATAAATTTCTTATCTATATTAATATAAACTTCTTATATATATAATTATAAATCTTGTCTTCTATGTAATTCTGGTAATAGTTTTAATCAAGGTGCAACAAACTCTACTACATCATATTGTTTAAATAGATCAACACCACAGTGCAACACACTATGAAGTATGAAGTAGAATCAATACACTATCTCTTCTTACATTGTAAGAACAAATGCAATATCACTAATTTAGATAACAGGCCTATACACTATATATACCCCCCCTCCCAAATTTTCTTTTTACACTTTTAAGTATATGAGGCCACTGGTAGACTTACAGATTTTCTTACAGAAGTCAAAGTATACTGCACATTCCCATAAAGAGCTACATCAAATCGTTGTGAAAATACTATACAAGTGCTACAGAACATCAAACAAAAAGCTCAAAAAAACATTGCATAGAATGATAAAACAATCCACTTGTCTTGCTTAAGAATGTAAGATAGTTGATTCCATCACATTGACTCAACACAAGTACTCGCATGAACACACACACACACACACACACACACACACACACACACACACACACACACACACACACTTCTTTAAACACATTTGTGTTGCATTACAAAGAAATATGTGTATTTTTCCTGAGTGTTTGAACTGCAGAGTAACGATGCTGATCTCCACTCAAAAGTCATATCCTTTCTTTCCCATTTCTCTAACCCTGTTTGATGCAGTTTTTTCCCCCACAATAGCACCCCCCCCCCCCCCCCCCTTCCTCTGCACAGGGCATCAGTTATGTTAGTCTTCTCGTTATCACAAAAAAAAGTCCCAGCAGTTCAGTTCAGTTTTAGGCAAAGGGAGATCACCACAATAAAAGACCAAATCAAGGGAAACAAATCACCATGGTCGCCACAACTTGTCATCAGCAAGAGCCGCAGCAGGTCCAGATGCCGACATAGCGGGGCATTCGCACGCGGCCTTGACTTTGGACATCTGCCGGAGGTCGACAGGCAGACAGGCGGAATTCAAGGGGGACATTTCCGTCTTCACTGGCGACACGGCCTCGTAACGAGGGGTCGGCGGAGGGGTGACGAAAGCAGCCAGAGCAGCAGCATTGGGGTGGGGCTGAGAGGAGGGGAGGTTGACGGAGTACAGGGGCACGGCACCCACGCTGATAGTGTCCGAGACAGCACCCCGGGGCATGGTAATGTCTACTCCGTTGCCCACGTACACCGCCACGGTGCCAGCGCCGCTAGGCACCAGCTTGTAGGCAGCGGTGGGAAGAGCTGAAGACACGGGAGGCGGGGAAACCACGGGAGTGCCCGCCGAAACTGTGGACATGGGCAAAGATGTGAGCGGGGTCGCCGAGGCCGAAACCGGAGAGGATGAAGTCTGGTGGCAATCTTGGGATGAGGAAGAGGACGATGAGGTAGAGGAGGAAGAGGAAGGGCGGAGAGGGGAAGCGTGGTGGGTGTAACCTCCCCCTCCCAGGGGCACGACCAGCGGGGGACTTTGAGACACGGCCGCCGTGTGCATGATCACGGAAGGGGCCACAGCAGACGTCACGTTATGACTGACCATCGGTTGCTGCTGAGGAGGCGGGATCTGAACGTGGAGAGGCTTCATGTGATGAGGGTTCAGGTGATGGGGGTGCATGGCGGAGGGGGCTTCGATGTGGTGGTGGTGCGCCACGGGGCTGTTGACCTGGTGAAGGACACCGGCCAGGTGGCAGACCACCTTCTCCTTGACCTGCTCGTTGACTTCCCTCACAGAGCCCATGTAGCGCATCACCTCCTTGGCGCATTCGTTGAAGCCCGCGCGGTACTTGCTCAACACATCCGGGGGGGACCCCCCTGCTCCTCCTCCACCACCCACCATCCCCAGGGCCATGCAGCCCGCAGCCTGCTGGCGTTGAAGGGCCCGTAGGTGTTTGACCGTCAGCTCCAGGATGTCGGCCTTCTCCAGTTTGGAGAACTGGGAACTCTGTTGAAACAGAAACAAATAATAGAATAAGAGAGGGTTAGAATAGATTGTAAATGATGGATCATTGGATGGCAGCGTTTACCTTATTGTTAATTTCATTTGTAAATCATTAAGCATGGTATTGGTGATGTGGAAGGGGGTGGTAAAACATGGACAATGGAAGAGAAGAGAGAGAGAGAGAGAGAGAGAGAGAGAGAGAGAGAGAGAGAGAGAGAGAGAGAGAGAGAGAGAGAGAGAGGTGGGGAGGGGTAAACATGGGTACATGGGTTTGTCTGGACCAGAGAGGGCTTTAGAAAGAGAGCTAAAGAAAGAGAGTAAGCCCTAAGGCCTAAGGACGAAAACAAAGAAGAAGAGAGTAGAGTAGAAGGGGTGGGAGTGTAGAGTGCTCATGGGAAGGGTTATTGTCGAATTGACAAGAAAACTGGAGAAGTAAAACAATCAAGAAGACCAAAAAGCATTGAATAGAAGGAAAAGAACACCGAAAACAAGGGCCAGACATGGGAAGAGTGTTGGATTGAGTCTTGGAGACTTGGAGAATGACCTTTCAACACAACGCGGCATGCTTCAAGCAGTACCCCTTTCTGCTCTCACAAGTCACCCACCATATTTGTATTTACTAAGAGAGAGAGAGAGAGAGAGAGAGGAGTAGAGAGAGAGAGAGAGAGAGGCCTAGAGAGACGAGAGAAGAGAAGAGAGAGAGAGAGAGAGAGGGAGAGAGAGAGAAGAGAGACTATTCTGTAGTCGAGGCACTGGAGATTGACCTTTCAACACAACGCGGCATGCTTCAAGCAGTACCCCTTTCTGCTCTCACAAGTCACCCACCAGTACTAAAACATCGAAGAGAGAGAGAGAGAGAGAGAGAGAGAGAGAGAGAGAGAGAGAGAGAGTCGTGAATTTTAATGCGAGGTCTCCGGCCTATCCACATGAGTTGAGTCTAAACGGAGGTCGTTCGCCAAGTCGGCGAATAGGAATAGGGTTAGAAATGGGGTAAGGGGTAGGATTAGAACTGTAAACAACCGAAATAAATGATGCTAACAAATTTCATCACCAAAATAACTGACGGAAACTTTCTGGATGTGAGAACAAAAGCACAAGTGTTCATTTCGACTGCTGTGGTTAGGGTTAGAACTTACGGTCGGGATACGGCTAGGATTAGGACTACATCTAAAAAAACCAAAAGAGAAGCGAAGAGCAAACTTCGATTGTGCAAAAATGTTGAAACTTACACTTTCGTCAGGCACAATGAAATAAAAAGATGGCTTCTGCTGGTCTATCTTATCTCTGGCGAACGACCTCTGCTTAGACGCATGTATCCACACGAGGACGTGTACACAAGACGCATACATGTATACAAAAGAATATAATGATAAATAAACTAAATCAAAGGCTATTTTGACTTTGAGCCCTACACACGCACACACACACGCACATACACACGCGCGCGCGCACGCACACGCACGCACACACACACACACACACACACACACTTGTAGAGCAAGAAAGAGATAAACAGACAGACAGAGGAAGCAAAAAAGTGATATCGTAGTATGGTGGGTGTACTTACATCTTTCTTGATAGCCTGTAGCACCAGGGACTTGAGCTGCGTGAGACAACTGTTGATTCGTGCTCTTCTTCTCTTCTCCATCAACGGCTTCTTGTTCTGTTGGGAGCGAAGAAACGAAACGAATGTTAATTAAATATACATGACATTAAAATATTTTAACAATTAAGTCACGAAAGAAAGTGTTAAGTCTACAATTGAACAATTAAGTCATGAAAGCAAGTGTTAAGTCTACAATTGAACAATTAAGTCATGAAAGCAAGTGTTAAGTCTACAATTGAACAATTAAGTCATGAAAGCAAGTGTTAAGTCTACAATTTAACAATTAAGTCATAAAAAAGCAAGTGTTAAGTCTACAAGTACACAGAAACGCAGGTTGGGCTGAGACATTTTAGGCAAGAAGTTGCGCTCTCTCTCTGTCTCTGTCTCTCACACACACACACACACACACACACACACACACACACACACACACACACACACACACACACACACGCACGCACGCACACACACACACTCTCTCTCTCTCTTCAGTCTTGAATAACATAGCATCTAACCATAAAATAATCATCAAATTTAACTATCCATACAGTCAGTCGCATCAAATTATTAATCTATTTTAAAATAATCAAATAACTATCAACACAATCGCATTAAATTATCAATCTCATACGCTTACTTTTAACAATCCCTGTCACAAAAGTATATTTTATTTCAATGTAGCAGCAGCAGCAACAACAGAGAGGAGAGAGAGAGAGAGAGAGAGAGAGAGAGAGAGAGAGAGAGAGAGAGAGAGAGAGAGAGGAGAGAGAGAGAGAGAGAGATGAGAGAGAGAGAGAGAGAGAGGAGAGAGAGAGAGAGAGAGAGAGAGAGAGAGAGAGAGAGAGAGAGTCCAACATCAACAATAGCCAAATCGAAACAAACTTACCTTTCGAGTACAATGAAGATCGTTTTTCATAGGAGAAGCCACCATGGTGTCAGCCATTGATAATCAATAACAAATCAAAGCAGAAATTGCACACACACACACAGAAATCAATCACCACCACAGCAGATCACTGCTGCAGCAACCAACTTCTTGCTTCCCAATCCACAGGTGGAAGACAGGAAAGACTGTGAAGGAATGAAGCCAGAGTGAAGGAATGAAGAAACGGAATCAGAGTTACGCCACTTGTTGCTCGCGTAGGGAAATGTGAAAGGGTCGCAGTGTCAACATAGCTATTTATACCGAGTGACGCACGCCGTAAGGTTTGGGAAGCAAAGCTCGAGCTGTGTGAAGCCGACTTTTCTCACTTTCCCACGCTCTCGTGCCGACACTGCCCACCAACCATTGCCTGAGGGGGGCAAGCACCGGCTTGCGCCTCGGCCACCGCTGATTGGCTGGAGGCCAGCTGCAGCTCGTGGCGCGCGAGCGCTGAGGCGTCAATCATGGCCTTCCCGGACTAGAGAAGCGGAAAGGGCCGATAAATACGCGCACGTGCCATGGGGATTAGGTGACGGGTTCGGGGGTCTGCTAGTGTGGGAAAACTCCGCCTCCCTTCTCTCGCCCAGGTCCGTTCAACACGCTTCGGGACCGACTGCATGTGTCAACAGGAGCGTGATAAGGGCATTCCTGGGCACAAAGGTCCTCTGTGCCCTTCCTTCCCTTCCCCTCTCCGGCCCCACTTCTCCTTCCCTACTACCATTACCAATGATTCTTCACCCAACAGGTCCTTACTGTATTTAACCGGTGACGGCGGTGAAAAAGAGATCCCGGTTAAATTTCTCCTTGATTACTCGCGACTTTTCTTCTTCTTCTGCATGCCAGTCTGTTGCTTCCGACTGATGACTTCCAAATCTAGGTGAAGACGGGGTTAAAAGCCCATGGGCGGGTAAGAAGCCTATGTCAATTATCTCATGAAATGAAGCAAATTTCAGTCAAATTTTGCCCATGAGACGAACGCTAAACATTAAACACTCGTCTCATGGGCATAATTTGACTGAAATTTGCTTCATTTCATGAGATAATAAATTATTGGCAAAGGCTTAATACCCGCCCGTGGGCTTTTTACCCCGTCTTACCCTATGCATGTTGCAGAGGAGGGAAGCAGATGCTATTACGGAGGGCAGGGGTACATTTTGTGTATAATAGCCTTGCCCACGGTACATCCCCACTGTCTTGGTTAAATGGACTTGAAAACAGCTGGTGTTGGTGAAGGTCCCGATGGACAACTAGCCCCTTAGGCAACAGCACTAAAGGGCCAGCCACACGTCAGCTAAAATCGCACGACTGTACGATACGATTCGATCACGTTGATCTCGAAGCGCGAATTCACATTTTTGTTCTTGGAGACCACGTGATCGAATCGTATCGTACAGTCGTACGATTTTAGTGGACGTGTGGCTGGCCCTTAAGACCCAGTGCACGTGCCTCCAAGCTTGGGAGTCCTCCCCATTAATTTTAAGGATCTTGGTCGTAGCCATGTGTCAGTAATAATTGATGAAAGTAATCATATCAGGCACGACATCACATCAATAAAATTAATAATAATAATAATAATAATAATAATAATAATAAACGGACATTTCTATAGCGCTTTTTATCGAACACAAAGCGTTTTACAATCAGCATTGAAACACTCACACACGTACACACACGCACAACAGACACACACGCACAACAGACACACACGCACAACAGACACACACGCACGTACGTGCACGCACGCGAGTGCACACAGGCATACACACACAGACCCACACACATTTCATCAAACACACAGAAAACACAATAAAAAAGTCATTCTCACTGAAACGCACACAAAGTTACTCAAACATACACTTGTACAAACACACTTGTATACACACATCAATCACATCATGCACAATAGCATCAAACAGTGTTACCAGCAATACAAACAGAAACAGTAATACAAAGAATACAACTGTACTTGTGATTACGATCTATGTGAAAAGAGGATGCAAACTCACATTATGCTAAGTACAGTTCTTCTTCTTCTCCTCCTTTAGGCAGCCAACTTCATCACGTTGAAGATCCTGCTGCACTTTAGGGGGTAGTACGAAAAAGAAAGGAAATACGTTCAGCAAGGATAGAGTAGAAAGAGAAATGATAAGATATTATGAGGAGAAGATAGAACCCAAGACAGTCAGGGATAATTTAATAAGTAGTTGTAGATACTCTGTTTACTATGTAGATGGATATTTACCATCATGCCCCACATGACGCATACTCACTTTGCTATTGGCTAAAATCCGTTTGATAAAAGAACCAATCAGATGCACAGACAGATATGTGGGCGTGTGAGTGAAAAGATCTAGGCACGTGCCAAGTGCTGAGTTTTACATTTTTAGAGCTGGACCCCAGATACGGAGCGCGTGGCAGGGACCTAAACTCTCCTTCACCATCACCATGAGTTTGAGATTGAGCAAGTGAGTGAATGAGATAGTTGAGGTAGTTGAGAGAATGAGTGAATAAGCCAAAGTGAATGGAAAATTTGCGTAACTGGCCGATTGAGAAATTAAAATGTTTGGACCGCATCTAAGCCTACAGAGAGAATACATTTTCACCCCAACACCGTCAAATCTCTCTCTCTCTCTCTCTCTCACCTCCTTCAAAACCCAATCCCCACGCTCCACTCCACTCCACTCCACTCCATCCCCTCCCCCCTCGTTCCTGCCTCCTCCACCCACCCACTCATGGCTCTCTTTTTTTCTTCTTCTCCACCCACCATCCTCACCCTCCGCCACAAACCTCTACCCCTTTTTTCTCCCCCTTCCCTCTAGTCGACTCGTGCGGTGGCCAGTGGTGGAATGCAGCTCCTTTTGTTCTCCCACCGTGGGAACGTGGTGCGTCTCGCTCTCCCTGCCAGCGAGCTCGGCACGAGCCGGGGTCAGGGGTCACGCTTGTATGTCGCTCGGCACTTGTTGCTGATAGACAAGCGAGTGGAGTGGGAGGGAAGAGGGTGAACGGCGGTGGTGGAGAGGAAGAAGGAGCCTGACTCACGGTTCTGCGTTAGCGTCAAAAGCTTTAAACTTTCATTTCTGGTTTAAACAAAGTTTATTGACATAATGCATTGCAGTGTACACAACTTATTTCATGAGCACAACAAGCTATAACTAACTATAAGCTTATAAGCGCACTCAAAAACGTTTCAGTTACAAACATAAGGCTGTATCATGAAATGAAATATTCAGTTCGACTAATATGGCCACTGCAGCTAGGGTTATTAACGCCCTTGACAGCGAGAATTGGGCCCTTGTTGGTCAGTATCCAGAAGGGCATCCATTCTTGCAAAAGATTGACATTCTGCTTAACGTTCTCCGGTCTGGAACAGACACGTAAGGGACATTAGTAGATCTAAAGATGGTGGGAACGATCCTGGAGGCAATGCCCGGAGGCAGTGCAACACTAGGAAAGTCCCGACTTTTTAACAATGCAGATGTGTATGCCGAGTATCCAAAAGACAGTCGTTGCAGTGGCCTCAAATAGGGTTATTGGCGAGAGTTACCCCCTTGTTTGGTCAGTACGCAAGCATCTACCAAGAACAATCACTCTTGCAAAAGGTGGTCGTTGCAGTGGCCATGACGGTCTCTGCGGTTTTATTATTTTCTTTTGACTATCTGTGGGCTACTGTCAGTAGATACTATGTGAATGTAGGGGAAGACGGGGTAAAAAGCGCATGGGCGGGTAAGAAGCCCACCCCAATTATCTCATGAAATGAAGCAAATTTCAGTCTCATTTTGCCCATGAGACGAGCGTTAATGTCTAGCATTCGTCTCATGGGCAAATTTGACTGAAAGTTTCTTTATTTCATGAGATAATTGGGGTGGGCTTCTTACCCGCCCATGCGCTTTTTACCCCGTCTTCCCCTATCGACCGCTTTGTACTATGGGTTGTGCTGGCAATCTTGAATCATCATCATCGTCATCATCATCACCACCACATATTCTCCTTCTCAGTCTTCGATCTTCGCAGTCGCCATCGTTGTCTTGGTTTAAACAGTTTTATTCGTCAATACACAAAAAATCTGCCATTTACACAAAAAGAGAAGAGGAAAAAAGCTGAGAAAAGACATCAAGCGAACGCTTATTTTAAGGCCTGTATTTAAAAATAAAATATATATATATATATATATATATATATATATATATATATATATATATATATATATATATATATGAAAAGCGCTAGCAAACAGCTGAGATTTGCACATCAACACAGGTAGAAAACATTTTCTACTTAAAGACCCACCCGGTCACGTGTCAAAATCACGGGTTTCACGTTTTCCCTCTTATAGCTGGTAATAAATTTTTGTTTCGACCTACTTTGACTCCCATACAAATGTTATCAAATTGAAAACGAAGCCTCCATTTGAAGTTGGGGAAACTTTGTATGTGGGTCACAGCTACCCATAAAAAAAAACCCAAGGGACTTAATCGTGGTGCGTCAGTATGTGTTTAACAAGACCTTTCGATCAAGACGTAAAAAGTATGAAAGAAAGAAACAAACACCAGAAAGTGTACAATCGTCTTCTTCTTTTTTTTATTTATCGTCATTGCTAGTTCCTACAATTTCTTGTGATAGCTTGTGACTTGTGCACCATACTATTGAATGACTTAGTTCCGTCGCGACTATCGCCAGAAGTGGCGTCTGCGACGCATTGTACCAGATCCAAGTCCAGATAGACTTGTTCGAATTGATTGTAGCAAATAACACACACATTTGAAACTCGAACTCTTCTGAGATTTCAAAACTCATAGTACTTTTTTCTTCTTTACTTTATAATTCATATGCTGTGTCATTTGACACATTGTGATCGTCGTTTTTGTTGTCGCTGTTCTAGTTGCTTAAAATTATGAATCCAAGTTGTGTATTGTTTTTGCAGCGAATGAGTTACCATAGATTATGGTCCTCACTGTGGTGGAAACCATCGCCCTGCCCTTTTTTTTCTGCACCCCCCTTAATCTCCCCTCCTGCCCCCCCCTGCACCCCCCCCCCCCCCCCCCCCCCCCCCCCCCCCAACTATCTTGTTTCCCATTTCTACAAGCTTACTGTTTTTTTAAAGGTTAAAGGTACCTTGCGGTCTTAATGAAGCATCCCGCTATTATTTTTGTCCGTCGTCTTTCTGTCTGCTCAGAATAAAAGATAAAAGAGAGGGTGAGTGAGAGTGAGAGAGAGAGAGAGAGAGAGAGAGAGAGAGAGAGAGAGAGAGAGAGAGAGAGAGAGAGAGAGAGAGAGAGAGAGAGCATACGTACGTGTGCGTGCGCGCGCGCCTGTTTGCTGATCTGCGCATGCCTGTGTTTAAACGACAAGGTGTTCCAGTTGCCCTCGTCATAGCCTTATTCCTCGTCATAGCCTTAACTGCTGACATGATCATAATGAACTTGGTCAACATGTTTCCTGAAATGAAATGGTAAGAACAATGCTTAATTTTAACCCTTCCAACGCTAGCCATTCCTCAGCCAAAATGTCCATTAATCTTACCCGGGTAGACACAAAATTTCGTCTGCAATGTTGTGGATTCCTCTGTGACGTGGATAAATTAGGGCATGTCCTTACGTCCCAAAATTAAGAACGTAAGGTCACTGGATACCAGACCCTCATTTGATGCTTTTCGGTGACATGGATGTTAAATCATTGTGGTGCCAAGAGGCGACAAAAAGGTTTTAATGTAAATGAACTCAAACACATACGTACCTCACCTATTATGGCCATAATAATGGTGAAGGCAACAACAGTACCTGGCAATACATTTATGCGCTTGCCGTCTTTTTTCTTTGTCCTTTTAAAAAACATAAAAAAACAAAACTAAAAACGTCTCCTGCAGCGCAGTAGCGGATTTTTACCGAATGGTCGTCTGTTCGATCGTGGGAACGGTGGAAGAAACTTGTTGAATGTTGACTTTGTCTTGGAGAGAGAGAGAGAGAGAGAGAGAGAGAGAGAGAGAGAGAGAGAGACAGAGAGAGAGAGAGAGAGAGAGAGAGAGAGAGAGAGAGAGAGAGAGAGAGAGAGAGAGAGAGAGGTTATTAATAAGGAGGGAAAGGGGTTGATACTTGGAGGGTAGTAAGTGGGTGAGCGTGAGAGAGAAGCAGAGAATTGGAAATGGCTGAGGAAACATACAAAAAAAATAGCTTTGATTTCGGTTTGATACACACCACCCCGTCCCTCCTCGTTGATCTACCCTCCCTCCCCCACCCACCCTTCATGAGAAGAAGATAAAGAGTGTGGTAGGGGCAATAAGCTTGAAGACGGATGAGAGGAAAGGGGGTCGGGGGAGGTGGATGGGTCGATCCTTTAACCCTTTCACCGCCAGCCATATGTTAGCCCAAAATTTCCATTACAATTACCTGGGTAGAGAACAAAATCCATGTGCAGTACTGGGAAGTCTTCAGTGACATATATAAAATAAGGTCCATCCTTACTTCCCAAAACTGAAACAATAAGGTCTTTGGATAATAGACCACAATTTGATGCCTTTTAGTGACATAGGTGTTAAATCACTGTGGTGCTAAAATGCGACTTTGGCGGTGAAAGGGTTAAAAAAGAAACTGTTTGGGGGGGAGTTGGTGGTGGGAGGTTGGGAATGGAGAGAGGGGTAGTGGTGGCAAAAGGAGGTTGTGAGTCAATTGAATCTATTACCAATCTTATTGGATAGGCTTAGTGGGGGGGGGGGGACTGTGTTGGCTCACGGGTTTACCTCTCCATGACCTAACGCATTACCTTTGTGCTTATGTGTGTGTGTGTGTGTGTGTGTGTGTGTGTGTGTGTGTGTGTGTGTGTGTGTGTGTGTGTGTGCAAGCGCGCGTGCGTGCGTATGTACTGTTTGTTGTTGTTGTTATTTTTGTTTTCATTTGATTGTTATCCCTGGA
This sequence comes from Phymorhynchus buccinoides, assembly GCA_017654935.2. Lineage (NCBI taxonomy): Eukaryota > Metazoa > Mollusca > Gastropoda > Neogastropoda > Raphitomidae > Phymorhynchus > Phymorhynchus buccinoides. Next base: position 37,990,997 of record CM065686.1, read on the forward strand.
TCGGCCTCTGTATTTCTACACGACTGTGACTGTTTCTCCATAAATGTTCGTGTACACTGATGTACCAGCGTTTTTCTGCTTATCTAAATTAATACTGTCGGAATTCTTATTATATTATAAGCCCAAGTATCTCTCTCTCTCTCTCTCTCTCTCTCTCTCTCTCTCTGTGTGTGAGTGTGAGTGTGCATGTGTTTGTATGTGTGTTTCTTCTGTGTGAATGCAAGCGTGTGAGTATGTGTGTGTGCGCGCAAACACGGGACGGGCACAATTCCAATGCTAGCTAGCATTGAGTTATGTCACGTTCTGTAAATAACAGCTAGGTCTTTGGTCAAGGCTAACCGTGTAGAGATCAAAGCTAAGCCCTTCAGAAGTTAGCGCTAATGAACAAACAAAGCACAGCCATGGAAGGGAAGGAACAAAGAAGAACATGAACAAAAAGGAAGAAGAAGAAGAAGAAAGGAGTGCGCGCACGCACACGCACACGCACACACACACACACACACAAACACCAGCGACATACGGCTATTCTTAGATTTCTGTGACAAACACACATACGCGCCTAAACGCAGAGAGAGAGAGAGAGAGAGAGAGAGAGAGAGAGAGAGAGAGAGAGAGAGAGAGAGAGAGAGAGAGAGAGAGAGAGAGAGAGAGAGAGAGAGAGTAAAATGAAAGTGATAAGAAGGCAACACGAAATATTCTTATTCTTCTTCTTCTTCTTCTTCTTCTTCAGCGTTCAACAAGGCTACGCATCATAACCTCAGACCGAGTGATGTCGCGAACATGGATGTCCAGCGAAGGTCATCTGCCGTCCCCCAGAGTTTGGTTCCGAGGTCCGTCCCTCCGGACCAGGTCTGTTGCCGCATCCCGTCATACAGAGGGCAGTCCAGAAGGACATGAGAAGGGGCCTGGTCAGCTTGTCCGCACTGGCATAGGGATGAGTCTGAGACCCCAATCCTTCTCAGGTGTGCCCGGAGGCCGCAGTGACCAGTGGGCAGGCGAAAGATAGTGGTTTGCTGTCCCCTCTCCAATGTCTGGATTGGATCCACCTGTGCCTGATAGCCGTCATTTCGGTGGAGCCAGTTGGTTTGGAACCTGCCGCGGGTGAGTGCCTGACTTCCTCATACGTAGCGGAGACATCAGGCTGGATGAGTAGGCAACCTTCCTTTGCAAGGCGATCTGCACGCCCATTTCCAGAAAGGCCGACATGAGCAGGCACCCACCGGAGAGTAGTTGGAGCCTTTTGGGTCAGGGTGGCAATGGAGGCCTTGAGGGATTTGACTACTTGGACTAGTGGGTCTGGATCAGCAGAGTCGAGAGCCTGGAAACACAAAATATAAAGAAAGAAAATAAGCGGAAACTGAAATAAAATAAAAACAAAATAACGAGGAAGCCACGAGAAGAAATGAGAATAACATAACATTTTAGATTATTATTATCGTTTACTATTCAACTATTTTTCTCTTCATTATTTTTATTATTATTCACACACCCCTCCCCCCTTCACTCTTTTCTCAGTCCTTTCCTTTATCACTTCAAAATTAGTGCGCAGGCAGAAAGATTAGCTTACCGCTCTTTGAATGGATTAGGATTAAGTAGTCCCGTAGCTAAAGGATTAACGCTAATCTCTTTAATTAAAATCGAGTGCCTGTTCATTCAGTTGGTTTGGATCAGGCGCGCTGCGCGTGCCATGTCTGCAAATGCGTGCGTCTGTCCGCGTGTATGTATGGGGGAGGGAAGGAGAGAGAGAGAGAGAGAGAGGGGGAGAGAGAGAGAGAGAGAGAGAGAGAGAGAGAGAGAGAGAGAGAGAGAGAGAGAGAGAGAGAGAGAGAGAGAGAGAGAGAGAGAGAGAGAGAGAGAGAGAGAGAGAGAGAGAGAGAGAGAGAGAGAGAGAGCGAGCGCATTTTAGCCATAAATATAGACTGACACACACAGAGAGAAGTTTCTCTCTCTTCTCTCGAAGCGCCAATCACATTTTGTTCTTCGAGACCACGTGATCGAATCGTATCGTACAGTCGTGCGATTTTAGTGGACGTGTGGCTGGCCATTTATTAGAGAACCCCATATTCCCACACATACCAAATATTGACCCATGTACAGCTACTTTCTCGCAAGTTTGTATGTTTGTACACCAGTCTGTCGTTCCCGACTACGACTGCCAGATATCAGATGGGGCAGCTAACGGCTGGACTACAATTTGATTTTATAGTGGAGATGCCTTGCCCAGGGTACATTTTCACTCTCCCCCCCCCCCCCAAAAAAGGAAAAAAAGAAGAAAAGATTCGAGAACAGCTGGGGAAAGTCCCCAAAGGCCAACAATCCCGTTGGCTGCAGCATTAAGAGCCGCCTATTTTGCGAGTCATATTCGTCCACAAAAGACTAAGCTGTAGCCAACGAGATTGTTGGCCTTTGGGGACTTTCCCCAGCTGTTCTCGAATCTTTTCTTGTTTTTTTTCCTTGGGGGGGGGGGGGGGGGGGGGGGGGGAGTGAAATAAAGCAAATTTCAGTCAACTTTTTCCCATGAGTCGAATGCTAAACATTAACACTCGTCTCATGGGAAAAATGTGACTGAAATGTTCTTTATTTCGTGAGATAATTGGCATGGGCTTCCTACCCGCCCGTGGGCTTTTTACCCCGTCTCCCCCCCCCCCCCCCCCCCCCTATCCATGATGTTTGATTACTGCAGAACATTAGTATTTGTACACCTCTCGCTTCAGTGTTGGCTCATTCATTATACATGCGAATGCCAAACAGCAATAGCAGTCATTCTGGTGAAAGGGACTGGAGATAGGATGAATAATTATTGGAAAACTCGTCGAGAAAGGGATTTTCAATGTTATAAAACTCGTGGAGATAGGATTATTAAAAACATGTATTAGAAAACTCGTTGAGATAATATTAGAAAACTGGTGACGAGATTCCAACAGACAGACTCTCTTCTTCTTCCGATTGGGGATGTTTATCCTGCCCCACGCCCAGAGTCTTCGTTTAAATTGCTATTGGCGCATAGGATGCATGCTTTGTGAGTTCGTGTCATGCACACACGGCCTACTCGTACCGAATAGTGGAATGGGCTTTAACGTGCGCGCAAGATCTTGTGCGTGCGTTCGTCCCTCAACATCATGCATGATAGCAACCAATATAATAACCCAACCCAACCCACCCCCTACCTACATACAGGGGATAAACCAACACACTGACTCGCACAAAGTGTTTGCCCTAGCTCCACACTAAACCAACACACCGACCTATGTGACTATGTGACGCTATGTTTTCTCCCCTGACACGAGACAGATAGAGCCGGATTAACGATATTACTGCTATTATTGAGAACTGAGCCCGTGCAGCAAACTAAACGGGATTCCCATAGAGCGACAACCCTACCCTACTATACAAGCGGTACACTACTACATTACTATATACTGAAGTTGACCTCTTTAGTCTCACATCACCTGGTAGCCTCCGCAGGTATGTGACATCGCTCACCTGTAGACATCCAGCGGGCAAGCGCCGTGTCACTCCCTTTACCAACGCCCGGACATCAAACAAGCAGCCACCTCCCACTCTCTCTCTCGCCCCCCCCCCCCCCTACCCCTACAGCTCTTCCCTTCCCAATAACGTATTCCCCTCCAAGCAAGAACCCTTTCTTTCCCAGCGCATTCCCATGTCCCCAACAGTGGGGTTTTTTTTATAACTTTTTTTTTTTTTAGCTTTCGTTAATGTATGGTAATCTGCAGGTGTCAAAATGCTGAGTTGTGGATGAGAAAATGTCCACAAGTAGCCTAGGTGGAAAACAATTAACATGGACGGTTGCTGTTTCCTCTTCTTTTTCTTACAGGTGACAACCATTATCGTCCTTTTGATGGTTCTGTTGTGTGTAGTAACTGGGGACTTCGGTCAAGTAGTCTTCTTCTTAATTCATATAGAGATAAATTCCTTGGCTGCCTGGATGATCGACTTTGGATGGCTGGGGGGAGGATGGAACAGGCTCAGTTTAAGTTGGGTCGGGGAACCCTGGAAGGGTGACGGGAAATTGACAGGGTCAAAGGGGTTTTGCACATGCTTTAAAAAACCACTTGCGTGTTCATTTTCAAGGATGTCTGTGTGAACGGAACATTTCTATATATAAATAATTTTAAAAAAATCAATTAAACCAGTTATTATCCCAGCAATAATAATTACAATATTTGATTCCTATGTAGACCTACTAAGCAATCATGACAGTTCTTCTTTTTAAAAAAAACCTAACACACACACGCCCAAAAAATAACTGACTCTCGAAACTCGGTCATCCATGTAGTAGTCTCTTTTTTTTTCACGTAAAGAAAACCCCACCTTCAGCGTATTCTTTCCCATACCTTTTGATGTTATGTTAATTTACGGCTACGGTCCCCATTTTTTTCTACAGCCCCTACACCCCCAAAAGACAAGACAAACGCAATCGAGTGTCAGAAGCGCGTGCAAGCTAGACATGACACGCAGCGTGCCGCGCGCGCTGTGGACAGATGTGCGCGTGCGCACAGGTATGTTTGTGGGCAGACCTTGAAAAATGACGAGACAGGAAAGCGGTTGAGACAGAAAAGCGGTTGCGTTTGAAAGTGATGCGTTGTTAGGGCCACACACCTGTTTATGCTACTTGCTTCACTTCGTTTGACAAGCATAATTCAAATTTGAATGACAGTTTTAGGAAGCTCTTGACTAACGCGTGGGCATTCAATATTCAAAAGCTGCGTGTCATGTCTACTAGCTTGCACGCGCTTCTGATATTTTTGGCAAATGTTTAGAAAAGCTCCCTCCTCTGCCCCTTCCATTCATTTCGGACGATTTCAGGTTAGGGTTTGAGTTAGGAATAGGGTTAGAGATAGGCTTAGGGTCAGTTAAGTGTCAATCTCATAACATACAATCAATTTTGTGTCTGTGTGGATTAGACGGTTTCAGGTTAGGGTTAGGGTTAAGAATTGGGTTTGGGATAGGCTTAGGGTCAGTTTAGTGTCAATTACACAAACAAGTAAAAGTTGATGACTAAGCTGACCCTAAGCCTATCCCTAACCCGATCCCATTACCCTATTCATAACCCTAACCTGAAACCGTGTGAAAGAATGGAAGGGACAGAGGAGGGAGCTTTTCTTAACATTTGCCATATTATTTTAGGTGTCACAATCCTGTTTCAAACTGACAATCTCTGTCTGTCTGTCTACCTGTCATTCTCTCTCTGTCTCTCTCTGTCTCTCTCTGTCTCTGTCTCTGTCTCTCTCTCTCTCTCTCTCTCTCTCTCTCTCTCTCTCTCTCTCTCTCTCTCTCTCTCTCTCTCTCTCTCTCTCTCTCTCTCTCTTGCTCACACATACACTAACTGAAAGTTCATTTAACGTCCTCCGACCTAGAACAGGTACATACAAATTAGTGGGATATTTGTGACAATAAAGATAGTGGGACGATCCTGGAGGGACTGCAATATCAGGAACAATCTCGCACAAACACACATAAATAACATTACTGTTAAAGGGAAAGCTACCGATCCCAGGGATCGGGTATAGACTGCTAGCTTAGTCGCTGCGAAGTTCTGACTCGCAGTGGCTCGAGCAACAGGTAAAAAAGAACGGTTGATCCGTCTCTCTCGCCAGCAGCGATGAGAATGACGGCGCGCGCCTCGCGTGAACGCTTTATATATGCCGGCTGTGGGTTTAAATGTCCGAATATTTTATAGTGTTGTGATGTGTTTTTCATATTTACTAGAAATGCAGTGTTAGATTAAGATTTTATGATTAAAAGCACACGAACGCACGCACGCACGCGCGCGCACACACACACACACGGACACACACACACACACACACACACACACACACACACACACACACACACACACACACACACACACACACACACACACACACACACACACACACACACACACACACACACACACACACACACACACACACATACACACACACAAATTGGGTGCGTACTCCCTCGTCAACTTACATGTTGTGACGTCACGGTTGGATACTAGTGTCGAGACCTAAAGAGAGGCCGTGAAAATGATGTTTTACGTCCTCTCGGTCATAGACACATATGGGACATTTGTGAATACAAAGATGGTGGGAACGATACTGGCTGCAATGCCCGGAGGCAGTGCAACACCAGTAAAGTCCCGTGTTTTTAACAATATAGATAGGTGTAGCGGTAACCACGCCTCAGTTAAACCTCATCGGCTATGGTACCGCCACAATTAAAAAATGAGACCTAAAGAGACCATTTGACAGTGTGCCTAATAATAATAATAATAATAATAATAATAATAATGAGGAAAATGTATATAGTGCCCATCCTACTATGTAGGCTACAGGGCGCTTTACACAGAATCGAAAATGGACTAAAAACATGAAACAAAAATCCAATAACATGACGTCACGGATTGCATTTTTATAGAAATAAATTAGATGTGTAAGTTCTTAATAAAATACTGAGACGTTTTTTGCGTTTTTTCTCAAAACACTGTAAAATGAGTTAGGCACTTATCTTATGAGCGTGACGATGAGCATCTTTAGGTAGAGTATCGACACTAGAGGCAATAGGCCTACTGTTTCCTGTCAACGGAACATTCACTCTCCTTTTCTCTTTATCTCGCTCCGGCTCAGTCTCTTCCGCGCACGCGCGCTAAAAATAGATGTTGCCTCTTATTTGACAAAGGGAAGTAATATAAGCCTATAGAGTGATCTCCAGTTTGGCAGCCAGAATCGCCCGTTGTGGAAGGCATAACTTAAACAGGTAATGATCGGCATCAACAACAACTTTAAAATCGCATGTAAATAATAAAATAAAATAAACCGTGTGGCGCGCATCTGGGTGCGATGCGCTCTCCAGGTGGGAGCAACCCGAATTTCACAGAGACGCCTCTGTGACTATAAAGTACCAAATACCCAAAATAGGTTATACTATACATCTGTATCGTTAAAAATTCGCGACTTTACTGGAGTTGCATTGCCTCCGGGCATTGCCTCCAGGATCGCTCCCACCATCTTTATACATGTATCTACTAATGTCCCATATGTGTCTGTTTAAGACCGGAGGACGTTAAACGGATTTTCTTCACCAAATATAGGTAGGCCTAAATATTATGCTTCCTCATACAAATTGGGTGCGTACTCCCTCGCCAAACTTACACGTTGTGACGTCACGGTTGGAGGTCATCGGCCGTGACCTCGACAGGACAAGATGCATGACGGGAGCTAGTGGGTGTCGTCTGCTTCATTCATATTATGATTGAGAATACCGGTACATATTCTTGAACGTCATTGGAGGATTTGAAAATACGTGGCCAGATTTTTTTTTGGTGTGTGTGTGTGTGTGGAGGGCCATCGTCGTCATCTTATTAGTTCTGGGTTTATGGCCTTGGCCCGTCTCCCGCCCCCGCCTCAACTTTTTACCTGTCACTTTTGTGCCCGTTTTCCTCTCACTCTCTGCCAACTACTCATTTTATTCATTGAGAGTCATGATTCCATTTATAACCCTTCAGCCGCCAGCAATTTTTCAACCCAAAAATAGCATTAAACTTAACTGGGTAGAGAAGAAAAATATGCAATATTGGCAGTTCCTCTGTGACATGTGCAACATAAGGCCTATCCTTACCTCCCAAATTTAAGAAAACAGGGTCTTTGGAGTACAGTTCCTGATTTGATGCCTTTTAGTGACATGGGTGCTAAATCACTGTGTATATACAATCGCGTACTTCTGACAACGCACACATCAGTAAACATAAAGGCCTTCACACATGCATTACAGACCTACATGCAAGAAAACAAAGCTATAGCACGCGCAGAGAGAGAGAGAGAGAGAGCAAGCAAAGTTTCGTGGTTTTCTTCAAAGGTCTCGCGCACAGAGAGAGAGAGAGCAGGCAAAGTTTCGTAGTTTTTTTCAAAGGTCTCGCGCACAGAGAAAGAGAGAGAGAGAGAGAGAGAGAGCAGGCAAAGTTTCGTGGTTTTCTTCAAAGGTCTCGCGCACACAGAGAGAGAGAGAGAGAGAGAGAGCAGGCAAAGTTTCGTAGTTTTTTTCCCCAAAGGTCTCGCGCACAGAGAGAGAGAGAGAGGGAGAGCAGGCACAGTTTCGTAGTTTTTTCCAAAGGTCTCGCGCAGAGAGAGAGAGAGAGAGAGAGAGAGAGAGAGAGAGAGAGAGAGAGAGAGCAGGCAAAGTTTCGTAGTTTTTTTTCCAAAGGTCTCGCGCACAGAGAGAGAGAGAGAGAGAGAGAGAGAGAGAGAGAGAGAGAGAGAGCAGGCAAAGTTTCGTAGTTTTCTTCAAAGGTCTCGCGCACACAAAGAGAGAGAGAGAGAGAGAGAGAGAGAGAGAGAGAGCAGGCAAAGTTTCGTAGTTTTTTCCAAAGGTCTCGCGCACAGAGAGAAATAGAGAGAGAGAGAGAGAGAGAGAGAGAGAGAGAATACGAATACGAATACGAATGTTTCATGAGGGTAAATGGATAAGCTCAAGCTTCTTCACACCATGCCCTCGAGGGGAAAAACAAGAAAAGGAAAACAAAAAGAAAGTAAAAAATGCATAACAAGAAAAATAACAACAGGCATGTTCACAGTAAATTGAAGAACATGCGAGAGAGAGAGAGAGAGAGAGAGAGAGAGAGAGAGAGAGAGAGAGAGAGAGAGAGAGAGAGAGAGAGAGAGAGAGAGAGAGAGAGAGAGCACAAAGGTTCGTAGTTTTCTTCAAAGGTCTCTTGATGTAAGGGAACCAACTGCTGTAAAGTGAAGCTGAGTTGTTTTTCCCTGTAGTGAACAGTTAATTCCCCTTATGTGTTCTGTTCAAACTTGTAAGTTTGTAACGAGCATGGCTCATACGACGATCCTTACAAAACATGCAAAAGGAGGGTAGATTCAATTTCAATGTTTTTTGTCTTTGTTTATCTTCGTCTTGTTTCTCCTTGGAATGACTTACCTACTAACATTAAATTAGCACCTAATCTAAACTTGTTCAAAAACCTAATGGATACCGGTAACGATCAAAAATTAATTTCTACTTTTATTTTTTTAAATTCTAAATTATGTTTAGTTAGGAACATTCTCGGAATGCCACCAAATAAACAAAAAAATCACTTTCTTGCATCTGACTGAGAAGAATGTCACAATTATTACGGTCTCAACTGACAGAAAAGGAACTTAATACAGAGGCGGATCGGGGGTGGGTGGGGTACAGAGGTTCCGGGCACCCCCACCACTCCCCGGGCACCCCCCACTCCCCTAATAATGAATAATAATAAAGGGAAAGGGGGAAAAAAAGGGAAAATCGATGACTTCATGCAATTCCAAGCCATTTTTACTTTTTTTTTTCCAAAAGGAGAGGCCTTCTATGCATCTTTTACATTCAACTTATCACCAGCTTCTTGGGGGCTTCGTCCGGTCACCCAGACCCCCAGACCCAGCCGTTGGAACTCCACCCCCCGCCCCCGCCCCCTTCTGGACTGACTGACCCGCCCCTGCAGAACAACTTACTGGAAATTGTATGTGGCTATTCAGTTATGTCCGACAACGATTGCCAGATAACAGAGCCTCAGAGGGAGGAATTGCTATTCTGGACGCCTGGGCGAACATTTGTTCAAAGTGGAGATGCCTCACGATGAGCACAGACTACATCTCTGTTATAATGTTTCCTGTGAGCACAGACCCCGGGCGGATCTGAGGGGGGTTTCCAGTAAGAAAATTTCTCAATTTTTGCTTTAAAAATAACTAAATTACATTTTCCGGAGTTTTTCCCTGTGCCCCCACAGAACCACTACACCTTGCTAGTGACCAAGGACCTATGCGGCTCCTTGGACTCCCCGCGGAAACCACCCCTTACCAATCATTTGGTCCGCCCCCTGACAGATAATCACAAGTGGGCCTCTACCCACTGAGCTACAGCGGCCCCCTGCCTTCAGGGTAATCCTTTTGTCTTTCCTTCTCCAACGTTCCTTCTCGAGAAAGTGGTTGGGGTCTAAAAGTTGTGTTTTAAAGACCCACCAGAACACGTGTCAAAATCACGGGTTTCACGTGTTTTCCCTCTAATAGCTGGTAAGAAATCTTGTTTTGACCAGGTTTGCTTCCCATACAAATGCCCCCAAATTGAAAGCGAAACATCATTTTAAAGAGCAGCCTCAGTTTGAAGTTAGGGACATTTGTATGTGGGTCACAGCTACCCAGAAAAAACCCCAAGAGACTTAATATATTTTTTTCACATTTTTGCTAAACGCTTTAGGGTTTGTGTGGTGGTGTATCACCTACAGTAGAAGACATCAGAGCATAAATTATTGGCGTGCTGACCTTGACCTTGAAGTTTGACCTTGAAAACCAAAATGTCCTTCTTTGTGCTATATATTTTATGTCTGAGCTGTATCTCGTGAACTAGACGATTGAATTCTTTCAAATTTTGTGTGAGGGTGTAAGCTTACTAGACATTGGTACATAAATTATGCCCCAGGAATAAAATGTCGCCGAGCGGCAGACATGTTTTCGTTTTTCCTCACCCTCTTATATCTCGTGAAGAACTGCATGGAATCACTTCAAATTTTGTGTGTGGGTGTAATACAAAGAGTAGAAGACATTGCAGTACAAATTATGGCCTGTGGGGTTTAAGTGTCACCGAGCGGCAGACATGTCTCCGTTTACCATTTTCGCAAACCATGTACGGAATCATGTGAACTAGACGATAGAATCCTTTCAAACTTTGTGTGAGGGTGTAGTACTGAGATTACTAGACATTGGTACATAAAGTAGGTCCCGTGAATAAAATGTCACCGAGCGGCAGACATGCATGTTTCCGTTCTTCTACACCCTCTTATATCTCGTGAAGTAATGCAAGGAATCACTTCAAATTTTGTGTGAGCGTGTACTGCTAAGAGTAGAAGACATTGCAGCACAGATTATGGTCTCTGGGGTTTAAGTGTTGCAGAGCAGCAGACATGTCTCTGTTTACCATTTTCGCGAACCATGCATAGAATCACTTAAAAGTTTGTGTCTGGGTGTAGTACAACATGTAGAACATGTTGGTGCATTCAATTATTGCTACGGGGTGTCGCAAGTGCGTGGCGAAACAGGTGACGGACATATCTGCCGCTCGGCGATGCCCTTGTTGTTGTTTCTCTCTTGGTGTGTTAAAGTTTTATGATTGTCAACATAAAGCATAGAACGCGAGCCCGCACGCGCGCGCGCACGCGCACACACACACACACACACACACGGACTCACACTACACACACACGCGCGCGCGCGCGCACACACACACGCACGCGCACGCGCACACGCGCACGCACACACACACACACACACACACACACACACACACACACACACACACACACACACACACACACACATTGTCTGAATCACTTTTAGTGGAAGGACGTTAAACTGAAGAAGAAGAACAACACACACACACACACACACACACACACACACACACACACACGCACACGCACACGCACACACACACACACACAACACACACACACACACACGCACGCACACACGCACACACACACACACACACACACTGTGCACGCACGCACTTTCACTTTCATAGACTTACAAAACAATATTTACTGAGTTAATTACACATACATACGCAATCACTACTTTCATACCCCTCTTCCCCCCTTCTCCCCCTCCCCCATTTTTTGTGTCTAATAGGTCACTTAAGGGTGAATAGACGTAAAACTAAAGAACAAACGCATGCACGCACGCACGCACGCACGCACGCACGCACGCACGCACACGCACGCACACACGACACACACACACACACACACACACACACACACACACACACGCACGCACGCACGCACGCACGCACACACACACGCACGCACACACACACACACAAACACACACACACACACACACACACACACACACACACACACACACACACACACACACACACACACAAACAACTCCCCTTACATCTTAAGAATCTTGATCTGATTAAGTAACATACCTCTTAAAGCGTCCAACTGTTACCCCCTACTTACTTCTTGGGGAGAAAATGACTTGACTGTATTTCCTCATTTCCTGGAAGCTTTAAATATAAAAAGACCGATCACACCGTTTTGTGGACAGTAGTTGTGAAAAGCTGACGAGTTCGGTAAGTACACAGGCGTAGTAAATAGTACCTTAGACTGTTAGGAATGGTCAAGAGAGAATGGTAGTGCAACAAAAAAAACCCACCACAATCTTTCCCCGTGAAAGTGCTTAGTTACATATAAACGTTGAATTATATGCAAAATATATATAAATCACAATCGTTCCTCATGAAAGTCTTTTGTTATATGCAAACAATCAAATACAAAATTATAATAATACAAACTTTAGCTGCTTGCTGTACGTAATCATTCATAAATATGAAAGTCTTTTGTTATATCCAAACAATTAAATAACAAACAAAAAAACAGTACAAACTTTAGCTGCTTGCTGTACGTAATCATACATAAACAAAGCAAGGTTAGAGACGGAACAATGGCATTTATACTAGCCATAAATAAGACAAATATGATATGACAAAGATTATTGAAATATACTACTCAACAGAAGTTGAGAACGACATTTTTCAAGCGCATAGCACAAAGATGGTTTTTTCGAATCATCTCAAAATGTGCAGATGCTTAATTCAATTATTTGTGTACTAAAATCCTAAGTTTCTTTGTATTCGTGGGATTACAATGCCTCAAAGAACAACGCCACTCCGAAATTTGGAAGTCACAAAAGTGTGGCTACTCAAAAAGGGTCACAATTGGGCGTGTCCACTGTTTTGGGCAAGGCAAACAATTTACACGATGTCCCATGAACCCCCCTAAGTTGTCAAGGAAGCCAGGAAAGCCTGCTTGTACAACTACGGCTTATTGCTGTTTGGGTGGACACGCCCACTGTTGACACGTTTTGAATAGCTGCAATTTGTGATTGTTAGGTAAAGGTCAATATGTCACATCTTTACCATTGCCGATTGTTAACTTAGGAGGTTGCGTTATTTGTTAGAGTTGGACAGAATATATTTCACCCTCAGCTCATAGAGTGCTGGACGACTAAGACTAATATGGACGAGATCTTCCCCACAACCATAGCACGCGACATTTTTATTAGCTCTGCATATTACTGTATCTAAATGTATTAGTGGTAATATCCGAAACCCGAAATTTAACTTTTGCAACAGTGCACTCTTTATGTACCTTTTCAAGTCGCTTGTGTAAGTATAATCTAATATCAACGCATACAAACTTAGTATTTTGTGGAAGAATATATAATGCTTATAATATGTCTATTGTTCCAATAATTCCTGTCAAAAAGCCAAGTTTCATCTTCTGTTTAACCAGGAACTCATTTTTCGATCGTCAGAAAATAAAATCTAATTTTTATTTTTGCTCATAGACAAAAATGATTCCGCAAATAATAATGTTCAGGAAATATTTTGGCTTTAAATATTGAAATGATGCCTTCAAGACTTACGAATTGGGTGATACTCACTTAAATAATTGAGAGAGTGGGAGAGAGGAGAGAGAGAGAGAG
>CM065686.1:38007028-38017028 GCA_017654935.2 Phymorhynchus buccinoides
ACACACACACACACACACACACACACACACACACACACACACACACACACACACACACACACACACACACACACACACACACACACACACACACACACACACACACACACACACACACACACACACACACACACACACACACAGCGCACACACACGCACACAAACACACACATATATCACGGCGTTTATTTTGTTTGATCATTTTGCTTCTATTTTGTTTTCTGTTATATTTTACTGACGGAGTCTCACCAGTAACATCCAAACGGATACTTATTGCTTGGTGTTTTGTATTACACTAAAGATAAATGTTGCATCATCCTGGACGTAGTCCCAGATGCTGGCTAACTTCTCGCCATCTAATTTGTTGTATGATTTGGATGCACCATTCAACCCTACCACTTTTCTGATCTTCGGTAAACTAGTGGGGAAATAACGGTTACAGCGCGCGCTTCGGCATACACAGCTGTTCATATTAGACTCCAGCATCATTTTGCCTATTGTGTATGTGTTGTTGTTCTTATAATTACTGTAGTTTTCTTCCTTAATATTATTTGTTTATTGATGTTTGTTGTTTGCTTGTTTTTATGTATTTGTTTTGAGGAGAGGATTTATTATTAAAAAAAAGAAGCTTTGTTAGCTTACTCGTTTACCCTCAATAAAAATCATTTTGATTTGACTTGACTTTGACTCGACTTGACCCCCAACTAGGCTACACAGATGACTCCGGTTACTCTGACTACTCCGACTATTCGGGTTACTCCGACGACTCGGACTACTACAACTACGACGACGACAACGCCGACGACGACGACGACGACTACTACTACTCGTATTACTCCTCCGACTACTCTTACGGCGACGACGAGCACACGTGCGACACGGCCTACGGCGACGAGCCCAACTACGACGACCTGGACGGCTGCCGGAGCTACTGGAAGTGCGAGGACCACTGGGGCATTCTGCAGCACTGTGACGGCACCGACCAGTTCGACTTCCAGCACAGGGAGTGCATCAGTGACGAAGAGGTGTCCTGCATCTTGCAGATGATGCATTACTACTATGACGGTGGCGATTCCGGCTACTACGATGGTTACGGCTACGACTACGACGACGATGATGATTACTACTACTACTACTACGAGGATGATGATGGTGGCTATGATGTCGGTGGCTATGGTGATGGTGGTGGCTATGATGATGGTGGTGTCTATGACGGTGGTGCTGATGGCGGTTATTACGATGCTGCTTATGGTAAGTGATGGGGACTGGGTGCGTGGGTGGGGATGGTAGAGGAGGGGTGTGTGGAGCAAATGAAAGGGGGGGGGGGGCGTAGGAAGGGGGGGTTTGGGTGGGGTGGGTGAGATACGACAGTTATCACGACTACTTGGGCATGGGTGGATGCCTCGTGCCTCCATATGGGGAGCTGGACGACCCCGCCCCTCCGCGAGTCTCTCCCCGGGGGGTCTTTCGTAAAAATAGTTCCACTACCTTCTGGTAGTTTTGTGCTTGTAACTTCCTTTAATCTGCCACTCAACGAAATCTTCCAAATAATTTTTTCCTTTGAGAACCTCCGAAATCGGAATGTGTCGGCTGTACGCAGCGGGCAGACCAGTGAAAACTGAAAAAACGGACACATACGTACCTTACCCATTATGGCCGTATGGCCTGGGAACGCAGAAGAAGAAGATCACGACTACTTACTCCTACGGCAACTGCTGTTAGAGTTATAACGATGGTGATGGTGATGATGATGATGATGATGATGATGATGATGATGATGATGATGATGATGATGATGATGATGATGATGATGATGATGATGATGATGACCACAACGACGGCTAGGCTATGGTAGGTCATACTCATGGGGGGTGGGGTGGGGGGGGGGGAGGGGGGGTGGGGAGTGGATGGATGAAATGGGGGTGGGGGGGTGGGGGGTGGAGAAGACGAAGTGGCAGTTCCTAATTACGGCGGTGGCCGTTCAGTGATGATGATTGTGATGATGACTAAGTACTATGTTGATAGTGGTGTTTGTGGTAGGTCATGGGCGTAGGATGAATGGATAGGAAGGTGGGATGAAGTGGGTGGTGGTGGTGTTGGAGTAGTGTTGTGTGGGTTTTTTTGGGGGGAGAAGGAAGGTGTGTGTTATTGATGTTGTCAATCAAATGAAAATCAAATGAAAATCTGTATTGTGTATAACTTCACAGGACCCCCCCCCCCCCCCCCCCACACGTCACACGTCATGCCCGTGGGGAGACCGGGGGAGGGGGAGGGGGGTGGGGGTCTTTGTAAAAAAAAAAGTTCCCTCACTTTCTGGAAGTTCTGTGCTTGTAACGTCATCTAAATATGTCACTCTCTTTGATTCTGCCTTTCCCCTTTACTTACAGTCATCTATTTTCTTTCTTATTTAGAAACTCTTACAAAGATTTTCTCCAACCAAAGACAGACATTCTGGGCCTAACTCTTTCTTAGTTAGGCGCAAAGCGGCAGCACGGCGCATCTGCGTTCATATGACAAGAAACTATTTGAGTGATCGACGAAGATGATGACTCCACAGACAGTTATCCATTGTAAGAGAGCTTTGTTTAAGACAGTCACTATATTGTAGGCTTCAGTGTTCCAATTGAAATCTAAAATGATCAGCCATTCTTACTATGTGAAATACTTTTATGAAATTACTTGATAACCAGTTCTTTTGCAGGAAAATGCCAGCAAAGCAACCTGCATCACACCATGACACACTGGATCTGTATTTTCAGAATACGGCAACGCTAGAGTACCGGCAACCTTAGGCCCGGTTGTGGTGGCCAGTCAGTGTCCAAAAACATTGGGGTGGTCCAGAACCCCCATGTCTTATACTACTTCATAGCATTCCATCTTTTCTCCATTATCTCAGAATACGGCAACAACAGAGTGTGTCAGGTCGCCCAGGGACAAGAGCCCAACGAGTACGACGACGCGTGCCGGAGTTTCTGGGTGTGCGACGATTTCCAGGGCACCCTGCAGGTGTGTCCCGAGGGATTCCTCTTCGACCGGAACCTCCTCAACTGCGTCATTGACGACGACGTTGTGTGTGCCCAGCAGCTGGGGAACATGTATTATTATAACCACCACGATTCGGTACGTGCTGGAGAACATGTATTATTATTATTATTATTATTACCATGATTCGATACGTGATTGGAAAACATGTGTTATTATCATTACCACCACGATTCGGTACGTGCTGGAGAACATGTATTATTATTGTTATTACCATGATTCGATACGTGATTGGAGAATTTGAATTTTTATTATCACCACGATTCCGTGTGTGCTTGGAGAACATGTATTACCATTACCACCACGATTCGGTACGTGCTTGGAGAACATGTATTATTATTATTATTATTATTATTATTATTATTATTATTATTATTATTATTATTATTATTATTATTATTATTATTATTATTATTATTATTAGTATTATTAGTATTATTATTATTATTATTTATCATTATTTATCATTATTATTATTATTATTATTATTATTATTATTATTATTATTATTTATTATTATTATTATTATTATTATTATTATTATTATTATTATTATTATTATTATTATTATTATTATATTATTATTATTATTATGACCACGATTCGGTACGTGCTGGAGAACATGTATTATTATTATTATTATTATTATATTATTATTATTATCATTATTATTATTATTATTATTATTATTATTATTATTATTATTATTATTATCACCACGATTCGGTACGTGCTGGAGAACATGTATTATTATTATTATTATTATTATTATTATTATTATTATTATTTATTATTATTATTATTATTATATTATTACGTGCTGGAGAACATGTATTATTATTATTATTATTATTATTATTATTATTATTATTATTATTATTATCACCACGATTCGGTACGTGCGGGAGAACATGTAGTATTATTATTACTGCCATGATTCGATACGTGATTGGAGAATTTGAATTTTTATTATCACCACGATACGTGCTTGGAGAACATGTATTATATCATTACCAACACCACGACTTGCTTTCAATAATATTGTGACAAATTATTACAGCGTTTCAGAACGATGGCCGATTACTGATCGATTATTGACCCTTCTTATTATTTTAAAAAGTAATATGACAAAAGTTATTGTAATGATTTAATGTGGCTTTGTTCTTGCGGTTTGATAGAGGACTGGTTTGTTCAAAAAAATATGGGGAAAAAAATATGTGCTAGAAACTCGACCTACGATTGTTTTGACTGTCTCTGCGGTATAATGATGACAATTACAATAACAAATAGGTGTAGAATGGCAAAGAGGTAACGCGTTCGCCTCGTATGCAATTAACCCGAGTTCGAACCTGGATACAGGGGATTTTTCCTCTCACTCTGCACTAGGCTCTTACGGTCTGAATGTGGAGTCTTTCGGATGAGACGATAAACCGAGGTCCCGTGTGCGCATGCACTTAGCACATGTTAAACCCAGTGGCAACGAAAAACTTGTCATTTGTTACAAGTTTACCATCATCACCCCTTTCCTTCCTCACCAGTCACACAAAACTCGCCTGCCAAAAAAGAAAGAAAAAGGGTGACGCGCCTCTGGCTGCGACGCTCTCTCCAGGTGGGAGCAACCTGAATTTAACAGAGACGCCTCTGTGACTATAGAGTACCAAATACTAAAAAAAAACCCACAAATGTTTAAAGAGGACTCTCTCTTGATTGATAAATTATTTATTTCAGCAGTATGCTAATTGATCATGGACTTGTCTTCAGTAAGACCAAAGCTTTGAAAACGGTTATTTGAGCTAATTCTAAATTGGTTTCTTTTTTTGTTCTTTTTGTGTGTGTGTGTGCAGAATGTCGACAGTTCCGATGACAGTTCCTACGATAGTTCTCACGACAGTTCCGATGACAGTTCAGATGACAGTTCCGATGATAGTTCCCATGATAGTGATGACGGCGATGATGACAGTGATTACGATAGGTATGGTGACGACCATTTCGGAAAACTGCAGCAGCTTCCCAAAGAATACACAGGTTTGTTGTAGAGGGATTTTCTTTCCCTGCTCTTCTGGTGCATGTCTTCTCCCTTCTACATGTATTATGTTGTATTTTATCTTCTCTGATTTATTAGTCCCCGAGCCGAAGGTTCGGGGAGCAATTGTTTTTGTCTGGTCCGTCCGTCCGTCCGGCGTGCCTCCGTCCGTCCGGCTATTCGTCCGTTTTTCTCAAAAACAGTTCAGTCTATCATCATCAAATTTGGTATACTAGTTTGCCAAGATGCAAGCTATCCACTGATGTATTTAGTTTTACATTAAGGTCAAGGTCGCGCCAGTTACGGGGTTCAAACCCCGAAACACATAATCGCTAATATCTCGCGAAGTTTTGCATGTATTTTAATGCAGTTTTTTTCACAACATTTCTTGATGAATGGTCTATAACACAGTTGTCATGATTTTCTCTGTGCGCGCGTGTGCGCATGATCGCGCGCGCTCAAATCACGGGTCCGAACCCCAAGGCTATATATAAAAAAAAACTATTCAGTTACGTGCTGTTTTGATGCGTTTTTACGTGCTGTTTTGATGCGTTTTTATGTATGTGTACAGCCAACACATTCCGATTTCGGAGTACCTCGGCGATGCTGCGAGGGGACTTTGCAGCCGCTCGGCGTTGCACTTGTTCTTCTTTTTGTGTGTGTGTGTTTTCTCTTTCTCTTCTCTGTTTATCTTTCCTCTACTATCTTCTCTCTTCTCTGCTTTTCTAATTTTTATTTGTCTGTTGTATTTTTCTTCTCTGCGCTTTGTTTTTTAATCTCTCTTTTCTCTTCTTTGTTGTCTTATTGCACTTATCTTATCATATCTCTAACTGCTCTTGTTGTCTTTACCTTGTTTTGTTTTCTTTATTTTTTCTTTTCTTTTTTTCCATTATAGTTGTGACGAGGTAATGGGTTAAAAGGCTAAGTCTCTAGGGAAGACTTTAGAAAATTTGCCTTTAGCCCACTTCTCTAGGGTATGGGAGATGAGCAACTTTCCCGGCCCCTTTTCATCTAATAAATTTATATTTGTGCCCGGGTTCTGGCTCGTATGGTTGTAAGAAATACAAGTGGTTGAATTGCTCTAAATGGCAGACAGAGAGAAGTAGGGTTTTACATGAAATTACAAGACTCCCACTCTCATCAGTCTGACCAAAGGGTTCAGGATTATTTGACACTTGTATTTTATTTACTCCCAAAATCTGCATAAGATTATGCAACAATAATAATAAAGCAGCTCAATGGCGCCAAAACAAAATATGGATAAAAAAACAATGGAATCCGAAAGGATTTACAAGACTTTTGTCTTTCTATAAGGTTCGCCCCATGCCGGAAGGGTTACTAATTATCTTTAGTGTCCGTAGGAAAGTTCAAATGATTGGCGCAGTCAGGTGGACTTAGCTGTTTCAAGTTCTGGGCTTGCTCGTCAGGTGAGAGTAGCTCCCAGTCGTTTCGATTACGGCTTCGCGGGATGGCACGGTTCAAGCGTGGTCTCCTCGCGGATTCTGGGTGCGGGTTGTCTTGGCGACGGACCCGTCTTGGTGCTTGGTGGAGTCCGGGATGATCTTCCGGCCCACGATGCCCTGCTGATAATCACAGGAGAAGGTGGATGTAGATCTCTATGGCTTAGAGACAAGGGGCTTCAGTCGGCAGGGAATTAGTGAATCCCAACCGGCTTGAAGGCTTCCCTTGTACAATAGCACTACATGTAGTTAATAAATAAACTGAATTTCAGTTAACAAACTGAGATCAGTAAAACATAAAAGGTGATCAATCCATCATCACTCTCCATCCAACACCTGGAAAGGAATGGTATCATAAAGTGCAAGATTGCGGCCCATAGGTTTCCTACTAAAAATAGTGCAAGATTGCGGCCCATAGGTTTCCTACTAAAAATAGACAAAAGGGTTAGTAGGCATAAACTCCGGTTCTGGTACCAAAAGTGTTCAAGTCAAAAACACACACACACAAATAATCAGTGCACATAAATAGAATAGAATGTTTACCACTTCTTTTCTATAACATATCTATCTACTCCTTATTCATCATTGAACATAGGATCTAGATCAAAACTAGAGTCAAACAAACAACCAGTCTCAATCACCAGTCATCAATAAGACTTACTAGGTGGGCTATTCTGGCTGGGAGAGGTGTTGCTCTAGTCAGTTTCAGCGTCTTGTGTGAAAAACTTTTTCTCACTACGCCAATTATAGCCTTCACTTTCAAACAATGAAAGCCTGCTATTGGTGTATTACAGTCCACACGTCACAAGATGCTGTTCTAAATGTACCGAACAATCACGCGCCTATTACATCCTTATCACGTGCCGAACATTCAAATCCTTCTCGTGCTCGGAAAAGCAAAACCGTCTTCAAAGGGAGATAACCGTGGTTGTCACTTTCTTGTTATGGGTAAGGGCGCGGTGTCTTACAAAGGGAACCGACTCTTGATATCACTATCTCGTGATGAGACGGTAGAAAAGGGGGGGGGGGGTGAAGGGAGATAACCTCGGTAGGTGGTACGTGCTGACCGGGGAGACAAATCTAACTTGAAAGGGACCAATCCCTTAATCGGCATTCTTTAGATGGTGGGTGGCAATTAACGTGGCGGCCGGACAGAGAAAAGAAAAGGAGGGGGGGGGGGGGGGGGGGGTGTAGATAAAGAAAGAGGGGTCGCGCGGGACACTTACGTCACAATAGTCCCGTCAACAGCTACGGTCATCTCAGGACTGTCATCACGTTAAGTTCGATCACTTAGTACGAAGCACTCATCAATATATCTGACCAAACATTCAACAACCTGTAAACAACAAAACATACAGTACAATTCATAACATGACACCTCCATCATTGTACCCTATACCACATAAGTCCACACAGTGCTGGAAACGTTGAGCCACTCTACTCTATTTATCGGATCCAGGTTAAAAAAAACAGTAAAAAAGGATAACAAATACATACTAGTAAGCTAAAATACATAAAAAAGGTTATATAAGCAATTATGCACTGCAGAATGGACAACAGGTGCCCACTCAAGTGCGCAAGTATCACGTGTGGACGCCAGTGTACAAAAAAAAAAACCCTGGCATGTGATAAATTGTAAAAAGGAAAAACGTGGAAGGGTTTTATAGAAAAAATGCAGGTGAAAACAGTAGACGCCAGAAAGCAAAAAGAAGAGAAAAGGCAGAGTCAAAGAGAGTGATAGAGTAGGGGAAGTTACTAGCATAGAACTTCCAGAAGAAGGGGGAACTATTTCTGCTGAAAGACCCCCCGGTATCCCCACGGGAGGGCCATAACCACATAAGCCAGCCTAAGCCGTTGCCTGCCTCCTACGACGAGGACGTGTGGTTGGACTTTAGGAGGCTGCTGGGCTACTCTCCGTAAGCCCCCCCCCCCCCCCCCCCCCCACCATGATAGGTGGAAGCCCGCCCGGGGTGGGGGGTGGGGGGTTCTTCTCTCTGTTGTCCTTTCTTGTGTTTTCTTTATTTCCCCGTTTCCTCAATACAGTGGAACCTCTGTTATAAGACCCTCCCTATAAGACTCCCTTCCACTTAAGACCTATTTCTCTGAGACATTGCCCTTCTTTGTAAATATTAAAACTACCTCCCTTATATAACTCCCTCCCACTTAAGACTTTATTTCGGATGGTTTTTCTAGGTCTTAAGGACCCACCACGTCATGTGTCAAAATCTCGGTTTTCACGTGTTTTCCCTCTTATAGCTGGTAAAAAATCTTAGCAAATCTTCCTAGCATAATAGGGAATGTGACACGTGACGTGGGGTGTCTTTAAAAGGGAGGATCCACTGTAATAATGTTCTCTCCTTTGCATCTTTCCGGTAGTGTGCTTTCTCCTCTCTTTTGTCTTTTCTCTGTTGTGTTTTCTCTCTTGAATTATGTTTCTCCCTTGTGTATTCTCAGTCAGTTATGTGGAACACACACTAGCACGCACGCACCGGCGTTTGCACACACACACACACACACACACACACACACACACACACACACACACACACACACACACACACACACACACACACACACACACACACACACACACACACACACACACACCTCTCAACAAACGCGCTCTTCTTCTTCTCGTCGCAGTGTCACCATCTCCCTTGCCCAATACGCCGCATCAACGTCAACAACAACGTCAGCAGCGTCTACGTCATCATCATCATCATCACCATCGGTGTGACGTAGAAAGGGGCGTGGAGGCGAACACCAACTCCACGACGTGCCAGACCTTCTGGAGGTGCCAGAACTACCAGGGTCTCCCGGGGACCTGCCCCACAGGGCAGCTGTTCCACTGGGCCAACAAGCAGTGTCTCCCAAAGGCTGAAGTGGACTGCAGCCAACAGAGAGAATCTGGGAAGCAGAGAGACTCAGTGAAACAGAGAGACTCAGTAAAGCACAGAGACTCAGTAAAACAGAGAACATCCGGAAAACAGGGAGTGGAATCGTCCGGAAAACAGGGAGTGGAATCGTCCGGAAACCGGGAAGTAGAATCGTCTTCCGGAAAACAGGGAGTGGAATCGTTCGGAAAACAGGGAGTGGAATCGTCCTCCGGAAAACAGGGAGTGGAATCGTCCGGAAAACAGGGAGTGGAATCGTCCGGAAAACAGGGATTGTTGTCTTGGGTGTTTAGGTCTCTACCACGCACTGCGTAGCTGGGGACCAGCGCTGAAAATAGGAAAGCAGGGAGTGGAATCAGGGAAACAGAGAAAGGATCGGGGGTCGTGGGGGGGGGGGGGGGGGGGGGGGGGTGGAGGTAGGGGGGGGGGTGGAGTGGGGGGTGGTTGGGGGGGGGGGCGGTCAGGAGGGGGGGGGGAGTAATCTGCACCCTGAAGTAAAAGGCGAAAAATGCCCGATCCAGTGGTTCGGCTGAAACTATAAAGAATGCCCCATTGCTGATACGATGATGAAATGATGACTG
>CM065686.1:38024528-38027028 GCA_017654935.2 Phymorhynchus buccinoides
CTGCATTTTCTTCAGCTAGGCTAGACTTTAGACACTGTTTTCTCAAAATGGCCGACACTCACCCTTCTAATTTTAAATGCTCATAACTCTGGAACAGAAAAAAGATAAAGAATGGTTCTCGAATCATCAGAGAGCGAATTGTCTGAAGTTTTCAAATGTATATTTGTCTCAGAATGGTCAGTTTGACACTTAATGTCCCTTTCGTGGTGCTGGGTTACATATTTACTTTATATAAGCTACATGTTTATTTTTATGTTTTATTTAAAATATTTGAACTAATGTTTGTATTTTGTTATCTTATTGTAACGTTTACGCAGGCTTTTGTGTGGTCAAATTAACATTGATTGTGAGGGAGGCAGATCAGTGAGTAAGTGGGTGGGTGGGTGAGGATGGAAGAGGTAGGGGTATGAATAGTGAATGACGTGTGTGTGTGTGTGTGTGCGTGCGCGCGCGCGTGTGTGTGTGTGTTAGTGTGTGTGTGTGTTAGTGTGTTAGTGTGTGTGTGTGTGTGTGTGTGTGTGTGTGTGTGTGTGTGTGTGAAATGCTTAATTGCAGGATCATAGGATTTATGTGAATGTATTTTGTCTAGTTCTTATGTTTAGTTTTATTTCTTGAGTTTTTACTGTGTTTTTGTTTACACCGTGGAAACCACTTTTCCATGTAGGCCCCTACTTTTGTATTATGGACAATAAAAAATACTATGAAGTATTACCATCGGGCCGTCGATACAGAACTCTAAAACTGAAAATAAGAGCACAGAAAACTTTCTTACCAAGATCAATTCATCTGTTGAACTCTTAATGCACTGCATAGAGTGATTGTTTTGCTGAGCAGCCTGTCCATCTCCTTGGGATTGAATTTGTATTCGTATTCGTCCAGTTTGTTAACTACAATATTGCAGTGTTATTAGTTATTAGTTTATATTCTTTAATTGTTGATAAATGTGTTCATTGTTGTTGTTTTCGTTGATAAATGTGTTTATTGTTGTTGTTTTTCTTATGTGCACCTGGCTGCAATTTCTCAGTTATGAGATAATAAAGATGATTTGATTTGATTTGATTTGATTTGAAATAGACTTATGTCGTATGTCGTGTGTCTTATGTATTTTGCTCTTTATTTATTAGCGTGTCACGAGTTAGTGTGACTTATATTTACCCCCCCCCCCCCCCCCCCCCCCCCCCCCCCCCCCCCCCCCCCCTCAACCTGACAGACGTTTGATCACTTGGTCTGAATGTGCTTAGAACCGTGTGCTAGTCACCTATCTTCGACTTTGACCACCAGTGAGATAGTAGTGGAGACGATTGCCACTCTGGAAAGCTGGGCTTGGATTTGTTTCAAGTGGAAATGTCTTGCCTGTACTATGTACCCCCCCCCCCCCACACACACACACACACACTTTCTCGCCCACGAGGATTTTACAACAGTTGGCTGTAAAGACACACTGACCCACCACGATTAAGTCCCTTTGTGTGTTTTTCTGGGCAGCTGTGACCCACATACAAATACCCCCAACTTCAAATTGAAGCTGCTCTTTAAAACGATGTTTCGTTTTCCAATTTGGGGGCATTTGTATGGTAGTCACACCTGGTCAAAACAAGGTTTCTTACCAGCTATGACAGGGACAAAACACGTGAAACCCTGTGATTTTGACACGTGATCTGGTGGGCCTTTAAGGTCTCTGTGCACGGTGACATTATTCACAAAATGTATCTATTTCTTCATGGCCACTCGTAATAATTATGACTTACAACTCACTGAGTTGCCATGGGGAAATAGTAATATTCTGTGGATATTGTTAACGTGTACAGAGACCTTTTAAGAATGGCCCATTTAACAGCAAACTATCCCCAAGACTGCTGAACTAAAAGCCAATGCGAATGCTCCTTAGGTTGAGAGTCATAGGCCTGGTACACACTACATCCGGATTTTGCGCGCGGAAATAATAATCAATAAGTAAAAGGAAGAATAACGAAAATATGCGGATTAGGGGAAATACGGACACGTGCGCTTATTTTCCCCTCTTTCTTTTACTTATTGAGTAGGCCTACGCCATATTTGTTTCTAAAGTGGTTTAAATAAAAACTCACCAACACCCAGAGTGGAACGCAAACTAATTAATGTCATTGTCAACCAAGGCCTGTTACACTTTTGCTACTTCGCCAAACTCTTTCATTCCTGAGAACCACTTTTGAGGTTGAATGGGAGCAAATTCCTAGCTTTATAGAGCTCTCTATCTCCGTATTCCTGGGTTTCCAGCGGAGAGAGTAAAACTGTATAAAGGGGTGTTATGTTATTGTAAATATGCGGCACTGTTTCTCTTTCATAAACAATACTTGCCCCAGTAAGAAAAGGGAAACAAACCCTCATTGCATGGAATTATAGAAGAGAATATTAATAACAGTTGCATCATGTTGCATAATATCACGAGCAAAAGAGGCCCGTAGGAATCAACGGGATAAACTTTCTCAGCAGCTAAAGAGGTTCTCAGGAAAAGCAGGAC
>CM065686.1:38032028-38044528 GCA_017654935.2 Phymorhynchus buccinoides
CGAAGAAGAGAAAAGAGACATAAAGACAACAAGAGCAGTTAGAGATGTGATACGAGAAGTGAGATAAGAGACAACAAAGAAGAGAAAAGAGATATAAAGACAACAAGAGCAGTTAGAGATGCGATAACATAAGTACGATAAGACAACAAAGAAGAGAAAGGAGATATAAAGACAACAAGAGCAGTTAGAGATGCGATACGAGAAGTGAGATAAGAGACAACAAAGAAGAGAAAAGAGATATAAAGACAACAAGAGCAGTTAGAGATGCGATAACATAAGTACGATAAGACAACAAAGAAGAGAAAGGAGATATAAAGACAACAAGAGCAGTTAGAGATGCGATACGAGAAGTGAGATAAGAGACAACAAAGAAGAGAAAAGAGATATAAAGACAACAAGAGCAGTTAGAGATGCGATAACATAAGTACGATAAGACAACAAAGAAGAGAAAGGAGATATAAAGACAACAAGAGCAGTTAGAGATGCGATACGAGAAGTGAGATAAGAGACAACGAAGAAGAGAAAAGAGATATAAAGACAACAAGAGCAGTTAGAGATACGATAACATAATAATAATAATAATAATAATAATAATAATGGGAATTTATATAGCGTTCTTTCCCACATGAGCTCAGTGCGCTTTACATTGATAACAAGAACATTAAAGGCAAGCAAATAATTAATCATTAGAAAGTAAAATAAGCACAATGCTTACACGCAACGTTCTCTTACTTCCTTACACACACACACACACACACACACACACACACACACACACACACACACACACACACACACACACACACACACACACACACACACACACACACACACACACACACACGTGCGATAAGACAACGAAGAAGAGAAAGGAGATATAAAGACAACAAGAGCAGTTAGAGATACGATACGAGAAGTGAGATAAGAGACAACGAAGAAGAGAAAGGAGATATAAAGACAACAAGAGCAGTTAGAGATACGATACGAGAAGTGAGATAAGACAACGAAGAAGAGAAAAAGAGACATGAACAGACTGCAGAGAAGAAAAATACAACAAACAAAAGAGAGCAGAAAAGAAGAGAAGATAGTAGAGGAAAGATAATTAGAGAAGAGAAAGAATTGTTTTAAAAATAACAGAGTAGGCAAAAGAGGAGAGAAAAGTTGATACAAGAAAGACAAGAGAAAGGACAAGAGAGAAGACGAAACAGTACAGAGAAGAGAGAAGATAGCAGAGAAAAGATAACAATCGGTTAAAAAATGATGTAAACAAAAATATCTGAGAAAAGTGGAAACACAACAGAGAAAAGACAAGAGAGGAATGAAACCATCGTAGTAGAGAAGAGATGACAGTGATAAAAAAACCTTGAAGACAACACTATTATAAGTGCTACTATATTTGTGGCGGTGCCATAGCCGATGAGGTTTAACCGAGGCGTGGTCACCGCTACAGCTATCTGTATTAATTTTAAAAAATCGGGACTTTTCTGGAGTTGCACTGCCTCCGGGTATTGCCTCCAGGATTGTTCCCACCGTATTTGTATTTACAAATGTCCCATATGTGTCTGATTCAGACCAAGAGGACGTCAAACACCATTTTCGTCGCCCCCCCCCCCCCCCCCCCCCCAACAGACAACAGACAACAAAGAAGAGAAAAGAGAGAACAGAGAAACACAAAACAGAGAAGAAATGACAGTGATGAGAAAAAAGAGAAGATATGAGATAGTAGAGGAAAGACAACAGAGAAAAGAAAAGAACAGAAAAAAAGAAAATACAACATAGACAAAACTGAGAAGATGATGAAAGATTCGAGAAGACAACAACAACAAAAAACAAACAAAAATGTTTTTTTGGGTGGAGAGAAAAGACAAGACACAAGATAAAGGAAGACAAACAGATAAGACAAAAGAGAACGCGAGACAGAAGACACCAGAGAAGAGAAAAGAAAAAAAGAAAAGAAGAAGAGACCACAGAGAAAAGAGGACGTAGAAGAGAAGAGAACAGACATCGCAGAAAATCTGAAATCAGAGAAGAATATACGACGCAGAAGTGAGAAGACGATCAGCAACTATTCATTAAAAAAACCCAACCTCCTCCGAAGTCGGAGTGTGGCTGCCCACATGGCGGGGTAATCAAAGACGGTCACACACGTAAATGTTCTCATCCCTAGCTGGTGCATTTGTACCATAGTGTTCAAGTTCTTCGGCTGTTGGGATGATCCCTGGAGTCTTTTAGCCAGGGTACGACAACAACAACGTAAAGAACAGTTTACAACAGGGAAGGAAAACCCCTCTACAACAAACCTGTGTTTTCTTTGGGAAGCTGCTGCAGTCTTCCGAAGTGGTCGTCATCATCACTGTCATCGGAACTGTCATCGGAACTGTCATGGGAACTGTCATGGGAACTGTCATCGGAACTGTCATGGGAACTGTCGTAGGAACTGTCATAGGAACTGTCATCGGAACTGTCATCGGAACTGTCATCGGAACTGTCGTCATACTGCACACACAAACAAAAAATCAAATGAAAGAAAGTAAATCAATTTAGAATTAGTTTAATCAAAATTATGTTTTCATACAATGAAAACACCCGAACGCCTACATTAAAACCTGTAAATATTTCGAATTTTATTAATTATTTGTCGTGTGCACCCAACGTCGGACTGAACTATGAACATTACGTTTTCGAAGCTTAGGTCTTACTGTTGAAGACAAGTCAACGATCACTGATCATACCGCCGACACAAATCGAGTATCAATCAAAAGAGTCAACAAAATTGTCATTATACTGCAGAAACAGTCACAATCAATCGTAGGTCGAGTTTCTGGCATATATTTTCCCCCATAGTTTAGGCAACAAATCAGTCCTCTATCATACTGCAAAAAACAAAGCCACAATCAATCATTATAATACATTTTGTCATATATCATATTACTCTTTAAAATAAGAAGCGTCAATAATCGGTCATCGTTCTGAAATGCTGTAATTATCACTAATCATCTGTCACAATACTATTGAAAACAAGTCGGTAATCGTTGTCAATAATCATAACACGTAATGCTGAAATAAAACAGAACACATATGCTCAAAACGAATCAATGCTTAACTGACTGTCGTAACACTGAAACCAGTCAGTCATACTGCTCAAAACAAATCAATAATCAATCCGCAATAGGAGAAGCTTAATTATATTCTTATAGTAGCAACCCGTTTTAAAAACGCAACATTTGTCTTTGAAGCTCTGTTCGTCAATACTCATGGAATGAAATTTGTGTATGTTAGGTATTGTTGTACTGCAGATATGTAAGAGTTTGTTTCCTTGTAATCAGAGATTGATCTCCATTTCTCACCACATTTGTTTAATATTCATTAATATAATTTAATATATATATTTTTTATTTACCCCCTCGAAAGCTTGGAATAAAATTGGAACTAACGAAGGATTTGTTGTGTTTTTTTCCTTCAGATATGTATAATATATTTTATTTAATATATATATTTTTTTTTTAAATTCAATACTGTTACCTTTTTATGTTATCACTGTTTGTTTGGGTTTTTTTTTGTTTTGTTCTTTCGATTGTTTATGTAATATAAAACATGTTTGGAAATTAAGATAGCACTTTATTATTTTAATTGGCCGTCCGTCACTATTATCGTCTGTGCACTTTTTTCTCTCTTTAAGATAGGGCTTTATATAAGTTTTCTTGTTGCCCTATCTAATGATCATTGTTGTTTTTCATTTGTGACTTTCAGAAATAAAAATGCTATTTAAACCAATACTCATCTTTCATATGGACACAGACAATTTGACGTTATGGAACGTTGTTTTGAAAAAAATACCTTAACCCTTTCACCGCCAGCCATATTTCAGCTAAAAATTCCATCAACTTCACCTGGGTAGAGAACAAAATCCATCTGCAGTATTGGGGATTCTTCTGTGAAATATATAAAATAAGGTCTATCCTTACTTCCCAAAACTAAGACAATAGGGTCTTTAGATAATAGACCCCAATGTGATGCCTTTTAGTGACATAGGTGTTAAATCACTGTGGTGCTAAAATGCGACTTTGGCGGTGAGAGGGTTAATCCAATCTATTTGTGAAAACATACGTATTTATAGGATTTTTAATCTTCTTATTGTCCAATATGCATTGTATTGCTTTATTTTGTGACAGTGTAATGATAAGTATAATGGTCTACTTAGGACGCTGATTTCACCACCAGGGGGGCAGTCAAACCAGTAGGGGCTTAGCGCGTGATATTCTTAGTTGGGGGGGGTAGTGAGAGAGAGAGAGAGAGAGAGAGAGAGAGAGAGAGAGAGAGAGAGAGAGAGAGAGAGAGAGAGAGAGAGAGAGAGAGAGAGAGGGAGGGAGGGACTCATCTCTCTCTCTCTCTCTCTCTCTCTCTCTCTCTCTCTCTCTCTCTCTCTCTCTCTCTCTCTCTCTCTCCTCCTACCCCCTAAGAATATCACGAGTCCCTCCCCTCTCTCTCTCTCTCTCACTACCCCCAACTAAGAATATCACGCGCTAAGCCCCTACTGGTTTGACTGCCCCCTGGCGGTGAAATGTGCGTCCTAAGCTGCCCATTTAACCCAACAGTAACCGCCTATTCTGGTGTCCAGGAACCTTCGTCGGAAGCGGCAGACTGGAAAATGTGCACGTACCGAATCGTGGTGGTATTGATAATACATGTTCTCCATTATGTACTGAATCGTGGTAATGATAATACATGTTCTCCAGCACGTACTGAATCGTGGTAATGATAATACATGTTCTCCAGCACGTACTGAATCGTGGTATTGATAATACATGTTCTCCATAATGTACTGAATCGTGGTAATGATAATACATGTTCTCCAGCACGTACTGAATCGTGGTAATGATAATACATGTTCTCCAGCACGTACTGAATCGTGGTAATGATAATACATGTTCTCCAGCACGTACTGATTCGTGGTATAATAATAATACATGTTCTCCAGCAAGAATCGTGGTCATAATAATAATAATAATAATAATAATAATACATGTTCTCCAGCACGTACCGAATCGTGGTGGTAATAATAATACATGTTCCCCAGCTGCTGGGCACACACAACGTCGTCGTCAATGACGCACCGAATCGTGGTCCGGTCGAAGAGGAATCCATCGGGACACACCTCCAGGGTGCCCTGGAAATTGTCGCACACCCAGAAACTCCGGCACGCGTCGTCGTACTCGTTGGGCTCTTGTCCCTGGGCGACGTGACGAATCTGTTGTTGTAATAATCTGACATGTTGGAGAGCTGCTGGGCACACACAACGTCGTCGTCAATGACGCAGTTGAGGAGGTTCCGGTTTTGGAGGAATCCCTCGGGACACACCTCCAGGGTGCCCTGGAAATTGTCGCACACCGGGAAACTCCGGCACGCGTCGTCGTACTCGTTGGGCTCTTGTCCCTGGGCGACCTGACACACTCTGTTGTTGCCGTATTCTGAGATAATGGAGAAAAGATGGAATGCTATGAAGTAGTATAAGACATGGGGGTTCTGGACCACCCCATTTTTGGGGGGACACCGGCCACCACAACCGTGCCTATGGTTGCTGGTAGGCTACTCTGGTGTTGCCGTATTCTGCAATTACAGGTCCAGTGTGTCACGATTGATGCAGGCTGCTTTGCTGCTGCTTTTCTGCAAAGACTGGCGTAGAATGGAACACGGAGATGCACTAAGCCCATTTTTAGTGAAGGACTGCCCCTCTTGCGATGGAGTGCAGGTGGCTTTAGTGCGTCTCCGGGCCCATCAACACCTTCAGGTATTTGCTTTTTGGCGCAGTGTTAAGGGCCTAGCCTCACGTCAGCTAAAATCGCACGACCGTTTCGACACGATTCGATCACGTGGTCTCCAAGAACAAACGTGATTCGCGCTTCGAGATCACGCGATCGAATCGCATCGCACAGTCGTGCGATTTTAGCTGACGTGTGGCTGGCCCTTTTAGGTTCTACCTTGATCTTCAAGATTTCATCAGACTTCTGCCAACGGACAAAAAAACAAACAGCCAACAAAACAAACAAACAAGCAGCACCTAGCAGACACCATAGCAACAACGATGAACTCGCTTTGCTCCACGCCATGGGCCTACCTAGTAATTGGTGGAGCACAATAGAAGCACAAACGTGCGTCGCTATTGAAACATACAGGTCTAATCAGACGACTGCAGATTAACTGGTGTCAACAACTCCTTCCCTGTACCCCTACAATCAAATGTTAGCACTCTCACATGTGATAGTACACGTCACCGATAGCAGAAAATGTAGAAACGTCAGCCAGCCTCATTAGCTTTTGAACAGTTTTATTGCAGTGAACACATGGTGGCATTTGCATTGACTTGAAAAATTACCATCACACACCCCCACCCCCACCCCCAAATGATATAACTGTTGTTAGAATTGCTGTAGACTACTACGCCAATACTTCATCTCCTTCACTCTATCCCAACCCCTAACTCCCCCCCCCCTTCCCCCTCTCCACCACCTACCCCTGTCCCTTGTCCTCCCCACGACCCACCATTATATTCATTAATCATGATAAGCATAATCAACGGCTAATAATCATTACTGGGAATCGCTGTGGAACTCCACGGCGCTACTTCATCACCATCCACCACAACATCCAACCTCCATTTACTACGACTCCCATACCCCCTCACCCCACCCCACCCATCCCATCCCATCACTCACCAAAACCATCGTTGTAATCACCACCATCGTAGCCATCGTCGTAGTAATAACCACCATGCTACTTCATCCCCTCCACCACACCATCCAGCCTCCATTTACTACGACTCCCATACCCCCTCACCCCACCCCACCCATCCCATCCCATCACTCACCAAAACCATCGTTGTAATCACCACCATCGTAGCCATCGTCGTAGTAATAACCACCATGCTACTTCATCCCCTCCACCACACCATCCAGCCTCCATTTACTACGACTCCCATACCCCCTCACCCCACCCCACCCATCCCATCCCATCACTCACCAAAACCATCGTTGTAATCACCACCATCGTAGCCATCGTCGTAGTAATAACCACCATGCTACTTCATCCCCTCCACCACACCATCCAGCCTCCATTTACTACGACTCCCATACCCCCTCACCCCACCCCACCCATCCCATCCCATCACTCACCAAAACCATCGTTGTAATCACCACCATCGTAGCCATCGTCGTAGTAATAACCACCATGCTACTTCATCCCCATCCACCACACCATCCAACCTCCATTTACTACGACTCCCATACCCCCTCACCCCACCCCACCCATCCCATCCCATCACTCACCAAAACCATCGTTGTAATCACCACCATCGTAGCCATCGTCGTAGTAATAACCACCATGCTACTTCATCCCCTCCACCACACCATCCAGCCTCCATTTACTACGACTCCCATACCCCCTCACCCCACCCCACCCACCCACCCATCCAATCCCATCACTCACCAAAACCATCATTGTAATCATCGTCGTAGTAATAACCACCATGCTACTTCATCCCCATCCACCACACCATCCAACCTCCATTTACTACGACTCCCATACCCCCTCACCCCACCCCACCCCATCCAATCCCATCACTCACCAAAACCATCATTGTAATCACCACCATCATCGTAGTAATAACTATCATCATCATCATCGTCGTCGTCGTCGTCGTCGTAGTCCTCGCTGCTGTAATCACTGTCGTAGTAGTAGCTGGATTCGCCTCCGTAGTAGTAGTGCTCCATCTGTAAGGTGCAGGACACCTCTTCGTCATTGATGCACTCCCTGTTCTGGAAGTCGAACTGGTCGGTGCCGAGACAGTGCTGCAGCATGCCCCAGTGGTCCTCGCACTTCCAGTAGCTCCGGCACCCGTCCCGGTCGTCGTAGTTGGGCTCGTCGCCGTAGGCCGTGTCGCACGCGTGCCCGTGCTCGCCCGAGTGGGAGGAGTCGTCGTCGGAGTAGTCGGAGTAGTCTGAATAGTCTGAGTAGTAATCCGAGTAATCTGAGTAGTCTGAGTAGTGATCTGAGTGGTCAGAGTAATCTGAGTAGTCCGGGTAGTGATCTGAGTGGTCAGAGTAATCTGAGTAGTCTGAGTAGTAATCCCAGTAATCTGAGTAGTCAGAGTAATCTGAGTAGTCTGAGTAGTCTGAGTAGTAGTCTGAGTAGTAATCCCAGTAATCTGAGTACTCAGAGTAATCTGAGTAGTCTGAGTAGTAGTCTGAGTAGTAATCCCAGTAATCTGAGTAGTCAGAGTAATCCCAGTAGTCTGAATAGTCGGAGTAGTAATCCGGGTAATGGGAGTGGGAGTCGTAGTAATCTGAGGAGTGGGAGTGATCTGAGTGGTGTGAGTAATCTGAAAAGTGGGAGGAATCTGAGTAGTAGTAGTTAGAGTAATCTGAGTAGTCCGAGTAGTCGGAGTTGTCGGAGTAGTCGGAATAGTCGGAGTAGTCGGAATCGTCAGAAGTGTCGGAGTAGTCGGAATAGTCTGAATAATCAGAATAGTCGGAGTAGTCAGAATAGTCTGAGTAGTCGGAATAGTCGGAGTAGTCAGAATAGTCGGAGTAGTCAGAATAGTCGGAGTTTTCGGAATAGTCGGAGTAGTCAGAATAGTCAGAGTAGTCAGAATAGTCGGAGTTGTCGGAGTAGTCAGAATAGTCGGAGTTGTCGGAGTAGTCAGAATAGTCGGAGTAGTCGTAGTAGTCAGAATAGTCGGAGTAGTCAGAATAGTCGGAGTAGTCAGAATAGTCGGAGTAGTCAGAATAGTCGGAGTAGTCAGAATAGTCAGAGTTGTCGGAATAGTCAGAATAGTCAGAATAGTCGGAGTAGTCAGAATAGTCGGAATAGTCGGAGTAGTCAGAATAGTCGGAGTTGTCGGAATAGTCGGAATAGTCAGAGTAGTCAGAATAGTCAGAATAGTCGGAGTAGTCAGAATAGTCGGAATAGTCGGAGTAGTCAGAATAGTCGGAGTAGTCGGAGTAGTCAGAATAGTCGGAGTAGTCAGAATAGTCGGAGTAGTCAGAATAGTCGGAATAGTCAGAATAGTCGGAGTAGTCAGAATAGTCAGAGTAGTCGGAGTAGTCAGAATAGTCGGAATAGTCAGAGTTGTCGGAATAGTCGGAGTTGTCAGAGTAGTCGGAGTAGTCAGAATAGTCAGAGTAGTCGGAGTAGTCAGAATAGTCGGAGTAGTCGGAATAGTCGGAATAGTCAGAATAGTCGGAATAGTCGGAGTAGTCGGAATAGTCAGAGTAGTCGGAATAGTCGGAATACTCGGAGTTGTCGGAGTAGTCGGAATAGTCGGAGTAGTAATCCGAGTAATCTGAGGAGTCAGAGTAATGTAAGTAGTAGTCAGAGTAATCTGAAGACTCAGGGTAATATGAATATTAATAGTCAGTGTAATCTGAGTAATCTGAGTTGTCGAAGTAATAATGTGAGTAGTAGTAGTAGTGGGAGTAAACCCGATTAGTAGTCCTGAGTAATCAGAGAAATCCAAGGAGTCGGGGAAATATGAGTAGTAGTCTGAGTAATCTGAGTAGTATGAGTAATCAGAGAAATCCAAGGAGTCGGGGAAATATGAGTAGTAGTCTGAGTAATATGAGTAATCAGAGAAATCCAAGGTGTCGGGGAAATATGAGTAGTAGTCTGAGTAATATGAGTAATCAGAGAAATCCAAGGAGTCGGGGAAATATGAGTAGTAGTCTGAGTAATATGAGTAATCAGAGAAATCCAAGGAGTCGGGGAAATATGAGTAGTAGTCTGAGTAATATGAGTAATCAGAGAAATCCAAGGAGTCGGGGAAATATGAGTAGTAGTCTGAGTAATATGAGTAGTAGGAGTAATCAAAGACATCCAAGGAATCGGGAAAATATGAGTAGTATAAATGGGAGTAATCTGAGCAGCATAGTAAGAGTAGGCCTCATCAGAGAAACATACACATACATGCACATACACATACATAGTACATGTACATGGTAATATATACACTACGGGATACATCAGCTTAGCTTAATTAGTAATAATGACACTACGGGATACATCAGCTTAGCTTAATTAGTAATAATGACACTACGGGATACATCAGATTAGCTTAATTAGAAATAATTACATTACGAGATAATTATGTTCTTTCTCGCGCGAGATTCCTTTCCCAATCCATGTTTTCCAATCCATGTTTTCCCACGCACCGGAAATACGATACGCAATTTGCGTGCTCGCCAGCCAGTGCCTGTTCGAAATGTGGTCTGAAAAAGGAGAGTGAACAAGCCTGGTTCAAGTATAGACCTGTGGTAAGTTATCTGCCTTATTTTTCATACTGTGGTTTCTTTACCAAAAAATTGTACAGTTAGTTTGGCTGGTAAAAAAAAAAAAAGAAGTTACCAGCCAAAGGCTGGTGGACAATATTTTCAACTTTCAGGGCTGCTAATTAGTAATAATTACATTACGAGATATATTAGCTTAGCTTAATTAGTAATAATTATATTACGAGATACATCAGCTTAGCTTAATTAGTAAAAATTACATTACAGGATACATCAGCTTAGCTTAATTAGTAATAATTACATTGCAGGATACATCAGCTTAGCTTAATTAGTAATAATTACATTGCAGGATACATCAGCTTAGCTTAATTAGTAATAATTACACAACGGGATACATCAGCTTAGCTTGATTAGTAATAATTACACCAGCTTAGCTTAATTAGTAATAATTAGCCTATATTACGGATAATAGGCTATAGGGGAAGACGGGGTAAAAAGCGCATGGGCGGGTAAGAAGCCCACCCCAATTATCTCATGAAATAAAGAACATTTCAGTCAAATTTGCCCATGAGACGAATGCTAGACATTAACGCTCGTCTCATGGGCAAAATGAGACTGAAATTTGCTTCATTTCATGAGATAATTGGGGTGGGCTTCTTACCCGCCCATGCGCTTTTTACCCCGTCTTCTCCTAAGCCCTACACCCCCCCCCCCCCCCCACCCCCCCCCCCCCCCCCCCCCCCCCCCCCCCCCCACACACACACCCTCCCCCTTCGTGGGGATACGGGGGATACTGGGATCGAGGGTTGGGCTGGGTGTGGTGTCTTTGTCACAAATCGTTCTCCACCTTTTGGAAGTTCTGTGTTTATTAACTTCCTCTACTATGTCGCTCTCTTTGACTCTGCCTTTTCCCTTTGCTTACAACCATCGACTATCTTTCTGCCTTACTGATCCATTCTCCTGCCTTTGTTTTGCAAACCCCATTCTCCCGTCTTTAAAAAAAAAATCTTCGAAATATTTGTTCTCCTTTGAGCTGCTCCGAAATCGGAATGTGTCGGCTGTACGCAGCGGGGAGACCAGTGAAAACTGAAACCCGGACACATACGTACCTTACCCATTATGGCCATATGGCCCGGGAACGCAGAAGAAGAAGAAGAAGAAGAAGTTTTACAAACTC
The DNA here is from genome assembly GCA_017654935.2 of Phymorhynchus buccinoides. Classification (NCBI taxonomy): domain Eukaryota; kingdom Metazoa; phylum Mollusca; class Gastropoda; order Neogastropoda; family Raphitomidae; genus Phymorhynchus; species Phymorhynchus buccinoides. The sequence goes on from CM065686.1 coordinate 38,043,483, forward strand.
TCACAAAGATTTTTTCTCTCCTGCCGAAGACGGACATGCTGAGTGTATAACGACAGCATGGCGCATCTGCGCTCATATGACAGGAAACTGTCAGAGTGATCGAAGAAGAAGAAGAAGAAGAAGAAGAAGATAGACAATATCATCATACAATAATTATTGAAACTGATTCTGATCAATAGCTCACAAAGTTGGGTGTCCCCTTGGACACATGACACATTAGCTTTAGGCATTGTGCTAAAATACGCTGTGTTGAAGTGGTTCTGTAAAGCGGTTCAAGAGATACTACCCGGACGTAGCAAAAACACAAGCTTGCAAAAGATAGAGCAAAACAACATGGTCCCCCTCCGCCAAATTTATCGCGGAGTATACCATTGAAACAAGCAAACAAGCAAACAAACAAGCAAACAAACAAACAAACGAACACCTGGCTTACCGTCATCGTTGATATAGTAGGCGTTGGAACCTGAGACAGTCACGACTGAAAACACACACACACACAAAACGGACTTTGAATAAACAAGACCTTGCTTTTTGTCACCAAGCCGCCTGAAAACAAGTGAAAAAGAAATGGGAAAAAAAGTAACACTGAAACAATATAAAACTGAAAGAATAAACCGCAATAGAAACAAATATTTAGTAAACAATACATGCAAACATAATGTTCAATAAGGAATGACTTTAAATCCTTAAAAGAAAAACAACAAAGAAAGTTACATTTAACACATTAAGCATAATGATTATTGTTTATATGATTAGTATATAATTTATGAGATGTGTGTGTGTGGGGGTGATTTGCTTCAAGTCCTCCATGCCCCAAAAGGGGTCAAAGGATTAAACAATCTTTGAATCTTTGTATGTGTGTGTGTGTGTGTGTGTGTGTGTGTGTGTGTGTGTGTGTGTGTGTGAGTGTGTGTGAGTGAGGGAGGGAGTAAGACACATAGAGAGAGAGAGAGAGAGAGAGAGAGAGAGAGAGAGAGAGAGAGAGAGAGAGAGAGAGAGAGAGAGAGAGAGAGAGAGACAGAGAGAGAGACACACAGAGAGAGATA
>CM065686.1:38049528-38052028 GCA_017654935.2 Phymorhynchus buccinoides
AGTATAAAAACTTCAAATCCCTTTGTACCTTGTCGTTTTATTGATATTATTTGAATAATAAAGCATACTATGTTGCCGCAAATGGTTGAAATGATATACATTGCAATAAATAGATGGTGTGCATCGGATTTAATCAACGATTTACATGAAGAAATGTCATCAGAAGGAGCAAGGCACTGACCTGAAACGAACGTTTTGGGGAGAATATCCTCACAGCACAGTTTGTAATTGTCAGCAAATACAGATTGCAGGTGTTGAAGCCGCTTAAAAATGCTGTCAGGGAAAATTTTCATTGAACAGTCACGCACATCTAGCACACGAAGAAAAGCAAGCGACAGATTGCTTTCAGACAGAACACGATGCACACCACAGCCGGTCAAATTGAGAGTGTGAACGTTGGGAAAGATGTTAAACACGGACATATCCAGTTCCTCCACGATGACTCGGGACACGTCCAATGATCGAAGATGAAGATGCTGATAAGGAGACTCCAGAGTGCGATGAATAAGTAAGGTCAGTGGATTTTCTGAGAGATTTAGATGGCGTAGATGTGGAAGGAGACTCAAATGTTGATCAGTGATGGAGGTCAGATGGTTTTCACTCAGGTCCAAACTGTGCAAATTAGGAAGGTGAAGCAGTGTCAGATTCATTAGAGCACACCGTGTCATTCTGAGGTATATAAGTAGTGTGTTATTGGACACGTCAGCGTATTGCATGCCACTGTCACTGGCATCCATGAAGCGTAGTTCTGGGTATGATGATGGATAAAGAATACTGCCACAGTAAAAGGATTGACCATAGCACGTGCATTGCTCGGGGCACGTGCCATCACACAGCAGCTCGTCATCCCGCTGAGGACACTGGTACATGCCGTCACACACGTGTTGGGGATGGAGGCACACACTGGATGCCCGGCAACGGTAGAATCCTGGACAGGTGTAGCTGTCACAGTGCTCTTCGTCTTCACGCTGGGGACAGTCATGGATGGTGTTGCACCACACAAAGACAGGCAGACAGTAACCATCGTCTGCACACTGAAAATGAGTGTCTGGACAGACAGACTGGCCGATGATGGCAGATTTGTTTACTGTCTGCACTATCACCGCTCCAAGCCCGTCAAAGTTGATCACGACAGGTGGGACAGTGTTATAAGACTTGGGTTCTTTCATCTCATTATTGCACACAGTTTCATCGCTAGTGCCGTCACCGCAGCCGGGGTACTGAACACAGATCGAAATGTGTGTGCGTGTGTGTGAGTATGTGTGTAAGTGCGTGTGTGCGCGTGCACACGCGCGTGTGTGTATGTGTGTGTGTGTGAGAGAGAGAGAGAGAGAGAGAGAGAGAGAGAGAGAGAGAGAGAGAGAGAGAGAGAGAGAGAGAGAGAGAGAGAGAGAGAGAGAGAGAGAGAGAGAGAGAGATAACAGCCGCACAATATATATATATTAACGATCAAAAATTGAACAAAAAAACCAAACACACCATTAAACTTTCCTCTTATGTATATATATATATAATTTGCTTTGATAAAAAAATTTTAGTATCCAATGTATGTTTTGTAAACCTAAGAAACAAACTCAATTACTTGAACTTTATGATTTGTGTTCTGAAAAGAAGAAAAGAAAATGTGCTGATTTACTTTTTCTCCCAATGGGGGAGATAGACAATGCCTATGCAAAGACAGCTGTTTCGTCTTCGTGAAAGACTCTTCAGTCTGCATGTCGGCCTGCAAAGTTGTCCACAGTGAATGTTCAAGCTGAGCCAGAAGACTTTCTACACGAGAAAGGTTGTCCTCTTAGCACCAGATATATATATATATTACCCTTTTGCTGTTGCGTTGGACATTACTTCTGAGGTGCACACAGAAGTCCTCCTCGCTGTGGTCACGGCAGTCGTGGCGATGGTCACACACCAGTGTGTAAGGCACGTGATCTACGTCATTCTGACACGCGAATAACGGCGGAAGTGGCGTTAGAGGAGCTGTACAGGAAATGACGTTGTCGATATCTGTCCCCCAACAAACATTTTTTACGTCACAGGCCAAGAAGGTGTGAGCCACGTGACGATCAGGGCAAGGGAGAAAACTGCCTTTTCCTGTCACCAGGTGTGAAGAGTTGACTGGAAGCAACGTGATTTCGGAGGACTGGATCGGAAGAGGCCGTTTGCTAAAGCTGTGCAGAAATTCGCACAGATAGTTGTTATTCAAGGGTATGCCCCTTAAGACAATGACGCCTTTACTGCTATCGAGGTAGACACATGAAGCAAAGCATGACTTGTCGTATGGGTGTGTGAGATGTCCTGTGTGGTAAGCAATAGCGCCGTCCAGGTGACTCCACATCCTTCTGTACCTGTCCCAGAAAATAGCTCTGTTAATTCATGTCTGTCCAGCCACGGTCAGTCCACCCTGTAAAGATTAAAAAAGAAATCGTGTTTTGGTTTAAATATTCTTTAATATGCCAACAACACATACAATTTCAAATAATACAGAAAAAATGGCAACAAC
>CM065686.1:38057028-38079528 GCA_017654935.2 Phymorhynchus buccinoides
TTGCAACTGGTGTGCGTCTCAGTCTTGCCCCTGCAACCCAAAGGCAAATTTTGATTAGAGAGTTGTATGTGATTATAATACGTTTCTAATCTGTTGTTTTGATTCATGTTTTTATTGGTAAATTATTGTTTTATTTGTTTTTCTTCCCATTGTACACTAATATTGATGTTGAGCTATTTATTTCCATGCTTGTGGCAGCCAATACTATGTAATTGAAAAATGTTGGAGTGCCTTGTATAAGCTCTAAGCTTGTTTTGCTCTACTTATTTAAATTATGTGCTGCTGTATGTGCTTTATTTGAATAAATCTTGTAATTCTCTCATAATTGCAGACGCCAAATCCGCCCAAATGTTTTTCCTTCCCTGGCTCGCGTAAACGCCGATTGCACCCGCTGAACGCCAGGTCTAGTACGTTCACTTTCACTTTCTCCCTACCCACAATGCAATATACTAGGTTAGTTCTTCCTGTTCCTGACACTCACTGATCCGTTTTTGGTCTTTACAGCAAGGGAAAGCACAAGTTATGTTCAAATGTGTTGATTTCTAAATTATTTTGAATGAAACCAGTTAATAATTTTTTGAACATTTTACAATGGAACTGTCGGTCTATTGTGAAGAACTTACTTCACTTAGAAAATAACATATATTCTAATAACTATTGCATTCTGGCCCTACAATCTTTAAATGCTGAACCATCTAAGCTACCTATATTTCGTGGTTTCTATTACCCACCTTTATATGATTGTAGCATGTCAACAAAACGGGTTCAAACTGCAATTTACGTCAGATCAGATCTGAATTACAGACCTCTAAAACTATCATTTAATTCTACAACTAAAGTCATTGATAACATTTTTGCCACTGCAATATCGTTAAAAATTAACAAAGATTCTAGCATAAATATAATTTCTGTTTACTATCCAAATGGGCCGAATGCAGACAACTAAGACTGGATAAAACATCTTCCTGATGCAGATAAAAAATGGATAGTTTTGGGAGATTTTAATGCACATTCTCCGTTTTGGGAACCAGATTGCTCAGTTATAACCTGCATTCGCTTAGTTGAAAACATTGTTGATTCTAAATTAGTTCTATTGAATGATGGCAGCATAACTAGAGTGCCTGATGTATCAACTCATAGGCCAACCTCTATTGATTTTACACTAATTTCTGCTGATTTGGCTGTCAATACTAGTTGGACAACAGAAGAAGACACGCTAGGGAGTGATCATTTTCCTATTGTTGTTAAATTAAATGAACAAATCGTTGATGAAGAGGAAGAATTTGAAGATATAATACCTAAGTTCTTGTATAATAGTGCAAATTGGAGTCTATATGAGTCAACACTTCTATCTATAGATCGTAGCACTATTGAACACGAAGATACTGACGTGTTTTATGAGAACTTTAGAAGAGCCGTTTTGTCTGCAGCTGACAAATCAATGCCAAAATGCAAAAGCTTTATAGATCAGAAATACCGAGGAAATAGTTGGTGGAATGAAGATTGTGCAGAGGCAGTATCTAGTAAAAAGAAAACATATAAAACATGGCTGAAAGATAGAAATGAGGAAAACTTTATTGAAATGAAACGTGCTAAAAACCACAGTAACAGGGTTGTTGCAAAAGCGAAACGTCACTATTTTACTCATTTCTGTCATTCAGAAATATCTACGTCTAAGGACATGCACAGAGTCTTGAAAAAGGTAAAGGAATTAAAAAACAAGTGTCTCCTACCATCTTATCCTATTAAATTAGAAAACTGTGCTGTTCCCACATCATCAGAAAAAGCAGAAGCATTTGCACAAACATTTTAAAAAAATAATTCATCATCAAGACTTAATTCAGATATAAAGAACTACAGAAAACAACAAGAAGAAAAATCTAGTTATTGTGATCCAACACCGGATTCAAATCATTACTTAAATTCATCTATTACATTTGAAGAATTTAATGAAACACTAGTCATTCTCTTCTAATAAAACTGCTGTTGGTTTAGATGGCATTTCATATCAGTTGCTATGCCACTTACCTTTGTGTTGGAAGCAATTACTCCACTCTTTTTACAAAAAATGTTGGTTAAATGGAACTCTCCCTACTTTCTGGAAGAGGACAGTTGTAATACCGATTCCAAAACAAGGTAAACCTAGGTCTGCAATTGACAGTTATCGACCAATAGCACTAACTTCTCAAGTTGGCAAGATATTAGAAAAAAATAGTTGAAAAACGCATTCTACATTATTGTGAAAAGAATCATATCATCCCCCACAATCAAGCAGGGTTTAGAAAAGGTAGAAGTACGACCGATCACCTTGTTAAACTTACGAGTCATGCTAAAAAACAATTTGCTCGTAGAAAAAGTACACTAGCCACTTTTTTCGACATTAGAAAAGCGTATGATAGTGTGTGGCATGCTCATTTACTTTATAAGTTGAAAAATAATGGGATAAGTGGGGTAACGTATCAGTTTATTAAATGTTTCTTATCCGGAAGATCAATGTGTACTAGAGTTGGTAAATGCTATTCTTCATTTCAAGATATTGATATTGGAATCCCTCAAGGTTCTATTATTGCCCCAGTTCTTTTTACAATTTTTATTCATGATCTTCCTAAAGTACCATCTAAAAATATACATTTAGTGCAATATGCAGACGATATTGCAATTTGGATGAATACAAATATTAAAAAACAAACAAATAAGAGAACGATAACATATGTGCAAAAACTATATCAAATTGAAATAGATAAACTAGATAAATATATGAAAGAAAATGGGCTAGAACTTTATGGAGAAAAGACACAATTGATGTTATTTAACAATGGTAAAAATCCAAAATGTTTGCCACAACTTGTATTAGAAGATAAAACTCTTCAATATTCCAAAAATGTAAAATTCTTAGGTGTCAATTTCACTCCTAAATTAAACTGGCGCTGCCATATCGAGCACCTTATAAAGAAAGCAAGACAACGGCTAACTTTATTGAAAATAATTAGTGCACAGTCATGGGGTCAAGATACTCAAACACTCATACATCTTGCTACCAAGTTTGTGAAAGAACTGTGTTTAGGCGCTAGTCCCAAATCATGTGAACTGGACCCCATCCCATCATCCCTGTTTTGTGAATGTATTGATGTACTGCTGCCCTATGTCACTCATATTGTAAACGATTCTCTCTTGTCTGGCTCCTTCCCTTCTGTCTTTAAATCTGCTATTGTCCGCCCATTGTTAAAGAAACCCTCCCTTGACCATGACAATCTGAAAAGCTACAGACCGGTTTCCAATCTCTCCTTTCTTTCAAAAATCACTGAAAGGGTTGTACTTTGTCAACTACTTGCACACCTAGAACAAAATCACCTTCTGAACCCCCACCAATCCGCTTATCGGAAATGCCACAGCACAGAGACAGCCCTTCTTAAAATTGTTAACGACCTTCTTTTAGGTTTTGATGACAACAAAGTTTCTCTCTTAGCTTTGCTTGACCTCAGTGCCGCTTTCGACACTATTGATCATACCATTCTTATTCGCCGACTCAAACATTCTTTTGGCATTCATGATCTTGCTCTTTCCTGGTTTGATAGCTACTTGACTAATCGTAAGCAGACAGTTTGTGTTAGTGGCAGATACTCTGAGCCGTCCCCCCTTTTGTATGGTGTCCCACAGGGTTCTGTTCTGGGACCCATTCTTTTTGTGCTCTATGCTGCTCCTGTGTCCGATGTTATCAGTCAACATGCCTTGTCTCATGAGAGTTTTGCGGACGATACAGAAGTATATCAGTCGGCCACTCTTGCTGAAGTCGATGGGCTGGTATCGCGGACACAGGAGTGCATACTTGACCTTAAAATCTGGATGACCCACAACAAGCTGCAACTTAATGAAGAAAAAACTGAAATTATGTTAGCATGCCCAAAGAAAATGCTCAATCTTTCTACCCTTCCAGGCTCTGTCACAATCAACAACAACACTATCTCCTTCTCCTCTTCTGTCCGCAGTCTTGGTGTCACTTTGGATCAAAGTCTCTCCCTTCAGCAGCATGTGTCTAATATCTGCAGATCTGCCTATTTTGAGCTTCGTAAGATTAGTTCTGTTCGTCACTATCTCTCCACTGATGCCACAAAAACCTTGGTCTGTGCATTTGTCCTCTCGAGAATAGATTATTGCAACTCTCTTCTTGCTGGCCTTCCAAACTACCTTCTCAACAAACTCCAAAGAATCCAAAATAATGCTGCACGACTAATCCTTAAGTCCTCCAAGTTTGAACATGTTTCTCCCCTTCTGCACTCTCTGCACTGGTTGCCAATCTCCAGCAGGATCAACTACAAGCTTTCTGCTCTTACCTTTGCTGTCATTTCTGGCTCTGCTCCTACTTACCTGTCTGATCTACTTCATACTTACATTCCATCTCGTCAGCTTCGTTCTTCTTCTGATTCTCGTATTCTACAGCCTCCCTCAATTAAAACGAAAACTTATGGCGAGAGATCCTTTTCTTTTCAGGCCCCAGCTACTTGGAACAAACTCCCTCTGTCTCTCAGACATTCCAACTCCCTGTCAGTTTTCAAAACCAACCTGAAAACTCATCTATTCTCTGAACACTACTGTCCACCATGATCGGATTGTGAGAATGAAAGCGTGTGTGGATGATGAATGGCATGGGAAAGTTGGGAGACAGAAAGTGTGTGTGTGCATGCGCGCGCTGGCATGAACTTTATGAGAAAAGACACAATTGTTATGCACGTGTGTGGGGATGTGTGTGTGTTTGTGTCTGTGTGTATGTATGTATGTACGAACGTACGTACGTATGTATGTATGTATGTACTGTATGTATGTGTGCATGCGCGTGTAAATGATATGCTATGTTCGTCAGTGTGTGTGCTTGTGTGCGTGCGGGCATGGGTATTGATGTGATTTGATTAAATGTATTTTTTTTTTGTAAAGCGCCATGAGCAGCTAGCCTGGAATGTGCGCTATATAAGTTTTCTTCATTAATACCAGCCTGGTTCGAGCAAAACTGACTTATGGGCAGGAAGTTTATTTTTCGTCTTCTCAGACATTACTAAAACGGTTACAAAGTATAGACAGTAAAGCTATCAAAGCAGCACTGGGTGTACCAGTACATACAAATACGTTTAATACATATAGAGAAGCTAATTTGTTGTCACTTGACGACCAACGTAAACTAGACACTGCCAAGTATGTGACTAGAAGTCTTTCAGTATCTAATTCAGTGACAAATGAAATATTTCTTGATTCAAGAAAGGATTTTCCCAAAAGGGCACAGAATCTTTCTTACATTCAGCCCATTAAAAATTATACAGATTATTTATTTAGGAAATGTGAGATCGATATTTCATTGATTTCAAGTACACCAACCATGCCTATTGTTCCTCACTGGGAGCATAATTCTGCAAAAATTGATATAGATTATGCTACTCTGAAAAAAGACGATAACATCAATTTAATATCAGTAGAAGCAAACGAACACCTCGAAAATACATATCCACATAATCTTAAGATTTACACAGATGGCTCGGTTTTAGAATCCTATACAGGAGCTGGATTTGTGATCCCTGATTTAAAACTCAGAAAATCATTTTGTTTAGGAAAAGACTTTTCTGTATATACTGCAGAACTTTATGCAATTCTAATGGCACTATCCTGGATAGCTGATATGGATATTGCAATTTATAGTATTTTACTTTGTGTTGACTCGAAATCTGTTCTTTATAGTTTACAAAACTGGAATGCAAACACCAGAAGAGATTTAATTTTTGATGTAAAATATCTAATGCATTCTATTATATTTAATGGAATTAACGTAGAATGTTGCTGGATTCCATCGCACTGTGGTATCATTGGGAATGAACTAGCTGGTAAATTAGCGAAAGAAGGTGCTAGTAGAAAATCGTCAGATTGTTCAATAAAACTAGAAAAACACGAAATAAATTCAATGTTAGAAAATAGTATATATAATGAAAAGCTTCCTTCAAAATCTAAGATATTATTATGTTCAAGATCTTTATCTAGCCTTATCTACAAAATTCGATTGAACTCGTGAAGGACCAAATTTTCTAAAGATGTAGAATGCGATTGTGGTCTCCCAATATCAGTTCAACACATTATTTTAGAATGTCCATTATTATCATTGTTATACAAACTATCTGGGATACAAGTTGCACAAATTGGAACTTTAAAAGATGTAGTTTACAGTCATACATTCATATCCAGCTCTGGAATTGCAAGATTGCTTTAGTTCATGAGTTAATTAACTTTAATTTTGTTTTCTTTTTCATTTTTATTTTATTTATTTATTTGTTGTTATTAATTTGTTGGGATTTGTTGCACACGCACTCATATTCACATACACACACGCGCGCACACGCACACCCACTTCCCCCCCCAGTCTAATATCACCATTGTGTGAACAGACTTTAAATTAAATCAATCAAATCAAAGCACCCAATAGTCTTTTTGAACGGATTTTTCGAAGTGACCCCCCAAAAAAAATTCTTTCCAGGTGACGTGTGCAGTATTGACTCGGCGTGATGCTCGGAGCGCCATTACGGATTTTTTCTTCTAATTCATGGTTTGTTGTGTGACATTGTGTTAGCTTTCAAATGAAAATATCATCATTGCTATTCAATATGCATCTTTCATAAATGAAATGTGAGTTCGACTTTATTCTGGGTGATTGTTTTAGATAAAAGATTTGGTGTGACGTTCAGAGTTACTCCCCTTCTCTTATGCAATAGGATCGATTCTCAGTTCGATTGATCGGGAGGCATAGGGTTAAACCAAGAGATGTTTTGGATTGGGTTATACTTGTAGGAAGTGCTGAAATAGTACTGTAAGAAAAGGACTTGAAATGAGTTGCTGTCTGCAAGGAAAGGGGCGCAGCCTTACATGAAAGGTGCCAAAATGTCTACAGAAACCATTCCGATCCACACTCTGGAAGTATTGTCCAAGCTAAACAGGACTTCTCTGACTGCCTTCATTTCCTGGATGGTGTTCAGACTGGCCAGATGCCCCCCGTGACGCCTGCAGCTGACTTCTGCCTCATTCCATGACACAAGCTGTTCTTTGGGGTTTTGGATATGGAAATATAAGCCAAATTGCCGCGTAGTAGGATTCAACACGTAGAGGTAACAACCTTCGCCAATAGTCAGACGTCCAGGTCCACAGTTAGCACTGGTGTAGGGACACATTTCTTCGTCCTCCATCCCTGCACAATCCACCTGCATGTTGCAGAGGAAGTGATAATTCAGCTCTCTCTGTTGAAGAGCAGAACAATTCCACAGGCCGTCAGAGTCCTCTTGTAGGCGAGAGGAATTCAAATGAAAAGAAAAACGAAGTTTAAACCCAGTCGTAAGATACGAAAAACGACTGGAAAATCGTACAAACAGAAGTTTGGATTCTGGATCAAAGACACGTGGACGGGGTAGACCTTTGCCGCAGTATCCTTTGAGAGCTAATTTGAATGGCACATCATCGTAAAGGAATACGGCAAAATCCGGACAGTAGAGCCATGCGTAGGCAGCAATGTCAAGGTGAACGAAGCTCACCATAACAACGTGATTTATCGGAACAGACAGACTAGTCCATGTGTCCACAAATAACCACATTTGTGTCACTCCATCCCAGTCTGGAGATGTTACAGCACCTGGAAATAAAGCCCCAAATACACTAAACATTATTATTATACAGAAGCAAAACTGTATGCATCGACAAAAACGAAGCACTTGCAGTCATTGTTTAAAGCATGTCAATAATAGTACAGTCAACTACCAAGATACACCACAGAGGATCCATCGATTAGTGAATATTCTCAAACTACCATGTATCTACTTACCATTATTCACCATATTACCAGTAATAAACAAATATAACGAGCAAAGTGCAAACTTACCTTTTGATGGAGTTTCAAATGTTGTTTGTAAAATTTGATTTGCAGCAGGTATGCCGGAAAATCGAATGTATAAACCACTCCAGTCCTTCTGTTGTAACATTCTGCAATTGTACAACAGCATAATTTTCACACGGCTGCCGACGCCTATCACAAGCTTAAGCGGTAAAACAGGATCTGCTGTAACATGATAGAAAGATATGCTTTGGAAATATGCTTGGTTTGGCATTTTAACCGCAATGTATGTTTTAAGTCCCGATATGTCCCCTGTGGATTGGATGGCATCAAAGTCTAAAAGGAAACCCTGGACAGGGGTGATGAAAATATTACACTTTGGGCAAGACTTAGAGCTTTTGCGCAGAACACGAGATAATGACTGTGAGATGTTGAAAGATAAAGACCCTGACATCGCCAAGAAACTCCACCTTGCATTCTGTCTGAAACATTCTGTGAAGTTGAGGGTGGACAATTCCAGAGGAGGAGGTGGCTGTAGTGAAACTGATGAGGTCCAGCGAAGAGGATCTTTGTGGGTGACCTGCGTCCCAGGCCATGTGACGTTGTTGTGCAACTGAGGCCGTGTTGGGAAAGCGGATAGACCTTCTGAAAGAGTTGACTAGGGCATTGTTAATCATTCAAGGCATTGGGTTGTCCCTCATCCATGAAGCTTACAAACACTTAATGATATATGCCTTAATCACAACTAACTACACTGGTAAGTATTATGTTAAATGCTAGACTTAGTTTTGTTTGATGGATTGTTTGTTTACTTGTTTATAAATAAAGACAATTATGAGAAGATACGAAAATAAATCAATTATCCACATTAGTTATAGCATGAAGCTTTTATAAAACAAAATATACTGCAGTCCTTCCATAAGTAAAGTAAACTTGAAAGTCACAATCACGATACAAACCTCTGCTAATTGATAACTCACCTTCCATGTTTCTAAAACCAACTGACCATACAGATTCTAGATAAACATGAATTTAAAATGTGTATATCTGAATGAGAATCCAGCTTAAAATCATTTTCTATGCTTTCTATATTTAATATATATATGTGTTGAGTATGTGCATATGTTTGATATTTTCCGTAAGACCAAACACACAATCGTGTCCAGGTCAAGTGTGTGACACAACAACTGGAAACAAAGGTGACAGATCAAAGCAATGGCGAATTGAACAAAAGCGAAACTTGTGGCGTCACGCACTAAGAGAAAAACAGTAGCTAAAGATTGTGACGAGGTAATGGGTTAAAAGGCTAAGTCTCTAGGGAAGACTTTTAGTGTGTATATTTGTGCCCGGGTTCTGGCTCGTATGGTTGTAAGAAATACAAGTGGTTGATTTGCTCTAAATGGCAGACAGAGAGAAGTAGGGTTTTACATGAAATTACAAGACTTCCACTCTCATCAGTCTGACCAAAGGGTTCAGAATTATTTGACACTTGTATTTTATTTACTCACAAAACCTGCATAAGATTATGCAACAATAATAATAAAGCAGCTCAATGGCGCCAAGACAAAATATGAATGAAAAAACCAATGAAATCCGAAAGGATTTACAAGACTTTTGTCTTTCTAGAAGGTTAGCCCCAAGCGGGACGGGTTACTAATTAATCTTCAGTGTCCGGAGGAAAGTTCAAATGATTGGCGCGGTTCTGTGAACTTAGCTATTGTCAAGTTCCTCCGTAGGGGTCGGCGAGTGCTGGGTTGGCTGGGCTTGCTCGTCAGGTGAGAGTAGCTCCCAGTCATTCTGGTTACGGCATCGCTGGATGGCACGGTTCAGGCGTGGTCTCCTCGCGGATTCTGGGTGCGGGTCGTCTTGGCGGCGTCCCCGTCTGGTTTCCTTGTGAGTCAGGGATGGAGCTTCCCGACCACGATGCCCTGCTGATAATCACAGGAGAAGGTGGATGTAGATCTCTATGGCTTAGAGACAAGGGGCTTCAGTCGGCAGGGAATTAGTGGATCCCAACCGGCTAGAAGGCTGCCCTTGTACAATAGCACTAGTTACTAAATAAACTGAATTTCAGTTAACACACTGAGATAAGTAAAACATAAAAGGTGATCAAGCCAACATCACTCTCCATCCAACACCTGGAAAGGAATGTTATCATAAAGTGCAAGATTGCAACCCACAGGCTTCCTACTAAAAATATACAAAAGGGTTAGTAGGCATAAAATCCGGTTCTGGAACCAAAAGAGTTAAAGTCAAAAACACACACACACAAATAATCAGTGCACATAAATAGAACAGAATGTTTACCACTTCTTTTCAATAACATATCTACTCCTTATTCATCATTGAACATAGGATCTAGATAAAAAATATGATCTAACAAAACAAATCTCAATCACCAGCCGTCAATAATACTCACTAGTTGGGCTATTAGGACTGGCTGGGAGATAGGTTGAGTCTGCAATGTTGTCTCGCCAGGTTTTGGAGGTATTATGAGAGAGTATGTGTAGACTAACTTTCCTCACTACTCAAATGTTCCCCTCCCATTTTCAAACAATGAGAGCCTGTCATTGGTTCATAGCAGTCGACACTTCACAAGATGATGTCCTAGTATTATGCATAGTAGTACAGAACAATCACGTGCCGGTTACATCATTATCACATGCCGACATTCCTGGATCGGGAAAGGAACCAGAGTCTTCAAAGGGCGCTGACTGTGGGTGTCACTTTCTTGTGATGGGAAGGGAGATCGGGCTTCAAAGAGATAAATGCCTTAATCGGCGTCTGTTTGATGTTGAATGGTAATTAAAGTGGCGGCCCGAGAAAAGAAAGGGGAGGGGGGGGGGGGTGTAGATAAAGAAAGAGGGGTCGTGCGTGATACATTGTCACAAAGATACGTTGGCATCTATTTGAGACGCGTCATACTGGTTTGTTTTATTTTGTTGGTACAGAAGAATCTCCTTGTACAATCCGTTGACAGCTGTCCACTGTGAAGCCAGTGTGTAACAATCTGTCCAGCTTCTTCTGTAGGACAGTTTAACAAGTTTGAGATGTTACAATTGGTGTTCTGTTCGTGAACTTCTTTTATAAGGTGTTGGTGCATGCGCTGTTGTCGCTGTAAATGAAAATGTTCTATGACAATGTTGAGTGTATAGAGAAAGGGGTTGATGGCAGAGTTAAGGGGCAGCACCAAAATGGCCATGGCCACATTCACCTCACTGGCAACAGCATGACCACTGGAAGCCAAAAGGCCCAGTAGACCAATAGGAAACCAGCAAAAAAAGTCAGAGATAGCAACGGTCAGCAGACGACGAGCCAAAGTGATATCATTTCTGCTTCTTGTGCTGCTGTCACTTACAGCTAGCTGGTTTTCCCGCACTGACTGGTAGATGACTGCTTGGCCAGCAGCTATCAGCAAAAACAGGACAAAATTCAAGACAATCATCACATTAAAAGCAAAGGCTCGGCCTGCAAATTCCTTTCTGGTAACTGGCAGTGGAACGCAGATGCCATTTTGTCCATAAAACTGCCAATGTGACGTTACTGGCAAAAGAGGAATGGCACTCAGGATCAGTCCAAGTGTCCATACCCCAGCACATGTCACCCCAGCACTGGTTCTGTGGAAGTGGAGCTGGCTGAAGGGGAAGCGTAGAACCAACACACGATCCAAAGTGATGAGACAGATGATGAAGGCTGACACTTCACTGGAAAGCAGTGACAAAAAGCCTGCTGTGTGGCATGCTGTGCTCCGTTTCCATGTGATATCATTCCATATATAGTTTCCCAGATACACACGATCTGCCACACCTATCATAGCCAGGTAAAGTCCCATCAGAAAGTCAGAAATACACAGATTTGCAACAAAAACGTCAAACCCAACCTGGCTTTTCACTTTATTTGTGATGATGCGAAAGCAGAAACTTACTGTGTTTCCCACAATGGCTAATGTAGAAAACAGTACCAGGAAAAGAAGATAGATGAGTGATCTCAACAATGACTGACAAGAGGAAATTTCGTCAGAGGGAGCTTGACAATCTTCTAAATTGAATGTCTCTGGCAGAAGTTCCCGACAACACAGTTTGTAATTATCAGCAAAAACAGTCTGTAGTTTATGCAGTCCTTGAAAAATCCTACCAATAAAGTGTTCCATAGAACAGCCACGTGTATCGAGAACAGTGAGATGCTGCAGGACACGGAAGCCACCAGATGTGACACGACTCACGCCACAGTTGGTTAGATTTAATGTAACCAAGTTAAGAATGATGCTAAACATGGACATATCCAGTTCATCTATGATGACTCGGGACACGTCCAGTGATTGAAGGTGAAGATGCTGATAAGGAAACCCCAGAGTGAGGTGGATGAGTAAGGTCAGCGGATTGTCAGAGAGAGCTAGATGTTGTAGATGAGGAAGAAGCATTAACTGCTGATCAGTGATTGAGGTCAGGTGGTTTTCACTCAGGTCTAGATTGTGCAAATTGGGGAGATGAAGCAGAGTCAGATTCATCAGACCACACCGTGTTAATTTCAGGAAGATAAGCAATGTGTTGTTGAACATCTGATTGTATTGCAGACCACTGTCACTAGCGTCCAAAAACCGTAGATATGGATATGATGATGGATAAATGATACTGGCACAGAAGAAAGCCTGACCGAAGCATGTGCATTGCTCAGGGCACGTGTCATCACACAGCAGCTCGTCATCTCGCTGAGTACATTGGTACATACCATCGCACACGTGTTGGGGATGGAGGCACACAGAGGATGCCCGGCAACGGTAGAATCCTGGACAGGTGTATCTGTCAC
This sequence comes from Phymorhynchus buccinoides, assembly GCA_017654935.2. Classification (NCBI taxonomy): domain Eukaryota; kingdom Metazoa; phylum Mollusca; class Gastropoda; order Neogastropoda; family Raphitomidae; genus Phymorhynchus; species Phymorhynchus buccinoides. Next base: position 38,069,684 of record CM065686.1, read on the forward strand.
AGTGCTCTTCGTCTTCACGCTGGGGACAGTCATGGATGGTGTTGCACCACACAAAGACAGGCAGACAGTAACCATCGTCTGCACACTGCACATGGGTGTCTGGGCAGAGAGACGCTCTGTTGTCCATTGACCCGTTGACAGGATGACCCACGACGTTTCCATAGCCGTCAAAGTTGATCACACCGGGTGGGGGGAATCTCACACCAAAATACTCGGTCTTTTGCTGTTGTTCATTTTGTTCGTCACTGGAGTCAACGCAGTGGGGCACATTGTCCATGAACTGACTTAAATGGATACACTGATGCATGTACGCACATACGCACGCATGCACGAACGAATGCGCACGCGCGCGCGCGCACGCACACGCACACGCACACACACACACATGAGCACGCGAAAACTCAAATTTGGTGCAGCGTTTGCAAATGTACTTCAATATACATAAAATGATTTCAATGCTTGCATTGACTACAATCGAATCTTAGATTAAGTTAGAATAATATGCTGACTTTCAAAAGAAACGCAAAATTACCAAGCAACGTTTTATTTACACAAACAAAACTTCTATTCAAAAACCTCGCGATCACATTAGAGAGAGAGAGAGAGAGAGAGAGAGAGAGAGAGAGAGAGAGAGAGAGAGAGAGAGAGAGAGAGAGAGAGAGAGAGAGAGAGAGAGAGAGAGAGAGAGAGAGAGAGAGAGAGTATGTGTGTGTATCTGTCTATTTGTATGCCTGTCAGTGTGTGTGTGTGTGTGTGTGTGTGTGTGTGTGTGTGTGTGCGTGTGTGTGAGTGTGTGCATGTGTATCTGTTTATCCTGTGATCCTGCGACCCCCCCCCCCCCCCCCCCATGCTTCTATAAAAAAAAGAAAAAAATGATTGTGCACTAAAATGAATACTGTCCTTGTCATTTGCGCGATAGAGAAATCCGAACCTGTGAGAACAAATCCCTTGTGAACAAAATCAGGCCCTTTGCCATTTTGAGGCCGGTGATAACATTGGAGATGTTGGAGTTGCAATACAATAAAGACCATAGTATGTTACCATCGTGTTCAGTCTGGCATGAACCTTTATTGGGCAATGCTGTGTGGCACATTGTCCATCATCTGACTTGAATATCATAATATAAGGTTGAATAAGGAATATAAGGAAATAATATAAGGAATGAGGTTACCGATAGAGCTGCTAAAAAAAAGAGGGGCCTTCAATAACACTAACACATTTTTAGATGATAAATTGGTATTGTCAACACATGAAACTTACTCTTTGTTGGAAAAATCCATTTGCATCAATCCATCTGACTTTATACCTAATATTATGATGCATAGCAGATCCATAGTTAGCTTAGTGTACAAGATATGTCTAAGTTCATGGAAAAATAAATACATAAAAACTAATTGTCTCTGCACTCAGAGATTATCAATTCATCATTTACTATTAGAATGCCCAATGTTGATATCTAAATACCGAATGTTCAATATGGACTTTTCATAAGTATAATAATAGATATACCAAGTATATCTTAAGTGACGCAGAAATTGACATTGCTTTAATTGCGAAATTAATGCTGTCCACGCCTGTTGGAAGCCTACTGTAAACGTTTTGCTTTGTGTGTTTTTATAATTGTTTTTTAAGCTTGCATGTTTAAAAAAAAAATTTGTTCAATTTCTGCATGTTGTCTAAAATCACTATTCGTGTAAAAAGACATTAAATTAAAGATTCATTCATTCATAATATCATGAACGCGCACACGCACACACACACGCACACGCACGCGCGCACGCACGCACGCACGCGCGCGCGCACACACACGCACACACACAAGCACGCAACAACTAAAATTTAAACCAGCGTTTGCAGGTGTACTTCAATATTTACAAAATGAATTCAATGCTTGCATTGACTACAATCGAATCTTAGATTAAGTAAGAATAATATGCTGACTTTCAAAAGAAACGCAAAATCACCAAACAACGTTTTAAATACTCAAATAACACTTCTATTCATAAACTTCGCGATCACATTAACATTCTACCCCAAGACACAGAATGCAAACTACCTTGATCAGAATTAATAATGCGTTGTTTAGAGTCCGATTTAAAGAGAGAGAGAGAGAGAGAGAGAGAGAGAGAGAGAGAGAGAGAGAGAGAGAGAGAGAGAGAGAGAGAGAGAGAGAGAGAGAGAGAGAGAGAGAGAGAGAGAGAGAGAGAGAGAGAGAGAGAGAGAGAAGAGAGAGAGAGAGAGAGAGAGAGAGAGAGAGAGAGAGAGAGAGAGAGAGAGAGAGAGAGAGAGAGAGAGAGAGAGAGAGAGAGAGAGAGTATGTGTACCTGTCAATGTGTATGTCTGTCAGTGTGTGTGTGTGTGTGCGTGTGCGTGCGCGTGCGCGTGCGCGTGTGCGTGTCTGTGTATTTGTTTATCCTGTTCTCCTGCGACCCCCCCCTCCCCCCCCACCATGTTCCGATAAATTAATGATTGTGTATTAAAATGAAAACCTGTCCTTGTCATTTGCGCGATAGAGAAACCCAAACCTGCAGGAGTAAATGTTTTGTGGCTTTTTTGAAATCAGTAAATCCCTTGTGAGCAAAATCTGGCCGGTAATGACATTGGATATGCTGGAGTTGCAATACTATAAAGACCATAGTAAGTTATCATCGTGTTCAGTCTAGCATGAACATTTATTGGGCAATGTAGTGTGGCACATTGTCCATCATCTGACTTGAATGTCATAAGTACCACACAAACAAATGCACAACAAGCGCAGAGTTATGTTAGTTTATTGACGAGACAAAACAGAACATGTAACATTTCAACAAAACTTCCTGTCAAACATCATAGAAAACACAATACTTCCCCTCTTCACAGCCAAGCAGTCTCCTAATGTCATAATATAAAGAAAAATGTGCAGAATCTTTGATTATGGATGAAAGTTTGTGAATCTTCTTCTTCTTCTTCTTCGATCACTCAGTTTCCTGTCAATTATGAACACAGATGCTTCATGATGCCGTTATGCGCCTAACTAAGAAATAGTTAGGCCCAGCATGTCCGACTTCGGCTGAAGGAAATCTTTTTGAAAGCGTTTCTTGAAAACACCAGGAGATGACACTAAGCAAAGGGAAAAGGCAGAGTCAAAGAGAGTGACAGATTAGAGGAAGTTACAAGCACAGAACTTCCAGAGGGTGGGGGAACTATTTATGCAAAAGACCCCCGTAATCACCACGGGACGGGGGGTGGTGTTGTGAATTATATGCATCCTATCATTCTTATGTTTGCGTTTCATGTACATGCCAGACAAAGATTTTCTTTATCTTTTTAAAGATAATCAATTATTGATTGATTGATTAGATGTAGCCAACTGATTGCAACTGATACACAAGAATCAGGTGGGCTTCGTGGCATCTAAGCGAGTCAGACCCGCAATTATTTGGAAGTAACGTGATTTCTGATAGACGTACGCTCGAATGCAGCTTTAAAACAATGTCCCACGATTCCTTAAAGGAAACAAATTGTTTATGCCTTGTACATTTTTTTTGTAAATTACTACATTGATTTTATAATTGGGCATGATTTTAAAAAATTCGTTTACGGAGGAATATTTATTGTCTCATGCTAGTCTACAAGATCGTGGAGCAAGAGATCAAAAGCATTTGCTATAGATTATTTTATTGTGATTTGAACACTATTCATCAGCTTCCAGCCTGCAACTGAACATTATGAGTAGAAGGATAATTGGGCCGAGTGAAGGGATTTGTCTGGTATCTCGAGAGTAACGTCCCATGTCAGTACAGTGGTTAGAGGAAATGATTGCATTTTCCCCTATCAGTATGATGAAATCACAACGGTGTTATGATAAATAAGTACCTGTCATTAAATATCTACCTCTCGCATGCGAACTGTACCCATCTAACCCTAACCCTAACCCTATCCCTAACCACGGAAAGAACCAACAAATAGAGCAGGAGGGTGTAAATCTACATATTTGCCGAGAAATCGATGTACAAATCCATGCACTTAGTTTCGTAAAATTCACAATGGCGGACAAACAAACGATTCTGATTGGCTACGCTAGGACTACTTCCGGCTAGGACTACTTATCTCATAGAGGTAAAAATACACCGCCACACCGGGTTTTTGATGGTCTGCTTGATCTTTAGCTCTACATTATTTCTTAAAGACCGAAAACAACATTTTACTAGCCTTGCCTAGCTGGCAGCATGACCACCCGTTTTTGTATAGCTTGTTTACAGTGTCGTGACGAAAAGATAAATCTAGGTGCCAATGTTTCACGATATGTGGAGTGTTTGTTTCGTGCCTTTCATGTGTTGAAGGTTTAAGCTGTGGGTATTGAGCACATATAAAGTTTTTAGCCCACCTGTTTGTTCTTACACTGAAAAGAGGACCTAGCATCGCAAGGCTTATATCGGCAGAAGTGTTCGTCACTGTTGTCATAGCAGTCCGTTTGATGGTCACACACCAAGGTGTAAGGAACCTGTTCAACGTTGTCCTGACACGAGAATGAAGGCGGAAGAGGACTCAGCTCTGCTTCACATGACAATGTCCTTCGTGACCCTTGACTCCAACATGAGCTGCGTTGATCACAGGCCAGAAATCCGTGGGTGATATGACCTGGGGGACATGCGAAGAAAGACGTGTTGCCGTCAAAAGACACAGATGACCGGTGCCCTGGGAACTTGCTACGTGGCCTGGGTAATAATTTGAGGATCGGAAACTGTTCGCATATCATAATGCCTGGTATCTTCTTTTCACACGACTGGGTTTTGAATTGTTTTCCATTTAAATACAAACATGACCCCAAACACATGCGTTTATTGATCATGTGTCCCATGAAATAAGCAATCGTGCCATCAACATGTTTCCACAGGTCTCTGTAGCTGTAACAGTGTTATGGTTCTTCAGTGTTCGGGGAGTATAAGGAATAGTAAGAGAAAGGACAGCACGAATATCAAACGCAACAATGAAGCTTTTAGACAAGATAACAAAACAAAACTGAAATAACAATAATGCGACCAACATTATGCATACAAAGTGAATATCATAAAGGAAGGGTGAGTAGAAACATTGGATTGAAATATTCTAACATTCGTTTTTTAAACACTGCATTTCTTACAGTTTTACATGGTTGAGGCCAATTGCTGTGACAATTTCGAGAATTACGCGATTTGATGCTGCTTTTACCTGACGTTTTGAAGAATTAAATCAGCATCTCAACCTTCCCTCCCCTCCTTTCCTACATTACTACATGTGTTGCTCTTCCTTATCTGAGTTATTTTGTTTGTTTTGTCATTATTTGTTATTCTGTCTGTTATATTTTCCTTTTCCACGTACACAACTCTAATTTTTGACAATATGACATTGCATTAACAGAATCAAATATTGATGTTAATTTGATATTGTTAAGGAAAAGGAAGCTGTTTTGGCCAAAGAATCATGCTATTACAGACCACGTTGCAGTTTTCTTACAAGGCAGGCATTGAGATGTCCACAGGTATTGTTCCAACAACGAGTGACTGGTCCGAATTCCACCTGAATATTTCTTTCAAGGCATTTTGTTCTTGGTGAGTGTTAAAACTCACAAGATCAGCTTGCTGCTGCTGACAGAAATCTTCAGCTTCCAACCATGATACCCTTTTTCTCTGGTGATCTTTGCTGACTTTGTGATAAAGAAACGTTTTCCGTACTCCGGAGAGATAACAACGGTCGAGAACTGTGACCCAACCTACACCACAGTCAGTGCTGGTGTAGGGACAGCGTTCCTCATCCTCCATCCCAATGCAGTCCACCTGTGCATTACAAGGGAAGTGGCGTCGAAAGTCTGCCCACTGAGGCACGGAGCAATTCCACAACCCTGGAAGGTTCTTTTGAGGATGCGAAACGTTAGGGTGGAAGGAAACACTGAGGTTAAACCCCAGCATAGGAATGTGAGGTTGGGTCACAAAGACAACGTACAGTACTCTAGAAGGGAGATCAAACACCTCCGGTGCAGGGAGCCCTCCAAAGCCACAGAAAAAACCAACAGGGCTTTGACGACCGGAATCTGCATACAAAGTGACGCCATTGAATCTGACACAGTGTGACGAAAAGTACATGTCGTGCATGCTCACCATCATCACGTGACTGGCCGGACTGGTGACCTCAATCCCTGTGTCGAGGATGAAGTGGAACGTGGTCTTCCCGTCCCAGCCAGGACTGGTCACTGATCCTAGGACACAAGGTGGAGCCGAGGGTTAATATCAACCCCGCTGTCTTTTTTTTGTAGCTGTCAACAATAACCTTTTATGAGGGACGTATAAATACACAAAGCAAATCCTGTATTTAACTAATGGCTATGATTAAAACCTGATTATGATTGTGTGTCCTCTCATGATTCCTCAATAATAATAATAATAATAATAATAATAATAATAATAATAATAATAATAATAATGATAATAATAATGATAATGTCAGCAGAAAGATTTTCAAGACTGTCACATTCTCACTGAAAGACACACAGAGAGAGTGAGGAGCGTTGGTCGAGCAATTACTGAATGAATCAGTCATACGAATAAAAACAGAAGCATAAAATATGAACTGGATAATATCATCTTTTAAATCAACAAGTGTACAAAATAAACAAATGAACAAACACGCGCTTAAAAGAAAAATGATATGATAAAATAAATATAGAAAAATGATTAATCTAAACTTAAATAATAATCAAACATAAAATAAAAAGTTCACTAAGCAAAACAGACTCACTTCACCACACACAAACCTCTCGCTTCCTTGGCCCAATGCACACTGCCGGATCCCCCCCCCCCCCCTCCCCCCCCCCAACCCCACACACACTTCAGCCTCCATCAACGTATAAACTATTCTCATGCCAAAAACTGTCATCCAATCAAACTACATCAAGAATATATCCATCAAACCACAAGCACACGCACACGCGCTCAGAAATATAGTAACACCTATACTAAGCAACAAAACAAAAAAGTCACTTTTGTGACTGTAACCCAGACCGAAAATGCGGAAAATAAAACAACTAAAAGCTTGCTGTGTGTTCTTTTGTTTTCATTCTATAATAATAACAATAATAATAATAATAATAATAATAATAATCATAATAATAATAATAATAAAAATAATAATAATAATAATAATAATAAAAAAAAAAAAAAATAAAAATATATAATAACAATAATAATAATAATAATAATAATAATAATAATCATCATCATCATCATCATCATCATAATCATCATCATCACCATCATCATCATCACCATCATCAAGAGGGATCCTAATAATTCAAACTGTGTTATTCGAAATTAGTAGGCAAATGCAATAAATAGATTTGTTCCAGCCTTACTCATCAGTGGGCTAGGCGATGAGACTCCCAACACTGCTGTCGACTTTGGAAACATATTGTAGGATATCAGCACAAAAAATGGACTTAGGCTCCTCCAGTCGTGAAAGATTGAGAATAACAAAAAACGCTCACTGATCATTCGAAATTGTCTCAGAGGTAGCTGTAAGTTCTCGAAACGGAATTCACGCAGCGTGGGTCTAGAGTCTTGTTGGTAATGAGATGACACTCGAACACTGATAGCACCGCTCTTGTCAAGGATTTCTATCCTTGTGATGTTCAGGATCAAGTGTGCAGGGATGTTGATGATAACAGTACAATGCTGGGAGGTCTGGAAGGGTCTATACTTTGCCAGGCTGTCCATGTTCAAAGACAAAATTCCGCTGGTCGATGTGAGTGTCCTCCTTGCTTTCTGCATCAGACACTGGGCCATCCAGTTGGAGGTCAAATTTAATCCTGCAGAAGAGAATCTGCGTTTTTAATATTATGTTGTTACATTTGTCAGAAATGCATTTATTTGTCAATATTCGTCTCGCTTGGTATTTCGTCAATGTTAGGAAGCCAATTAAGTTTCTGTTTTGTTTATTTATTTGTCTATCTACCTTCCTGCCACCCCCCCCCCCCCCTCTCTCTCTCTCTCTCTCTCTCTCTCTCTCTCTCTCTCTTTTGCCAAATTTTGCATTATTTTTTCATATATCCCACCTCTCTCTCTCTCTCTCTCTCTCTCTCTCTCTCTCTCTCTCTCTCTCTCTCTCTCTCTCTCTCTCTCATTTTCATTGTGTGTGCAGTGTTTATTGTATTCCATGTACCCTATGTCGTAAGAGCTTTGAAGCTAATGATTTTAAAATAAAACCATTGCCATTATCCCAGAGGGACAGAGGAAAAGAGGGAGGCCAAAGATGAACTGGCGTCAGACAATGGAGCGAGACCTTCAGCTAGCAAACAGATGCTGAAGCGATGCCATCAGACTGACTGTCGATAGGAGCCGTTGGAGCCGTTGGCTGCCTCATGCGTCGCCCGACGCTGGATCGAGTTTCTAAGTATAAGTAAGTGTGTAATTGTCATGTTGTTGTTGTCTTACCCTGGCTTAAAGACTCCAGGGATTATCCCAACAGCCGAAGCACTTGAACACTATGGTACAAATGCACCAGCTAGGGATGAGAACATGACGTGTGTGGCCGTTTTGGATTACCCCGCCACGTGAGCAGCCACACTCCGACTTTGGAGGATTTTTAGACTGATGATATTATGCTAGGAGCTTGTCATGGCTAAAGACAACCTCCACACAACCATGTAGAACATAACAACATTTTGATGTAGCCGTGGTGTTCTAGCTTATGTCAATTGGTGTGACACAGCCTTATGCCAAGGCTTCGTAATTGTCATTCTCTCTCTCCCTCTCTCTCTCTCTCTCTTTGAGATGTTAAATCCAGTCCAAATCTGTCCTTTTATTAACTCCCACCTACCTTTCTATTCCATTCCACTGTGTATGTGTGCATGCGTGCGCGCGCGCGTGTGTGTGTATGTGTGTGCGCATGCGTGTATGTAATGACATGCGTGAGTGCGTGCATGTGTGTGTGTGTGTGTGTGTGTGTGTGTGTGTGTGTGTTTGTGTGTGTGTGTGTGAGGCAGGCATCGTGTTTATTTTACGTTCGAATGATTTATTATTTGTTTGCCTTTAATGTTCTTAATTGTCATCAATGTAAAGCGCACTGAGCTCATATGAGAAAGAGCGCTATATAAATTCCCATTATTTCTATTATTATTTTTGTTATTATTATTATTTTATTTTATCTATTTTATTTCATTATTTATTTATTTATTTATTATTATTATTATTATTATTATTATTATTATTATTATTATTCAAGAAAATCCTGTCGGTTAAATTTAAGAACACAAACAGAAAGAAAGTAATAGTGGAGCAAAGTAACGAAAAACGTTACAGATTTTGTTAGGGAAAAGGTGCCTAGAAAATAATAACAGGATAAAGAGCAACAGATACAAATACAAATAGAGGGCCTATGTTTGCCTGCAGAGCAAACATGGGAGGATTCACCTCTCCAATCTCCCTCACCCTGCCTTCCTTTGTTGTGGTTCTTATGAACAGCACTTTAACTGATTGTATGCTTGAACAGTCTTGCAAAATTAATGTAAAGTTTACAGAAGAAGCATAAACATAATCTACTCTGTAAAGTACTTCTAAGAAATTAGTTGACTTGAGTGGGGTCAAAGATCCCTCGTGTAAATTTTTGTACATATATTTTGGCATGGTCATTCTATTTTTGTTTCCTGTATTACACAATTCCTTGTGTGATAATATTGCATCTTCTCCCCTACTCATCTGGGGGCAGTACAGATGGACTGATGCACAGAATAAAGGACAGATGGACCAAGCATAAAATTTGACACTAACAACAACAATTATAATAACTATTTGGTGGCAAAACCTTGACACTAACAACAACAACAATTATAATAA
>CM065686.1:38084528-38109528 GCA_017654935.2 Phymorhynchus buccinoides
TATATTTACTGCAGAACTTGTTGCCATTATTATGGCATTAAACTATCTTCTCAGTTTCCCATTTTCTATATTTCAGATATTATTTTGTGTTGATTCAAAATCTGTCTTACAATCCTTAAACTATTCTCATACAAGTGTGAGAGATCTTATGTCAGAAATTCACCATTTAATTCATTTTTTTGTCTTTACGTGGTTCTTCTATTGACTGTTGGTGGATTCCATTACATTTCAGATGTACACGTATCCACAAATGAAAGGGTTGACCGGTTAGCAAAAGTATTGCAGCCACTGAAAACGTTTTAACAAAAGTAGATATTCCTTTATCTCTACACGAAAATTATACTACATGTATTTTAGAAAAAGCATCCTGGGATTATGTGTCAAGAAAACAGACATCTTCAGTAAAAAAAAAAAAAAAAAGAAGAAAAAAAAAGTTATTTAAAAAGCTAATAGTAGCTATTCCAAACGGATTTTTGAAAGCTGACATCGCAACTAGCTTTTAGCATAGTGCGATATAACTTTTTATCCTGATTACAAAGATACCCAAAACGTGTTTGTGCTATTGTTAGTTTTCGAGTTACGATTTTTTTAATATTTAAATTTTAGGGGTCATTTTACGTACCCTTGAAAATTGGGTGGGGTGCCATCTTTGCCGAGCCATAAAACATATTTATACATCACAAAATCACTTTAAATGAATGGTACAGTTTCTTACCAACCTGTACAATGCATGAGATTTTTTCAGTCATTAACATTATTTATGTTTTCGTAAAATCGGATGCCAAAGATACGGAAAATATCGATTTTCAAGTATACTTTTGCATAACGCAATGTTTGGAAATCACAGCAAATATTCAAACTGCAATAACTTTGCTTCTAATCAAGTGACAGAAAGCTATTTGATATCGATGGAATTGGCAACACGAGATCTTGAGGTTAGTGGACTCGTTAAATTGCTCAGAATGTATTGTGTTGTTCTGTGCTGCAGCCTTTTGGCTAGTTGGCCTTTTTCAGCTATCTGTGTCCCGAAAACGACTGTTTTGCCTCTGATCAAGTGATTGGTTATATGAATGAAGAAATGGAAGAAAGGGAATTTTCCTAATGATATTTTTAACTCTACTGACATTTTTTTAGTGTGAGTGAGGAGCTGCACAGCTCTGTGCTGCAGCCTTGGGGCTAGTTGGCCTTTGGTGACCATCTGTGCCCTTCCATCAATCGCCTCCTTATTGAGTAACACAACGCTGTGCTGTTGAAATGGATTTATCAAAATGAGATATTGAGATCCTTGGTCTTTTTAAAGTGATTAGTAGGCGCTATAGCTTTATGCTGCAGCCTTGGGGTTAGTTTGCCTTTGACAATCATGCATGCACAAGCGCCCTTCTTCTAGGCTAGTGACAGAGATGTACAAGTAGGCCTAATCTCAAAACGTTATCGGCCTACCTATGAAGGCCACACAAACAACATTTAACACACAGTTGTAACTGCCTCTGGATGCTAACATACACGTTTATGAATATGATGTCATGTTTATGACGTCATTATATTCATGACATCATTCTGATTAGCTCTGTCTTACCCTTTTTGGCAAGTGAGCGAAATTGAGACATTTCGGGATAGCATTTTTTTTTTATAGCAATTTTTGTAAAAAGTACTTAGTTATCTTGATATCTTTATGAAGCCCAGAATGTGGCTGTGTCAGCATTAAAATAAAAAACGTTTACTCAGACAAAAGGAAGAGAAAAGAGGGGGAAAGGGGAGGGCAGAGATTGATGGGGTGGGGGGCAGAGAAAGAGACTTCTTGAGATTATGTACCGTTAGCCCCGTGGCGACGGTTTATCATTGTTGCTTTCTTTTTGTTTGTTTGTAAACCTCTACCGAAGAGGAAATGTTTGTGTGCTTATGAGGAGGGAGGTGTGTGTGTGTGTGTGTGTGTGTGTGTGTGTGTGTGTGTGTGTGTGTGTGTGTGTGTGTGTGTGTGTGTGTGTGTGTGCGTGTGTGTGTGTGTGCGTGTGCGTGTGCGTGTGTGTGTGTGTGTGTGTGTGTGTGTGTGTGTGTGTGTGTGTGTGTGTGTGTGTGTGTGTGTGTGTGTGTGTGTGTGAATTTTGACCAAATGACATTTTTCGTTGCCACTGGGTTTAAAGTGTGCTAAGTGCATGGGCACACAGGACCTCGGTATATTGTCTCATCTGAAATACTCCACGTTCAGACCATAATGCCTAGTGCAGAGTGAGAGGAAAAATCCCCTGTACCCAGCTTCAAACTCGGGTTTACTGTGCACGAGGCGAACGCGTTACTTCTATGCCACTCTACGCCAACAGACTCTCAGAGACTTTTCCATATTCTCACTTTTTCAATCTTTCGTACAGACTTTCCCCATCTTTCTCACACTTTCCCCCATCTTCCTCACAGACTTTCCCCACCTTTCTCACAGACTTTCCCACCATCTTTCTCACAGACTTTCCCACCATCTTTCTCACAGACTTTCCCCCCATCTTCCTCACAGACTCCCCCCATTTTTCTCACAGACTTTCCCACCATCTTTTTCACAGAATTTCTCACATACTTTCTCCCTATCATTCTCACTTATTTTCCCCCATCTTCCTCACAGACTTTCCCCACCTTTCTCACAGACTTTCTTCATCTTTCTCACAGACTTTCCCACCATCTTTCTCACAGATTCCCCCCCCCCCATCTTTCTCACAGACTTTCCCCCCCATCTTCCTCACAGACTTTCCCCATCTTTCTCACAGACTTTCCCACCATCTTTCTCACAGACTTTCCCACCATCTTTCTCACATACTTTCCCCCCATATTCCTCACAGACTTTCCCCGCCTTTATCACAGACTTTCCCCACCTTTCTCACAGACTTCCCCCATCTTTCTCACAGACTTTCCCCACATATTTCTCAGACTTTCCCCACATCTTTCTCACAGACTATCCCATCATCCATCTTCTGACAAAGTCAAAGACAAAGAGACAGGAAGACCTATCAGCGAGCAAGACAAAGTCCGCTGCGTCTGTTGACTGAACAGTGAACACTACGTAAACTATAGCTTTCTCGCGATATCCCGCGATAACTTACAGACTTATTAAAACATATTTTGAAGAATGAAGATTTTCCGTTCTAAATACCATTATTTTTATTGGCCAAAGATTTTCACAACACATACTGCCCCCTCCCTCATTTTTCTTCTTTTTGATTAACATAAAGCATTTGAGTGAACTGACAAACAGTACAATAGTTCTGCCATCTTTTTTATGAACCATTCTTTGTCTCTGTCTGAGCTATAAACACATTTCTCTATAAACACATTTATAATAAATAGAGATTGAGAGGTGCACGCGTGCACGCGACTACACACACAATCACACCCACCCACACACACCCACACACGCGCACACACACCACACAAATTGAGAGATGGAGGGTGGTGGGGGGTACATTTTTCAGAATCATTAAGTAGGCCCACCCTTGAACAGTTGGCCTACTTCATTAGCCAGGTGTTCTACTATTCAAAGTTGCAGATTGGACATTATATTAACATTCAACCTTTATATTAATCTTAATGGCCCTGAACTCTCTCTCTCTCTCTCTCTCTCTCTCTCTCTCTCTCTCTCTCTCTCTCTCTCTCTCTCTGTATGTATGTTTGTATATGCGCGCACGTGTATGTGTATGTGCGAGTGTGTGTGTATGTGTGTGTGTGTGTGTGCGTATGCATGCGCTATGTGTGCGTGCGCGTGTGTATACTGGCGTGTGTGTATGCGTGCGCGTGTGTATACGGGCGTGTGTTTATGCGTGCGCGTGCGTGCGTACGTGTGTGTAGGCTGTGTATGTGTGCGTGCGCGCAAACGCACGCACTTACGCATGCAAGCTCGCAGGCTCACACAACCACAGACACACACTCAATACTAGTTATATCACTTGTCTCACATACCGATTTTTCTACAATTGTGGGACCGGCAGTATGTGAGTGAACTGATATGTTGTACCATCTGCGTGTGGGACTATAGTGTGTGGTAACAAAGATTAATATGCCTCCAAGAAGATGATTGATCTAATTTAGTCCAATGATCAAGAATCTAGATCTATTTGAGAATTTATGTCAAAGAATATAGCATGCGTACACACACACACACGCGCACACGCGCGCGCGCGCACGCACGCACACACACACACACACACACACACACACACACACACACACACACACACACAGATACGCGTGCACATACACTCACAAATGCACGCGCGCACACACATAGGCCTACATCTCTCTCTCTCTCTCTCATTCTAATATTGGCAGCATTTTGTGTGTGTTTTTTTAATTTATAAAATGTAAGTTGTTTTGGCTTTTCACAACCTTATTAAATTTAAAGACACGTCATATTAAAACGAGCGACTTTATAAATGAAACTCAAAACGTGTGTGCTAACCAAACAACAAGAGAGACAACAACAAGGTCACGTGACCTTGAACTTTTCTAATTTACGTTCAAATTTGTTTCTTTTTGGAGTAATTTTATGAAGAGGTCTAAAATAAAACATCTCCAAAGGCTATTGTGTATTTAAACATTAATAACTTCAAGTGTACAAAAATATTATATGTGATTTTCCAATGCTACCATCAAAGCATTCTGAGCGTCTGATCTAAATCTTCACTTGACTCGCAAATCTGCAAATTATTGATCTATTTGATGCCAATAAAATCAGTTTTAATGGTGTGTACATGGATAACAACATTTATTCTAATCTTCATCTGATTTTAAAGCCTAAAAAACTATTTTATTCAGAAATTTCGTGTTTTCCTTTGTCTGTGACGATCGGCGTATATCTGCTCGTCATAGCCACGGCTGGCGGCTACGTCATGGATTATGTGATCAGTTAACTCGACTGTGTGATCCTGTGCGTGGTGAGAATTGAAAGGTCAAAAAAGGTTTTGACAAAAAAATATAGATAAGATGTTGGTGCAGGTTCTGTGTTTTTTCAGCCGTGTACAGTTTATATTTACGGGTCTTGACATCACTGTAACGGTTTTAACCGTCATTTTTCACCGTTGGTTTTTGGTTGGGACACGGCGGATAGCTGTTAAAAACAGGCTCAGCGTGTCTACTTTCGTTTCGTATGCGTTTAGATGTGGAAGCGGTAATACGCACCACGCACAAAGCCGTGAAGTGAAGGTGGTGAAAAAAGTATTTTGGGACGCGCTTTCGACGGCGTTTCGCGAAAGTCGAACGGTAGGGTTGTTGCAGCGCTGATTTCAGCTCCATTTTACAAATTTCCAACTGAAAACACAGACACATTAATAGGAGACGGACAATTTTACAGCTTGGATGTGGTTTTATTCCGATGTTCACGATTGCAAGTGAAATACGAACGTTGAAAGTTGACCTAATTTGACTGAAATATTACCACATTTCCAATGACGCGCTTCGGTTTGGAGTTGCTACTAATAGATTATAAAACAGAACAAAGTCTTCATTAAGGGTGGATTCTAAAACGTTTAGTTTTTAGATTCAGGCTTGATGCATTGAAACAAAATTCTGTAAAAATGTGACTTGCATTTGTAGCCAGCATATTACACCATTCCATGTGATTTTTCTTTGTAACAATATGAAAAACTATTTACCTGCTTGGTTGTTGGACACGGAACCATCAATGACAGCCTATAAAGACATTATTTGTGATGAATCAAAGATTCCAGAAGTAGTACAGGGACATATTAGGAACTAAATAGGACCTTTGTTATTATTTTATTTTTATTTTTTGGAGTTTAATATTGTTCATTTATTGTCTGTTTCCTTTTAGCGTTTAGATATAATTCTAAGTTTAAGTATTTCACTAACATTTCACTAACATAGGGCCTATAATCATACATGTACTCAGACCTACATACCCCTTACCCCATTTATTAATTAAAATTTTATGCATGCATAGACTAACATATCGCCTACACGCACACCCGCACACACCCTTAAACTGACATTCAAAACACCACATACATTTGCACTTAACACTATTGTGAGTGGCACCGCGTCAGTGAAACCACTCTGTGGCCTGAGGCTGCACTGGAAAAAATATTGTTGAATGACTGCTTGTGATCAAACATTGTTTAAGACAAGAGCCTAAATGAAGTCTGATATGCACCAAACGTTCTATACTTTATGAAAATGGATGCTTAATTCAATTGTATGCTTTGTGAAAATATTGCATAAACGATTGACAGCCGACATGCTGCTTGACTTCGAGATCGAACTCCGAGACGAGATTGAACGATTCTGCCGATAACAACACTTTTTGTTGTCACATTCTCACTCTAGAGTACTCATACTGGGCACTCACTGTTCCATTTAATCAGTACTTACATTATTTTAACTACTTTCATCCTTAAAACCTGACTGATTGCCAGCATTACTTTCATATTCATCAAGTTCAAGCAACCACACAATCTCCTCGCCATTCAGACCTCTAAAATTTGACAATTTTCGTGCAACAATCTCCTCAAATTTCGACTACAGACGAACGAGCAATGCCATTTCCGTTTCAGTATTCAGGGGAAGTAGCTGTAAAATCAAACAAGAAAAGTCCGCTGGTATAATAGGGAGTTTTCTACCTTAGACCGTTCTACCTACGATTGGAGGTTCCCGGCAGATAGAGATGTTTTGCTGAACCTACGATTGGAGGTTCCCGTCACGTAAGTGTTAATTATACACATACGTCATAATCATACACATGCATGCCTCTTTTTTGTCTAAGATCATTGTAAGGTGGATGGACGTTAAAATTAAAGAACGAACACTACACCTGTGTAACACAAGTAGAGGAATACTGAAGGAAAAAGAAAGGGAAGAGAGAAAGCCACACGCACACTTAAGAGAAAGCCAGGAAATGGCAACGGGGCTGGCTTGGTTACGTACTCTCTGGTGTCTCCCATATGAACAATACTCTAGACAACCACAATAGATGTCAGCCGAAAATGGGTATCAATATTGTTAGTAGTCTTAATTAAAAACTAATCGATGAATTGAAGTGACATTTTGGCCAGATAGGCTTAGATATCGTATGTTGAAGCTAAACCTGTTTTATGTCTTTATCTAATAATTCAATGGTTGGAATGTTGTTGTTGTTTTAATGTGGCGGACTAGTCCAAACGGCTGAGATACTTACAACACTACTACACAAAAACTATGAATGGCTGGGCTTAATCATTTTAAACCAACAAAGTAAATACCATGTTTAATAGAATGAACCAGAATTGTTTTGATCTGTCAGTTTGTTTATGTACGGCTTCATGTACAGTTTCGGTATATATTTTTGCAGATTTTTCCTCACACAATATGGAATACAAAACTTATTTGTCAAAGTATCTTCATTTGGCTGCTTCAAACTGTAGCCAATACATTCAGGAGTGTGTGTGCCAATTTTTTAAAATAGAAATTGGAGAAGTTTTGACAAAAATATCATGCAGACGGTGTGTGAAAAGTGCGATTTTACGCAAACTTTTGCAACTAAAAAAATAGTAATTGCTTACCTTATCATGCATCAGTATGCCCCAGCAAGGTAAGGCTGGCCCTCTATTTCAGCATTTGTTTCATGAAAATGCAGTCTTTTTCTTCTCCTGACTTGTCTGGCTTCTTTTGTGGCATCTTTAGCCTGTCTTTGAGCACTTTGTGCCCTAGTTATGTCTTTCTCTTCAAAGAATGCGCACACGAAATGTCCAGGCATAATGTCCATCTCTCTCAAAATAGCCTTGAGGCTACTGGCTCCATCATTAAAAACTGAAACAGCTATGGAACAATCAAAAACAAATTCACTGGCTGATCCTTTTCTCTTCACTTCAATAAACTTGACAGGCTTCTCACAAAACCGACAGATCAGATTTGACGCAACATTATTACCTAACACTTCTACATCAATGATTCTGTTACCTGTTGGAGAGTTCATAGTGAATTCACAACTTTCTTCTTCATTATTATTATTATCACTTTCAGAATCAGACTCAGAATCTTCACTTTTATCACAGTCAGATTCGTACATCACCTTATACATGTCTTGAAGTTTCATTTCTGAGCGTGAAGTGGGCGTGGCACTTGTACTTTGAAGTGTAGGTTGGGTGTTAGAAGTGTACTTTCACTTTCAGAAACAGTAGGAACCACTGTAGCACTACAGTACACCCCGCTTATAATAAAGTGCAAGGGAGCAATGCTTTTCCTTTACTTTAACAGGTTTTTCTTATAAACGATGTTCGGATATAGTAAAGTTTTGATGATATTTTTTATCTTATCCGATGTTGTTTTTCAAAGTCAAAGCTAACGTAAAATACTGAATATAAACCCATCCTACCCCTTCCTCATATGGTTTGAGGTCCAAAAGGTGATTGGGTTTATACATGGTATATTTCCCTGTGCACAAAACAAAACTAGCTGTAAAAGCATATAGTGTACAACCTCTAACTTCCAGAATCGCCTTTGAATCTATTCATACATGCACACGCACGTGCGTGCGCGCACACACACACACACGCACCGTAACCGAACAGTTTGCCTGCGGACATTTCGCCTACGGACATTATTCCTATGGTCACCATGCTCACCGGACATTTTGCCTACTGGACATTATGCCTACAGACATTATGCCTGATAATAGATTATCATGCCTGCAATAAAATATTGCATTTTCATGATGCTACAGCAAAACCCAGTTATAAGAAAATCGAAGGGAGATAATTTTTTTGTTTTCTTATATCCGTGTTTTCTTATATCCGAAACTCGGATAAAAGAAAACATTTTGATTTTTTTTCTTATAACCGAGTTGAATGGGGGAAAAGGGAAAAAATAAAAGAGAAAAAGAGAAAAACATAAAACGAAGAAAAAAATGCTTTTACATAAATTGGTGCATGAAAAAAAAGGAAAAAAGGAAAAACAAAGGAGGAAAAAAAGAAAGAACAGAACAGAAAATTAAAAACAAAAATGAAGGCAGACGTGGTGTGAGTTGCATGATGAGCGAGCAAGATAGCGGAGAGCAGATGAATGAGTGGGTGTGGTGTGAGAGTAACATATTTGTTTAAATGTAAATTTCTGTTTCTTGTTTTTAATCAATATTCTAATTTGGATGTATAACTTACTTTATACAGTGGAAGACAATTTTGTATTTGCGTTTGTACAATGCCAATGGACAATAAGGAAACTTGCGACCTATGACTCATGTTTTACATCATAAAATCAAAATACAGCAAAACTCGGTTATAAGAAAATCGAAGGGAGATGATGTTTTGCTTATTACCATATCCAAGTTTTCTTATATCCGAAACTCAGATATAAGAAAACAT
This sequence comes from Phymorhynchus buccinoides, assembly GCA_017654935.2. NCBI lineage: Eukaryota > Metazoa > Mollusca > Gastropoda > Neogastropoda > Raphitomidae > Phymorhynchus > Phymorhynchus buccinoides. Next base: position 38,093,855 of record CM065686.1, read on the forward strand.
TTTGAAGTTTTTCCCCTTATAAACAAATGGAAAAGGGAAAAAAGAAAAGAAAAGAAAGACAGAAAAAGAAAACGAAGAGAAAATCCTTTTTCCTAATTTGATGCATGTCTTGCATCATAAAATCAAAATAGTCTACTAAAAAGAAGATTTAAAGGTGTCTACAACCACTTAACTAAGAAGCCTTTTTGGGGGTCTTTTTACTGTTATCAAATGCGTACCCCTTCACTGAATTATTACCAGCTTATGCAGCTTTTCATCGATCGTTTGCTTTTGTTTATGTGGATGTTAGTCCACATATTCAGTTATTTGTATTTATCTAGAAATGAATTGCCTTTTCCTCTCTGCCATTGCTGCTGAAAATGTAAGGATGGACAGTCTCTCTACAACCAACACAAAAGTACTCATATTTTTTTCTTCTGCTCAACATTTATTTTGCACAGAATACTGAAGGAAAGTATGGAATAAAGGAACAAAAACAACTCAATTAGTCTTGTAATCAAGTGCCTGTACTGTTTAGAATGTCTGTGACACAACTGGTATGAGGTAAACTTTCCCTTTTTGGAATGACTTCAATTTTCTCGGAACATCCTTTCAGTTCAGGTCCAACTCATTTTTAAAGACACACTGACCCAACACGATTAAATCCATTGGGTTTTTTGGGTAGCTGTGACCCACATACAAATTCCCCCAACTTCAAATTGAGGCTGCTCTTTAAAATGTTTCGTTTTCAATTTGGGGGCATTTGTATGGGAGTCAAACCTGGTCAAAACAAGATTTTGTACCAGCTATAAGGAAAATACATGGAACCCGTGATTTTGACACGTGATCTGGGGGGTCTTTAAGAAAATGTTGTCAATGGTAATTCGCTTATAAGTAAATAGAACTCGCTTATAAGAAAATGAACTGCAAACCAACTCGCGTGTATGACATCATTTTCTTACATCCAAGTTTCCATTGCAGATGGGAGAAAAAATTTGCTTGCTTATAACCAAGTTTTCTTATAAGCGAGTTTCTTATATCCCAGTTTTGATCATAGATAAGAAAAAAGAAGATCGGCAGGGATTTTTTTTTTGCTTCATTGTAAGCGAGTTTTCTTATAAACGAGTTTCTTATAAGCAGATTTGGCTGTATATATATTTTTTTCAGATTCATTTTTTTCTACTAAGTAATGAGGGGAAAGAAACATGTTTTTGAGTGCCTTTCAATTTCGTTGATGAAAGTGGGTAGAGGAAGTAGTGAGACTGACGTATACATTGATGACGTATTTACAAAGGTCAGGAAGAGGACACATTTTTTATTGTAAGAGGAGGAACCACAAATGACTTTACTATAGGATTTTAATTTAAAAAAATTTATAACCCAGTTGTTATTATGGGTGAGGGAGTGGTGAGACTGTGACGCATACATTGGTGACGTATTTACAAAGGTCACCAAGAGGACAATTTCAGTGGGTGGTTTTTTTTTTATTGTAACCGAGGAGCCAGTCCTGTGGGGAACCAAAAGTAACTTTACTATAGCAGTGGGGTTTTTTATTATAACAGAGTTGCTACTATCCGAGGTCTATTTAGTAATAAAACAGTAGACCTTTGGCCGGGAACCAGAGCTTTCCTTTACTATAACCGAAATTTATTATAACCGAGTTTACTATAAACTGGGAGTACTGTATTACTTTCGCCGTCGAGTACTCTTTTTGTATGCTGATTGCCACAAAATCTGCGTTTTTTTAGGCCTTGAAGGCCCATACTTTCGATCAGAAGGCTTGATTTGTTGAAAACTTGTCTCCTCTGAACACACCACTTCATTTTCTAAGCTAAAAACATTCTAATTCCACCTACAGAAGCGGCCATTTGTATTTCGCACTCAAATGTCTTAATGCAGAAAACGACCGAAAGCGAAAGTAGCAGTTATGCTGGCTTTTTGTAATTATTGATAAAATGAAAAATGTTGCGATTTTTCAGCCATTTTGGATAAAGTTTGTGTTGCTAACAGGCTACCTTACCTATTTTGACAACCTGCTGTAGAAAAACTACGCAATTTTGTGAGAAAACAATTACTACACATGAAAGATAGATGTTTTAGTTACCATTTGACACATTATCAACCAAACACTCTACAAAACGATTTTTTACATTTTTTTGGCCGACCCTGTGGCCTTAAAGGATCCGTGTAAAAGCAATTCGGATAAAAGCAATTCCTGTTTGGAGAAATATTTTATCATGTTTCATTCCTTATGTGTGTTTTTTTATGTGTATCATGAAGGTTTCTTTTTCGGTTTAGATTTTTCCATGATAAATTTGATATTGATCTTTCTTTACTTCCTTTAAATTGTGCGAATCGGAGTATTTTTTTCTTGTGCTTGCCAGCCACCATACTCAGATTCATACGAAATAAACTGGCACAGTATGAAGCTCGTTGTTGCCGTTATTTATTTATTTTTAAATCATTTAAACCAAAGCAATGTAGTGTGTCAAAGGCGAAAGTATTAGGTATTAGGCATTAGGCAATAGGTATTAGGTACTTTATAGTCACAGAGGCGTCTCTGTGAAATTAGGGTTGCTCCCACCTGGAGTAAATGATTGATGAATGATATTATGAGTAGGGATATTATTGGTGAACCAGACAGGGGTTGCACAGGCCTACATTTTTGGGTAGGTTTCAAAGAAGTCTGGAAACCGGGTTTTAACTGGAATAACAGATCAAGCTTAGCAGAGAGGGTGGGAGGGGGAGGGGAGGGAAGGTAGAAAGGTGTGTGAGTGTCGGAGCGTGTGTGGGCGAAGCGAGAAAGAAAGAGGGGAATCTGGGAGAGAGGGCCCTGACCAGTGGTGGCATAGCGAAACAGTTTGTGCGTTGGCAGCAGCAGCAGCAGCGCTTGCATTTAAAAAGAGAAAAATAATGGAGTTTCGCTTTGAGGACTTCGCAAAAGCATTACCACGACCTGTAGCAGAAACGTTGGATGATGAGGGCTTTACATCCCTCACATCGTTGACTAATATGACCGAAGACGACATGGGAGCCCTATGCCTCAAGCGTGGCCATCAGGTGGAACTCAGGGTGATGGTGCGTGGCCTTCAGCAGCAGCATGGCGGAGGGCCCCTGGTGTGTCCTGCACCCTCAGCCAGCTCAGTTTTTAGTGGAAACTGACTAAAGGCAAATGTAGGCCTATTGAGAGTTAATCATTGAAGTAGCAAGAAACTCAATCAAAGGGAATGCCTTATTAATACTATAGTAGCAGTATTAACACAACAACAGCTAATCATACAATACATAGCTATCACACAATGGCTGTTTACATTGTGTGAAGCAATGACACAATAGTAAACAAGCCTGTGTGTGGTGAAATGTGGCTACTACAGTAGGCTTAGCGCACACACACACACTAATAGTTGGCCTATGGCTAAAACAGTGCAAAGTAGGCCTACGTATGTAAAGCTACACACATAGCATGGTATAAGCCTAGATCAATGATATTAATGGCATGGAAATGAGCAAGATAGGCTTCTTAAACAACAATATGAATGTAGGCAAGAACCCTTACATTGTTTACAAAGTAAATCGACATCACGCATGAGTGGATTTGATTAGGCCTAGCACCTAGTTTATGAATAAACTGACGTCACGATGGTTTGGTGACGAGAATAGTAGACAGTTTTCCGTTCCGTGAAAGTAGTACAGTGACAAAGATAGATCACTGATTAAGCTAAACAACATGTAAGCTTAAATTACTTACAGCTAGGAGCACGGATCAGTGCTCAAACATTGCAGGCTGATGACCACACAGTTAGGTAACACACATCACGCAGAGTGGCTGTTATAGGCTCCCGCCTATACTGGGCTTTGTCGACTGACGCACACACTGACTAGCCGACGACGAAAATGGTGTTTTACGTCCTCTTGGTCTAAATCAGACACATATGGGACATTTGTAAATACAAATATGGTGGGAACAATACTGGAGGCAATGACCGGAGGCAGTACGAAACCAGTAAAGTCCCGATTTTTTAATTAATACAGATAGCTGTAGCGGTGACCATGCCTCGGTTAAACCTCATCGGCTATGGCACCGCCACAAGTGCATAATTAGAAACACACTGACTAGCCACGTTCAAATTTGAAGTATATAGGTCAGTCTGAGCTGCCAAGCCTGCGTCACATGATTGAGACCAAATCGGCTCTTGTTAGATATGTTTTATACCAAATCTGTGTTTGTTGGCAGTTGAATAACACAATGTATCTCTGCAATGGTTTAACCAAGCAACACATGGAACATATCAAAATAAAGGGCGCGAACCTACAATATCTAAAATACACTAGGGAGTGAAATTCTTTGTTTGTTTGCTGCTGCGTTGTTTATTTACGTTTTGCAGGCTTGGTCCACGGACTATTCCTGCACGAGCCCCTGAGGGACTCATCCAATCCTGTTCAGCACTTGCGTGTCCTGCCTGTTGAAGCTGGATGGTCCCTCTAGCAAAGCATCACGCGCAACAGTCCATAGCTATTCACCTCGTAACCATCCATATTAGAGTGTGCTCTTGTGTATCTATTGATTTTTGTATTTCGACCATTATTGTTAGTTAGGTATATATTCTTTGTGGTGTTAAGGTGGGTTTTTTTTTAAAGGGTGTGTTGGATTGATATGTGCATGTATGGATAGAACGAAATAAGAAGGAAGTATTGGATGGATTTCTTAACCGGAAATATGTTTTTGTAGACATATGTTATGTTAACATTTGTCCTCTCCATGTTAGTTGATAATTGTAAGAAGAAGATACAAAAGCATAACACACGTGCATGTAGAAACATGTTGTCACACACAGACCACACACGCGCACGCAAGCATACACAAACACACACACACACATCCACACACGCGCGCGCGCGCGCGCGCGCGCGTACGCACGCACACGCGCGCACGCACACACACGCACACACTTACGTCCCTACATCAGCTATCTCGTCACTTATAGTACTTCTAGTCTCCCTTGTAGTTTTTCTTTTTTTTCCCACTATAAGGGTTGACACCGGGGGGATCCTCTGATTGAGGAGATTGTGGATTCGTATAGGATTCTTTCTTTTTTCCTTGTTGTTGTTATGAGTGGGTTTTTTCCCCATTGTTTGTTTTATTTATTTCTCTACTTGGACTTGTCCATGTAATTTTCGATTTTCGGGACAAGGGGAGGGGGGGGGGGGGGGGGGGGTGGTGAAAATGGAAGGATGAGCAGCATTTATTTAAAGTATACAATTTTTTGGTCTTTGTCGGTACATATTGTCATACTTACTCGGAACACGTCGACACACGCACTCACATTCATAAACAGCACACCAAACGGAATGAATGAGTCAATACACCACACACTAGGTCAGACAGAAACCCTGACATTTTTGTATAAAAAATGACACTAAACGTTCGCCACAAAATAATGTCCATTGTAATAGTTCACACACATAAAAATGTGAGAGAGAGAGGGAGAGAGAGAGAGGGGGGGGAGGGGGACACAGAGAGAGAATATGTTGAAGAAAAAAAAAAAGATGAGCCGCCTCAAAAAAAAAAAGAAAAAAAAAAGGGCGCGAACCCAGCTACAATCTGATACAAATGGAAATAAAAGTAATAAAACTATGACTATTAAAATAGGCGAAAACTAGGTATTTTGAGAGCCAGTTTAATGGGTTCTAGCATTTAAAAAACTAATAACTCTACAACAATGATACTTGGTATTGATCAGTTAGTACTGATTAAAAGAGGACAATGAGAGCTTTATATTGATGTACTATGTCACTATATTAGATGACACAGTAAGAATATAATTAGCATTCATTGTGACAAAGAAACACACCTTTGTTAGAAGCGCAACTTGTTGGCTAGTGCACACGCGCTGTCGCTGGCAAAAGCGTAGCAGCAGGCGACAAGTGTCTGACGTCGGTACGACGTTTCGTCAAAAGTTAAGTTTGACGTAAAATATATATTGTTAAGACTAGTATATTACATCAAAGTGCTTTCTTGCTATTGAAAGGCGAAAGGGAAACCTTGATATAAAAAAAAAGGTTTCTAAGCAGTTGAATAACCAGGCCCCCTCCCCGTAAAAGACTCGTGACGTCAAGAAACATGAAAGCTTTGTGCGTGGCTGATTTTGACAAGGAAGTCAAGACTTTCGTTGAGTGTGTGCGTGAGCAGCAGTGCAACGCAGATGTCACGCATTTGGTGGGTGTGTTCAACGATGGCCTTTGGGAGATCCTGGACCGGCACGCGCCTGCAGTGACTAGACGTGTTACTGACCACCCCTCAGCCCCCTGGCTCTCTAGGACGTGAGAGCCACTCGACGTCGACGCCGGTTCAGTGAGAGGCGTTGGAGAAAGAGCCGTCTGACTGTCTACCACCAGATGTTTGCAGCAAAGAGATGTGAGGCAGGAAACTGCCTTCAGGACGCCAGAGAATCTCATTATCGTGACAAAATTAACTCTTGTAGTTCCTCTAAACAGTTGTTTTCTGTGTCAGGCGAACTCCTTGGTAAACAAAAGACACTCACTTTGCCTGCAAACATCCCTTCTTCCGAAGTCCCACAACGATTCAATTATTATATATATCACTATTTATCTATGGCATCACAGGGAGTTGTAGGTCATATTGTGAGTGGCCTGACACTGTGTTGCCATGGGGAAATAGATATATTTTGTGAATATTGTTAACGTGTACACCGACCTTAATATGACTTACAACTCACTGTGCTGCCATGGGGAAATATATATATTTTGTGAATATTGTTAACGTGTACACAGACCTTAATATGACTTACAACTCACTGTGTTGCCATGGGGAAATAGATATATTTTGTGAATAATGTTAACGTGTACACCGACCTTAATATGACTTACAACTCACGGAAATAAAGATATCTTGTGAAAATTGTTAACGTGTACCGAGACCTTAAGTACTTCAGAAGTCTTGCCAGTTGTGAAAGCGTTACAGATCAGAGTGGCTGTATACTGCGTGTTGCACTGAATGTTGAAGCATCAAGTTGGACTCTGTTGTACAGTTGATTTGATTTTCATGGCTGCATCGTTAGGGGCCGATCCACACGTCCAACTGTAGTCGTACGACTATTCATCTGTGACGACGTATGTGAGGCGTGATTCTGATGGTACGAATCTAATGAAATCGTTTGAAGGCTATGCCACTCTTGGATAGATGTTGATTTGTTTGCATGTTGTCCTCTCCACGATTGTTGATGTGTACTGTGCGGGTGAAGGTCATAAAGGCGAACTTGGCACATTCGTTTTTGAGAATGATGCTTTGTTTGTCTCACTTTGGCTCTGACACACGCATTGCTAGATGATTGGTATCGTAATCAACTTTGGTTAGGTTAGGTTAGGTTAGGTTAGGTTAGGTTAGGTACATTACAGTCACAGAGGCGTCTGTGAAATTTGGGTTGCTCCCACCTGGAGAGCACGTCGCAGCCAGACGCGCGCCACCCAATTTAAAAAAAAAAAATTTTTGCTTGCGAATTTTGTGTGACTGATGAGGAAGGAAAGGGGGGGTAAATTTTTGACCAAATGACAACTTTTTGATTGCCATTGGGTTTAACGTGTGCTAAAGGTGGAGGGAGGTAATTAGAAAGAGAGTTTGCCCCCTCTGTTCATGTAGACCCCCAACGCACGAACCCGATGAAATATCTCATACAGAAAGACAGATATTTAATCAGATTTGTGTCATGGGCATTTACAAACATAGTGCACGAAACGAGCATGATTTCATCAGATTCAGTTAAACAGTAGCATTTCATCAGATTCATGCCTCACAAATGTCGCGATTGTGGATCGGCAACTTTACGGTTTAAACAAATGTTACAATACCGTGATGTATAAATGTGACAATCTAATGTGATAGTGATAGGCTGTCCTACTGGCAGACTGCACTGTACATTTCGGTCTTAGGCTGTACTGTCCATTTGGCCTTTGTGCGACAATGTACAGGTCGGTCATAAGCCGCAGATTGACACATTCTAATTTTCTCAACCCTGCACTGCAGTTTACTTGGTCTTAATCAGCAGAGAACATTCTCATTATTATTTTTCTTCGTTCCCAGGTCATATGGTCATAATGGATGAGGTGCGGTTGTGTTCCGTTTTCAGTTTTCACTGGTCTCCCCGCTGCATTCAGAGAGAGAGAGAGAGAGAGAGAGAGAGAGAGAGAGAGAGAGAGAGAGAGAGAGAGTTGATGCTTTATTGAACTGATTGTATTTTGTATTGTGTTCTTTGGTGGGGTGAGTGGTGGTGATGGTAACGGTGTGTGTGTGTGTGTGTGTGTGTGTGTGTGTGTGTGTGTGTGTGTGTGTGTGTGTGTGTGAGTGTGTGTGCGTGAAGCTGAATGACGACAAAACGGAGGCCTTGTTCATCCACTCTCCATCTAGAAAACTTTCGTACCCAAAGCCTGATTCCATCTCTGTCTGTGACACTCAAATACCTTTTTCTCCTTCTGCTAGAAATCTTGGCTTCCACATCTCTCAAGATATGAGTGTTGACTCACAAGTTCAAACTATCTGTCGGTCAGCATACTGTGAGCTGCGTCGCATTGGTACGATTCGCCATCTCCTGTCTATAGATACTACTAAAATACTAGTCTGCGCTTTTGTTTTGTTTTCAAACTAGATTATTGTAATTCACCCTTGTATGGCTGCCCCCAACACCTCATTGACAAGCTTCAAAAAGTCCAGAACTCTGCTGCCAGACTTGTCCTCAAGGTCTCTAAGTATCATCATGTTCAACCACTCCTGATATCCCTTCATTGGCTTTCCATCAAAGCACGTATTGACTACAAAATTTCCACTATGTCATTCTTATTTCTCTGGAAATGCCCCTAGCTACATTTCTGACATGCTTTCTGTCTATACTCCATCAAGGCAATTGCGGTCATCTTCAGATTCCAAAATTCTCTGTGTTCCTAGTACACGAACAAAAATGTTTGGTGAGCGCTCCTTTTCCTTTTCGGCCCCATCAGTTTGGAACTCCTTACCACGCGAAATCCGCCATATCCAGTCCTTGCAATGTTTCAAATCAGCTCTCAAGACCCACCTGTTCAAGCTACATCACAACCTTTAGGCCACATTACTTCTGGACTCTATTCTCACACACACACTCCCCTCCCCCCATATTAGTTTCACTGTGTGTTGACTGCAATGTGTACGTCAGCTTTGTTGCGAGCGAGAGAGAGAGAGAGAGAGAGAGAGAGAGAGAGAGAGAGTGTGTGTGTGTGTGTGTTGATGCTTTGTTCAACTGATTGTATTTTGTATTGTGTTTTTTGGGTGGGGTGAGTGGTGGTGATGGTAACGGTGTGTGTGTGTGTGTGCGTGTGTGTGTGTGTGTGTGTGTGTGTGTGTGTGTGTGTGTATGTGCGTACGTGCGTGTATGTGTGGGTGGGGTGTGTATGTGTATGCCTATTTGCATGTGCGTGAGCGATTATTTCGTTTTGTTGTTGAATTTGTTGCTTTTAATTTTTGTTGTTGTTAAGCGCATAGAGCTCCACATTGGTGGAGGAATGCGCTATATAAATGATTCACTATTATTATTATTATTATTATTATTATTATTATTGTGTGTGTGTGTATATGTATATGTGCGTACGTGCGTGCCTGCGTGGGTGGGGGTGGTATGTGTATGTGTATGCCTATTAGCATGTGTGTGAGCGATTATTTGTTTTGTTGTTGAATTTCTTGCTTTTTAATTTTGTTGTTGTTAAGCGCATAGAGCTCCACATTTGGTGGAGGAGTGCGCTATATAAATGATTCACTATTATTATTATTATTATTATTATTATTATTCAGTCAGCACATTCCGATTTCGGAGGAGCTCTAAGGAGAAAATTATTTGGAAGATTGTTTTCGAAATTAGAAGGCATAAGAATGGGCCAATAAGGTAGACAAATGGTAGATGAAAGTAAGAAGAGGAAAAGGCAGAATCAGAGAGAGTGATAAATTAGAGGAAGTTGCTAGCACAGAACTTCCAGAAGGTGGGAAACTCTTTGCACTGAAAGATCCCCGGTATCCCCATGGGGGCAGAGAATATTCCTTGTTTTCTTCCCAATTTGTTTTAAAATGTCAGACCTCCTGCCTATAACATTGAGGGTGCCCATATACACACATAATGTAATAAATGAAAACAGGACAAAAGCGAATTATTCTTTCACTTAGCACTAACATGTTATCCAAATTAATTTTATAATGCATAAGTTCATGTATCAGCTGACATAAGTTCATATCTTTTCTTAAACGCATAAAATATAAACATGGCAACATCTCTAGTTATGAATGTATTTTCATTGGCAAGAAGACTTTTTAATTCAGCAATGTTATTGTAATGTAATTAATTTCATCGTTCAGCAATGACACTGCATAGTATGGAATTCCATTGTTCAGCAATGACATTGTAATGTAATGAATTCCATTGTTCAGCAATGATATTGTAATGTAATTAATTCCATCGTTCAGCAATGACACTGCATAGTATGGAATTCCATTGTTCATCAATGACATTGTAATGTAATGAATTCCATTGTTCAGCAATGATATTGTAATGTAATTAATTCCATCGTTCAGCAATGACACTGCATTGTATTGCATTCCATGGTACAGCTTTGACACTGCATAGACATGTCTCTGTGACTAGAACAGCAATACAATACAGTACGATACAGTACGACATAACACAATACGATGCAATACAACACAAAACAACCTGCATTGTGTTGCATTCCATGGTACAGCTTTGACACTGCATAGACATGCCTCTGTGACTAGAACAGCAATACAATACAGTACGACATAACACAATACGATGCAATACAACACAAAACAACCTGCATTGTGTTGCATTCCATGGTACAGCTTTGACACTGCATAGACATGTCTCTGTGACTAGAACAGCAATACAATACAGTACGATACAGTACGACATAACACAATACGATGCAATACAACACAAAACAACCTGCATTGTGTTGCATTCCATGGTACAGCTTTGACACTGCATAGACATGTCTCTGTGACTAGAACAGCAGTACAATACAGTACGATACAGTACGACATAACACAATACGATGCAATACAACACAAAACAACCTGCATTGTGTTGCATTCCATGGTACAGCTTTGACACTGCATAGACATGTCTCTGTGACTAGAACAGCAGTACAATACAGTACGATACAGTACGATATAACACAATACGATGCAATACAACACAAAACAACCTGCATTGTGTTGCATTCCATGTACAGCTTTGACACTGCATAGACATGTCTCTGTGACTAGAACAGCAATACAATACAGTACGATACAGTACGACATAACACAATACGATGCAATACAACACAAAACAACCTGCATTGTGTTGCATTCCATGGTACAGCTTTGATCAGTGATGCACAATGGATGAGTGCATGTGAGCGCGTGCGTGTGTGTACATGCGCGCATGTGTGCGTGCGTGTGTTGTGTGTGTGTGTGTGTGTGTGTGTATGTGTGTGTGCGTGTGTGTGTGTGCGTGTGTGCGTGCGTCAGTGTGTGCGCGCGCGCGCGTGCGTGTGTATCTGTGTGTGTTTGTGAAAGGATGGGCTGGATGGGTGTATTTTAATATTGTGAACATTTTATGTAGTTGTGTATTTTTATTTCTTTATCCATTTTGTCTCACTGTTTTAAAATGATTTTACGTTATAAGTGTTTTAAAATGCTATTTTATTAGTATGTGTGTGAGTGTCATTCATTTAATGGTTTGTTGTTGTTTTTTTTGGGGGGGTTGGGGGGGGGGGTGGGTTCCCCCCCCCCCCACTAATCGTGTGTGTCTGTGTGTGTGCGCGTGCGTGCGTGCGTGCGTGTCAGTGTGTGTGTATGTGTGTATGTGTGTGTGTGTGTGTGTGTGTGTGTGTGAATGTTTATTAATATTGAATATTATGTGCCTTTTTTGTGACTATTGTATGTACAAATTATAGTAAGTTGTTATTTTATGATGCATGCAACTGTATTTCAGTCCTATATATCTCTGTCTCTGTTTGTGTGTCTCTCTCTTCTCTCTTTCTCTGTCTGTCCCTCTGTCTGGCTCTGTGTCTCCGTCTCTGTCTTTCTCTGTCTGTCTGTCTGTATGTCTGTCTCTTTCTCTTTTCTCTCTCTAGTTCTCTTTCTCTCTCTATCATTATAAGTGTGGGTGTGGGTGTGATTTGTTAATAGTGTGGCCTGGGCGTCTTTAAGTGTCCATCAGTGTGTGTTTCAAGTTGGTTGCGAAAGTGTACTGTAGATTATGTCATTCATTATTTGGGCGTGATTGAGAAATTGACTGAGGGATCAGGGAAGGGGGGTGTTGGTCAATGTTTGATGTATACTTTTTGTTCATTGTGTTTACTATTCATTTTAGTGATTTCTGTAAAGCGCTTAGAGCTTAAAGATTAGGCGCTATAAAAGTTGTCTTAATAAATAAATAAATACAGCTTTGACACTGCATAGACATGTCTCTGTGACTAGAACAGCAATACAATACAGTGCGATACAGTACGACATAACACAATACGATGCAATACAACACAAAACAACCTGCATTGTGTTGCATTCCATGGTACAGCTTTGACACTGCATAGACATGTCTCTGTGACTAGAACAGCAATACAATACAGTACGATACAGTACGACATAACACAATACGATGCAATACAACACAAAACAACCTGCATTGTGTTGCATTCCATGGTACAGCTTTGACACTGCATAGACATGTATCTGTGACTAGAACAGCAGTACAATGCAGTACGATACAGTACGACATAACACAATACGATGCAATACAACACAAAACAACCTGCATTGTGTTGCATTCCATGGTACAGCTTTGACACTGCATAGACATGTCTATGTGACTAGAACAGCAATACAATACAGTACGATACAGTACGACATAACACAATACGATGCAATACAACACAAAACAACCTGCATTGTGTTGCATTCCATGTACAGCTTTGACACTGCATAGACATGTCTCTGTGACTAGAACAGCAATACAATACAGTACGATACAGTACGACATAACACAATACGATGCAATACAACACAAAACAACCTGCATTGTGTTGCATTCCATGGTACAGCTTTGACACTGCATAGACATGTCTCTGTGACTAGAACAGCAATACAATACAGTACGATACAGTACGATATAACACAATACGATGCAATACAACACAAAACAACCTGCATTGTGTTGCATTCCATGGTACAGCTTTGACACTGCATAGACATGTATCTGACTAGAACAACAGTACAATGCAGTACGATACAGTACGACATAACACAATACGATGCAATACAACACAAAACAACCTGCATTGTGTTGCATTCCATGGTACAGCTTTGACACTGCATAGACATGTCTCTGTGACTAGAACAGCAGTACAATGCAGTACGATACAGTACGACATAACACAATACGATGCAATACAACACAAAACAACCTGCATTGTGTTACTTTCCATGGTACAGCTTTGACACTGCATAGACATGTCTCTGTGACTAGAACAGCAGTACAATACAGTACGATACAGTACGACATAACACAATACGATGCAATACAACACAAAACAACCTGCATTGTGTTGCATTCCATGGTACAGCTTTGACACTGCATAGACATGTCTCTGTGACTAGAACAGCAATACAATACAGTACGATACAGTACGACATAACACAATACGATGCAATACAACACAAAACAACCTGCATTGTGTTGCATTCCATGGTACAGCTTTGACACTGCATAGACATGTCTCTGTGACTAGAACAGCAATACAATACAGTACGATACAGTACGATATAACACAATACGATGCAATACAACACAAAACAACCTGCATTGTGTTGCATTCCATGGTACAGCTTTGACACTGCATAGACATGTATCTGACTAGAACAACAGTACAATGCAGTACGATACAGTACGACATAACACAATACGATGCAATACAACACAAAACAACCTGCATTGTGTTGCATTCCATGGTACAGCTTTGACACTGCATAGACATGTCTCTGTGACTAGAACAGCAGTACAATGCAGTACGATACAGTACGACATAACACAATACGATGCAATACAACACAAAACAACCTGCATTGTGTTACTTTCCATGGTACAGCTTTGACACTGCATAGACATGTCTCTGTGACTAGAACAGCAGTACAATACAGTACGATACAGTACGACATAACACTATACGATGCAATACAACACAAAACAACCTGCATTGTGTTGCATTCCATGGTACAGCTTTGACACTGCATAGACATGTCTCTGTGACTAGAACAGCAGTACAATACAGTACGATATAACACAATACGATGCAATACAACACAAAACAACCTGCATTGTGTTACTTTCATTGTACAACAGTGACACGGCATTGTTTTCCACTACACTGCACCAAGAATGACACTGTACTGTGTATTGTATCCCTAGCTGCAGCAATGTTATAACCTATGTGATTTGATCATTGATTTGAGTGATTGATTTAAAGACCCCACACGTCACGTGTCACATTCCCTCTTATACTAGGAAGATTTCTTAAGATTCCTTACTAGCTATAAGAGGGAAAACACGTGAAAACCGTGATTTTGACACGTGACGTGCGGGGTCTTTAATTTTAAAGTCTGTTCACAACAATGGTGATTGTGATTTAAAGCGAGGTGAAAAAGTGTGTGTGTGTGTGTGTGTGTGTGTGTGTGTGTGTGTGTGTGTGTGTGTGTGTGTGTGTGTGTCTGTCTGTCTGTCTGTCTGTCTGTTTGTGCGCGCACACTTATGAGTGTGTACTTAACAATAATACTATAATCAACCTAAACTAATGAATAAATTATAGCAAATGAACAATCTCAGAGCTGGATATAACCTTTGCAATGTCAATTATTTCAAGGCTGTAAAATGATGTCTTTGAAAGGCCCTAAGGCTGCTATGTTTATCTTAAAATTGTTGTATAGGGAAGTTAAAACTGGACACTTAGTTTTTGTTGAACCTCTGTGACAAAATGCATATCATAACATTGCCATATAGCAATGTAATTGCGTGAAATTGAATTTTGATGGTCATCACACGGTTTTATATTGTATGGCACACTACGCTTGAGGAATGAGGGAACATGGCACAGACCGAGGGAGAGTATAATTAGTAATGGACACGAAAAAACCCCACCTCAGACTAATCGAGGATAAGAAAATCAATCAACACTATGTACTGCAAAAGCTCTGATTTAGCAAACAATTGGGAACAAGAACAATTAAATCAATAAAACAATTACAAATCCAAGAACCACAGCAACTAAACCAATCAAATAATCAACCATACAAACTAGAGATTGAAAACAAACACCTTTGTCCCTTTCAATTTGTAACTTCATAATGTCAGTCAACTCTACACCCAACTTTCCGTAAGTTTTCTTGAGGCAGTCCGCCCCATTACTTTCGTGCGTCGACGACCTTTCACTTTGTAACTTCATAACATCAACTCCACACACAACTTTCCGTAAGTTTATCTTGAGGCAATGCGCTCCATTACTTTCGTGCGTCGACGACCTTTCACTTTGTAGCTTCATAACATCAACTCCACACCCAACTTTCCGTAAGTTTATCTTGAGGCAATGCGCTCCATTACTTTCGTGCG
>CM065686.1:38111125-38161125 GCA_017654935.2 Phymorhynchus buccinoides
CTTCCCTCTCGCTTCTCTTCTCCTCTCTCTCTCTCTCTATCTCTCTCTCTCTCTCTCCTCTCTCTCTCTCTCTTCATGTTCATTGTGTGTTGCAGTTTTATTGTATTCCAGTACCATATGTCGCGTTAAGAGCTTTGAAGCTAATGATTTTACAAATAAAACCATGCCATTATCCCAGAAGGGGACCAGAGGAAAAGAGGGAGGCCAAGATGAACTGGCGTCAGACAAGGGCGAGACTCTCAGCTAGCAAACAGATGCTTGAAGCGATGCCATCAGACTGACTGTCGATAGGAGCAGTTGGACCGTGGCTGCCTCAGCGTCGCCCGACGCTCGGAGCGAGTTTCTAAGTTAAGTAAGTGTGTATTGTCCTGTTGTTGGTGTCTTACCCTGGCTTAAAGACTCCGGGATTATCCAACAGCCGAACCAGCACTTGAACACTATGGTTTTACAAATGCACCAGCTAGGGATAACTTGTACTTTATTGTGCAAATAGAGGTGCTGACTACTGACGCACGTCTCCGGCCTTCTCGAGAACATGACGTGTGTAGCGGCCCGTTTTGGATTAACCCCGCCACGGGAGCGCCACCCTCCGACTTTGGAGGATTTTTAGACTGATGATATTATGTAGGAATTGTCATGGCTAAAGCCAACCCTCCCCACAACCAGAAGCAAACATAACAACATTTTGATGTAGCCGTGGTGTTTAGCTTTATGTCAATTGGTGGACACAGCCTTATGCCAATGGCTCGTAATGTCATTCTCTCTATCCCTCTCTCTCTCTCTCTTCTTGAGATGTTAAAAACTCCAGTTCCAAATCTGTCCTTTTATTAACTCACACCTACATTTCTAATTCCATTCCATGGTATGTGGCATGCGTGCGCGGCGCGTGTATGTGTATGTGTGTGCGCATGCAGTGTAGTAATTGACATGGCAGTGAGTGCGTGCATGTGTGTGTGTGTGTGTGTGTGTGAGTGGTGTGTGTGTTTGTGGTGTGTTGTGAGGCAGGCAATCGTGGTTTATTTGACGTTCGAAATGATTTTTTATTATTTGTTGCTTTAATGTCTTAATTGTCATCAATGTAAAGCGCACTGATCTCATAGAGAAAGAGCGCTATATACAAATTCCATTATCTTCTATTATTATTTTTGTTATTATTTATTATTTTATTTTATCTATTTTATTTCATTATTTATTTATTTATTTATATTATTATATTATTATTATTATCAGATTATTATTTATTCAAGAAAATCCTGTCGGTTAAATTTAAGAACACAAACAGAAAGAAAGTAATAGTGGAGCAAAGTAACGAAAAACGTTACAGATTTTGTTAGGGAAAAGGTGCCTAGAAAATAATAACAGGATAAAGAGCAACAGATACAAATACAAATAGAGGGCCTATGTTTGCCTGCAGAGCAAACATGGGAGGATTCACCTCTCCAATCTCCCTCACCCTGCCTTCCTTTGTTGTGGTTCTTATGAACAGCACTTTAACTGATTGTATGCTTGAACAGTCTTGCAAAATTAATGTAAAGTTTACAGAAGAAGCATAAACATAATCTACTCTGTAAAGTACTTCTAAGAAATTAGTTGACTTAAGTGGGGTCAAAGATCCCTCGTGTAAATTTTTGTACATATATTTTGGCATGGTCATTCTATTTTTGTTTCCTGTATTACACAATTCCTTGTGTGATAATATTGCATCTTCTCCCCTACTCATCTGGGGGCAGTACAGATGGACTGATGCACAGAATAAAGGACAGATGGACCAAGCATAAAATTTGACACTAACAACAACAATTATAATAACTATTTGGTGGCAAAACCTTGACACTAACAACAACAACAATTATAATAACTAATGATGATACATCGCATGTATGAGTGACAAAACATGCATGTACTATCATGCGCACGCACACACTGACTCACACACATATACACACACACAAGTGCATGTGCGTGCACACAAGCGTGCATGTGCATGCACACACACACACATACATACAGAGATATAATAGAGTGGACAATGAAATAACAGTAGGTGGCAAAAGTAAGGGCTTTTGGCGTCATCTTAATGCTAACGGACCGGTAGTAAAATTAACGCAAGTTACGCTCGCGCACGTGTGTGTGGTGGCGGTGTGTGTGTGTGTGTGTGTGTGGGTGTGTGTGTGGTGTGGTGTGTGGTGTGGGTGTGTGTGTGTATGTGTGCATGTGAAAAAATGTAAACTGGCTACTTTACTCTGATCTACTGACTTTAAACTTTGTATTATTCTTTAAATCTGTAATGAGTCATTGTTTAAATGTTTATATTGATGTAGACAAAAAAAAATATAGATATGATTAGTTCAAGAAATTATGTGCATAATAGCACTGTGCATGTGAGGAGAGATGGAAATAGGAGAGATAGGAGAGAGAGATGGAGAGAGAGAGGAGAGAGAGAGAGATCGAGAGAGAGGAGAGAGACAGAGAGACGAGAGAGAGAGGGGAGAGAGAGAGAGAGAGAGACGAGAGAGAGAGAGATGAGAGAGAGACTAAATTGGTGTGCGTGTGGTAGCATTGGGCCACTCTTGTTGTTTGTTTACATTGTCACTAATTTTTGCCCGTCACTTTTTAAGCTAAGCCTATCTATGCTGGTTTTGCGTGTAGTTGTCTGATATTTATTTTTAGTCTTCAGGAGATGAATTTCAATGGTGTGGTGTTTATCATGATCGTCTTGTTTCCCTGGAATAAATATGTGGAGGATGTGTGGTGTGTGTGTGTTGTGTGTTGGGTGTGTGGGTGTGTGCGTGTGCGTGCGTGTGCGTGTGTGCGTGCGTGTGCGTGTTTGTGCGCGCGCGCGTGCCGTGTGTGTGTGTGTGTGTGATAAAGTCTGTTCACAACAAATGGTGATATTAGACTTTAAAATTATTCAATATATTATATAATGATGATAATGCCAGCTGCCTTCAATAAAATGTATGTTATTTTCACTAAGTAATAAATACGAAAGCTTGCAATGTACAGTGTTGTCTTTTGGGTGATCATCTTAAATTTCCACTACGTATATTTTGTTTTTAAATTAATCAAACTTTGAGAATAGTTTTTTAAAGACACAATGACAAATTTTTTTTTTACCAATTTGGTGAGTATCTCAATCTCTCTGTCTATCTCTTTTCTCTCCTCTTTCCTCTCTCTCTCTCTCTCTATCTATATCTCTCTCTCTCTCTCTCCTATCTCTCTCTATCTCTCTCTCTCTCTCTCTATCTCTATATAGTATTGTGGCCCAATACAAGGCCGATGTACATTAAAATATTCCGAGTTTCCGAGTTCTCTCTCTCTCTCTCTCTCTCTCTCTCTCTCTCTCTCTCTATCTCTCTCTCTCTCTCTCTCTCTCTCTCTCTCTTTGTATGATTAACTTGTTTTGCACACAAAAAACCTTGCACAAACTGATGGTGTTGTTGTACTAACCCCCATGACATGAAATCTGTATCTGGCTAATGTCATCAAACAATCAAAGTGTCAAGTCTCTCTCTCTCTCTCTCTCTCTCTCTCTCCCGATCTCTCTCTTCCCTCTCTCTCTCTCTCTCTCTCTCTCTCTCTCTCTCTCGTCTGGAATCAAGTGTCACCACATTGATTTATGAAGCTGAAACAAGTGTGCTTTGGTACACAGGCTGCAAGGAAACATGCCGGCAGACAGTTCAAGAACTGCACAAGGTCAATGTTTTTTAAAACCTAAACTCATAAATCACTCCCTGAAAAGTAAATCGACTTATCCAGTGAACTTACTTTCTCCATACACACACACACACACACACACACACACACACGCACACACACACACACACACAACAACACACACACACACACAAGCACACACACACACACACACACACCACACACACACACACACACACACACACACACACACACACACACACACACACAAACAACATACATATTGATTGTGCATACACCTGCATGCACACAATTTGATATACACACATACATACACATATTCACATGCATGCAACCACTTTGACATACAAAAACTTTTTTTCTTCCCTTTTTTCTGTCTAATATCACGATAAGTGGATAGACGTTAATGAAACAACACACACACACACACACACCACCACACACACGCGCGTGCGCGCGCACGCACGCATGCACATAACTGTATGTATGTATACATGATATAGCTATCTTCCTCTCTGTCTGTTTGTATCTCTCTCTCTCACACCACACACACAAACGCCACACACACACACACACACACACACACACACACACACACACACAACACACACACACACACACACACACACCCTGCACACACACACTACACACTACTACATGCCCCATTCTGGGATGAGTGCAACATAATAACGCATAATCGTTTTGTTGAAAATATAGTAGACTCGTCATCATGTCTGTTAATGGCAGTGTTACTAGAATCCCTGACGTTTCACATCATCAAGCAACAGCACTTGACTTCACTCTTATGTCCCCTGCCATTGCTCCAAGCTGTGAATGGTGTACCTTTATAGATTCTCTTGGTAGTTATCATTTGCCTATTTATTACCATCAGAGGTAAACAAACTGTTCAAGACTGCACTAAAGACAATGATCCCAAAGTATAATTATAACAAAGCTGATTGGGATAAATTTGAAAAAAATACTTTCTACTTGCAATTGCGAAGAGATAATGGTCGATAATATTGACATAAGCTACATGAATGTTGTTGATATTGTTTTGTGTGCGGCTGACCTTTCAATTCCTAAGTGTAATTCTGATAAACCAAGTACGTATGCGGGTAATGTATGGTGGAATGCGTCTTGTGAAGAAGCAAGAGCACAAGCAATGGATGCCTACAAAATATATGTAAAACAAAAAAAGATCCAGAAACAATTGCTGAAAAGAACAAAGCAAAAAATCACAGAGTAAATGAAAAAGCTAAGGAAGAATATTGGTCAAATTTATGTGAGAACGAAGTTCGAGTTATAACAATATCTAGAAAACATGGGGAAAAAATAAAAGAAATGAAAAATGGCATTAGTCTTCCTGAGTACCCCATAATATTGGAAAATAATGTGTAAATTGTGAAAGGCCTCTCAGAAAAACAAAAAATGTACAGAGAAAAAATGGATGATAATAAAGATAATGTAAAACGTCTGAACAACAACCACTATGTAAATGCTCCCATAACTTTACAGAAAACAAAGGACGCAATTTCCACTCTTGGCTCAAAGAACAAAAACAGTAGGACCAGATGCGATTTCTAATGAAATGATAAAGCACTTACCAGTTAATTTCACAATCTTTCTAAACCTTTTTTTCCAAAAATGTTGGTCTGAATGGGTTCAACTATCTTTGTGGAAAGAATCAATCACAAACCCTATTGGTAAAGAGGGCAAGGCAAAATCAGATAAAAATAATTACAGGCCAAATGCTCTTACATCACATGTGGGAAAACTTATGGAAAGAATTATTCTTAAAAGACTTCGAACATTATTGTGAAAAAAATAACATAATACCAATACAACAGGCTGGCTTCACAAAAGGCAGATCAACAGTCTAGTAAACAAATTATCTCACAGATCAAACATCAGTTTTCCCGCTGGAAAAATGTACTTGCCACGTTTTTCGATAATAGAAAGGCGTATGATCAAGTTTGGCATTAAAAACTTCTGAATAAATTGAAATCAATAGGCCTTTCAGGGCATATGTACAACTACTTAAAAACCTTTTAAGTGATAGAAAAATACAGACTAAGGTTGGCAATGTCTATTCTAATCAAAGACATTTTCAAATGGGAATACCACAAGGAGCCGTGATAGCTCCAGTCCTTTTTAATATTTGATGCACGATCTTCTAAAAGCAGTGTAAAAAAAATGTTGAACTAGTACAATATGCGGATGGCATTTGCATATGGATGAGAGTTACTTTCAAAAGACAAACACTTGTTAGATCAATTAACTATATTAAAAAGATATATCAAAATGAAGTGGACAAAACCAGTAAGTACATGGATGAAAATGGATTAGCCCTTTCACCTGCAAAATCGCATATGCTTCTCTTCAATACTGGTTATGACCCTAACCCTCTACCTTCTTTTCAAATAGATGGAATATAAAAAAGTTGTAAAATTTGTAGGCGTAAATTTAACTTCTCAACTGAGCTGGAACTACCATTTAGAAACCGTTTTGACAAAAGCTAGAAAAGCTTTAAATTTGCTTTAAATGGCAATCAACAACCATGGGGAAAAGATAGTAAAGTACTCACACATTTAGCAACTGCGATTGTGAGATCAAAATTATCTTACGCTCAGAAAAAAAAATTTCAGCCCCCAAATATTTAATCAAAAAGTTGCAGAGCATTGATAGTAAAGCTTACAAGATAGCTCTCGGTGTCCCTGTTCATGCCTCAACATTAAGAACTTACACAGAAATTGGAATATTACGTTTTGAAGAAAATTTGAAACTTGCGTTAGCAAAATATGTTTTAAGAAGCCATACAACACAACATTCGTGTGTAAAAGAAACTCAATTAAAATCAGAAATACACTTTCCTAAGCAGGCACAGAAAATGTATTTTCTAAAAACAATACGTCTGATTTATTTACAAATGCGGGTGTTGAACCCCGAAAAGTAGCCCCCCCACACACCCACCCCCCAGATAACTATAGCACAATTCCTAAATTTAGTTTGGTAAGGCTACTTGTGAAATTGAATTCACAAATTTAAGGAAAGGAAATGTGATGGGCCTTTGCTGCCAACGTATG
This sequence comes from Phymorhynchus buccinoides, assembly GCA_017654935.2. Lineage (NCBI taxonomy): Eukaryota > Metazoa > Mollusca > Gastropoda > Neogastropoda > Raphitomidae > Phymorhynchus > Phymorhynchus buccinoides. The sequence goes on from CM065686.1 coordinate 38,117,890, forward strand.
TTAAAACACATATAAATGAAACTTATGCAAATCATCTTAAAATATATACAGATGGCTCTGTACTTGACAATCATTTATCAGGTGCTGCATTCGTCATTCCATTGTTAAAAGTAGAGAAATCGTATCATATTGGAAATATTCTTTCTATATTTACTGCAGAACTTGTTGCCATTATTATGGCATTAAACTATCTTCTCAGTTTCCCATTTTCTATATTTCAGATATTATTTTGTGTTGATTCAAAATCTGTCTTACAATCCTTAAACTATTCTCATACAAGAGTGAGAGGAGAACTTATGTCAGAAATTCACCATTTAATTCATTTTTTTGTCTTTACGTGGTTCTTCTATTGACTGTTGGTGGATTCCATTACATTTCAGATGTACACGTATCCACAAATGAAAGGGTTGACCGGTTAGCAAAAAATATTGCAGCCACTGAAAACGTTTTAACAAAAGTAGATATTCCTTTATCTCTACACGAAAATTATACTACATGTATTTTAGAAAAAGCATCCTGGGATTATGTGTCAAGAAAACAGACATCTTCAGTAAAAAAAAAAAAAAAAAAAAGAAGAAAAAAAAAGTTATTTAAAAAGCTAATAGTAGCTATTCCAAACGGATTTTTGAAAGCTGACATCGCAACTAGCTTTTAGCATAGTGCGATATAACTTTTTATCCTGATTACAAAGATACCCAAAACGTGTTTGTGCTATTGTTAGTTTTCGAGTTACGATTTTTTTAATATTTAAATTTTAGGGGTCATTTTACGTACCCTTGAAAATTGGGTGGGGTGCCATCTTTGCCGAGCCATAAAACATATTTATACATCACAAAATCACTTTAAATGAATGGTACAGTTTCTTACTAACCTGTACAATGCATGAGATTTTTTCAGTCATTAACATTATTTATGTTTTCGTAAAATCGGATGCCAAAGATACGGAAAATATCGATTTTCAAGTATACTTTTGCATAACGCAATGTTTGGAAATCACAGCAAATATTCAAACTGCAATAACTTTGCTTCTAATCAAGTGACAGAAAGCTATTTGATATCGATGGAATTGGCAACACGAGATCTTGAGGTTAGTGGACTCGTTAAATTGCTCAGAATGTATTGTGTTGTTCTGTGCTGCAGCCTTTTGGCTAGTTGGCCTTTTTCAGCTATCTGTGTCCCGAAAACGACTGTTTTGCCTCTGATCAAGTGATTGGTTATATGAATGAAGAAATGGAAGAAAGGGAATTTTCCTAATGATATTTTTAACTCTACTGACATTTTTTTAGTGTGAGTGAGGAGCTGCACAGCTCTGTGCTGCAGCCTTGGGGCTAGTTGGCCTTTGGTGACCATCTGTGCCCTTCCATCAATCGCCTCCTTATTGAGTAACACAACGCTGTGCTGTTGAAATGGATTTATCAAAATGAGATATTGAGATCCTTGGTCTTTTTAAAGTGCTTAGTAGGCGCTATAGCTTTATGCTGCAGCCTTGGGGTTAGTTTGCCTTTGACAATCATGCATGCACAAGCGCCCTTCTTCTAGGCTAGTGACAGAGATGTACAAGTAGGCCTAATCTCAAAACGTTATCGGCCTACCTATGAAGGCCACACAAACAACATTTAACACACAGTTGTAACTGCCTCTGGATGCTAACATACACGTTTATGAATATGATGTCATGTTTATGACGTCATTATATTCATGACATCATTCTGATTAGCTCGGTCTTACCCTTTTTGGCAAGTGAGCGAAATTGAGACATTTCGGGATAGCATTTTTTTTTTATAGCAATTTTTGTAAAAAGTACTTAGTTATCTTGATATCTTTATGAAGCCCAGAATGTGGCTGTGTCAGCATTAAAATAAAAAACGTTTACTCAGACAAAAGGAAGAGAAAAGAGGGGGAAAGGGGAGGGCAGAGATTGATGGGGTGGAGGGGCAGAGAAAGAGACTTCTTGAGATTATGTACCGTTAGCCCCGTGGCGACGGTTTATCATTGTTGCTTTCTTTTTGTTTGTTTGTAAACCTCTACCGAAGAGGAAATGTTTGTGTGCTTATGAGGAGGGAGGTGTGTGTGTGTGTGTGTGTGTGTGTGTGTGTGTGTGTGTGTGTGTGTGTGTGTGTGTGTGTGTGTGTGTGTGTGTGCGTGTGTGTGCGCGCGTGTGCGTGCGTGTGCGTGTGTGTGTGTGTGTGTGTGTGTGTGTGTGTGTGTATGTGTGTGTGTGTGTGTGTGTGTGTGTGTGTGTGTGTGTGTGAATTTTGACCAAATGACATTTTTTTCGTTGCCACTGGGTTTAAAGTGTGCTAAGTGCATGGGCACACAGGACCTCGGTATATTGTCTCATCTGAAATACTCCACGTTCAGACCATAAGGCCTAGTGCAGAGTAAGAGGAAAAATCCCCTGTACCCAGCTTCAAACTCGGGTTTACTGTGCACGAGGCGAACGCGTTACTTCTATGCCACTCTACGCCAACAGACTCTCAGAGACTTTTCCATATTCTCACTTTTTCAATCTTTCGTACAGACTTTCCCCATCTTTCTCACACTTTCCCCCATCTTCCTCACAGACTTTCCCCACCTTTCTCACAGACTTTCCCACCATCTTTCTCACAGACTTTCCCACCATCTTTCTCACAGACTTTCCCCCCATCTTCCTCACAGACTCCCCCCATTTTTCTCACAGACTTTCCCACCATCTTTTTCACAGAATTTCTCACATACTTTCTCCCTATCATTCTCACTTATTTTCCCCCATCTTCCTCACAGACTTTCCCCCACCTTTCTCACAGACTTTCTTCATCTTTCTCACAGACTTTCCCACCATCTTTCTCACAGATTCCCCCCCCCCCCCCCCATCTTTCTCACAGACTTTCCCCCCCATCTTTCTCACAGACTTTCCCCCATTTCCTCACAGACTTTCCCACCATCTTTCTCACAGACTTTCCCACCATCTTTCTCACAGACTTTCCCCCCATATTCCTCACAGACTTTCCCCGCCTTTTCTCACAGACTTTCCCCACCTTTCTCACAGACTTCCCCCATCTTTCTCACAGACTTTCCCCACATATTTCTCAGACTTTCCCCACATCTTTCTCACAGACTATCCCATCATCCATCTTCTGACAAAGTCAAAGACAAAGAGACAGGAAGACCTATCAGCGAGCAAGACAAAGTCCGCTGCGTCTGTTGACTGAACAGTGAACACTACGTAAACTATAGCTTTCTCGCGATATCCCGCGATAACTTACAGACTTATTAAAACATATTTTGAAGAATGAAGATTTTCCGTTCTAAATACCATTATTTTTATTGGCCAAAGATTTTCACAACACATACTGCCCCCTCCCTCATTTTTCTTCTTTTTGATTAACATAAAGCATTTGAGTGAACTGACAAACAGTACAATAGTTCTGCCATCTTTTTTATGAACCATTCTTTGTTCTTTGTCTGAGCTATAAACACATTTCTCTATAAACACATTTATAATAAATAGAGATTGAGAGGTGCACGCGTGCACGCGACTACACACACAATCACACCCACCCACACACACCCACACACGCGCACACACCCACACAAATTGAGAGATGGAGGGTGGTGGGGGGTACATTTTTCAGAATCATTAAGTAGGCCCACCCTTGAACAGTTGGCCTACTTCATTAGCCAGGTGTTCTACTATTCAAAGTTGCAGATTGGACATTATATTAACATTCAACCTTTATATTAATCTTAATGGCCCTGAACTCTCTCTCTCTCTCTCTCTCTCTCTCTCTCTCTCTCTCTCTCTCTCTCTCTCTCTCTCTCTTGTATGTTTGTATATGCGCGCACGTGTATGTGTATGTGCGAGTGTGTGTGTATGTGTGTGTGTGTGTGCGTATGCATGCGCTATGTGTGCGTGCGCGTGTGTATACTGGCGTGTGTGTATGCGTGCGCGTGTGTATACGGGCGTGTGTTTATGCGTGCGCGTGCGTGCGTACGTGTGTGTAGGCTGTGTATGTGTGCGTGCGCGCAAACGCACGCACTTACGCATGCAAGCTCGCAGGCTCACACAACCACAGACACACACTCAATACTAGTTATATCACTTGTCTCACATACCGATTTTTCTACAATTGTGGGACCGGCAGTATGTGAGTGAACTGATATGTTGTACCATCTGCGTGTGGGACTATAGTGTGTGGTAACAAAGATTAATATGCCTCCAAGAAGATGATTGATCTAATTTAGTCCAATGATCAAGAATCTAGATCTATTTGAGAATTTATGTCAAAGAATATAGCATGCGTACACACACACACGCGCACACGCGCGCGCGCGCACGCACGCACACACACACACACACACACACACACACACACACACACACACACACACACACACAGATACGCGTGCACATACACTCACAAATGCACGCGCGCACACACATAGGCCTACATCTCTCTCTCTCTCTCTAATTCTAATATTGGCAGCATTTTGTGTGTGTTTTTTTAATTTATAAAATGTAAGTTGTTTTGGCTTTTCACAACCTTATTAAATTTAAAGACACGTCATATTAAAACGAGCGACTTTATAAATGAAACTCAAAACGTGTGTGCTAACCAAACAACAAGAGAGACAACAACAAGGTCACGTGACCTTGAACTGTTCTAATTTACGTTCAAATTTGTTTCTTTTTGGAGTAATTTTATGAAGAGGTCTAAAATAAAACATCTCCAAAGGCTATTGTGTATTTAAACATTAATAACTTCAAGTGTACAAAAATATTATATGTGATTTTCCAATGCTACCATCAAAGCATTCTGAGCGTCTGATCTAAATCTTCACTTGACTCGCAAATCTGTAAATTATTGATCTATTTGATGCCAATAAAATCAGTTTTAATGGTGTGTACATGGATAACAACATTTATTCTAATCTTCATCTGATTTTAAAGCCTAAAAAACTATTTTATTCAGAAATTTCGTGTTTTCCTTTGTCTGTGACGATCGGCGTATATCTGCTCGTCATAGCCACGGCTGGCGGCCACGTCATGGATTATGTGATCAGTTAACTCGACTGTGTGATCCTGTGCGTGGTGAGAATTGAAAGGTCAAAAAAGGTTTTGACAAAAAAATATAGATAAGATGTTGGTGCAGGTTCTGTGTTTTTTCAGCCGTGTACAGTTTATATTTACGGGTCTTGACATCACTGTAACGGTTTTAACCGTCATTTTTCACCGTTGGTTTTTGGTTGGGACACGGCGGATAGCTGTTAAAAACAGGCTCAGCGTGTCTACTTTCGTTTCGTATGCGTTTAGATGTGGAAGCGGTAATACGCACCACGCACAAAGCCGTGAAGTGAAGGTGGTGAAAAAAGTATTTTGGGACGCGCTTTCGACGGCGTTTCGCGAAAGTCGAACGGTAGGGTTGTTGCAGCGCTGATTTCAGCTCCATTTTACAAATTTCCAACTGAAAACACAGACACATTAATAGGAGACGGACAATTTTACAGCTTGGATGTGGTTTTATTCCGATGTTCACGATTGCAAGTGAAATACGAACGTTGAAAGTTGACCTAATTTGACTGAAATATTACCACATTTCCAATGACGCGCTTCGGTTTGGAGTTGCTACTAATAGATTATAAAACAGAACAAAGTCTTCATTAAGGGTGGATTCTAAAACGTTTAGTTTTTAGATTCAGGCTTGATGCATTGAAAACAAAATTCTGTAAAAATGTGACTTGCATTTGTGGCCAGCATATTACACCATTCCATGTGATTTTTCTTTGTAACAATATGAAAAACTATTTACCTGCTTGGTTGTTGGACACGGAACCATCAATGACAGCCTATAAAGACATTATTTGTGATGAATCAAAGATTCCAGAAGTAGTACAGGGACATATTAGGAACTAAATAGGACCTTTGTTATTATTTTATTTTTATTTTTTGGAGTTTAATATTGTTCATTTATTGTCTGTTTCCTTTTAGCGTTTAGATATAATTCTAAGTTTAAGTATTTCACTAACATTTCACTAACATAGGGCCTATAATCATACATGTACTCAGACCTACATACCCCTTACCCCATTTATTAATTAAAATTTTATGCATGCATAGACTAACATATCGCCTACACGCACACCCGCACACACCCTTAAACTGACATTCAAAACACCACATACATTTGCACTTAACACTATTGTGAGTGGCACCGCGTCAGTGAAACCACTCTGCTGGCCTGAGGCTGCACTGGAAAAAATATTGTTGAATGACTGCTTGTGATCAAACATTGTTTAAGACAAGAGCCTAAATGAAGTCTGATATGCACCAAACGTTCTGTACTTTATGAAAAATGGATGCTTAATTCAATTTTATGCTTTGTGAAAATATTGCATGAACGATTTACAGCCGACATGCTGCTTGACTTCGAGATCGAACTCCGAGACGAGATTGAACGATTCTGCCGATAACAACACTTTTTGTTGTCACATTCTCACTCTAGAGTACTCATACTGGGCACTCACTGTTCCATTTAATCAGTACTTACATTATTTTAACTACTTTCATCCTTAAAACCTGACTGATTGCCAGCATTACTTTCATATTCATCAAGTTCAAGCAACCACACAATCTCCTCGCCATTCAGACCTCTGATATTTGACAATTTTCGTGCAACAATCTCCTCAAATTTCGACTACAGACGAACGAGCAATGCCATTTCCGTTTCAGTATTCAGGGGAAGTAAAATCAAACAAGAAAAGTCCGCTGGTATAATAGGGAGTTTTCTACCTTAGACCGTTCTACCTACGATTGGAGGTTCCCGGCAGATAGAGATGTTTTGCTGAACCTACGATTGGAGGTTCCCGTCACGTAAGTGTTAATTATACACATACGTCATAATCATACACATGCATGCCTCTTTTTTGTCTAAGATCATTGTAAGGTGGATGGACGTTAAAATTAAAGAACGAACACTACACCTGTGTAACACAAGTAGAGGAATACTGAAGGAAAAAGAAAGGGAAGAGAGAAAGCCACACGCACACTTAAGAGAAAGCCAGGAAATGGCAACGGGGCTGGCTTGGTTACGTACTCTCTGGTGTCTCCCATATGAACAATACTCTAGACAACCACAATAGATGTCAGCCGAAAATGGGTATCAATATTGTTAGTAGTCTTAATTAAAAACTAATCGATGAATTGAAGTGACATTTTGGCCAGATAGGCTTAGATATCGTATGTTGAAGCTAAACCTGTTTTATGTCTTTATCTAATCTGGTTGGAATGTTGTTGTTGTTTTAATGTGGCGGACTAGTCCAAACGGCTGAGATACTTACAACACTACTACACAAAAACTATGAATGGCTGGGCTTAATCATTTTAAACCAACAAAGTAAATACCATGTTTAATAGAATGAACCAGAATTGTTTTGATCTGTCAGTTTGTTTATGTACGGCTTCATGTACAGTTTCGGTATATATTTTTGCAGATTTTTCCTCACACAATATGGAATACAAAACTTATTTGTCAAAGTATCTTCATTTGGCTGCTTCAAACTGTAGCCAATACATTCAGGAGTGTGTGTGCCAATTTTTTAAAATAGAAATTGGAGAAGTTTTGACAAAAATATCATGCAGACGGTGTGTGAAAAGTGCGATTTTACGCAAACTTTTGCAACTAAAAAAATAGTAATTGCTTACCTTATCATGCATCAGTATGCCCCAGCAAGGTAAGGCTGGCCCTCTATTTCAGCATTTGTTTCATGAAAATGCAGTCTTTTTCTTCTCCTGACTTGTCTGGCTTCTTTTGTGGCATCTTTAGCCTGTCTTTGAGCACTTTGTGCCCTAGTTATGTCTTTCTCTTCAAAGAATGCGCACACGAAATGTCCAGGCATAATGTCCATCTCTCTCAAAATAGCCTTGAGGCTACTGGCTCCATCATTAAAAACTGAAACAGCTATGGAACAATCAAAAACAAATTCACTGGCTGATCCTTTTCTCTTCACTTCAATAAACTTGACAGGCTTCTCACAAAACCGACAGATCAGATTTGACGCAACATTATTACCTAACACTTCTACATCAATGATTCTGTTACCTGTTGGAGAGTTCATAGTGAATTCACAACTTTCTTCTTCATTATTATTATTATCACTTTCAGAATCAGACTCAGAATCTTCACTTTTATCACAGTCAGATTCGTACATCACCTTATACATGTCTTGAAGTTTCATTTCTGAGCGTGAAGTGGGCGTGGCACTTGTACTTTGAAGTGTAGGTTGGGTGTTAGAAGTGTACTTTCACTTTCAGAAACAGTAGGAACCACTGTAGCACTACAGTACACCCCGCTTATAATAAAGTGCAAGGGAGCAATGCTTTTCCTTTACTTTAACAGGTTTTTCTTATAAACGATGTTCGGATATAGTAAAGTTTTGATGATATTTTTTATCTTATCCGATGTTGTTTTTCAAAGTCAAAGCTAACGTAAAATACTGAATATAAACCCATCCTACCCCTTCCTCATATGGTTTGAGGTCCAAAAGGTGATTGGGGTTATACATGGTATATTTCCCTGTGCACAAAACAAAACTAGCTGTAAAAGCATATAGTGTACAACCTCTAACTTCCAGAATCGCCTTTGAATCTATTCATACATGCACACGCACGTGCGTGCGCGCACACACACACACACGCACCGTAACCAAACAGTTTGCCTGCGGACATTTCGCCTACCGACATTATTCCTATGGTCACCATGCTCACCGGACATTTTGCCTACTGGACATTATGCCTACAGACATTATGCCTGATAATAGATTATCATGCCTGCAATAAAATATTGCATTTTCATGATGCTACAGCAAAACCCAGTTATAAGAAAATCGAAGGGAGATAATTTTTTTGTTTTCTTATATCCGTGTTTTCTTATATACGAAACTCGGATAAAAGAAAACATTTTGATTTTTTTTCTTATAACCGAGTTGAATGGGGGAAAAGGGAAAAAATAAAAGAGAAAAAGAGAAAAACATAAAACGAAGAAAAAAATGCTTTTACATAAATTGGTGCATGAAAAAAAAGGAAAAAGGAAAAACAAAGGAGGAAAAAAAGAAAGAACAGAACAGAAAATTAAAAACAAAAATGAAGGCAGACGTGGTGTGAGTTGCATGATGAGCGAGCAAGATAGCGGAGAGCAGATGAATGAGTGGGTGTGGTGTGAGAGTAACATATTTGTTTAAATGTAAATTTCTGTTTCTTGTTTTTAATCAATATTCTAATTTGGATGTATAACTTACTTTATACAGTGGAAGACAATTTTGTATTTGCGTTTGTACAATGCCAATGGACAATAAGGAAACTTGCGACCTATGACTCATGTTTTACATCATAAAATCAAAATACAGCAAAACTCGGTTATAAGAAAATCGAGGGGAGATGATGTTTTGCTTATTACCATATCCAAGTTTTCTTATATCCGAAACTCAGATATAAAACATTTTGAAGTTTTTCCCCTTATAAACAAATGGAAAAGGGAAAAAAGAAAAGAAAAGAAAGACAGAAAAAGAAAACGAAGAGAAAATCCTTTTTCCTAATTTGATGCATGTCTTGCATCATAAAATCAAAATAGTCTACTAAGAAGAAGATTTAAAGGTGCCTACAACCACTTAACTAAGAAGCCTTTTTTTTCTTTTTACTGTTATCAAATGCGTACCCCTTCACTGAATTATTACCAGCTTATGCAGCTTTTCATCGATCGTTTGCTTTTGTTTATGTGGATGTTCGTCCACATATTCAGTTATTTGTATTTATCTAGAAATGAATTGCCTTTTCCTCTCTGCCATTGCTGCTGAAAATGTAAGGATGGACAGTCTCTCTACAACCAACACAAAAGTACTCATATTTTTTTCTTCTGCTCAACATTTATTTTGCACAGAATACTGAAGGAAAGTATGGAATAAAGGAACAAAAACAACTCAATTAGTCTTGTAATCAAGTGCCTGTACTGTTTAGAATGTCTGTGACACAACTGGTATGAGGTAAACTTTCCCTTTTTGGAATGACTTCAATTTTCTCGGAACATCCTTTCAGTTCAGGTCCAACTCATTTTTAAAGACACACTGACCCAACACGATTAAATCCATTGGGTTTTTTGGGTAGCTGTGACCCACATACAAATTCCCCCAACTTCAAATTGAGGCTGCTCTTTAAAATGTTTCGTTTTCAATTTGGGGGGCATTTGTATGGGAGTCAAACCTGGTCAAAACAAGATTTTGTACCAGCTATAAGAGGGAAAATACATGGAACCCGTGATTTTGACACGTGATCTGGGGGGTCTTTAAGAAAATGTTGTCAATGGTAATTCGCTTATAAGTAAATAGAACTCGCTTATAAGAAAATGAACTGCAAACCAACTCGCGTGTATGACATCATTTTCTTATATCCAAGTTTCCATTGCAGATGGGAGAAAAAATTTGCTTGCTTATAACCAAGTTTTCTTATAAGCGAGTTTCTTATATATCCCAGTTTTGATCATAGATAAGAAAAAAGAAGATCGGCAGGGATTTTTTTTTTTCTTCATTGTAAGCGAGTTTTCTTATAAACGAGTTTCTTATAAGCAGATTTGGCTGTATATATATTTTTTTCAGATTCATTTTTTTCTACTAAGTAATGAGGGGAAAGAAACATGTTTTTGAGTGCCTTTCAATTTCGTTGATGAAAGTGGGTAGAGGAAGTAGTGAGACTGTGACGTATACATTGATGACGTATTTACAAAGGTCAGGAAGAGGACACATTTTTTTTATTGTAAGAGGAGGAACCACAAATGACTTTACTATAGGATTTTAATTTTAAAAAATTTATAACCCAGTTGTTATTATGGGTGAGGGAGTGGTGAGACTGTGACGCATACATTGGTGACGTATTTACAAAGGTCACCAAGAGGACAATTTCAGTGGGTGTTTTTTTTTTATTGTAACCGAGGAGCCAGTCCTGTGGGGAACCAAAAGTAACTTTACTATAGCAGTGGTGTTTTTTATTATAACAGAGTTGCTACTATCCGAGGTCTATTTAGTAATAAAACAGTAGACCTTTGGCCGGGAACCAGAGCTTTCCTTTACTATAACCGAAATTTATTATAACCGAGTTTACTATAAACTGGGAGTACTGTATTACTTTCGCCGTCGAGTACTCTTTTTGTATGCTGATTGCCACAAAATCTGCGTTTTTTTAGGCCTTGAAGGCCCATACTTTCGATCAGAAGGCTTGATTTGTTGAAAACTTGTCTCCTCTGAACACACCACTTCATTTTCTAAGCTAAAAACATTCTAATTCCACCTACGGAAGCGGCCATTTGTATTTCGCACTCAAATGTCTTAATGCAGAAAACGACCGAAAGCGAAAGTAGCAGTTATGCTGGCTTTTTGTAATTATTGATAAAATGAAAAATGTTGCGATTTTTCAGCCATTTTGGATAAAGTTTGTGTTGCTAACAGGCTACCTTACCTATTTTGACAACCTGCTGTAGAAAAACTACGCAATTTTGTGAGAAAACAATTACTACACATGAAAGATAGATGTTTTAGTTACCATTTGACACATTATCAACCAAACACTCTACAAAACGATTTTTTACATTTTTTTGGCCGACCCTGTGGCCTTAAAGGATCCGTGTAAAAGCAATTCGGATAAAAGCAATTCCTGTTTGGAGAAATATTTTATCATGTTTCATTCCTTATGTGTGTTTTTTTATGTGTATCATGAAGGTTTCTTTTTCGGTTTAGATTTTTCCATGATAAATTTGATATTGATCTTTCTTTACTTCCTTTAAATTGTGCGAATCGGAGTATTTTTTTCTTGTGCTTGCCAGCCACCATACTCAGATTCATACGAAATAAACTGGCACAGTATGAAGCTCGTTGTTGCCGTTATTTATTTATTTTTAAATCATTTAAACCAAAGCAATGTAGTGTGTCAAAGGCGAAAGTATTAGGTATTAGGCATTAGGCAATAGGTATTAGGTACTTTATAGTCACAGAGGCGTCTCTGTGAAATTAGGGTTGCTCCCACCTGGAGTAAATGATTGATGAATGATATTATGAGTAGGGATATTATTGGTGAACCAGACAGGGGTTGCACAGGCCTACATTTTTGGGTAGGTTTCAAAGAAGTCTGGAAACCGGGTTTTAACTGGAATAACAGATCAAGCTTAGCAGAGAGGGTGGGAGGGGGAGGGGAGGGAAGGTAGAAAGGTGTGTGAGTGTCGGAGCGTGTGTGGGCGAAGCGAGAAAGAAAGAGGGGAATCTGGGAGAGAGGGCCCTGACCAGTGGTGGCATAGCGAAACAGTTTGTGCGTTGGCAGCAGCAGCAGCAGCAGCGCTTGCATTTAAAAAGAGAAAAATAATGGAGTTTCGCTTTGAGGACTTCGCAAAAGCATTACCACGACCTGTAGCAGAAACGTTGGATGATGAGGGCTTTACATCCCTCACATCGTTGACTAATATGACCGAAGACGACATGGGAGCCCTATGCCTCAAGCGTGGCCATCAGGTGGAACTCAGGGTGATGGTGCGTGGCCTTCAGCAGCAGCATGGCGGAGGGCCCCTGGTGTGTCCTGCACCCTCAGCCAGCTCAGTTTTTAGTGGAAACTGACTAAAGGCAAATGTAGGCCTATTGAGAGTTAATCATTGAAGTAGCAAGACACTCAATCAAAGGGAATGCCTTATTAATACTATAGTAGCAGTATTAACACAACAACAGCTAATCATACAATACATAGCTATCACACAATGGCTGTTTACATTGTGTGAAGCAATGACACAATAGTAAACAAGCCTGTGTGTGGTGAAATGTGGCTACTACAGTAGGCTTAGCGCACACACACACACTAATAGTTGGCCTATGGCTAAAACAGTGCAAAGTAGGCCTACGTATGTAAAGCTACACACATAGCATGGTATAAGCCTAGATCAATGATATTAATGGCATGGAAATGAGCAAGATAGGCTTCTTAAACAACAATATGAATGTAGGCAAGAACCCTTACATTGTTTACAAAGTAAATCGACATCACGCATGAGTGGATTTGATTAGGCCTAGCACCTAGTTTATGAATAAACTGACGTCACGATGGTTTGGTGACGAGAATAGTAGACAGTTTTCCCGTTCCGTGAAAGTAGTACAGTGACAAAGATAGATCACTGATTAAGCTAAACAACATGTAAGCTTAAATTACTTACAGCTAGGAGCACGGATCAGTGCTCAAACATTGCAGGCTGATGACCACACAGTTAGGTAACACACATCACGCAGAGTGGCTGTTATAGGCTCCCGCCTATACTGGGCTTTGTCGACTGACGCACACACTGACTAGCCGACGACGAAAATGGTGTTTTACGTCCTCTTGGTCTAAATCAGACACATATGGAACATTTGTAAATACAAATATGGTGGGAACAATACTGGAGGCAATGACCGGAGGCAGTACGAAACCAGTAAAGTCCCGATTTTTTAATTAATACAGATAGCTGTAGCGGTGACCACGCCTCGGTTAAACCTCATCGGCTATGGCACCGCCACAAGTGCATAATTAGAAACACACTGACTAGCCACGTTCAAATTTGAAGTATATAGGTCAGTCTGAGCTGCCAAGCCTGCGTCACATGATTGAGACCAAATCGGCTCTTGTTAGATATGTTTTATACCAAATCTGTGTTTGTTGGCAGTTGAATAACACAATGTATCTCTGCAATGGTTTAACCAAGCAACACATGGAACATATCAAAATAAAGGGCGCGAACCTACAATATCTAAAATACACTAGGGAGTGAAATTCTTTGTTTGTTTGCTGCTGCGTTGTTTATTTACGTTTTGCAGGCTTGGTCCACGGACTATTCCTGCACGAGCCCCTGAGGGACTCATCCAATCCTGTTCAGCACTTGCGTGTCCTGCCTGTTGAAGCTGGATGGTCCCTCTAGCAAAGCATCACGCGCAACAGTCCATAGCTATTCACCTCGTAACCATCCATATTAGAGTGTGCTCTTGTGTATCTATTGATTTTTGTATTTCGACCATTATTGTTAGTTAGGTATATATTCTTTGTGGTGTTAAGGTGGGTTTTTTTTTAAAGGGTGTATTGGATTGATATGTGCATGTATGGATAGAACGAAATAAGAAGGAAGTATTGGATGGATTTCTTAACCGGAAATATGTTTTTGTAGACATATGTTATGTTAACATTTGTCCTCTCCATGTTAGTTGATAATTGTAAGAAGAAGATACAAAAGCATAACACACGTGCATGTAGAAACATGTTGTCACACACAGACCACACACGCGCACGCAAGCATACACAAACACACACACACACACATCCACACACGCGCGCGCGCGCGCGCGCGCGCGCGCGTACGCACGCACGCGCGCACGCACACACACACACGCACACACTTACGTCCCTACATCAGCTATCTCGTCACTTATAGTACTTCTAGTCTCCCTTGTAGTTTTTCTTTTTTTCCCACTATAAGGGTTGACACCGGGGGGATCCTCTGATTGAGGAGATTGTGGATTCGTATAGGATTCTTTCTTTTTTCCTTGTTGTTGTTATGAGTGGGTTTTTTCCCCATTGTTTGTTTTATTTATTTCTCTACTTGGACTTGTCCATGTAATTTTCGATTTTCGGGACAAGGGGGGGGGGGGGGGGGGGGGTGAAAATGGAAGGATGAGCAGCATTTATTTAAAGTATACAATTTTTTGGTCTTTGTCGGTACATATTGTCATACTTACTCGGAACACGTCGACACACGCACTCACATTCATAAACAGCACACCAAACGGAATGAATGAGTCAATACACCACACACTAGGTCAGACAGAAACCCTGACATTTTTGTATAAAAAATGACACTAAACGTTCGCCACAAAATAATGTCCATTGTAATAGTTCACACACATAAAAATGTGAGAGAGAGAGGGAGAGAGAGAGAGGGGGGGGGAGGGGGGACACAGAGAGAGAGAATATGTTGAAGAAAAAAAAAAAAGATGAGCCGCCTCAAAAAAAAAAAGAAAAAAAAAAGGGCGCGAACCCAGCTACAATCTGATACAAATGGAAATAAAAGTAATAAAACTATGACTATTAAAATAGGCGAAAACTATGTATTTTGAGAGCCAGTTTAATGGGTTCTAGCATTTAAAAAACTAATAACTCTACAACAATGATACTTGGTATTGATCAGTTAGTACTGATTAAAAGAGGACAATGAGAGCTTTATATTGATGTACTATGTCACTATATTAGATGACACAGTAAGAATATAATTAGCATTCATTGTGACAAAGAAACACAACTTTGTTAGAAGCGCAACTTGTTGGCTAGTGCACACGCGCTGTCGCTGGCAAAAGCGTAGCAGCAGGCGACAAGTGTCTGACGTCGGTACGACGTTTCGTCAAAAGTTAAGTTTGACGTAAAATATATATTGTTAAGACTAGTATATTACATCAAAGTGCTTTCTTGCTATTGAAAGGCGAAAGGCGAAAGGGAAACCTTGATATAAAAAAAAAGGTTTCTAAGCAGTTGAATAACCAGGCCCCCTCCCCGTAAAAGACTCGTGACGTCAAGAAACATGAAAGCTTTGTGCGTGGCTGATTTTGACAAGGAAGTCAAGACTTTCGTTGAGTGTGTGCGTGAGCAGCAGTGCAACGCAGATGTCACGCATTTGGTGGGTGTGTTCAACGATGGCCTTTGGGAGATCCTGGACCGGCACGCGCCTGCAGTGACTAGACGTGTTACTGACCACCCCTCAGCCCCCTGGCTCTCTAGGACGTGAGAGCCACTCGACGTCGACGCCGGTTCAGTGAGAGGCGTTGGAGAAAGAGCCGTCTGACTGTCTACCACCAGATGTTTGCAGCAAAGAGATGTGAGGCAGGAAACTGCCTTCAGGACGCCAGAGAATCTCATTATCGTGACAAAATTAACTCTTGTAGTTCCTCTAAACAGTTGTTTTCTGTGTCAGGCGAACTCCTTGGTAAACAAAAGACACTCACTTTGCCTGCAAACATCCCTTCTTCCGAAGTCCCACAACGATTCAATTATTATATATATCACTATTTATCTATGGCATCACAGGGAGTTGTAGGTCATATTGTGAGTGGCCTGACACTGTGTTGCCATGGGGAAATAGATATATTTTGTGAATATTGTTAACGTGTACACCGACCTTAATATGACTTACAACTCACTGTGCTGCCATGGGGAAATATATATATTTTGTGAATATTGTTAACGTGTACACCGACCTTAATATGACTTACAACTCACTGTGCTGATAAGGGGAAATAGATATATTTTGTGAATAATGTTAACGTGTACACCGACCTTAATATGACTTACAACTCACGGAAATAAAGATATCTTGTGAAAATTGTTAACGTGTACCGAGACCTTAAGTACTTCAGAAGTCTTGCCAGTTGTGAAAGCGTTACAGATCAGAGTGGCTGTATACTGCGTGTTGCACTGAATGTTGAAGCATCAAGTTGCACTCTGTTGTACAGTTGATTTGATTTTCATGGCTGCATCGTTAGGGGCCGATCCACACGTCCAACTGTAGTCGTACGACTATTCATCTGTGACGACGTATGTGAGGCGTGATTCTGATGGTACGAATCTAATGAAATCGTTTGAAGGCTATGCCACTCTTGGATAGATGTTGATTTGTTTGCATGTTGTCCTCTCCACGATTGTTGATGTGTACTGTGCGGGTGAAGGTCATAAAGGCGAACTTGGCACATTCGTTTTTGAGAATGATGCTTTGTTTGTCTCACTTTGGCTCTGACACACGCATTGCTAGATGATTGGTATCGTAATCAACTTTGGTTAGGTTAGGTTAGGTTAGGTTAGGTTAGGTTAGGTTAGGTACATTACAGTCACAGAGGCGTCTGTGAAATTTGGGTTGCTCCCACCTGGAGAGCACGTCGCAGCCAGACGCACGCCACCCAATTTAAAAAAAAAATTTTTTGCTTGCGAATTTTGTGTGACTGATGAGGAAGGGAGTGGGTAAATTTTGACCAAATGACAACTTTTTGATTGCCATTGGGTTTAACGTGTGCTAAAGGTGGAGGGAGGTAATTAGAAAGAGAGTTTGCCCCCTCTGTTCATGTAGACCCCCAACGCACGAACCCGATGAAATATCTCATACAGAAAGACAGATATTTAATCAGATTTGTGTCATGGGCATTTACAAACATAGTGCACGAAACGAGCATGATTTCATCAGATTCAGTTAAACAGTAGCATTTCATCAGATTCATGCCTCACAAATGTCGCGATTGTGGATCGGCAACTTTACGGTTTAAACAAATGTTACAATACCGTGATGTATAAATGTGACAATCTAATGTGATAGTGATAGGCTGTCCTACTGGCAGACTGCACTGTACATTTCGGTCTTAGGCTGTACTGTCCATTTGGCCTTTGTGCGACAATGTACAGGTCGGTCATAAGCCGCAGATTGACACATTCTAATTTTCTCAACCCTGCACTGCAGTTTACTTGGTCTTAATCAGCAGAGAACATTCTCATTATTATTTTTCTTCGTTCCCAGGTCATATGGTCATAATGGATGAGGTGCGGTTGTGTTCCGTTTTCAGTTTTCACTGGTCTCCCCGCTGCATTCAGAGAGAGAGAGAGAGAGAGAGAGAGAGAGAGAGAGAGAGAGAGAGAGAGAGTTGATGCTTTATTGAACTGATTGTATTTTGTATTGTGTTCTTTGGTGGGGTGAGTGGTGGTGATGGTAACGGTGTGTGTGTGTGTGTGTGTGTGTGTGTGTGTGTGTGTGTGTGTGTGTGTGTGTGAGTGTGTGTGCGTGAAGCTGAATGACGACAAAACGGAGGCCTTGTTCATCCACTCTCCATCTAGAAAACTTTCGTACCCAAAGCCTGATTCCATCTCTGTCTGTGACACTCAAATACCTTTTTCTCCTTCTGCTAGAAATCTTGGCTTCCACATCTCTCAAGATATGAGTGTTGACTCACAAGTTCAAACTGTCTGTCGGTCAGCATACTGTGAGCTGCGTCGCATTGGTACGATTCGCCATCTCCTGTCTATAGATACTACTAAAATACTAGTCTGCGCTTTTGTTTTGTTCTAAAACTAGATTATTGTAATTCACTCCTTGTATGGCTGCCCCCAACACCTCATTGACAAGCTTCAAAAAGTCCAGAACTCTGCTGCCAGACTTGTCCTCAAGGTCTCTAAGTATCATCATGTTCAACCACTCCTGATATCCCTTCATTGGCTTTCCATCAATTGACTACAACATTTCCACTATGTCATTCTTATTTCTCTGGAAATGCCCCTAGCTACATTTCTGACATGCTTTCTGTCTATACTCCATCAAGGCAATTGCGGTCATCTTCAGATTCCAAAATTCTCTGTGTTCCTAGTACACGAACAAAAATGTTTGGTGAGCGCTCCTTTTCCTTTTCGGCCCCATCAGTTTGGAACTCCTTACCACGCGAAATCCGCCATATCCAGTCCTTGCAATGTTTCAAATCAGCTCTCAAGACCCACCTGTTCAAGCTACATCACAACCTTTAGGCCACATTACTTATGGACTCTATTCTCACACACACACTCCCCTCCCCCCATATTAGTTTCACTGTGTGTTGACTGCAATGTGTACGTCAGCTTTGTTGCGAGCGAGAGAGAGAGAGAGAGAGAGAGAGAGAGAGAGAGAGAGTGTGTGTGTGTGTGTGTTGATGCTTTGTTCAACTGATTGTATTTTGTATTGTGTTTTTTGGGTGGGGTGAGTGGTGGTGATGGTAACGGTGTGTGTGCGTGTGTGCGTGTGCGTGTGTGTGTGTGTGTGTGTGTGTGTGTGTGTGTATGTGCGTACGTGCGTGTATGTGTGGGTGGGGTGTGTATGTGTATGCCTATTTGCATGTGCGTGAGCGATTATTTCATTTTGTTGTTGAATTTGTTGCTTTTAATTTTTGTTGTTAAGCGCATAGAGCTCCACATTGGTGGAGGAATGCGCTATATAAATGATTCACTATTATTATTATTATTATTATTATTATTATTATTGTGTGTGTGTGTATATGTATATGTGCGTACGTGCGTGCCTGCGTGGGTGGGGGTGGTGTGTGTATGTGTATGCCTATTAGCATGTGTGTGAGCGATTATTTGTTTTGTTGTTGAATTTCTTGCTTTTTAATTTTGTTGTTGTTAAGCGCATAGAGCTCCACATTTGGTGGAGGAGTGCGCTATATAAATGATTCACTATTATTATTATTATTATTATTATTATTATTATTATTCAGTCAGCACATTCCGATTTCGGAGGAGCTCTAAGGAGAAAATTATTTGGAAGATTGTTTTCGAAATTAGAAGGCATAAGAATGGGCCAATAAGGTAGACAAATGGTAGATGAAAGTAAGAAGAGGAAAAGGCAGAATCAGAGAGAGTGATAGATTAGAGGAAGTTGCTAGCACAGAACTTCCAGAAGGTGGGAAACTCTTTGCACTGAAAGATCCCCGGTATCCCCATGGGGGCAGAGAATATTCCTTGTTTTCTTCCCAATTTTTTTAAAAATGTCAGACCTCCTGCCTATAACATTGAGGGTGCGCCATATACACACATAATGTAATAAATGAAAACAGGACAAAAGTGAATATTCTTTCACTTAGCACTAACATGTTATCCAAATAAATTTTATAATGCATAAGTTCATGTATCAGCTGACATAAGTTCATATCTTTTCTTAAACGCATAAAATATAAACATGGCAACATCTCTAGTTATGAATGTATTTTCATTGGCAAGAAGACTTTTTAATTCAGCAATGTTATTGTAATGTAATTAATTTCATCGTTCAGCAATGACACTGCATAGTATGGAATTCCATTGTTCAGCAATGACATTGTAATGTAATGAATTCCATTGTTCAGCAATGATATTGTAATGTAATTAATTCCATCGTTCAGCAATGACACTGCATAGTATGGAATTCCATTGTTCATCAATGACATTGTAATGTAATGAATTCCATTGTTCAGCAATGATATTGTAATGTAATTAATTCCATCGTTCAGCAATGACACTGCATTGTATTGCATTCCATGGTACAGCTTTGACACTGCATAGACATGTCTCTGTGACTAGAACAGCAATACAATACAGTACGATACAGTACGACATAACACAATACGATGCAATACAACACAAAACAACCTGCATTGTGTTGCATTCCATGGTACAGCTTTGACACTGCATAGACATGCCTCTGTGACTAGAACAGCAATACAATACAGTACGACATAACACAATACGATGCAATACAACACAAAACAACCTGCATTGTGTTGCATTCCATGGTACAGCTTTGACACTGCATAGACATGTCTCTGTGACTAGAACAGCAATACAATACAGTACGATACAGTACGACATAACACAATACGATGCAATACAACACAAAACAACCTGCATTGTGTTGCATTCCATGGTACAGCTTTGACACTGCATAGACATGTCTCTGTGACTAGAACAGCAGTACAATACAGTACGATACAGTACGACATAACACAATACGATGCAATACAACACAAAACAACCTGCATTGTGTTGCATTCCATGGTACAGCTTTGACACTGCATAGACATGTCTCTGTGACTAGAACAGCAGTACAATACAGTACGATACAGTACGATATAACACAATACGATGCAATACAACACAAAACAACCTGCATTGTGTTGCATTCCATGTACAGCTTTGACACTGCATAGACATGTCTCTGTGACTAGAACAGCAATACAATACAGTACGATACAGTACGACATAACACAATACGATGCAATACAACACAAAACAACCTGCATTGTGTTGCATTCCATGGTACAGCTTTGATCAGTGATGCACAATGGATGAGTGCATGTGAGCGCGTGCGTGTGTGTACATGCGCGCATGTGTGCGTGCGTGTGTGTGTGTGTGTGTGTGTGTGTGTATGTGTGTGTGCGTGCGTGTGTGTGTGCGTGCGTCAGTGTGTGCGCGCGCGCGCGCGTGCGTGTGTATCTGTGTGTGTTTGTGAAAGGATGGGCTGGATGGGTGTATTTTAATATTGTGAACATTTTATGTACTTGTGTATTTTTATTTCTTTATCCATTTTGTCTCACTGTTTTAAAATGATTTTACGTTATAAGTGTTTTAAAATGCTATTTTATTAGTATGTGTGTGAGTGTCATTCATTTAATGGTTTGTTTTTGTTTTTTTTGGGGGGGTTTTGGGGGGGGGGGGTTCCCCCCCCCCACTAATCGTGTGTGTCTGTGTGTGTGCGCGTGCGTGCGTGCGTGCGTGCGTGTGCAGTGTGTGTGTGTGTGTGTGTGTGTGTGTGTGTGTGTGTGTGTGTGTGTGTGAATGTTTATTAATATTGAATATTATGTGCCTTTTTTGTGACTATTGTATGTACAAATTATAGTAAGTTGTTATTTTATGATGCATGCAACTGTATTTCAGTCCTATATATCTCTGTCTCTGTTTGTGTGTCTCTCTCTTGTCTCTTTCTCTGTCTGTCCCTCTGTCTGGCTCTGTGTGTCTCCGTCTCTGTCTCTTCTCTGTCTGTCTGTCTGTATGTCTGTCTCTTTCTCTTTCTCTCTCTAGTTCTCTTTCTCTCTCTATCATTATAAGTGTGGGTGTGGGTGTGATTTGTTAATAGTGTGGCCTGGGCGTCTTTAAGTGTCCATCAGTGTGTGTTTCAAGTTGGTTGCGAAAGTGTACTGTAGATTATGTCATTCATTATTTGGGCGTGATTGAGAAATTGACTGAGGGATCAGGGAAGGGGGGTGTTGGTCAATGTTTGATGTATACTTTTTGTTCATTGGGTTTACTATTCATTTTAGTGATTTCTGTAAAGCGCTTAGAGCTTAAAGATTAGGCGCTATAAAAGTTGTCTTAATAAATAAATAAATACAGCTTTGACACTGCATAGACATGTCTCTGTGACTAGAACAGCAATACAATACAGTGCGATACAGTACGACATAACACAATACGATGCAATACAACACAAAACAACCTGCATTGTGTTGCATTCCATGGTACAGCTTTGACACTGCATAGACATGTCTCTGTGACTAGAACAGCAATACAATACAGTACGATACAGTACGACATAACACAATACGATGCAATACAACACAAAACAACCTGCATTGTGTTGCATTCCATGGTACAGCTTTGACACTGCATAGACATGTATCTGTGACTAGAACAGCAGTACAATGCAGTACGATACAGTACGACATAACACAATACGATGCAATACAACACAAAACAACCTGCATTGTGTTGCATTCCATGGTACAGCTTTGACACTGCATAGACATGTCTATGTGACTAGAACAGCAATACAATACAGTACGATACAGTACGACATAACACAATACGATGCAATACAACACAAAACAACCTGCATTGTGTTGCATTCCATGGTACAGCTTTGACACTGCATAGACATGTCTCTGTGACTAGAACAGCAATACAATACAGTACGATACAGTACGACATAACACAATACGATGCAATACAACACAAAACAACCTGCATTGTGTTGCATTCCATGGTACAGCTTTGACACTGCATAGACATGTCTCTGTGACTAGAACAGCAATACAATACAGTACGATACAGTACGATATAACACAATACGATGCAATACAACACAAAACAACCTGCATTGTGTTGCATTCCATGGTACAGCTTTGACACTGCATAGACATGTATCTGACTAGAACAACAGTACAATGCAGTACGATACAGTACGACATAACACAATACGATGCAATACAACACAAAACAACCTGCATTGTGTTGCATTCCATGGTACAGCTTTGACACTGCATAGACATGTCTCTGTGACTAGAACAGCAGTACAATGCAGTACGATACAGTACGACATAACACAATACGATGCAATACAACACAAAACAACCTGCATTGTGTTACTTTCCATGGTACAGCTTTGACACTGCATAGACATGTCTCTGTGACTAGAACAGCAGTACAATACAGTACGATACAGTACGACATAACACTATACGATGCAATACAACACAAAACAACCTGCATTGTGTTGCATTCCATGGTACAGCTTTGACACTGCATAGACATGTCTCTGTGACTAGAACAGCAGTACAATACAGTACGATATAACACAATACGATGCAATGCAACACAAAACAACCTGCATTGTGTTACTTTCATTGTACAACAGTGACACGGCATTGTTTTCCACTACACTGCACCAAGAATGACACTGTACTGTGTATTGTATCCCTAGCTGCAGCAATGTTATAACCTATGTGATTTGATCATTGATTTGAGTGATTGATTTAAAGACCCCACACGTCACGTGTCACATTCCCTCTTATACTAGGAAGATTTCTTAAGATTCCTTACTAGCTATAAGAGGGAAAACACGTGAAAACCGTGATTTTGACACGTGACGTGCGGGGTCTTTAATTTAAAGTCTGTTCACAACAATGGTGATGTGATTTAAAGCGAGGTGAAAAAGTGTGTGTGTGTGTGTGTGTGTGTGTGTGTGTGTGTGTGTGTGTGTGTGTGTGTGTGTGTGTCTGTCTGTCTGTCTGTCTGTTTGTGCGCGCACACTTATGAGTGTGTACTTAACAATAATACTATAATCAACCTAAACTAATGAATAAATTATAGCAAATGAACAATCTCAGAGCTGGATATAACCTTTGCAATGTCAATTATTTCAAGGCTGTAAAATGATGTCTTTGAAAGGCCCTAAGGCTGCTATGTTTATCTTAAAATTGTTGTATAGGGAAGTTAAAACTGGACACTTAGTTTTTGTTGAACCTCTGTGACAAAATGCATATCATAACATTGCCATATAGCAATGTAATTGCGTGAAATTGAATTTTGATGGTCATCACACGGTTTTATATTGTATGGCACACTACGCTTGAGGAATGAGGGAACATGGCACAGACCGAGGGAGAGTATAATTAGTAATGGACACGAAAACCCCCCACCTCAGACTAATCGAGGATAAGAAAATCAATCAACACTATGTACTGCAAAAGCTCTGATTTAGCAAACAATTGGGAACAAGAACAATTAAATCAATAAAACAATTACAAATCCAAGAACCACAGCAACTAAACCAATCAAATAATCAACCATACAAACTAGAGATTGAAAACAAACACCTTTGTCCCTTTCACTTTGTAACTTCATAAAGTCAGTCAACTCTACACCCAACTTTCCGTAAGTTTTCTTGAGGCAGTCCGCCCCATTACTTTCGTGCGTCGACGACCTTTCACTTTGTAACTTCATAACATCAACTCCACACACAACTTTCCGTAAGTTTATCTTGAGGCAATGCGCTCCATTACTTTCGTGCGTCGACGACCTTTCACTTTGTAGCTTCATAACATCAACTCCACACCCAACTTTCCGTAAGTTTATCTTGAGGCAATGCGCCCCATTACTTTCGTGCGTCGACGACCTTTCACTTTGTAGCTTCATAACATCAACTCCACACCCAACTTTCCGTAAGTTTATCTTGAGGCAATGCGCCCCATTACTTTCGTGCGTCGACGACCTTTCACTTTGTAGCTTCATAACATCAACTCCACACACAACTTTCCGTAAGTTTTCTTGAGGCAATACGCTCCATTACTTTCGTGCGTTAATGATCTTGAGGAAATCACAGGAGAAGGAGCAGCCATCCACCAGAAAGCCGTCGATCTCTTCCTTCGTGGACAGCTCTGGGCTGTGGTTACCGCTTACAGAGCCTGCTCAGAAATGAGAGAGAGAGAGAGAGAGAGAGAGAGAGAGAGAGAGAGAGAGAGAGAGAGAGAGAGAACAATGAATAATAAACAATGAATAACGGTTTATTTTCCTTAGGCCACTAGCCCCTAGAAACAGGGTCAAGGAACAAACAATATCATACGGTATTTACTATATATCTCAATTAGATAACAACATCATTATGGAGACATACTATCATGCTGGTGAGCGAATAATCATGACACCAAAACTACACTAGGCAAGCCAACATCTGTTAATAACACTATATGAACATCTTTTCTTTTCTTCTCTACATAGAGAGAGAGAGAGAGAGAGAGAGAGAGAGAGAGAGAGAGAGAGAGACGCGAACACAAAAGTGTTTTAATGTCAGATCTCCTGCCTTTAACATTGGGGGTGCGCGTATGCAAACATATTACAAAGGAAAACTGAACATAACAGAAGTGATGTTAGCATCAAGTGAGTTAATAAGTTAATAACAGCAAATACGTTATATATGATGTATAAGTCTATGTATCAGTTGGCATAAGTTCATCTCACACACACACACACACACACACACACACACACACACACACACACACACACACACACACACACACACACACACACACACACACCATTGAGGAAAAATAGAAGAAAAACAGAACAAAACGAAAAACAAGAGAGAAGACTATAGAAAGAAAGTAAAAAGAAATACATTTTCCGAAATTTTACCCCCAGACCCCAACCAATAGTTTGTTTTGATAAAACTTTTTTGTATCCAATGTCTGTATTTGTGAACCTCAGAAACAAACTCATTTACTTTAACTTTACGATTTGTTCTGTGTTCTGAAAAGAAGTAAATAAAAAGAAAATAATGTGCTGATTTACTTTTATCTATTATCTTTTTAAATTATAATTTTAGAACATTATTATTTTTGTCATTTTACATAAGATTTTTACCATTTCTTTTTAACTTATTGCTGGTTTGCTTTTATTGTGGACTTTCAATCTGGTGCAAAGAGGACAACCATTCTCTTGTAGAAAGTCTTCTTGTTCAGCTTGAACCTTCACTGTGGACATTCTTTGCAGGCCGACATGCAGACTGATGAGTCTGGACTTTCAATCTGGTGCAAAGAGGACAACCATTCTCTTGTAGAAAGCAAGTAACAGCACAGAGTTGACCACGACGGAAAGAAGGAGGAGAACAGTTTCCACTTGGATCATAGAAGATGCACGTTTCTCTTTCATTGTATTGAATAGCAGGGGGAAAAAAGAAAACACAACGAATGGAAATAACTGTTAAAACATTGATTAAAAATTGCAATATTATATATATATAGAGAGAGCAAAAGATAACAGCCGCACAGCCAGGTTTCCCACTCCACACAATGTCATATTATACGAGCTTTCGCTTTATTCAAAGAGAAATATCGGTGAATAGTTGAGCTCCGTACCCCTGCTCTGAAGGACTGAAAAGTTGGTGCATTCGAAATGCCGAACTGATAACACTTTTCTGTGTCTAATGTCTGTATTTGTGAACCTCAGAAACAAAACCAGTTAACGTTAACTTTATTAAATGTTCTGTGTTGCTCTATTACTTGACTCAACTGTCATGCATAGCTTTTTCAACTGTCATGCATATCTGATGGTGATCGCCGGTCTATTGGATTTATTTTTTAACTATATATACAGAGAGCATCAGTCTACCTGATCCAGGCACACCTCTCTACATTCCTCCTCACCGGGAGTATGTTGGTGTTTACTACGACTTCTATGACCTCCCCTATTGAATCCTTCACTGGATCCACCAACATGGCATCCCATCTCTTCTACTCTCTTCGAGGGATTTTAATTTTAGAACATTATTATTTTTGTTATTTTACACAAGATTTTTACCATTTCTTTTGAATTAAGTGCTGGTTTGCTTTTATTGTGGACTTTCAATCTAGTGCAAAGAGAACAATCTTTCTCTTGGAGAAAGTTTTCTAGCTCAGTTTGAATGTTCACTGGAGAGAGAGAGAGAGAGAGAGAGGAAACTGTACTGGGGGTGAATTTTTATTATGTCCAATTGAATTATCAAACACACACACTCATACACACACACACACACTGCAACACAATCTAATCATACACACAGAATGTGGGTCAAGAAAAGTTACGTGTTGTATTTGTTACGTCAAGTTTGTTCTACTGTCTGTCCCGCGTCCAAGGCCAAAAACCGAAATATTGGGAATAGTCTACATTCTTTCTTGTTAGTTTTCATTTTTTTTTTTTTGCTATATCATTACTGAACCACGAACCTACGTAGATCTTGTAGCCAACTATGATTTTCTTATGTCTATCTTTTCTTCTCGTACTCTTTGTCTGCCCGTCTGTCTTTCAGTATGTCTTGTCTGTCTGTCAGTCTGTGTCTCTCTCTTCTCCTTTCCTTTCTTGCACACACACACACGCACACTCTCTCTCTCTCTGTCTGTCTGTTTCTCCTTGACACACACGCACTTTCTCTCTCTCTCTCTCTCTCTCTCTCTCTCTCTCTCTCTCTCTCTCACACACACACACACACACACACACACAAAAAACACAAAAACACAAAACACACACACACACACACACACACATCCTAATTCCTCACCTCCATAGATGACCCTGATCTTGACAGGGTCGAGGGGCGGGCCCAGGTTGCGAGCCAGCCAATGGCGAATCATCCTGTGCACGTCACGGACCTCCAGGGTCGTGATGGTCTTGCACGTGCCCACGGTCCACCATGGCCGGTACACTATGATCACCCGGTACCAATCCTCCACGTTCTCTGGACAAGTTTAAAGACCCACTGACCCACCACGATTATCCCTCGGTGTGTTTTTTCTGGGTAGCTGTGACCCAAATACAAATGCCCCCAACTTCAAATTGAGGCTGCTCTTTAAGATGATGTTTCGTTTTCAATTTTTAGGGTATTTGTATGGGAGTCAAACCTTGTCAAACAAGATTTCTTACCGGCTATAAGAGGGAAAACTCGTGAAAACCATGATTTTGACACGTGACGTGGCTGGTCTTTAAGGACACACCACGTCGATATATATGTGAAAATCAGTGAATTTCACGCGTTTTCCCTCTCTTAACGAAATATTCCGAGCAAGAGAGGGAGAATAGGCTACACGTCGGAGTGGTGGGTCTGTAAGGGTCCAATACACTGCATACGATTCGATTCACCACGACTACGATCCGATTTTGACTTAGCTTGGCCAAAGACTCTAAAAGGGTACGATGGACTACTTAAGAGTTACGGCGAGCCGGGCTGATAGAGTTATCGTTAGTGGGGTAGTTATCCAAAGTGTAACTGACTCATGAAAAGATAACTCTCAGGTTTGAAAAAAAGAGTTAATGTAACCTAAATGTGTCACGTTTAAAAGGGACATAACCAGTGTTTCTGTCCTCACTACTCATATAGGGAAAAGGGACCGGATGCTAGTCTTTCTTTTCAGTGTCTTTGGCTTGGCTGGAAAATCGGCTGTGCATTTGCTTTGGGGTTGGAAATGTGTCTGTGCATTTGGTTGATCGGTTGGAAATGTGTCTGTGCATTTGGTTGATCGGTTGGAAAATCGTATGTGCAATTTTGTTTGGTTCGTTGAAAAATCGTCTGTGCATTTGGTGGGCCATTGGAAAATCGTCTGATCATTTCCTTAGTTGAAAAATCGTCTGATCATTTCTTTAGTTGAAAAATTGTCTGTGCATTTGCTTAGTATACTTGAAAAACGTCTGTGCATTTGCTTGGTTGGAAAATCGTCTGTGCATTTGTTTGGTTGGAAAATCGTCTGTTCATTTGCTTGGTTGAAAAATCGTCTATGTATTTGCTTGGTTGGAAAACTGTGCATTTGTTTGGTTGGAAAATCGTCTGTGCATTTGCTTGGTTGGAGAATCGTCTGTGCATTTGCTTGGTTGAAACATCGTCTATGTATTTGCTTGGTTGGAAAACTGTGCATTTGTTTGGTTGGAAAATCGTCTGTGCATTTGGTTGACCGTTTGGAAAATCGTCTGTGCATTTGCTTGGTTGGAAAATCGTCTGTGTATTTGTTTGGTTGGAAAATCGTCTGTGCATTTGTTTGGTTGGAAAATCGTCTGTGTATTTGCTTGGTTGGAAAATCGTCTGTGCATTTGTTTGGTTGGAAAATCGTCTGTGTATTTGCTTGGTTGGAAAATCGTCTGTGTGTTTGTTTGGTTGGAAAATCGTCTGTGCATTTAGTTGGTTGAAAATTCGTCTGTACAGTTGATAAGTGTGTGCAAGCGCGCATGTGAACATACAGAGTACTGCAGGGGGTTGCGTTCCCCTTAAGGCATTATCGTAATATGATATCAATTTGTGGATCTTCAGTTCGATATTGGAAAACATTTAGATCACCAGCGTCTGTTAAAATGTTTCTGCTTCCACTGTATCAACGCTCTGGTTTGTAACTGAAACCGTTTTCCAGAAGCAAACGGATTTCTGAAGACGATGACACATTGGTCATTACGTTCCGGTACGGGTCACTGCGCACTGTAAATACTGGTGTTGCATTTTTATCTATATACACTTATAATTATGTAACCATAGCAACTTTCACTCCACACCAAGTGCGTGTGTGTTGTGTCTCCGTGTGTGTTGTGTGTGTGTGTGTGTGTGTTGTGTGTGTGTGTGAGCGCGTGTGTAGCTTTGATTCATAACGTCGGTTCCCCTTATTATTTTCACAACTGTCCTCTCTCTCGCTCTCTCTGCGAGTGGTATGTGCGTTGTGTGTCTGTCTGTATCTGTGAAAGAGATATTATATGAATACATTTTCTTTTAATTTGTTTTACACTAAATCTTTTTCTTTTTTTTTGGTAGTCGGTTTTTAACCCGTGAGTGCAGTGAATACGAGTATGTCTTATTTTGATTTCATGAGCGTGTTTCTCTATTTTTGAATGTTTGTGAACCTTGTGTGTGCCTATATGTATACTTTACTTTTGCGGTCATTGTGAATGTGTAACTTGTTTATGTAAATTGAAAATTGATTTTTTTTTAATGTAATCTGATTGTAAATTGTTATTTTATTATGTATATGTATTTTATTTATATTTAGTTTAATATGTACATATTTCTTTGTGTGCGCATGTGTATGTGTGTGTGTGTAAGAATGTGAAGGATAGTGTGGAGGTATGTAAGCGGTTGTTTTTAATATGAATAATTTTAGGGCAATTGTAAAGCACTTAGAGCTTAAAGGTGAAGCGCTATATAAATTTTCGGTAAAGGTATAGGTAGGGGGGGTGGCACATCTTGACCTTTACCAAATGTTCTTAAATAAATAAATAAATAGAGAAAACCTTAAACGTAAAATTAGCGGATTCAGATTAGCGCACTGATCCAACCAACGCAAAGACTCGTCAGTACTCTACCAGGAACACCTCCCTCCCCATCTCCTTTATTCCCGAGAAAAAGCAAAAAATCATTGGAAGAGAGAGAGAGAGAGAGAGAGAGAGAGAGAGAGAGAGAGAGAGAGAGAGAGAGAGAGAGAGAGAGAGAGAGAGAGAGAGAGAGAGACAGTTATCAATTAGTAGTTATCAATTCTATTTACCTTTGTGGTTTCTCGTGTTTGTTTTATTTTTTTACTTTTGCTATAAGAGAGTGTATAGTGTATCTGCTGCTGTTTGAAGCTCATGACCACACTCCATGAAATATTGTAAGCTGAAATATATATAGAACATAGAACAGCATAAGGCCTATTAACAACAACAAACAAAAAGACTGCTATGAAACATCCCCGACGGGGCTCGAACCTGTGACCTCTGGATTATAAGTCATTATGTATACTAAGCCTCTGTCCGAGTTGATCACTTCTCATTCAGTTGACTCTCAGTCTTTTGCTGATGATACACAACTCCACAAACCTGTATCCCCATCTACCATTCTTCCTTCTATATCTTCACTTGAAGTCTGCATTCGCAACATCAAATCATGGATGCTACAAAACAAACTGAAGCTGAATGACGACAAAACGGAGGCCTTGTTCATCCACTCTCCGTCTAGACAACTTTCGTACCCAAAGCCTGATTCCATCTCTGTCTGTGACACTCAAATACCGTTTTCGCCTTCTGCTAGAAATCTTGGCTTCCACATCTCTCAAGATATGAGTGTTGACTCACAAGTTCAAACTATCTGTCGGTCAGCATACTGTGAGCTGCGTCGCATTGGTACGATTCGCCATCTCCTGTCTATAGATACTACTAAGATACTAGTCTGCGCTTTTGTTCTCTCTAAATTAGATTATTGTAATTCACTTTTGTATGGCTGCCCCCAACACCTCACTGACAAGCTTCAAAAAGTCCAGAACTCTGCTGCCAGACTTGTCCTCAAGGTCTCTAAGTATCATCATGTTCAACCACTCCTGATATCCCTCCATTGGCTTTCCATCAAAGCACGTATTGACTACAAAATTTCCACTCTATGTCATTCTTATTTCTCTGGAAATGCCCCTAGCTACATCTCTGACATGCTTTCTGTCTATACTCCATCAAGGCAACTGCGGTCATCTTCAGATTCCAAAATTCTCTGTGTTCCTAGTACACGAACAAAAATGTTTGGTGAGCGCTCCTTTTCCTTTTCGGCCCCATCAGTTTGGAACTCCTTACCACGCGAAATTCGCCATATCCAGTCCTTGCAATGTTTCAAATCAGCTCTCAAGCTACATCACAACCTTTAGGCCACATTACTTCTGGACTCTATTCTCACACACACCCTAGCCCCCCCCCCCCCCCCCCCCCCCCCCCCCCCCCCCCCCCCCCCCCCCCCCCCATATTAGTTTCACTGTGTGTTGACTGCAATGTGTACGTCAGCTTTGTATTGTTGCGAGAGAGAGAGAGAGAGAGAGAGAGAGAGAGAGAGAGAGAGAGAGAGAGAGAGAGAGAGAGAGAGAGAGTGTGTGTGTGTGTGTGTGATGCTTTACTCAACTGATTGTATTTTGTATTGTGTTTTTGGGTGGGGTGAGTGGTGGCGATGGTAACGGTGTGTGTGTGTGTGTGTGTGTGTGTGTGAGTGCGTGTGTGTGTGTGTATGTGCGTACGTGCATGTATGTGTGGGTGGGGTGTCTATTCGCATGTGCGTGAGTGATTATTTGGTTTTGTTGTTGAATTTCTTGCTTTTATTTTTGTTGTTGTTAAGCGCATAGAGCTCCACATTTGGCGGAGGAATGCGCTATATAAATGATTCACTATTATTATTATTATTATTATTATTATTATTAAGTCCAGCGCGCTTTCCACTGCGCCTCGAGGACCCAGTATAAAGGTACTCTAGCTCAAATCAGCGATTCAAAACAAAAGCTTGTAGCGCCACACAAACAAATGTACAAGTGCAAAAGTGACGTTATTTTATTGACGAAACAAAACAAAACATGCAGATCTAATATTTCAACAGACTGATATGTCTTTTTTCAAACAACACAGAAAACACAACAATACTTTCCCTCTTCACAGCCAAACTGTCTCCAAATGATCAAACTTAGACAGGAAAATTAAATACAAATATTGTTGTTGAAAACAGTTCAGAAATAAAAGATGGAGGGAGTGGGGGAAAGTGGAGACTCTTCATTACAAAAAAGACGGAAAGTAAGTTCAGCCATGATATGAGCCTTTCAAAGAGACAGCAATTGGATAGTAATGAAACAGAAGCAGTATTGTGGAACACCTGGCTTAAGGTTCTTCATTCAGTGACGAGTCCATGAGGTTTTCTGGTACCCAGTTTGTTGATGAGGTGCGATTCCATGTCCTTCCTGTCGTTAGTGGTCTTTGTAAGCACGAGCCATATCCCTTTCACACGTATGTCTGATGTTGAGTGGTCGGATTGGTTGAAGTGATGGGCTATAGGTTTGTCTCTGTGGTGTACAATATCAGCTAACTGTGACCAAGCACCACGAAAGGGACATTAAGTCGCTGGGCTAGTTTTTAATAACAGGCTTGGAATGTCAAAAATCTATTTTTTGGTCAATTCTGAGTTAAGGGTAATTTCTTGTTCTCTAACATCGTATCTTTCATATTTATAAAGGACAATCTTTAATATGGTATCTAAATGGTCTTATAAGTGTTTTTAAATGACTAGGTCAATGCATTTTCTTCAGCTAGGCTAGAATTTAGACTGCGTTTTCTCAAAATGACCGACGCTCACCCTACTGACTTTAAATGCTCATAACTCTGGAACGGAAAAAGATACAAGAATGGTTCCTGTATCATTAGAAAGAGAATTGTCTGAAGTTTTCCAACGTGTAATTGTCTCAGAATGGTCAGTTTCACACTTAGTGTCCCTTTCGTGGTGCTTGGTCACAAATGTTCATGGAAGCGTGTGGCAAGGGTTCGGCCAGTTTCACATATGTACATTTGTCGCATTTATCTAAGGCAGTGAATGACATGCACAATGTTCTACTCAGTCTGGCGGGTGAAGGGTTTGGTGATGTTGAACTTGGATGTTGAATTTGTAACTCTAGGGTCGGTGTATGTTATGTACACGTGTCTGTCATTTCCAACTACGCCTGCCAGATAGCAGAGGGGGCAACTGCTATTCCGGCGGGATTGGCTAATATTTGTTTACAGCGGAGAAGCCTTGCTCATGTGCTCAGGGTATTTCCCCACTCTCTTGGCCAAAGGGATTTGAGGAGAGCTAGTGTTGGGGAAGGTCCCCAAAGGCATATCAATCCCTTTGTCTGCAGCGCTAGAGTCAGAGCAAACACCCCACCACGTCGCGTTTCAAAACCATGGTTTTCACGTGTTTCCCCTCTTATAGCCGGTAAGAAATGTTAAGAAATCTTCCAGGCATGAAGAGGGAATGTGACACGTGACATGTGGGGGGGGGGGGGGGGGGGGGGGGGGGGTGTCTTTGAGAGTCGTAGTCTTCCGGAAAAGACTAAGGTGTACAATTCTGATTTTCCAATACTGTAGAAAATCATTTACTGTACAGCTCTCTCTCTCTCTCTTTACTATTTGCCCCTCCTGCAGACTAATGTCAACCAGTGATAGAAGCCATTTGAGTAAAGCCCCCCCCCCCCCCCCCCCCCCCCCCTGGGGATACCGGGGTGTCTTTTGTATAAATAGTTCTCCCACCTTCTGGAAGTTCTGTGCTTGTAACTTCCTCTAATCTGTCACTCTCTTTGACTCTGCCTTTTCCCTTTGCTTATTGTCATCTACTATCTTTCTGCCTTACCAGTCCATTCTCCTGCCTTTTTTTTTCACGAAACACTTTCAAAAAGATTTCCTCCAGCCGAAGTCGGACTTTCTGGGCCTAACTATTTCTTAGTTAGGCGCATAACGGCAGCATGACGCATCTGCGCTCATAATTGACAGGAAACTGTCTGAGCGATCGGAAGAAGAAGAAGAAGAAGAAGTAAAGGGCCATCAGGGTCAGTAGCCCAACGCTCACTCACCAGCAATGCCCTCCATTTGGCGGGTGATTACCTCCTCGGTTTGCACCGTCTCTCTCTCCTTCAGGGTCTCCCCTACGAACACCATCACCCCAACACCAGCCCCCTGAGCTTCTCGGATGTGATTCCCTAGCTCCTGGGAAGAAGAAAAAAATCTGACTTCCATTAATTGTCAAGTGTGATGCAGCCTGTTGCTAGTACGATGTCTATGTGTTGAGTACTTTTATAAGCCTCGGCTTGTTGTACTCTTGTCTACATATAGATTGTGTTGTTGCAAAAATGTGTCAATAAAACATTTGTTTAAACTACAAAAAAAATCAAAGAAAACACACACACACAAAAACGATGGTCTCAAAGTGGAAAATCTGACATGTTCGTGTATTTTTCTATCATTCCATTTCTGACATCACGAGGTTCGATTTTAGCGCGGCGACAGCTCCGACATGGTATGTCCTTAGTTGTCCACGGGGGCTATAATCAATAGAACTTAACCAAAGATATTCTAAAAGGGTAAGAAGGACTACTTAAGAGCTCGGCGAACCGGGCTGATAGAGTTATCGTTAGTGGGGACAGTACACTATTCACAGTACAGGCTTTCCAAAAACTCAGACTGGAACTTGAACGGAGAATTCAACTGGCCTATCGACGTGTAAAATGTGTCCTGTTTAAAAGGGACATAACCAGTGTTTCTGTCCTCACTACTCATATAGGGAAAAGAGACCGGATGCTTATCTTCCCCTATACAGTCTTTGACTTAACTTCGTTTTTCTCTGGAAAAGTGATTGGTAAAGGTAAAGATGTGCCACCTCCCCTGCATTTCTCGGTTAATTCCATTATTGCGTTTTTGCCTTTCTTACCAAACATAAAGCTGTATTTTATTAACCTTTTCAGCTAATTATCTTTTTGGAATACTAACCCTAACCCCCCCCCCCCCCCCCCCCATAAGACGGGAAAACGCAATGAACCACGACTGTGACAAATGCCGCGGTGTACTGCAGTACATAGGAGGGGGGGGGGGGGGGGGGGTCCTATTGGATAATGGCCTTTATCATGACTGCAATTAATTATTGAACAAAGATAATTAGCTGAAAATGTTCAGGGGTGGCACATCTTGACATATACCCTATGATTTTCCAGCATAGTAGAACCTCAAATCAAATCAAAATCACTTTATTATCTCCCAAGTAGAAATTTCGTTCAGGTGCCAGAATAACAGAGACACCGACATTCAGCATGCATGAATTAGAATATAAGCACATTTTGACTTAAGCAAAGTCACATGAGTATAAGAAAGAGGCATAAAATGTATACGGACATAGACATTTAGCATGCGTGAGCATAATGTACATATTTTAAGGTTACACGTAATACACGCTTAAAATACACCCCCACCACCCTTATAAGACTCCCTCACACTCAAGACCTACTTCTCTGAGACATTGCCCTTCTTTGTAAGTATTAAAATTACCTCCCTTATACAACCCCCTCCCACTTAAGACCTTATTTTGGATGATTTTTCAAGGTCTTAAAAGGGATGTTCCACTCACATTCACAATTGTTCTTCCAGGCATGCTGAAGCACAAGAGCACGTGAAAACCTCCTGTTTTTTTAGTCACGAACATCACAGCCATTCAAAAATGACTACGTTGTTAAGAATTATTTCCTGCTGCTGTCGAAAATCGAATGGTACGGCTCTCGCTCTAACTATACTGTTGACCTAAACTTCAAGCTAATGCCAACCAACGATGAGGCCTAAAGTCGTTTTAATTAATTGAGGGTCCATATATCTTCAACACGTTTGACTTAATATACCTTCATTCAGCACATGTATATCAGTATGGGATGGGTACATTCAATCATAGTGGCGGTGATGTCAGAGCTATCCTAGCTAAAGAAAGAGAACGAACAATGATTATAATATTCAGACACACCTTGCAGCAATCTCCCTCAGCTCGGCTTTTCTCGCCTTTACCCAAAATGACCCACTGAACTTCACTGTCCTTGACCTTCTGAGCGCTGGGGAAAAACACAAACAGAGGTTATGGTTGTGAGGTTAAGGACCAGAATTTTTTTAAAAACAATTCAACGGTTCATGCACAGCTGGATCTGGCGCAGGACGCCGGGGTACTTTTGCCAGTGGCGTAGAGACCAAAGTCATCGACAAACAGTGAGCTGTCTGATCCTTGGCGAATAGAGTTTGCTATTTCGTTAATTTTGATGCTGAATAAAGCAGGAGATAAGATGCTGCCCTGAGGAACACCCATCTCCTGTTCATGGATGTCCGACAGAGTGGTGCCAACACGGATTTGAAAAGATCTTTGTGCCAGAAAATGCTCGATGAAGATTGGCAATCGACCACGAAAACCAAGTTTATGAAGATCAGAGAGTATGCCAAATGTCCATGTAGTGTCGTACGCCTTTTCTTAGTCGAAGAAGACGACGACTACGTGTTGTTTGTTTAGGAAAGCTTTTCGGATGGTTGATTCCAGACAGACAAGATGGTCAACAGTGGAGTGGTATTTCCGGAACCCGCATTGTTCTTTTGCAATAAGGCCGTCCATCTCCAGTTTCCACATTAATCGGGCGTTGACCATCTTTTCCAGAACTTTACAGACACAGCTGGTGAGGGCTATAGGGCGATAGTTAGAAGGGTTGGATAAATATTTTCCTGGTTTGGGGATGGGGACGATCAAGGCTTTCCTCCAGGAAGGCGGAAAAAACCCAGTCATCCAGATGCGGTTATATACTTTCAATAGGATTTCTAAACAGCTTTCCGGGAGGTGTTTTAACAGTTGATAATGGATTTGATCAAGACCGGGAGAAGAATCATGACAGGTTTGTAAAGCTGATTTGAGTTCGGAGAAGTTGAAAGACACATTGTAATTTTCTTCTGCATTGGTGGTGAAGTTGCAGTTCTT
Source organism: Phymorhynchus buccinoides (assembly GCA_017654935.2). Classification (NCBI taxonomy): domain Eukaryota; kingdom Metazoa; phylum Mollusca; class Gastropoda; order Neogastropoda; family Raphitomidae; genus Phymorhynchus; species Phymorhynchus buccinoides. The sequence goes on from CM065686.1 coordinate 38,155,014, forward strand.
TTTTTCTTTTTCAGTTTTTGTTTTGAGAAATGAAGCAGATTTTTGAGCAGAGGATGAATTTTGTTCTATGGTTGAGGCCAATAAATTAGGCACTGCTTGTTTATCCGTTATGAGGGTGTCTGACAGTTTGAGATGATGGATGGTAGGGCAGGTGTTCTTGCCTTTGATTTTTTTAATCATTTGCCAGACTTTTTTCTTGGAAGTTTTCGAGGTGAGACTTGAACAAAAGGTTATCCAAGATTGGCGCTTGCTCTGTTTATTGAAGTATTTGGATCTGGCTCGAAGTCGTTGGTGGGACCGTACATTTGGTGTCGATGGTCTCCAAAACACCACTGGCAGATTAGAGGAAGTTACAAGCACAGAACTTTCAGAAGGTGGGTGAAATATGTTTAAGAAAGACCCCCCGGTATCCCCACGTGGAGAGACTCGTGGAGCGTGTGGGGTCTCCCCGTATGGAGGCACGAGGCATCCACACATTGCCCCTAAATGTTTGACAAAAGCCCTCATTTTACGCCTTATTTCAAAGAACAGGCTTACTTTCAACTGGGATATATTATATAATGATCTATGCACCGTACATGTCCGTGTGTAGCCAACATTTGTGTGCATAGATACGTGTCTGCATCTACATGCAAGGAGATGCTTTTATTTGGTTTAACGTTACCTAAAGTGTGATGGAAGTCCTTTACAGCGCAGGTCAAGGGCCATTTTGACGTTAGGCTTGGTCAGCTGACTGGACACAGTGCGCAGATAGGCCTCAGGCAGAGCCACTACTAAGTCTGTAATGTCACAACATAACAGATGTGAAGATACGGCAAGCAAACAAACATAGAATAAATAGACAGCCTGTAGAAGATATGGCAAGCAAACAAACATAGAATAAATAGATAACCTGTAGAAGGTCTGGCAAGCAAACAAACATAGAATAAATAGATAACCTGTAGAAGGTCTGGCAAGCAAACAAACACAGAATAAATAGATAACCTGTAGAAGGTCTGGCAAGCAAACAAACATAGAATAAATAGATAACCTGTAGAAGGTCTGGCAAGCAAACAAACATAGAATAAATATATAACCTGTAGAAGGTCTGGCAAGCAAACAAACATAGAATAAATAGATAACCTGTAGAAGATATGGCAAGCAAACAAACATAGAATAAATAGATAACCTGTAGAAGATATGGCAAGCAAACAAACATAGAATAAATAGACAACCTGTAGAAGATATGGCAAGCAAGCAAACATAGAATAAATAGACAGCCTGTAGAAGATATGGCAAGCACACAAACATAGAATAAATAGACAGCCTGTAGAAGATATGGCAAGCAAACAAACATAGAATAAATAGATAACATGTAGAAGGTATGGCAAGCAAACAAACATAGAATAAGTGTATAACCTGGAGAAATGGCCACCAAGACGATGCTTTCAAAAGAACCTATGCAGGTCATAGGCTATTATGAAACTCTGCTAAAATATGTCGTTAGTGTTGTGGTTTTAGGCTATATGTATACTATATATAAAAAAATTGTCTCTCTTTTTTGGTTATTCCTATCTCTCAATTCCTCTATTATATCGGGAGCAAACCATAATTCCCATAAGACCACACACCGTTGACACTACATTCCATTACACCCACAAGCCATAATCCCAGTTTATTACCAACCGCGATCGTAGAGAGCGGATTGGTAATGTTTTCACTCGTGTCTGAGGCGGACTATGTTTGTATGTTTGTATGTATCCTCTCTAGCGTTTGAACGGATGGACTTAGGATGCTCAAATTTTGCATGCGGGTAGGTAATGGAGAGGTCTAGGCCAAGTTCGATAATAAAGGTCATGGGTCAAAGGTCAAGGTCACTGGAGCTGAAAACGCTGCCGCGCGGTTGGTGATTTAGCGTCTTAACGCTCTAGTTCCCACATACGGCCTACCGATATTCCCAAAGCATTGAGGACTATAATGGTATGTGGGAATTATGGTATGTTTGGATGTTTTTTCTTTTTCATCCATACCGTTAGTCACACATGGGTTATATTTTAGGTTTACACCCAGTTTTTAGTATACCCAGGATAATTATTTGAATTTGGAAGGAGGACTTTTTTTAATTTTCTGTCTGTATGTGTGTTAATTAAAAAAATTAGAAAAACAGATTGACCAGTATGTCATTTTGAATGGGGGAAAAGCGAAGCTACCAGTAGCCTAGCACACACCAATATTACCACGTAGGCTACTTTTGTTCCTACATACCTTTAGTCCCACATTTTGTGGTGATAGAGGTATGTGGACGGAATAAGTGTTACCAACGGTGCGTGTGAATATTGGGGAAGCATACCATTGTTCCCACATACCGCTAGTCCCACGCTGTACATCTATGATACGACTAGTCCCATATACCGCATGTCTATGTTCGTGTCTATCAAACCCAAATAAACGCACGCGTGCGCGCGCACGCACGCACACACACACACACACACACACACGCGCGCGCGCGCGCGCATACACTCTCGCACACACAAGCCCATCCAAATCTGCGTTGCACACACGCTAAAGTAAGTCACCGTTCCCACATAAGCTTACCAATATTGGTGACATACCAATGTTCCAACGTACCGCTAGTCCCACACACCGTTGTTTTTTGCGTGTGTGCAACGTACTGATACTAATATTCTGGATGGACTTGTGTGTAGTGTGAGCGTTATGCATATGTGTGTGTGTGCGCGCGCATACGTTTACCTGGGTTCGACAGACACAAAGAGAGAGAGAGAGAGAGAGAGAGAGAGAGAGAGAGAGAGAGAGAGAGAGAGAGAGAGAGAGAGAGAGAGAGAGAGAGAGAGAGAGAGAGAGAGAGAGAGAGAGAGAGAGAGAGAGAGAGAGAGAGAGAGAGAGATTGAGAGAGAGAGAGAGAGAGAGAGAGAGAGAGAGAGAGAGAGAGAGAGAGAGAGAGAGAGAGAGAGAGAGAGACATTTTGTGAAATAGCAGTATGGGACTAGTCGTATCATTACAAAATTACAGTGTGGGACTAGCAGTATGTGGGAACAATGGAACAATGGTAGTCTTCCGTGGGAACAATGGGATGTCCCCATTCTGAAGTTCCCCCAACCAAGCTTGTGTGTGCGTGTATGTGTGTGTGTGTGTGTGTGTGTGTGTGTGTGTGTGTGTGTGTGTGTGTGTGTGTGTGTGTTGTTGTTGTTGTTGTTGTTGTTGTTATTGTGGTCTTGGGGCTTTAGGTCCTTACCATGCATTGCCTATCTGGGGACCAGCGCTAAAAAAAACCTTCAAACTGTTTCTTTAAGGCCGCGGACACAGTAGACGCGGACATCCCATGGGCAATCTGTAAATAAGTAAAAGAAAGAAGGGGAAAAAAAAGCGCGCGTGTCCATATTTGTCCTAGTCCATTATATTTTTTCCCTTCTTTCTTTTACTTATTTACGGATTGTGCATGGGTTTCTGCGCGGAACATCCGCGTGTATATTCATTCACGTTAAATTAAACCCCCCAAAAATAGCACTCACTCTCACACACATACACGCGCGCGCGCGCGCGCCTGCACGCACGCACGCATAAACACACGCACGAGATCTGATCAGCACGTGGGGGGAATACCGGAACGGGAGAAGTGCGGAACGGGGGAACATCGGCGGGGAAGAAACGGAACGGGGGAATTGCGGGACATGGGAACTATGGAACTGGGGAACACCGAGATTACCCCGTCTAACCATTTTGCCCTCTCTCAAACTGAAACACACATTGTATTTATTATTTTGATGCATACGCAGCATAGGCCTACTGGTTTTAGTCTTTTACCCCGATCGATCCGGTGGCTCCAACTATTATCACAGTATGACAATTCACACTGACTAGATCTGCTTTCATTAAATTAAAATGAAATCAGTTATATTATACACTAGACCTAGATCATCTAGTAATATAGATCTAGATCATCTGCTAGATGACCTGTACACCTGTACTAATATCTAGACTAGGTAACGGTCTTCATAAACGTGAAGTTTTCACACATGACATTTCATTTTTATTTTCAAATTTACGTTCTTCAGGCTATGTCCGTAACCATGTACACGATTTATCGTGTCTTTGTGTTGGATAGTTTCCAATATCTAGATCTAAACCAAATGGTAGAATGCACAAAGTTAGTCTAGTCCTTGCCTGCGTTTTTATCCAAAGGGGAGTCATTGAAAAAACGGACGATGTCGTCAAACACTGGATCTTTGACTTCATCATCTTTTTTCATAACGCCACAAACAAAGTGCTTTCGAGCAGCCATGCTGGTTGACCCAGGGTTAGACAATTGTCTTGGATAGTCAGAAGATGACGTTGGATTTGGTATTGTGCTAAAGATGGAAGCAAAACGGGCTCACTCTAAATCTGTAGAGAGGATTTCTGAATGAGGTCAATGTTGTTTATATTTTGTTGTATTATGGGGGTCAATCTGCGCATGCGCATTAACTTTGCACGTGCTCGCGCGCACAGCCGCTTTCTTTATCAACACAAATAAAAGACCGTACACAATTAATCATGTAGGCCTTCTTTTTTTTTTAGTACGCTTCACGTGCTTTTCCATACTTCCGTGTACATACTTGCAGCTACACGTGAGGATATGCGCGTGACATTGATCATTATTAACTTCAAACTAGTTTTTGTCCCCTTCAGTTTTTAGTCAGTAACGCAGCGGAAAGGGAAACCTACAAAAGAAAGAGAAACTACACAAACAACCTTTCCCATCCTCACTAGAATATAATAAAGGCTACTATATACGTTAATCCTAATCTTTCCCTTCTCCTGCACGTAAGCTTACTAATCTTTACCTTCCTTTATTTGCATTACTACTACTCTTAGGCTAATCTCCATTCACGACTAGGCCTAATCCCACACCAGGGTGGAGTAGTGGCAACGTTGTTGGCCTACTTTAGACAGCCCAGAGAGGCACTGACCCCACCCGCCCTACCAACACAAGAGCAGCCCCAGACCAATCCTGGAAGCCCCAGACCAATCCTGGAAGCCTGTGCTGTGATATGTTAGGTCTGAGCATACTCTGGACATTCCGTTAAGTATGCATGGGTAGCCTACACAACTGCTGTCGACTCATTGACCACTTAAATACGATGCGAAGGAGCAGAGCAGTCACCTGCCACGACCAGCCTTCCTCCACGACCTTCCCTCATCGCCATTGCATCGTCTCCATCCCCAGAAAAACCTCACCGTCTTCAGGAATACCGTCCATATAAGGGTCTCTGACCGATTGGACCCTAATCTAACCTTCTCTTTTGAGTTTTTGTGAAAGTGTCCCGTGGGTGCACCATCCCGTTTTTCATGACTGCAGAGCCCACCGTCAAAAACACCACCAGTCAGAAACTCAGCACGCACCCAGCAGCCCCCACCAAGGACAGGCGAGGCCTGTAGAGCCTTCGTCTCCAGACAATAAAACAAATAAAAAGCCTTTCGCCTTATGGACTTATATGCCTGGGAAGAGAGTCCTAGAACACCTTGTGCTCTTGCTCGCTGGGTCCTTTCCTACAGCCATCCCAAGAGGGCAAAAACAATGACAATGACGAAGGTTAGGTGCAATGGCTGCTCATAAACGAGATGCTGCTTTGATCCCATTAAGACCATGCGCACACCGTTGACACTACATTCCATTGCACCCACAAGTCATAATCATCATTAATTTTTGTTAATGTTCATTTTCGTCTTAAAGATAACAAAAAACACAAAAAACATACCCCCCCCCCCCCCCCCCCACACACACACACACACACACATCAAACGCGGCCATTTTCTTTTACATTCGGATATTAAATAACAAAGATGGCTCAACCGAATCATCATACAATTTTGAGTCGGACCCCATGTCTGGTTTACAAGAATTAATAATTATCATTGAACGAAATTCTCAAATTTTATCACGTTCATTCAATGAACAATTGATGCAATAGCTCAACAAGCAACTTTGAATGAAAAATGGTTCTCAACTTTTTGTTGCGCACCAAGATTTAATATGGGGCCCCAGTGGTCACAATAATTTATGGGGCTATAATAACAAAAATATTCTTTCGTTTTTTGTTTCATTCAAGAAGCAATTTTGAATCAAAAAGTGGTT
>CM065686.1:38166125-38168625 GCA_017654935.2 Phymorhynchus buccinoides
GTTGCCATTGCCATTGCCATTCTCTCTCTCTCTCTCTCTCTCTCTCTCTCTCTCTCTCTCTCTCTCTCTCTCTCTCGCTCTCTCTCTCTCTCTAACACACGCTCATTCTCCATGTGTGTGTCTGTCTCGTTGACTCTGTCTCTGTCTCTCCCAGTCTCTCTATCTCTGATCAGTCTCTGTCTGTCTATCTGAACTCTCTTTACCAATTTCCATGTTCTTTTTTTGTTGTTGCCTTCAGGTTCAATTCGCGGACGTGTTGGCAGAACCCAAAGGGACCCATAGCTTCAAATGTATCTGGCAAGGTGTGTGTAAGTGTGTGTGTGTGTGTGTGTGTGTGTGTGTGTGTGTGTGTGTGTGTGTGTGTGTGTGTGTGTGTGTGTGTGTGTGTGTGTGTGTGTGTGTGCATGTGTGTGAATGTGTGTGTGTGTATTTGTGTGTGAGTGTGTGTTTGTGTGTGAGTGTCTGTTTGTGTGTGAGTGGGTGGGTGGGTGTTTTTGCGCGTGCGCGCGTGTGTGTGAGTTTATTCCTCTCTCTCTCTCTCTCTCTCTCTCTCTCTCTCTCTCTCTCTCTCTCTCTCTCTCTCTCTCTCTCTCTCTCTCTCTCTCTCTCAGCTTATAGCCATTATTTATTTTCATTTTTGCTTCATATTTATCCTTTATTTTCATTATCAGGCTATTATGATGATTCATTTATATCTTCAGTCTATAATGATGATTCGGTTTCAATGTCAGCCTTCATCAACAAAAACTTGCTTTACTTTTCAATCCTATTGGCCACTGCAACTAGGGCTATTATCGCCCTTGATGGCAAGAGTTAAGCACTTGTTGATCAGTATCCAACAGGGCATTCACTCACTCTTGCAAAAGGCAGCCATGTAGTGGCCTCATATAGGGTTATTGACGAGAGTTATTCCCTTGTTTGGTCAGTACTCAACCATCTTCCCCCACCCACCAAAGGCATTCACTCTCGCAAGAGGTGTTCTTTGCAGTGGCCAATAATGATGATTCATTTCCAATGACAGCCTTGATCAACAATAACTTGCTTTAATTTTCAATCCTGTAATGATGAGTCAGTTTCAACAAATGATGATGATCTGTTTTCATTTCCAGCCTATTACACTGATTGATATTCAATCAACTCCATCCAACGATCATGATTTGGTGACTTCAATTATGAGCATAATATCATGACAGCAGCTCATTTACACCGTTAGCATACTGTAACATACGTATGTCAAGCTACTATCTGATGAAAACCTTACTAATACTACTAACCCATGAAAAGACTACTATTATTTTCAGCAGTTAGTAGTAATACTACTAAGGTTTTCATCATATAGTAGCTTGGCTTTACGACTATCTAGTGAAATGATTCCTGTGGGAAATTATGTCCTCTCTCTCTCTCTCTCTCTCTCTCTCTCTCTCTCTCTCTCTCTCTCTCTCTCTCTCTCTCTCTCTCTCTCTCTCTCTCTCTCTCTCTCTCTCTCTCTCTCTCTCCCCCCCCCTCTCTCTCTCTCTCTCTCTCTCTCTCTCTCTCTCTCTCTCTCTCTGTCTAACCACTGACACTGGTCACTTTGGCCTAATTTTACCGTTTGAATGCTAATTAGTGTATTAGGAGCTCATTTGAACAATTGTTGATGTGGTTGACCAGTGGTCAGTGTCACTGACCAGTGGTCACTTTGGCCTATTTTCACTGTTTGACTGCAAATTAGTGCATTAGGAGTTCAAATGAACAAAGTTTGATGTGGTTGGCCAGTGGTCAGTGTCACTGACCAGTGGTCACTTTGGCCTATTTTCACTGTTTGACTGCAAATTAGTGTATTAGGAGTTCAAATGAACACATTTTGATGTGGTTGACCAGTGGTCAGTGTCACTGACCAGTGGTCACTTTGGCCTATTTTCACTGTTTGACTGCAAATTCGTGTATTAGGAGTTCAAATGAACAAGGTTTGATGTGTTTGACCAGTGGTCAGTGTCACTGACCAGTGGTCACTTTGGCCTATTTTTACTGTTTGACAGCTAATTAGTGTGTTAGGAGTTCAAATGAACAATTTTTAAGGTGGTTGACCACTGGTCAGAGACACTGACCACTGGTCAACCACATCAGACCTTGTTCATTTGAACTCCTAATACACTAATTTGCAGTCAAACAGTGAAAATAGGCCAAAATGACCACTGGTCAGTGACACTGACCACTGGTCAACCACATCAAAATGTGTTAATTTGAACTCCTAATACACTAATTTGCAGTCAAACAGTGAAAATAGGCCAAAGTGACCACTGGTCAGTGACACTGACCACTGGTCAACCACATCAAACTTTGTTCATTTGAACTCCCAATGCACTAATTTGCAGTCAAACAGTGAAAATAAGCCAAATTGACCACTGGTCAGTGACACTGACACATCAACAATTGTTCATATGATCTCCTAATACACTAATTAGCATTCAAACGGTAAAATTAGGCCAAAGTGACCAGTGTCAGAGGTTAGACAGAGAGA
>CM065686.1:38178625-38196125 GCA_017654935.2 Phymorhynchus buccinoides
GGGGAGAGAGAGAGAGAGCGAGAGAGGAGAGAGAAGAGAGAAACAGAGAGAGAGTGAGAAGAAGAGAGAGAGAGAGAGAGAGAGAGAGAGCGAGAGAGAGAACGAGACAGGGATACACAATGAGAGACAGAGAAAGAGACTCAGGGAGAGACAGAGAGTCGTAGAGAGGGAGACAGAGAGAGAGAGAGAGAGAGAGAGAGAGAGAGAGAGAGAGAGAGAGAGAGAGAGAGAGAGAGAGAGAGAGAGAGAGAGAGAGAGAGAGAGAGAGAGAGAGAGAGAGAGAGAGTGAAAGAAGTGAAAGAGAGAGAAAGAGTCAGAGAAAGACAGAGAGACGAAGAAAGAGAATCAGACTGGCAGACAAACAGGGAAAGACAGAGAGAAAAAGAGAAACAGAGATAGAGACAGAGATAGAGAAACAGGCAGACAATCAGAGTGACAGAGGAGAGTGGTCGATAAAACAGAAGGAAGAGAAAGGATGAGAAGGGGAAAAAACCCAGACGAGAATTATGACACAAACTGATGTTGCGATTGAAAATGACGATCGAGTTATATGAAATAGGCCTATAATAACAGAAATTGCAAGGATATTGTTTCAGTGAAAATAAAAGAAAATATACATTCTTTCAAGAAACATAGACATCATAATTGTTCCTGTTTCCACAATCACTTTATTTATTTCCACAAGAACCCTTCACAGTCCCCCCCCCAAAAAAAAAATCCAAAAAATCACATCACTCGATCAAAGTTAACCCCATCAATCTTCATCATTATTCCCACAAGATCATCATTGAAAGTACCACTACTAATGGTTGTCGAAGAGTAGCTGTGACGCGTGCTGTTGATGACGTCACTGCAGCTGTGACGACTTAGATACCACCGTGAGGGGGGTGGTCGGGGTGGGGCGGATGGGAGGGGTGGGGGGGATGGGTATGGTCTCCGGTGGGCAGTGGATTGTGATCCCCCGAGTTGGCTGCAAAACACAGCAAGTTCAACATTTATATAATTATGATGTGTATAATTATTCATAGCGTCCATCCATTAACAATGGGAATTCTTAATCGTGGTTTCCTTGACCAATCAGATGCCGAACTATATCGATTGGTATTTGTTCATATAATAGTTATATTCTAGGGTCATTTCCAGTCCAGTCAATCTCTCTCTCTCTGTGTGTCTGTTGTCTTACTGTCTCCTCTCTCTCTCTCTCTCTATCTCTGTCTCTCTCTCTCTCTATCTCTCTCTCTCTCTCTCTCTCTCTCTCTCTCGACTCTCGAGTCTCTCTCTCTCTCTGTCTCTCTCTCTCTTCTCTCTCTCTCTCTCTCTCTCTCTCTCCTCTCTCTCTCTCTCTCTCTCTCTCTGTCTCTCTCTCGCTCTCTCTCTAATCTCTCTCTCTCTCTCTTCTCTCTCTCTCTCTCTCTCTCTCCCTCTCTCTCTCTCTCTCTCTCTCTCTCTCTGTGTACACGAGCGCGTTCTTGTGGGTGTGAAACCTTAACCTTCCATAATAAAATGTAACTGAAATTTGTTCATACACTTTACGTATGCAGTAAGCAATAACTCCAACACAAAACGGAACCTTCTTTAGGTGAGACACTAACCCTCCACCAACTCTAATCTAAACACACTTTTCTTTAACCATTTCATCGCCAATGTCGCATCTATGCACCACAATGGTATACCACCCATGTCTCTAAAAGCCATCAAATCAGGACCTGTTATCCGAAGACCTTATTTTCGGAATTTTGGGAGGTAAGGATAAGCCTAATGTTATGCATTTCACAAAGGAATTCCCCATACTGCTAATAGATTTTTTATTTCTATCCTGTTCAGTTTAATGGGGTTTTGTTTTTGCTATACCAAAAAAATGGCTGGCGGCAAAAGGGTTAATGACGCTATTTACAAACACACAAACACACAGAAACACATAGAGTGCAAAACAAAGCCTCCTCTGCGGAGGTAGACTGTTCGACAATAAAAATATAAAACAATTATATGCCTATCATAACTTGTCATTTTCCTATCATTTACCGTATGTACAAGACCGTGTCCCGCGGGGCAGACCATCATCTTTCCGTTACATTTACTAAATATAGTGGACCTAAATTCACTGGCATGCGATCGAGCTTTCCACACAAAAATGCTATCTGCCAACTTTCCCCCGAAAATGCCTACAGGGTTACGGAAAAATGCAGTCTAGAGTACTTAAGGTCTTTTAATCCAAATGGTTTTTAATCTAATCGTTACGTTCACAAAATTCTGATCGCTTCTCGGCCTTTTGGCTGGGACAGTGATTCAGGAACATACATTTTTGTTTATACCGTGGTTGGTTTGTTCAGCCCGTCGTACATGGCGTCCAATGTTTTTTACCTTTTGTTCATAGTTTTGGGCCAAATAGTAAAAATGAGAATGAGAGCTGTATTACTTGATTGTCTTCAGCAATGGGAGCCCCTTCTCTTTTTGGTGAATGCCTATGATTCTCAAGCTAGAGGGCCATTGCACTGGCTGCTAGTGCTACAGCTTAGGGATTACTTGGCCTTTGGTCCAACACCTGCTGTTCTAAAGTCCTTGTTAGTAAGAGAGTGGGGCCGTTCCCCGGGCAAGGCATCTCTGCCATAAAAAAAAGTTCAAACCACGCTTCTTCTTTTTCTGTAGACTAGCAAGTTGCCTGCTCCAGTAAGAATATCTGATGGTAAAAACAAAAAGCCTAAATGTTACAAAGAGTGATAACTTCGCAGCATACAAACATTGCAAAGAATGAAGAAGCCAACTTTCTTACTTCCCACATGGAAGGTGAAAAGGTGGAAGGTGGGAAGTGTTAGTGTTGGTGTAGGCGGTGAGTGAGTGAGTTCACAATGATCCCTAGCTGTAGAGTAGGTGAATGGGTGGGAGCTAAACAAAAATCGGCTTCAGTCAGCTGCGGAGTGCGATCTCTTTGTATATTCAGGCTTTTTGGTACAAGTCGGAAATGACCGAGTATACGGCTGAAGATGAGTCATCGTCATAAGACCCCAGCCGCCAGCCATCTTGGGTTAGTTTCCAAATATTGCTTCACTAGTTGGCTTAAAAAGCATTTTATTTCTCAAAGTCACAAATGAAAATCAACAATGATCATCAGATAGGGCAACAAGAAAACGTATATAAGCTTCTTCTTCTTCTTCTTCTTCTTCTTCTTCTGCGTTCCCAGGCCATATGGAGGGGTGCCTGCCAGAACGGTCTATCTCAAAAGGAATAAAGAGCACAGATGGGCAGTTCTAGCATTCACCCCTCGATTATTTATGGCCATAATGCGTAAGGTACATACATGTCCGGTTTTCAGTTCTCACTGGTCTCCCCGCTGCGTACAGCCAACACATTCCGATTTCGGAGGAGCTCGAAGGATAAAAATCATTTTGAAGATTTTTTTTTTATAAAAAAAGGCAGGAGAACGGGCCAATAAGTCAGAAAGATAGTAGATCATAGATAGCGAAGGAAAAAGGCAGAGTCAAAGAGAATGGCAGATTAGAGAAAGTTACAAGCACAGAACTTCCAGAAGTGAGGGGAACTATTATTTTTTACACCCCCCCCCAACACCCCCCCCACCCCACCGGGATATCCCCACGGGGAAATATAAGCTTCACTAGTCGGAGGATGCTACCCACAACAGCCGTGGCAGAATCCTTTTTTTCTGGGACGTAGAAGGAAAAGAATGATGACGACTCATATCCAGCCTTAGCATTACTTTCCTTAAAGGTGGACTCGGACGGATGAGTTTTTGCAAGAAACACGTCAAGATCACCAGAAAGACAGCCTTTTCAAGGATCGGAACACTCACTTTGCTCTGGTTTCTTAGAAATTAAACCGTCAAAACGGCGATTTTTCCTTGGCGGAGATGCCGGAGAGAGTAGCCATTTTGGACGGGGTGGGTGGAGGTCACTCATGGTGGTTGAAGAGTTTTCTTTTTTTTGTAGTGCAGTAAAGAATAAAAAGGAGCTATTTCCTTTGTTGTGAGCGAAACTCCTTTAGATAAACTGTATACAATTTAAAAAAATAAAACGAAAAAGCTTGAATTGCGAAAAGTTCGTGCAAACGATTTGGTCTAAACACAGGCGGCCATTAAAAAAGAGACGGCAATCGCCTTCTCTTTGGGTGAAATAATTTGACTTCCAGCACCTCCGCCAAGGAGGAATCGCCTTTTTGACGGCTTGATTTCTGGGAAACCAGAGCAAAGTGAGTGTTGCGATCTCTGTAAAGGGTGTTTTCCTGCTGCTCTGGACGTGTTTCTTGCAAAAACTCATCCGTCAGGGTGACCCTTAAAACCCCCACAACTAATACAATCTACTTACTGGGCGCACTCCTCGTGGCACAGTCTGTCTGTCATCTCCTCGTCGTGGCCGGCCACCACGTCGAAGAGGGCGTCACACTTGGTGGCACACTGGTCCACGGTGATGCCGTTGTTGCTGCGAAGGATCTCCATCACCTCGTCGTGGATCATGTGATCTGTCGGGGGGTGAGGATGAGAGGGGGGGAGGTAATAAAGAAGGAGAATAAAAATGGGTTGGTTGCCTCCTGACGGCCGAACATATATTCGCTCCCCTTGGACTGCTGTTGGTCTTGGATTCTGCGACCTGAACAAGCTGGGGTGTAGCTGCGAATTGGGATTCGGAATGAGCGGCGTGGGAGCAACGCCACTGTACGGTCCAGAGGATAAGACAGCCAAAAAAGAAAGGAAAACAAAAAAGGGGGGGGGGGGGGGGGGGGTGGCCCCCGAAGACGGAGTGTGGCTGCCCATGTGGCGAGGTAATAAAAAAACGGTCACACGCGTATGCCCTAAATGTTCTCATCATCCGTGTGGCTGCCCATGTGGCGTGGTAATCAAAAACGGTCACACGCGTATGCCCTAAATGTTCTCATCATCCGTGTGGCTGCCCATGTGGCGTGGTGACCAAACACGGTCACACGCGTATGCCCTAAATGTTCTCATCATCCGTGTGGCTGCCCATGTGACGGGGTAATAAAAACCGGTCACACGCGTAGCCCTAAATGTTCTCATCATCCGTGTGGATGCCCATGTGGCGGGGTAGTTAAAAAACGGTCACACGCGTAGGCCTAAATGTTCTCATCGTCCGTAGCTGATGTACTTGCTTGTGCCATAGTGTTCAATAGGACATTAATCGGATTTTCAATCAATCACAGAAAACCCAATGTCGTGCCACCAAACAATAAACCAGATTTTGCTTCATTCTTACATGGGATGCTATTTGTTCCAGCGCGATGTGCCACCCCCCATGCATTTCTCGGTTAATTGTATTTTTCCGTTTTTGCCTTTCTTACCATACATAAAGCTGTATTTTAGGAACATTTTTTGCTAATTACCTTTTTGGAATACTAACCCTAACCCTAACCCTAGCCCTAAACCTAACCCTACCCCCCACTATGTACTGCAGTACACCGCGATTTGTCACAGTTGTGGTTCGTTGCGTTTTTCCGTCTTATACGGTGGGGGGTAGGGTTAGGGTTAGGGCTAGGGTTAGGGTTAGGGTTAGTATTCCAAAAAGGTTATTAGCTAAAAATGTTCCTAAAATACAGCTTTATGTATGGTAAGAAAGGCAATAACGGAAAAATACAATTAACCGAGATAGGTAGGGGGGTGGCACATCTTGACCTTTACCAACATTTCCCTTGGTGTTGTTCAACAGACATCCTTGAACGTGAACAAACAAACATTTTGACACTAAAACTCTTCCTTATAAGACCATATTTTATCTATATTATATTATTATAAACGAGGGCGCCTTTGTTTCAGAGTTTTGTTTTTTCAACTTCTCGTTTTCGCTTTATGCACACACGCGCCTTATAATCCGACAAAAAATACGGTGGTAAATTAATACTGGTTTAAGCAAAACTATCACATTTTTGACCACGGAAGAAAATTGTTCCTTACGCAGAGGGTCTCCGTGGTCGAAGCCAGGGCGGTGCCCGTCCTGAGCCAGGACAACGGTGAAGAGAGCGACCAGAGCCACGAGCTTCAGCATGGTGAGTACCTGCAGAAAGACAGAGGTACGCAGATAAAAAGATGATTAGTAACTGGACAGTATCGTCATACCGTCACACGCCTAAAAGTCCTAGCCACAGACATCTGTTTACATATATATGGATAACATACATACGTTATACGATTTGACCCCAATGCCTTCCCGTGGGGATACCGGGGGGTGGTCTTTCGTACAAATAGTTCACTCGCCTTCTGGAAGTTATGTGTTTGTAACTTCCTCTAGGATGTCACTCTCTTTGACTCTGCCTTTTCCCTTTGCTTTATATCATCTACCATCTTTCTAACTTATTGGTCAATTCCTTTTTTTTCCAAAAAAAACCTTCCAAATAATGTTCTCCTTTGAGCTCCTCCGAAATCGGAATGTATCGGCTGTACGCAGCGGAGAGACAAGAGAAAGTTGAAAACCGGACGCATACGTACCTTACCCATTATGGCCATATGACCTGGGGAACGCAGAAGAAGGAATCAAGGGACTGAAACCAAGACAAACAAAAAGTCAAATCTTACCTTTAGGATTGTGATGTAGACACAGGTAAAATGTTTTATCTGTAAATCAGAAGAGTTGAGCTACAAGGGTGCAGAGCCAAGCCTTTTATACAACACGAAAAGCCCTCTGGGCGTTGTCTTTTGACCATCAGCATTTCGTGATTAATTGTAGGAAGAATGGGTGGGGTGAACAGTTACACCCCGACTGCGTAACAGATAAGAAAAGATTGGGGCAGCCTTTGGAAGTTGTCTTGGCGTGGTGGGTAGGCTTAGTATATTCCTGAAGTAGAACTCTCGACAGTTTTGCCAAGCGTAAGGTTTTGTGGTCGAATCTTTGCTGGTGACCAGTAAACGATACGGATATCTGTATCAACGTACTACAAGAAGTTGTGTAAATGTATGGGAGGAAGTTCATATAATGGCTTGCCGTTTGGGGTAAAGAGTGATAAGGAGATCATTGTCTGGGCATCAAGGCCAGCTATGCCAACTTTCATTTACATTGCTTTAGCATCTTTAAAGGGGCACCCTGACGGATGAGTTTTTGCAAGAAACACGTCCAGATCAGCAGGAAAACACCCTTTACAGAGATCGCAACACTCACTTTGCTCTGGTTTCCCAGAAATCAAGCCGTCCAAAAGTCGATTTCTCCTTGGCGGAGGTGCTGGAAGTCAAATTCTTTCACCCAAAGAGAAGGCGTTTGCCGTCTCTTTTTGAATGGCCGCCTGTGTTTAGACCAAATCATTCGAACTAGGCCTACATGCACAGGGGCGTGACAGAGCAAACGCAATAATAAATCAAGGTTAAAAGAAAACTGACCGCTAATCGTGTCCGTATATAATTTGTTTTGCCTCCTCCCGATCTATAAAGACACATATGGGACATCAATCGTGTCCGATCCTAAACCCTCGATAAGAACTGACCATGGTCATGAGAATGCACATCTGGCCACACACCGCTTCCCAACCGCCACCTCTCCCTCTCTCCCTCTCTCTCTCTCTCTCTCTCTCTCTCTATCTCTCTCTCTCTCTCTCTCTCTCTCTCTCTCTCTCTCTCTCTCTCTCTCTCTCTCTCTCTCTCTCTCTCTCTCTCTCTCTCTCTCTCTCTCTCTCTCTCTCTCTCTCTCTCTCTCTCTCTCTCTCTCTCTCTCTCTCTCTCTCTCTCTCTCTCTCTCTCTCTCTCTCTCTCTCTCTCTCTCTCTCTCTCTCTCTCTCTCTCTCTCTCTCTCTCTCTCTCTCTCTCTCTCTCTCTCTCTCTCTCGCTCTCTCTCTCTCTCTCTCTCTCTCTCTCTCTCTTCTCTCTCTCGCTCGCTCTCTGTGTCTTCTTATCCAAATACCAATTTCAAACTCCCCCAGACTGCAAAATGGTCAAACAAAAAGTATGGCAAGTCATTTAAATGTACTCCTAACGGTTTCCGATCTGAAAACAAACAGATAGTGATATTCATAGAACGCACAAGAGATGACATTAAGTTATATTATGTATTTCAAAGTACATGAAGATATAACGGCATACTCGTACTGTTTTTTCTTTCTTTCTGATAAACGATGTCACATTTAAAACCTGAGCCCAAGAAACAATACAGATCCTCATCACCAACAACAAAATGTCAACATCTTTAACATTAAGAGTTGTGTGTGAAATGAGATAACGAACATCATCGAGAGAGAGAGAGAGAGAGAGAGGAGAGAGAGAGAGAGAGAGAGAGAGAGAGAGAGAGAGAAGAGAGAGAGAGAGAGAGAGAGAGAGAGAGAGGCAGACAGGCAGACAGACAATAGACAGACAGAGCAACGGGGAGATGCAAAGAGCACACAGAGAGAGGCACTGAGAGAGACAGAGAGAGAGAGAGAGAGAGAGAGAGAGAGAGAGAGAGAGAGAGCAAAGAGCAGAGAGAGACAGAGAGAGAGAGAGAGAGAGAGAGAGAGAGAGAGAGAGAGAGAGAGAGAGAGAGAGAAGGGGGGGGGGAACAAAAACAAACGCACAGCTTCTTGGACAGGTTCTAACATACTCCCTATGCATATAAAACTGTGGGCTAAAACAACATCATCACGATCGAATTCGGGCCTTTGTCGTGCTTGAAGATAATTAATTAAGGTCATTATAAAACGGACAGCTACCTAAATTTTGAAACACTTTTCATCGAAGTACCCTGCAATTTTCTTTACCTGTGTCTCCAGCCACCCAACACAAAAGTAAGAAAATGCCACTGGCACTAGTGTCTTCTAGAGCTTGGTAATACGCAGTATTCGTTTTGTGTTGCTGTTTCTTCAAAAACATTCAAGGATGGAGACATTAACTGAATAGCTGTACCTTCCTTGGCTGTAGGCTATGTCTGTTTGTCTGCCAGCCTGTCTGACCGTCTATTTGAACATCCGTGAACAATTTTATTCAAAATAGTTACGAACTGGCTTAAACGGAAATATTGAAGTGTCACCCCAAACACATTTAGTTACAGGCTCTACATCTTTCAATCCCACTGACAACACACTCAATCCTACTGACTACTACTTCTTCTTCTTCTTCTTCTTCTTCTTCTTCTTCTTCTTCTTCTTCTTCTTCTTCTTCTTCTTCTTTCCCCCCAGGCCATATGGCCATATCCCCCTCCCCCCTCCCCTAGTGGGTGAGATACGTGTGTGTCCGGTTTTCAGTTTCCACTGGTCTCTCCGCTACATTCAGCCGTCCGATGTTATAGGACCTCAAATGAGAAAATCATTTGGAAGATTGTTTTTTGGTGTTTTTTAAAGGAGGAAGAAAGGCATGAGAATGGGCCAAGAAGTCAAAACAAATAGTAGATGATAGTAAGAATAGGAAAAGGCAGAGTCGAAGAGAGTGATACGTGAGAGGATGTTGCAAGCACAAAACTTCCAGAAAGGGGGGGGGGGGGTATTTATGCTGAAAGATTCCCCGTTATCCCCGCAAGGGCACTGACAACGCATTCAAACCAAGCTCTACGATGGATGCACTCGTTAAGTTTGATTGGTTGTTGCAGACGTCATCATGAAGTACGTCATCATTCTGGGCCTCTTGGCTGTGGCGGCTGCCCAGTTTCACCGCCCTGACCACGACTCCAACAACCCCCTACGTAAGATGGGCTACATCTCAAATGCGCCGATTTAAAAGTTGCTCAACTGCGCAAATCCGGGATGGATTCATCAATTGCGCCGACCTATACGAATATTAATGCTTTACTTCCTCTCGGCCAAAGGCCATATATGGGACATTGCTATAACTTTAGTTATTGTGACCTATACAGGACCTGATGACGATGAGATTGAGATCACGAAAGCCTTGTTAAAACAGTTTAATAAGTCAAGATCCCGTGTAGAACCTCCCAGTTAGTGAGTGGGATAAGCGTTATGTAGCGCTCCGAAAAAAATCCTGGAAACCATCTGTTTGTGTGGTTTATTTTTTTTAAGCATTGAGTTAGTGTTGCATTAATGGAATTAGCAGTAGGTCTAATATTAAGATCGACGCAATTGATGATTGGAAAGTGGCGCAATTGACAACGGCGCGATTGAGTATAGAGGTAAGAAAACTCGGCGCATTTGACGATGGACCGGTAAGATGGTAGGTAGCACAGGATGACTCCACAAATGTCTATAGAATTGTTCATTACATTGTCATGCTAGTCTTATCCATCACTTTGATGTTCTCGGTTTTTAAAGAAGATTCAATTCACGAAATATTGAAATACTGTTGTTGTTTTCCCCCCAGATGTCTTTGAAAACTCTAGGAGGGGGGTGAGGGGGTAGGCCTACGAGGATTCTATTGCAGCCTACTGGAAAAAGAACCCTCCCCCAGAATGTTTTCATATGTCTGTAAGCTATCTATCTCCAGGACGAGAGTGCCTTTTTCTGCTTTAAAGACCCAATGACGCACCACGATTAAGTCCCTTGTTTTTTTCTGGGTTGCTGTGACCCACAAACAAATTCCCCCATATTCAAATTGAGGCTGCTCTTTAAACTGATATGTCGGTTTCAATTTGGGGCCATTTATATGGGAGTCAGACTTGGTCAAAACAAGATTTATTTCCAGTTATAAGAGGGAAAACACGTGAAACCCGTGATTTTGACACGTGATCGGGTGGATCTTTAAACTTTAAGATTTCAATGCTGTTCAATGTCTCCCGAACTTCTCAACCCACTGACTAATAAGAATTTCGAACAGGCCCTGTCAAGTCATGAGTGCGAATTAGACACTCAACACGGGGAATAGTGTGTAAATTAGACTAAACTCCCCAAACGATTAGCTGTTAGCCTAATTTACATATTACATACTAATCCTCGTTTTGACTGATACGCATTCAAGACTACATGGCCTGATGACGATAAGATTGAGATAACGAAAGTCTTGATTGTGCACTACAATGAACCCTATAGAAGAAGAAAAAACCCTTGTTTTCTCATTCTGACTCTCAATATTTTGATGAAATAGCCAAATTCTCCCTCTGGTGCAAAGAAAATTCTCTGGATCTTAATGTTGTAAAAACGAAAGAAATGTTAGTTGATTTTAGAAAGGATCCGCTGCCTGTTCCAAGTGTGGTCATTGATGGTCAAGCTGTGGACAGAGTTACTTAATATAAATATTTAGGAACCATTTTAGACAACAAACTGACTTTTAATTAAAAACACAGAGTGTATTCACAAGAAGTGCCAATCAAGAATGTTTATTTTACAGAGACTTAGGAATATTGGCATTGATTCTGGTATTTTACACACATATTATCGCTCTTGCATTGAGTCCTTGCTCACGGTGTCTTTTATTTGTTGGTTCGGGAGTTTGAGTGTGGGGAGCAAGAAAGTGTTGAACGATGTAGTGAATGTGTGCAGCAAGGTTGTTGAGATGAGAGAGACTGGAATGCAAGAGTTGTATGAAAGACGCGCAAAGCAAAAGGCCAGGCAGATTGCAATTGATACTTCTCATGTTTTAAACAAACACTATGATCTTTTACCATCAGGACGCCGCTACAGAACTTTTAAACTGAAATCCAGGGCCCAGAAATCTTTTATCCCTTCCTCTATCCATTTCTTAAACCCATCATGAATCTTTCAAAATTGTTGCCTCTTACTGATCGCCAGCATGTGTGTTTAAGTAAAGTGTGAGTGTATGGGAGGGGAGGGGGGGGGGGGGGACGAAATAGAGTGTGTACCCTGAAGGTGTGCAATACGTTTATGACTGTGATTTTGGTCTTTGTTCAATTAGTTATCATACATTTCTTTGCATTATAAATCGTGCTTGTAAATATGATAATGCATGTGTGCTCTATACCTTTAATCTTCTATGCCATATTATAACCGTTCAATGTATTTTATTGTATGCTTAATGTCAATGTCTATGTTATAATCGTGGCACCTGGACGCAATTTCTCTTTTCAGAGATAATAAAGATGTTTTGATTTTTTTTTTTTCTGCAACTGTACAAGGCATCTAAGAGAATCACACTATTGTAACGTTTTATGTGCGGAATCGTTTTTACAAACCTGACATGTCAAAATGATAGTTTGATTATTACAAATATTATTTACGAATTGCTTTATGGTGGCATTTCCCCCCCGGTCATCATATGCATTGGTTATAGGATTCTAATCTAACATCTTTTCTGTCATGACCATTAGCCTAAATGATTCATAATTATGCGATGGTGCATTGGGTAAAACAGACAGAAGTCATTGAGAATGTTTTTTAGCAAAAGCCAAAAATAGTCAACATCCCCCAACATATCAGTTTTCTATTTAAGGCATATTTATGTCTTTTTTTAAAAATATTCTACCAGTATCCACAACATAAAAGACAATTTGAATGATTTCGTTGTTTATTTATCGCCTGCTAGACACCTGTTTCATATACATGAGGAACTGTGATCACGTGTTCTCAGCCACTAAGCGACACACATTTTCAAAAATGCATTTGTTTTGCGTCCTCCTCCACCAGACAATCTGAATGACCAAAAGTGCTGGGGATCATAATGTTCTAAATCACCAAACAATACACGTCTTCAATATATTTTGTCCCCCCCCTCCACCCGCACTTCACCACTTCCTCCCAGCAGACAAACCGCTGATTTACAACGAGGTGCCCTCAACCCACTATACCACACACGACGTTCTCACCCATACATTTTGTTTTGTCTCTCCTCCTACTCGCCTGCTGGAAACCTGATTCTCCTTCTTTTACTTCTTCTTCTCCTTCTGCGTTCCCGGGCCATAAGGCCACAATGGGTACGTATGTGTCCGTTTTCCAGTTTTCACTGGTGTCCTCGCTGCATTCAGCCGGCACATTCCAATTTCGGAGGAGCTCAAAGGAGAAAACTATATCGAAGATTTGTTTGTGGAAAAAAGGCAGGAGAATGAGCCCAAAAGTCAGAAAGATAGTGGATGACACAAAGCAAGGAAAAAGGCAGAGTCAAAGAGAGAGAGACAGATTAGTGGAAGTTACAAGCACAGAACTTCCAGAAGATGAGGGAACTATTTGTACGGAAGACATGTGCGGTATCACCACGGGGGAAACCTGATTCATATACAAGAGGCATCAGTGTCTCAACCACCAACCACTCCATGCACCATGCTAATGAGAACACTGCTGTTATTTGGGCGAAGTACTGCTTTTCTGACCAATATTTGAGCGAAGGACAAAATAATTTAAGTAATTTAAGTAAGAAATGGTGGGGGGTAGAGAGCGGTTTTCAATGTGTTGGGAAGGATGCTTCCGTCGACTTCAATGTCCAACTTTTTGTGTGAATCATGATTGGATGTCCTTTCTTTTTGTTAGTTGTTTTCATTTTTAATGCATGAATATGTGTCTCCTTGTTTGTACTGTGGTTGTATGAGACCACACCGTAATTTCTCTCTTAGCGATACAATAAAGAATGTTTGACTTTGACTTTGACTTGACACAACGTTTTCAAAAATTCGTTTTGTTATACGTTCTACTTCTTCTTCCTCCTCCTCCTCCTCCTCCTCCACCAGACAACCTGATCCACCAGGAGGTGGTGGAGATCATGAACAACAACCCTGGCATCACCGTTGACCACTGCAAGACCAAGTGCGACGCCCTCTTCGACCTGGAGGCAGGCCACGACGAGCAAATCACCGACTACCTCTGCCGCGCAGAGTGCGCCCAGTGAGTCCATGGTTTCTTGTCATACACACATACACAGCACACGAATTCCCCACATTCTCACTGCTTTTAGTTTTGCCCCCAGACTGAGAGAGATACTTGTTTCAGGTCATTTCCTTTCACACTACATGTATAAGGCAAGTATTCTTTTCAATGAGTGTTGTTAAAGGTGGACCCTGACGGATAAGTTTTTTGCAAGAAACACGTCGAGATGACCAGAAAGACAATCTTTTCAAGGACCAGAACACTCACTTTGCTCTGGTTTCCTAGAAATTAAACCGTCAAAACGGCGATTCCTTCTTGGCGGAGATGCTGGAGAGAGTAGCCATTTTGGATGGGGTGGGTGGAGGACACTCATTGTGGTTGAAGCGTTTTCTTTTTTGTAGTGCAGTAAAAAAAAAAGAGAAAAAAAGAGCTATTTCCTTTGTTGTTAGCGAAACTCCTTCAGATAAACTGTTTAAATTTTTTTTAAATAATAATAAAAAGGCTTGTATTGAGAACATTTCGTGCAAACGATTTGGCGGCCATTAGAAAAAAGACGGCACACGCCTTCTCTTTGGGTGAAAGAATTTGACTTCCAGCATCTCCGCCAAGGAGGAATCGCTGATTTGGCGGTTTGATTTCTAAGAAACCAGAGTAAAGTGAGTGTTGCAATCTCTGTAAAGGGTGTTTTCCTGGTGATCTTGACGTGTTTCTAACAAAACCTCATCCGTCAGGGTGCCCCTTTAAGGACCGGGAAAGACCTTACAAGTGGTACATTTCAAAACAAAGCAAAAAGAAGGGATACAGAGAGCTACTTGTTTCAAGTTATTTCCTTTCACACTATAAGGCAAGTATTCTTTTCAATTAGTGTTGTTAAGGATAGGGAAAGACCTTACAAGTGGTACACGTCAAACAAAAGAAGGGATACAAACTTTGGATTGGTTTATACTGGTAATGAGTTCTAAAAATAGGCGTCCAGGTCTAGGTCAAGGTCAAAATCAGCAGCGAGGGGGCCTTTGCTGCCGCTCGGCAACGCCCTTGTATTTTGTGGGGTGTTTGATGTGGTGGTGATGATGATGATATTGACCTGCAGAGCGCAATGAGCACCCAGTGAGTTAATAATTAGTCCGTCACCAAGACGGACTATTGCGATGGGCTGGTTTTTTTTTTTTTGTTTTTTTTTGTTTGTTTGTTTTTTTGTCTGTCCCAAGGATATCTCCCGAACCGCTTGACCGAATCGCGTCAAATTTTGTGTGAAGGTGTGCCTCCTTAATAGGAAGAGATCGGCACAAACCATTTTGCCGTCGTGACCTTGACCTTGTTTGTTGTTGTTTTGTGCTTGTTTGTTGTTGCTTTTGATGATAAGATGGGGGGGGGGGGGGGGGGGGGGGGGACGATGAGCACGCAGTGAATTAGCCATTTGTCACGTGGTCTTGTGCTTGGTTGTTGTTGCTTTTGTTGATAGGGTGTGTGTGTGTGTGTGTGTGTGTGTGGGGGGGGTGTCACGATGAGCACCCAGTGAGTTAACCTTTTTTTATATATTGTTTTGTGCTTGGTTGTTGTTGCTTTTGTTGATAGGGTGTGTGTGTGTGGGGGGGGGGGGGGTCACGATGAACACCCAGTGAGTTAACCCTCTTTTTTTTTAAAATTGTTTTGTGCTTGTTTGTTATTGCTTTTGTAGATAGTGTGTGTGTGTGGGGGGGGGGGGGGGGGGGGTGTCACGATGAGCACCCAGTGAGTTAACCATTTGTTGTAGTTTTGTGCTTGTTTGTTGTTGCTTTTGTTGATAAGATGTGTGTGTGTGTGTGTGTGTGTGTGTGTGTGTGTGTGTGTGTGTGTGTGTGTGTGTGTACTGGGGGGGGGGGGGGGGGGTCACGATGAGCACGCAGTGAGTTAACCATTTGTTGTAGTTTTGTGCTTGTTTGTTGTTGCCTTTGTTGATACGATGTGCATGTTGAGTTATTTTTCGTATTGCTTTTCATTCTGAGGACATAATGGGGAAAAACAAGCTGTCAAACGTATTCCTTTATCCTCAATAAAGATCATTTTGACTTGACTTGACCTGACTTTACTTCACACACACACACACACACACACACACACACACACACACACACACACACACACACACATACATGCTCTCACACACACACACACACACACACACACACACACACACACGCACGCGCACACGCACACGCACGCGCACACGCGCACACGCACACACGCACACGCGCACACACACACACACACACACACACACACACATACATGCTCTCACACACACACGCGCACGCACACACACACGCACACGCACACGCACACGCACACACACACACACACACACACACACACGCACGCACGCACGCACGCACGCACGCACACGCACACACACACACACACACACACACACACACACACACACACACACACACACACACACACACACACACACACACACACACACACACACACACACACAGGGCAGGATGAAAAAAAGCTTTGTTAGCTTATTCACACACAATAAAGATGATTTTGACTTGACTTGACTTGACAACCTTGCTGGTATGAGTGTTAAATTATACTAACAACAACACCTACCTTTGTGCTGCAGCCAACACTTCAACCACGGCCACAGGACGACAACGGTGCGTGCTTGAGCTTGATCCTGACGTCACCAAACGGGAAAGCCACGTCATCACCTCGAGTGGCCGTCAGTGATCTGGATCTTTGCTTAATATACTCTCAGGGAGCTATGCTGTCGGTAGCATCAGGATTGGGTACTATTTGATATGGTGACACAACAACAACAACAAGAACAACAACAACAGCTACTGCTACAATTACTACGTATATCTAGTGAGAAATATGGTAGGCAATAATGTGTTTCTTGCATTTAAGTACAGTTGATAAATAAAAAAGAGAATACGGGGATATTTCTGTGCAGTGTGATGTGGTGGAGGTGGTGCGGTTTGTGTGTGTGTGTGTGTGTGTGTGTGTGTGTGTGTGTGTGTGCGTGTGCGTGTGTGCGTGCGCGTGTGCGTGCGTGCGTGTGTGTGTTCACCACCACCACCACCACCCTATCTCTCTCTCTCTCTCTCTCTCTCTCTCTCTCTCTCTCTCTCTCTCTCTCTCTCTCTCTCTCTCTCTCTCTCTCTCTCTCTCTCTCTCTCTCTCTCTCTCTCTCTCTCTGTCATATTTTCCAAAGGATAGTAACGTTTATTAAGAAACAAAATCGAACTAATCGACAGTTGGATTGTTTTTAAAAAATCGGGACTTTCCTGGTGTTGCACTGCCTTCAGGCATTTGCCTCCAGGATCGTTCTCACCATCTTTATCTCTATAAATGTCCCATATGTGTCTGTTCCAGACCGGAGGACGTTAAATGAATTTTCACTAATCGACAATCAATTACACATAAAAAACACACCACAAAACCACCCAACTATCACAGCATTGGCTAATTCAAAGATCTCTCAAGAAAGACTTATGTTAAGGACCGCCGCACTGCATACAATTCGATTTCAATACGATCCGATTCTGACATCTCTGTGAGGCATGATTGTCGTGAAAGTTTACCGTCTAAATAAATCTGATGAAATCTTACTAGTTATGTTCGCTATATTCGTAGTCCCCCGTACACGAATCTGATAAAATATCTGTTATTCATTTTTGTATCAGACATTTTATTTGATTTGTGTATGGGGGTGCCAATGAGTATAGTGAGCGAATGATTTTTTAGACGGTAGCATCAGGATTTGGTACTATTTGATTGCGTTTAGTTTTGTTGCACCAAGCGTTTGGAATTCTCTCCCTGTCCATACCCGCAACCAGTCCACTCTTCCTTCCTTCAAGTCCCAACTAAAGACCCACTTCTTCAGGAAAGCTTTCTCTCT
>CM065686.1:38203625-38221125 GCA_017654935.2 Phymorhynchus buccinoides
GATTTTCAAACGAAAATGAAAACATCAACAACATTAGCCAACCAACCAACCAACCAACCAAACAAACAACCAATCAAACAAACAAAGCAAAACAAATAACTAAATATGTAAATGAACATTTTGCAGTCAGGCAGATTAACCTTAAGAGGCTTTTGCTTGACATAATCAGAGAAATTCCATAATTAACCCTTTCGCCGCCAGCCATTTTTCAGCCTAAAAAATACAATTAAACTTATCTGCGTAGAAAAAAACAACAACTGCAATATTGTGGATTTCTTTGTGACATGCATAACATTAGGCCTATCCTTACCTCCCAAAATTAAGAAAATAGGGTATTCCGATAACGGTTCCTGATTTGATGCTTTTAAGTGAAATGGTGGTGCAAAAATGCGACATTGGCAGTGAAAGGGTTAATCTGTATTACCATTCGGGTGTTCGAATGTTTTTTTGTGTTCACATTTACAACAAAAGAACATTGTAAACCCCTAGCTGTGGTAGTCTTACTTGGCAGAGTAATATATGTGACTCACACCACGCTGGGCTAGTTTCTCACAACAGGCTTGCAAAGTCAAATATTTTATTTTTTTGTTCAAGTTTGAGCTATGGCAAGTGTTGCGTTCTCTAACGTCTTATCTGTCTTATATGTGACTCACACCACGCTGGGCTAGTTTCTCACAACAGGCTTGCAAAGTCAAATATTTTATTTTTTTGTTCAAGTTTGAGCTATGGCAAGTGTTGTGTTCTCTAACGTCTTATCTGTTATATTTATAATGGATATTCTTTAATACGGTGCCTAAATTGTCTTATAAGTGTCTTAAAACGAGTAGGTCAATGGGTTTTCTTCATCAGGGTTAGACTTTAAAGACCCACCGGACCACGTGTCAAAATCACAGGTTTCACGTGTTTTCCCTCTTATAGCTGGAAAGAAATCTTGATTTGACCAGGTCTCACTTCCATACAAACGCCCCCAAATTCAAACCGAAACATCATTTTAAAGAGCAGCCTCAATTTGAAGTTGGAGACATCCGTATGTGGGTCACAGCTACGCACAAAATAACCCAAGGGACTTAATCGTGGTGCATCAGTGTATCTTTAAACTGTGTTTTCTTAAAATGGCAGACGCTTACCCTACTAACTTTAAATGCTCATAACTCTGGAATGGAGAAAAATACAAGAATGGTTCTGCAAGTTTTCAAATGTATAATTATCATAGAATGGTCACTTTTAGCACTTAATGTCCCTTCCGTGGTGCTAGGTCACATATGATGTTTCAGTGTTTTCTATTTGTAGTGGGATTTTTGTTGCTGATGGTGATGGTGGTGTTTTGCTTTGTGAAGTAGG
Source organism: Phymorhynchus buccinoides (assembly GCA_017654935.2). Taxonomy (NCBI): domain Eukaryota; kingdom Metazoa; phylum Mollusca; class Gastropoda; order Neogastropoda; family Raphitomidae; genus Phymorhynchus; species Phymorhynchus buccinoides. The sequence continues at coordinate 38,204,967 of CM065686.1, forward strand.
ATCTGTTACTTTGCCTCAGCGAGCCAAGCTGAGGACGTCATTTACAGCAGCGTCTCTGGTACGTGCTGCAGTCATCCCGTCAGCTTGTCTTGCTCTGTCTGACAAACCTAATTACCAACCGCGATCGTAGAGAGCGGATTGGTCATGTTTTCACTCGTGTCTGAGGCGGACTATGTTTGTATGTTTGTATGTATCCTCTCTAGCGTTTGAACGGATGGACTTCGGATGCTCACATTTTGCATGCGGGTAGGTAATGGAGAGATCTAGACCAAGTACGATAATGAAGGTCATGGGTCAAAAGTCAAGGTCACTGGAGCCGAAAACGCTGCCGCGCGGTTGGTGATTTAGCGTCTTAACGCTCTAGTTTGAGAAGGGGCAATGTTACACGAATTCTATGCCTTTAAAATGGGGAATTATTTCCCTTTGTTTAATGCAGTATCATTCTTCTCTTCTCCAAACTATGTATTTTCTATGAGAGGAGATGCCGATATTATTATGTCTAAGCGCCGCCCAACTGTCAGCAGCCTTTCTGTCTCCGTCAAGAGACAACCACCAGAGGAGACACTGCATCGCCGCGAAGTCACTTCCTTCTGATTGTCTTCTTGATATCACAGAAGGCTTATTTGGCATTCTAATGTCTTAGTTTTCTCCGAATGCAGAAAGAATTGTTACTAGACCCACTGGAGACCCTTTGCTTTACGGTCTAAATCACTACGGAAATAGGAATGAAATATCCTCCAAAGTCGGGAGCGTGGCTGCCTACGTGGCGGGGTAATCTAAAATAGTCGTTGCACGTAAAGTTCTCATTCCTAGCTGGTGCATTTGTACCATAGTGTTCAAGTGCTTCCGCTGTTGGGATGATCCCTGGAGTCTTTAAGCCATGGTATGACAACAACAACAACAACAACAACAACAACAACAATAGGAATGGAATGTTCATTGAAACTCAGAGTGCATGGAGAGGTATTGCCATTGCAATTTCACTAGTAAGCCTAGTTCCTTCCCATCCTCAATAGTATTCTACTCTCTCTTGATACCACCACCACCACCACCACCACTCGTTCCATCTTGTTCACACTCTCTTTTACCTTATGGGGTGCTTCTGATTTGAGGCGATTCATTGCCCGTTCCTTGAGAAAATGAATATTTGATTATATTAACGTCATCCCGGTCACTATAGACTCATGCGGGACATTTCTACGTATTTCGATCTGGGAAGTTTCTTGCGAAATTCAGCTCCCTTACGTAGGTAGGCTGCCTAATTCGCTACCACGTCACCAATTTTAAACACACGACTCGTTCTCTATCTTAGTAGGCCTACTTTGTTTCTATGGACACTGTCCCCGAAGCATTCCATTGTCTGTAGACATTCTTACGGGAATTTTGTTATAATAACTACGTAATTAGTCATTAATGCATCGAGATCGTACTACGTGAAGGGAGAAAATTGCAGCTTCTGTGGATGTTGCAAGGGCGAAGACGTGGTTTCAGTCCAACGGCAGAAATACGTACAGACCTCCATTAGGTGTACACCTCTGATGTAGCATACCTATATACCTATATAATAAGAACGAAAGGCAAACCAGAGAATGGTTGAAGCAAATATAACGTAAACAGTCTTCGATTTGCATGTAGAATTCATGCCGATTGTATGTATTACATTGTGGCCTTATGGCCTGGGAACGCAGAAGAAGAAGATAGAAGTATGTATGAAGTATGCTAAACTAACAGCAAACAAAGGCTGATTGTCTACTGGTAGCAATGTCCATTAGAAACAGACAATGAGAGATATACTGTGTCTGTAAGGAGGCAGGGAGTTGGCGTTATTTGACTATTGCAAGGCTTTTAGTCAAACGATTGTAAACAACGTAATGATAATGTCTGCATTATTGATAATGCTTGTATTCCCAGTCGTTCAGTGAATGGCTTTGTTTCTATTAGGCATACGATAACATTCCAACCACTCTTGGGAAATGGTTACTTTGGTGGATGTTGCACATGTGTGTGTGTGTGTGTGTGTGTGTGTGTGTGTGTGTGTGTGTGTGTGTGTGTGTGTGTGTGTGTGTGTGTGTGTGTGTATGTGTGTGTGTGTGTGCGTGTGCGCGTGTGCGTGCGTGTGCTTGCGTGCGTGCGTGCGCGCGCGTGTATGTGCACGTGCACTTGCGCACATGTGAGTATGCGCGCGCGCGCGCGCGTGTGTGTGTGTGTGTGTGCGTGTGCGTGCGTGCGCGCGCGCGTGCAATATGCATAAGTGAACGTGTATTGTATGCGCATTTAATTGTAATCACCGATTAATACTGAAAACTGAAGATGTAAGATGACTGCAATTTTCTTTCTTCTTCTTCTTCTTCTTCTTCTTCTTCTTCTTCTTCTTCTTCTTCTTCATCTTCTTCGTCCTCTTCGTCATCCCCTTCTTCTTCTTTTTCTTCTTCTCCATTCTCTTCTCTCTTCCTTCTTCTTCTTCTTCTTCTTCTTCTTCTTCTTCTCTTCTTCTTCTTCTTCTCCTTCTCCATTCTTCTTCTTCTTCGGATTTGCAAAAGGGCCTTCTTTCTTTACCCATTAAAAAGTTAAATCAGTTAGTCAATCTTCTTCTTCTTTCTTCTTCTTCATCCTCTTCCTGCTCTCTTCTTCTTCTTTGTTCCCTTTCCATACTAGACGCTCAGTCCGGTGTGGCGTTCTCAAAATGGATTTGTTCAAAAAATGTCTGCGCATGTGCGAAATTATTTTTGTGTGTATTTAACGGTTACAGGTTAGGGATTGGGCTAGGGATAGGTTTAGGGTCAATTTAGTGTCGAATACACAAAAAATAAAATTTGATGGTACGTCATGATCGATTTCGCACATGCGCAGACATTTTGAGAACAAATCCATTTTAAGAACGCCACACCAGGTCGGTAGTCTGCAGACATGAGAATACAGGGAAAGGGCTGAGTGGGTAAAGTAAGTGGAGAGTGGATGTTATCGTAAATAGAGAAAGAAAACTCACATACATTATCTCCAAGGTTAATGGTTCTCTATTAAAGGAGGCACTGCGATCATCTCGAGCATTATCTGATCCTGTGGTGTTTTAGATCATCAACTAGCTGACTTGATATTGTCAATTATTCTCTCTTTTTTTTTTAAATTTGAAGACCATACTTTTCATTAAACTAGGTATAGCTGAACAGTGACCTAAAGTAGAACTCTAATTACATACGTAAAAATATCTGTAATAAGATAATACAGATATATGCATATTTAAATGTTGATATTTTGATATTTCAAACAATCGGGCAATTCGGCAGCCGCTTAAAGTCCGATTAAGGGAATAACCTAGAGAAACAGTTTAGCTGTAGCAATCATTATTAGGTTACAAGAAAGCTCTGACAATGTGCAAACCACTGCCCACAAACTAGTCTAGAGACAAAGATTACCACACCAAAAAGTGAAGAAAATGATTTTGTTTTTCTTCAGGTGATATAGATCTAGTTTGAACAATTACCAACATGTCCAACCTTTCAACCGCAAACAGCCTCTTCAAAAACTCCACAATTGCCGACAATTACAACAATTATTACAACCACTACAACGATGGTTATTTTGACTGGCACACAGAATCTGTTCTGCCGACCATTCTGTACCTCACGCTCTTCGACGTAGCCGCTTTTTGGGGCATCATTGGCAACGTCATGATTTTGGTGATCATGCGTCATCAGTCTTTGAGCTCTTTTTCGTATTCTGTGTTTCTTCGCTTTCTGGCTGCGACTGATTTGGTGGTGATTGTGATGTTATTGACGGAAGTGAATTTGGATCGGTTTGACCTGTTTCAACACATGGTGACCTGGAACGTTCGTTTTTGCCAGATTTACACGTTCCTTCAGCACTGGAGCATGTGTCTGTCTTTGTGGTTGTTAGTGGCCATCACTTGTGATAGGTAGGTCTGTCTGTCTGTCTCTCTGTCTGTCTCTCTCTCTCTCTCTCTCTCTCTCTCTCTCTCTCTCTCTCTCTCTCTCTCTCTCTCTCTCTCTCTCTCTCTCTTCATATGGGGCCTTGGACTTTGAATGAATAAACCATTCGACTTCGACTTCGACTTCTCTCTCTCTCTCTCTCTCTCTCTCTCTCTCTCTCTCTCTCTCTCTCTCTCTCTCTCTCTCTCTCTCTCTCTCTCTCTCTCTCTCTCTCTCTCTCTCTCTCTCTCTCTCTCTCTCTCTCTCTCTCTCTCTCTCTCTCTCTCTCTCTCTCTCTCTCTCTCGGTTTGTGTGTGTGTGTGTGTGTGTGTGTGCGTGCGTGTGTGTGTGTGCGTACGTGTGTGTGTGTGTGTGTGTGTGTGTGTGTGTGTGTGTGTGTGTGTGTGTGTGCGCGTGCGTACGTGCGCGTGTGTGTGTGTGCACGCACGCGCATGTTTTTGTGCTTTCTAAGATTGAGAGCCTAAATCCTTCATTTAATAGCTCATCATATTTTGTAAATAGCCTTTGCTACTATAATCATTATCAGCAGCAACATCAAAACCACTATAGCAACACTAACAATATCAACACTAGTCATGATAATAGAATCATCATCATCATCTTCATCATCATCATCATCATCATCATCATCTTCCTCACCATCATCATCACTACCACCACTTCTATTACCGCCATCATCATCAGAATCACTATTGTGATCATTACAAATAGATTTGAAAGTAGCTTCGATGCGTTTTCCGTTGATTCGGGTGTGTTTTGGTCAGAGTGTTGCCTACACTGAAAATTCGCTTGAGACTGGAACAGACCCGAATTCGCGAAGCCTATCTTCATTATAAAAAAACATTCAGTGTTTTGTTGATCGAACTAACACATAGGCTAGGCCTACTACATTTCCAATGGGCAGCACCAGAATAGTTCCATGAACGTACCATGAATGAGTTCTGTTTTGAATTAGCAAGCAAATAATGGTTCGGTCATGCTAAATGAATTTTGGAGTGCCGAATTCATTGGTCTTTTCGTTTTGATATGACTCCAACAACTTTTGTCTTGATTTTTTAGATATTCAGAAATGGCATCATCGCATCCTGAAGGTAACAGTAATAAGTTACATACATACATGTAGATTGAATGTTTCCTTTTTTCTGAAACACTGATAAACAAAAAATAAAAACAAGAAAAACAACTTTAAAGCATAGAACGCATGTAATGTTGGTGTTAGTGTGCTATAGTAAAGTATGATGTGAAAATGTAATGTTGGTGTTAGTGTGCTATAGTAAAGTATGATGTGAAAATGTAATGTTGATGTTAGTGTGCTATAGTAAAGTATGATGTGAAAATGTAATGTTGATGTTAGTGTGCTACAGCAAAGTATGATGTGAAAATGTAAAAAAAAAATCAAAAAAATCATAGAACGCGTTTATGTTTCAGATGCCTATCAACTGATTAAACTGCAGATAGATATCCATTCACTTTTTCCCCTCTTTTGTGTCCCACTAGATACCCCAAGATTTCAGGTCCCCTGGTCTGTTATATTCACCAAATATTGATTGGCACGTGTGAAATGAAAGAAGGGAAGGAACTCTCCAAATTAACTCTCTCCACCTAAGTTATTTACGGCGCCATCGCCTAGCAAAGTATAATTATGCAACAGCCACATGGAGACAAACTGACTTCATGTTTGTTCTCAATATGTCCGTTTGAGCTTGTTTGTAGTTTATCGGTTTTCCGTTGGTGATTAATGACCAGAATTGGTTTCCTGCCAACATAACGGATGCAGATGCAGATGCGGATCGGTTGGGGTTATATTCTGTACTGTTCCTTCTTTTTGGCCATCCGTTGGCGTTGCTCCCTCGCCACTCATTCTGAGTCCCAACTGACGGGATAGGGCCACACCCGATTTGTCTGGTCTCTTCCCAGAAACCAGCGAACCTTCGGGAGCAATGCGTGGTCGAAAGAGGAACTAGAGTGGTGCTTTATCACTTTGCTGGGCTTCGATGGAGCCTGTTCTGATTTAAAATACGCAGGACACCACCTTCTTAGTATAAACTGCTGCTAACGACAACAATGGCCTTAGTCGCAGATCCAATGTGAATGAGGTCCTCCTTGAGGGTGCCACCTCATCCAACAGCAGCTCTTACGAACATCCCAGCTTTGTTGCCTTCGGCACGAACCCAATATAGGCATAGACTGTAGTTGTAATAACAATTTTTAAAAAACCCAGATGGCGCTAATAATGGGACATACGGGGCAAAAACAACAACAGAGATCGCTCTAATAATGGGACATACGGGGCAAAAACAACAACAGAGATTGCTCTAATAATGGGACATACGGGGCAAAAACAACAACAGAGATGGCGCTAATAATGGGACATACGGGGCAAAAAAAACCCAGAGATCGCTCTTATAATGGGACATACGGGGAAAACCCCCACAACAGAGATCGCTCTAATAATGGGACATACGGGGCAAAAAAAACAACAACAGAGATCGCCCTAATAATGGGACATACGGGGCACGGAAAACACATCATGGGAATATACGGGGCAAAAAACAACAACAACAACAACAGAGATCGCCCTAATAATGGGACATACGGGGCACGGAAAACACATCATGGGACATATGGGGCAAAAACAACAACAACAGAGATCGCCCTAATAATGGGACATACGGGGCACGGAAAACACATCATGGGACATATGGGGCAAAAACAACAACAACAGAGATCGCCCTAATAATGGGACATACGGGGCACGGAAAACACATCATGGGACATATGGGGCAAAAACAACAACAACAGAGATCGCCCTAATAATGGGACATACGGGGCACAGAATTTGTTTTAGTTTTCTAGGCAAACTAGTAACCTCTGGGGACCTTTTCCAACACGCCATCTATACTCAAATCCCTTGCGACGAGAGAGTGGGGATGTACCCTGAACAAGTGGCGGAATGGCACTGTCTTGCATCTGAGGCAATAACATCAGCCTCGGTGGAGGAATTCAAAGCCCGGATCTAACCCCTCCTCCTCCTCCTCCTCCCCCTCCCCCCAGTCCCAAACCCAACCCACCCCTTCCCTGCCCCCCCCCCTCCCCAATCGCTCCCCCCCCTTCCTTCCTTCTTTGTCCCCTTGTATATCTGACCATCTGGACAGCCATTTATTTGGATTATATAATTACGGAAGCCCCCGGTTATAGTATCAGAATCTTCAAAATGTTGAAGGAGGATACTTATAGAAAGAAGAAGAAGAAGAAGTCTTCTCCACTATAGACAATTTTAGGCCAGCCCGCCGGAATAGCAGCTGTCTCTCTGCTATCTGGCTGGCATGGTCCGAAACGACGGACAGGCAACAATACAGCTGATGAATGTCTTGCTTTTGTTCGGCGATAAACTGGATAGCGATATTAATTTAGTAGAGTTGTTCTCTGTTTAACTCCTTACGTGGTCCTGATATCAAATTTAAAAAAGTAAACGAGTCTTGAGGTCTACTGTCGAAAGTCTTGAAGCTTCAATCAGACTGACAGGTCTGAGTGGTTCTTTGGTAGAAATGTCTTATACAATACACTGGACTGTTATTGTGTGCGTGTATTCTACCTAATCTAAATAACCGTGATCAAGCACTTCTTTGCGTTTGCCTAGACTTTCTACAGAATTATTGTTCTTTAAAATTGTTCACCAATAATTGTTCTTAGAAAGAGTGCAGACACAAAGAGATGCAATTTTTGACGTTTGACAGTATTGCGATACTGTCCATATTTTCCTTTGACTACCTAACAGTATGCACAGTAAACGAACGAACATAAGCTGCTAAGCATTGCCCCGTTGTTGTAAGTTTTACTGCCAAATGGAGGCGTTCATAGTTATGAATTAGCAAATTATAGGACTCAGTATGCCTACAAAAGGTAAGCGGAGAGTGTGTTCGAAAATGGAGCAGCTGATTTGATCTGACATAATCATATTGTTGAAGTCCATTTCGCTTCCTCATTGCACACACCATAGGGGAACGTAAGGGCTATGTTAATTTTAAAGACCCACCATGTCACGTATCAAAATGATGGTTTTCCCCCTTATAGCTGGTAATAAATCTTAAGAAATCTTCCAAGTATAAAAGGGAATGTGACACGTGACGTGGGGGGTATTTAACGTTTGATACTTACAACAACACATCAAGAAGGTCAGGGTGTTCGAAGGGGATTACAGTGGAGGGGACACGAAGGGTGCACATATGATTCTTAACCATTAGTTTGTTTCTGTTTGTCACAGATTCATCGCGGTGGCTTTCCCTCTCAAGTGGAAAATGAGCAGCACCAAAAGCAAAGCGTTCATCACGTGCATGACCTTTGCCCTGTTGACCCTGCTGTTCAACCTATCCGTGTTCTACACCGTGGACACTGTGTCAGACGAGCACGACAGCAGCATTCTCTACTGCTCCTTCCGAACCGACATCCGGATCATCGCCGATTCCGTCACGTTCGTCTTCGGCTCCGTGCTGCCCATCGTGCTGATCTTCCTGCTCAACATGCTCACTCTGTACCAGATCCGTCTGTCCAGGCGACACAGGGACCACCTCAGTGAAGGCAACAAGAACGCGTCAGAAAAAGGAGATGAAACAGGTGCAGAACCAGAAGGAAGGTTGGGTGCACGTTCTCACAGGAACCGCCGCTTTGTCGAGCCTGAGGACAGTTTCAGTGAGGGGACAGTTTCCATGAGCACCGAAACAGAAGGGATATCTATTGGCAGTATTCACGCCAAAAGACTAAGCGTACACGTTTCTGACATCAACACACGTGTAGACGTTTCTGCACATGACAAAGGAAGGCCATTGCACGCAAATCTAAAACACAAGAAATATATTAGTAATGTGTCTCCAGAGGCGACTAACGAACCACCATGCCCCATCGATGATAAAGTTGAAGATCTTCAGAAATCGACCACAAAATATCCAGAGACGAGCAATATTCGGTTCAACGTCAGAATAGAAAACACGGATAATGTAGGGAAAAACGAAAGCTCTTTGTCCGCAACAAACCCTAACACTAATGAAACCGACGAAAACGAAAGTAAGTTTCCTGAGCAAACGCCACAGTCCAACCAAAAAAGAAACAACGTGCAAACTAGAAACTACATAAAAGGGTCAAAAACACCGAAGAGAATCAAGAGATTGGATCGCGCCACGGTGAGCCTGACGTACATTTCTGTGTCCGCCTTGCTGACCATGACTCCTTACGGCGTGATGCACGGCCTCTTCATGGTGTTCCTGGACCAGTGGGACGCCCTCCTGGTCCACGATCCATGGGCGCCGGTTCCTCTCCACCTGCAGAACCTGATCCGGGTCTGGGACGTGCTGGAGCTGGTGATGCTGTTCAACTTCTGCCAGAACTTCTACATCTTGCTGCTCACCAACGATCTGGTCTACCGGGCCCTGAGGAACACACTGGGGAACCATGACAGCCACCCTCTTTCGAAAAGCACGATAAACTGAACAGAGATGAAATTTTGAGGGCGGTATAAAAAAATGTTTGCATCATAAGTCCACTTTCACCTAAGGCTGGAAGCGATCCAATTTGTTTACCATTACATCACCGTGGGGATACCGGGGGTCCTTTGTAAAAATAGTTCCCCCGCCTTCTGGAAGTTCTGTGCTTGTAACTTCCTCTAATCTGCCACTCTCTTTGACTCTGCCTTTTTCCTTTGCTTTCTGTCATCTACTATCTTTCTGACTTATTGGCCCATTCTCCTGCCTTTTTTCAAAACAAATCTTCCAAATATTTTTTCTCATGAGCTCCTCCGAAATCGGAATGTGTCGGCTGTACGCAGAAAGGGGAGACCAGTGAAAACTGAAAAACGGACACATATGTACTTTACCCATTATGGCCTGGGAACGCAGAAGAAGAAGAAGTTTATCATTGCTGTATTATATAACTGTTAAGCTTCATAAATATCAACAACCAGAATTACCCAAAACCACGACAAACGTGAAAATATCACGCTTCAATATTAGAAGCGTATTTTTCTGGTGTTGTGTCGTATTGGGTGTGGTGTTGTGTTGTGTTGTGTTGTGTTACTTGTAGGCCTATTGTGTTTTGCTGTGTTGTGTTAAATGAGATTTATTTTCCCCACACTTTTTGTTGTTGTTTTTCTATACACATGAAATGAGAATTTCTGTTTGTTATCTTAAGGTAAAAAGTAAAAACAAAAGGACATTTATTATTTCTAGCAAGGCATTTCTTTAAGAAAGCACAATAGACTGAACAGATCAATTAAACAGACATATTGTGGGCGATGTACAACTTACATCATAACACCGCGTCAACTCTAAGAAATCTTTGAAGCTACCCATTTTGTTATTACAATCTACTTATCAATTGTTTATCTTTATGAATTAAACTTATTCACTGGAACCACAATAGACTTGAAGATATCGCTTGTTCGCTTATAACAAAATGTAACTTGAAGGTATTTGAAAGAGAGACAGGGACAGACAGAAAGACATATAGAGACAAAGGAAGATCTAGCCCGACAGCCAGACTGATGCACACACACACGCGCGCGCGCGCGCGCGCACGCACAGAGAGAGAAAGATATATATATATATATTAAGTGCTGGTTTGCATTTATTGTGGACTTTCAATCTGGTGCTAAGAGGACAACCTTTCTCCTGTAGAAAGTCTTCTGGCTCAGCTTGAACATTCACTGTGGACAACTTTGCAGGCCGACATGCAGCCTGAAGTCTTTCACGAAGACGAAACAGCTGTCTTTGCATAGGCATTGCCTATCTCCGATAACAGCCGCACAAGCCAAACTTCCCACTCCACACAACTCTGTAGGACTAAAAAGTTGTTGCATTTGAAATGCCGAATTGATGAAACTTTTCTGTATCTAATGTATGAATTTGTGAACTTCAGAAACAAATTAACGTTATAAAATATTCTGTGTTCCTTTAAAAAGGCTGTTATCTTTTTCTGTATTATTTGATTCATCTGTCCTGCACAGCTCACCATCTGATGGTGATCGTTGGTCTATAGGATTTATTTCTTAACTATATTGTTCCTCTTAGAGGACATCCTGACTGGCAGATCCCTGGGATGGCTTCCAGCGTTTTGCCTCCACCATAGCATACTACTATTTTTATCCTTAATTTGGATATCACCTCAGTAGTTTGTCCTCTTTAGTCTATTAGGGTTTTTTAAATTAAAATTTCAGAACATTATTATTTTGTTCATTTTACATAAGATTTTTACTTTTTCTGGTTTAACTTTGTGCTGGTTTGCTTTTATTGTGGATTTTCGACAGCTGTCTTTGCATCGGGCACTGTCCATCCCCCCCCATTGGGAAAAAAAGTAAATCAGCACATTTTATTATTAATAATTATTTTTATTTTTTTATATTTTTATTTAAAGGAACACAGAATATTTTATAACGTTAATTTGTTTCTGAAGTTCACAAATTCATACATTAGATACAGAAAAGTTTCATCAATTCGGCATTTCAAATGCAACAACTTTTTAGTCCTACAGAGTTGTGTGGAGTGGGAAGTTTGGCTTGTGCGGCTGTTATATATATATAGTATATATAGCAGAACAAAAAAAGAATGAAAACTAACAAGAAAGAATGTAGACTATTCCCAATATTTCGGCTTTTGGCCTTGGACGCGGGACAGACAGTAGAACAAACTTGACGTAACAAATACAACAGTAACTTTTCTTGACGTCATTGTTGTGACCCACATTCTGTGTGTATAATTAGATTGTGTTGCAGTGTGTGTGTGTGTGTGTGTGTGTGTGTGTGTGTGTGTGTGCTTGATAATTCATTTGGACTATTGAGTCCACATAATAATAAAAAATAAATCCCCCAGTACAGTCTCCTCTCTCTCTCTCTCTCTCTCTCTCTCTCTCTCTCTCTCTCTCTCTCTCTCTCTCTCTCTCTCTCTCTCTCTCTCTCTCTCTCTCTCTCTCTCTCTCTCTCTCCCTCTCTCTCTCTCTCTCCATCTCTCTCTCTCGCTCTCACTCTCATATCCATGTCCGCTCAGTCCATCTTTGTAGTTATCACTTCCAAACTATGTAGAACTAACGCCAGATGTCTTAAGACCCTTTAGTTAAGAGAGTGGGCATGGAGCATGGGTAAAGCATCTTCATTATAAACAAATTCAGCATCTCCACTATGATAATGCCAAGAGAGTGGGTGTGTAACCTGGGCCAAGCGTCTCCATTATAAACAAATAAAGCATCTCCCATAGGAACAGGTCAAGAGAGTGGATCCTGGGTAAAGCATCTCCACTATAAACAAATAACACAGCTCGATGGAGAAATAACTGCCCTCTCAGACAATTCATTAGAGAGAGTTCAGACCCAGCGGAGCCATGGTCTTCAGCTTGTCCATCCAGAACTTTTCACGACGGAGTCTGGCCTCCTTGCTCTGGACGAGACCTGTTCGAGGATGATGCATCTGACATTCTCACAGGAATGTCCGGCCAAGTTGAAGTGTTCTGCCACCAGAGTTCCAGTGTTGTGCCTGATATGGGACCGGTGTAGAGTCAACCTCACGCTAACCGAGTTATATATATATATATATATATATAAATGTTATCAGTATGATGACATCTCCCCACAGTACGTCAATCATTCTTGTAACTTAGAATGTAGATCGATAAAGCAATAAAGCGAAACGTCTCGTCAAAGTTTTGTTGTTGTTTTGATTTTTTCACTTAATATTTTTATATAAACGTATATATATGTATAAACTATACAAGAATTGAAAAAGAAAAAACAACCACACCATTAACCCTTTCACCGCCAAAGTCGCATTTTAGCACCACAGTGATTTAACACCTATGTCACTAAAAGGCATCAAATTGGGGTCTATTATCCAAAGACCCTATTGTCTTAGTTTTGGGAAGTAAGGATAGACCTTATTTTATATATGTCACAGAAGAATCCCCAATACTGCAGATGGTTTTTGTTCTCTACCCAGGTAAATTTAATGCACATTTTTGGCTGAAATATGGCTGGCGGCGAAAGGGTTAAGCTTTCCTCTTATATATATAGTTTGCTTTAATAAAACTTTTTAATATATATATATATATATATATATATATATATATATATATATATATATATATATATATATATATATATATATATTCACTTATTGCATGTTTAACCTTCTTTTTTTTACAAAAAATCGTGTGCATGCTATATTATATTATTACACTGTTGGGGCACGTGCTTGTTCTGGAGTTCAGCTTCTTCTTTTTTATTGACCTCTTTTTTATTTTCACCAACCCACCCACCCCCTTTTTTGTTTGTGGCACAAGCCACAAACCTATAACTCACTTTGTCGGTCGGTCGGTCGGTCCAAAATTGTCGCACTTCAAATCGAGGCTGCACTTCAAATTGAGGCTGCTCTTTAAAATGATATTTCGTTTTCAATTGTCGCACGCCACAAACGATTGCGAATCCGCGCTTGTTATTGTGAGTTTTAGTCAGAATCCGTTTCTATGTGCGATTCAGTCTTGTTTTAATCACTTGTCATTTTACCACTGACGAAGACGAATAAACATCGGAATATTTGGAAATTTTATATCTTGTTTGTTGGCGTTTTTTTAACTTTTGAAAGTTTGTACTATATATATATATATATATATATATATATATATATATATATATATATATATATATATATATATATATATATATATATATAGTATGAAAGAAAAATCTCAGTGAATAGCCAGCTTCGTACCCCTACTCTGAAGGACTGAAAAGTTAGTGCATTTGAAATGCAGAATAGTTTGCTTTGATAAAACTTTTCTGTGTCCAATGTCTTTATTTGTGAACCTCAGAAACAAAACCAGTTAACGTTAACTTTGAGTAATGTTCCGTGTTCAAAAAAAATAAATATATATATATATATATATAAATTGTGCTGATTTACTTTTTCTCCCAATGGGGGAGGGACAGTGCCTTATGCAAAGACAGCTGTTTCGACCTAAGAGAAGGTCTCATCAGTTTGCATGATCGGCCTGCAATTTGACTGTCCAGTGGATGCCAACCTGAGCAAAAAAGACATTCTACAAGAGAATGGTGTCTTCTTTGCATCAAATCGAAAATCCATAATAAAAGCAAACCAGCACAAAGTTAAACCAGAAATAGTAAAAATCTTATGAAAATCTTATGTAAAATGAACAAAATAATAATGTTCTGAAATTTTAATTTCAAAACCTAATAGACATGACTAGAGAGGGCCAACTCAAAGTTAACGTTAACTGGTTTTGTTTCTGAGGTTCACAAATAAAGACATTGGACACGGAAAAGTTTTATCAAAGCAAACTATTCTGCATTTCAAATGCACTAACTTTTCAGTCCTTCAGAGTAGGGTGCGGAGCTGGCTATTCGCTGAGATTTTTCTTTCATACTATATAATATATATATATATATATATATATATATATATATATATATATATATATATATATATATAGTATGAAAAAATAATAATATATATATATATTATTATATTATAAAGTTTACGTGTGACTCTCTTTACCAGTGTGTCATTCCTGAAGAAGAGAGGACACCCTCTCGAAAGCTTGAATTAAAATTGGAACCACCACGGATTTGTTGTAGTTTTCTTTCTTTTTGTTATATATATATATATATATATATATATATATATATATATATATATATATATATATATATATATATATATATATATATATATACTATATATATGTTATAATGTGAACTTTTCGTTCAATTTTGACACGAAAAGTACACCATAGGCCTAACCCTGGTTGAAATGAATGACTAAGGAATAAGTGGCTATTCAATTGCAGGTGGTAATATGTAAAATTCGACCAATGAGAAACATAAGGAAGTAGATCCTTTTCTGATCAACCAATCAGAAAAACAGGAAGTCTGGCTTGATTATTAATTTTATTATTAAATTAACTTAATTGCAGCAAATAATAATTGAATATACGTTGGAATGTTCTCTTTATGTTGTTGATCAGGAAATAGACGAAAACGGTAGTTTAATTTTGACTATAAGGTGTTAAAGTTTACATGTGTTGGAGAATTGACCAATAGATAATCAGGTCATTCAAGTCTTTGTTGGGTAGGTTATATAGGTTGTAACCCTAGGCCAAATCAGTCTCTCTGACCTGCTATCTCGATCACTACCTGTACATCCTCCTATGGGGAGCGATCATCCTTGTTGGGCTGTGAGTATCAGTATTTTTCGACTTTGATTTATTTCATGATGGTGGTGTAGAACAAATTAAATTCGGACTTAGGATTGCAACTATTTCGCTGAGATGCTAATTCATTTAGAGCTTAGAGAGCTTGGGGTAGCTTCTTTATAATTCATTATAAAACTAACGAAGTAAGTCTACAGAAATGATCAAAGTGCATGATAGACTGAATCCTTGTGGAAAACAGTCCTAGTAAAAGAATGCGAGGAATTAGTGTGTTGATTTTACAAATCTGTGTAAGTACGGGTTTTAAAGATTGGAAACGTCAGTAAAGAAATCTGAGCTTCGAATCTGTAATACATGTCGTAGAGGAACTTCGACTAAAATCGGTAACAAACGTCATAATTGGATGACCGGTTGAAACACGTGGCGGACCGAGATTTCTAGATTTGAATGAGTAGGTCGCAAGTCTAGCGCATCGTTCAATCATTCTTTGGGTTAGCAAGACTATTGATTGTAAGACACGTGTAGCCAGTTCTCTCTCTCTCTCTCTCTCTCTCTCTCTCTCTCTCTCTCTCTCTCTCTCTCTCTCTCTCTCTCTCTCTCTCTCTCTCTCTCTCTCTCTCTCTCTCTCTTTTCTTTGTGTGTAACGGTTTTCTTTAAGACTAAAACTATGGCTCGTTTTATGGATAAAAAGTAGCATTTTGTTGTTGTAGACAAGTAGATTTTATGATCGTTTTGGGGTTGGATATTTTGGTTTTGTCATGTTTGAGTTTTTCTGTCATGTGTCATGTGTAATGCTTGACATTTAAGTGACTTTCATTGGCTAATGAAAGTCCATGAGGGGCTTTCTCTTTCTTTGTCACATAGAAGTGATAAAGCTTAGAAGAGACTCTATGCTATTTTGTGTTGTGTATCATGTATGTTTCCATCTGATTTTCAATTCCTTTTTGTATTTCTGATTTTCAATCAGAAGTTTCAATCATTTTTATTTCATCTTTGTTTATGTGTGTTGTG
>CM065686.1:38226125-38236125 GCA_017654935.2 Phymorhynchus buccinoides
TTTCTGGGCGCACTCCTCGTGGCACAGTCTGTCGGTCATGGGCTCGTCGTGTCCAGCAGCAAGGTCAAAGAGGGCGTCACACTTGTCAGTGCAGTCGTTCACGGAAATGCCCGAGTTGGCCGTGAGGATCGTAGCCACCTCGTTGTGGATCAGGTGGTCTGTCAGCACAGGACGCGTAGGGTAAGACGGGGTAAAAAAAAAAAAAAAAAAAGCCCATGGGCGGGTAAGAAGCCCATGCTAATTATCTCAGAAATGAAGCAAATTTCAGTCACATTTTGCCCATGAGACGAGTTTTCAGTTGCTAAAAATTCGTCTCATGGGCAAATTTGACTGACATTTTATTTATTTCATGAGATAATTGGCATGGGCTTCTTACCCGCCCATGGGTTTTTTACCCCGTCTTCCCCTATTGTCAAGACCAACAACCATGGAACTGCCCATCTTCTTTCTTTCTTTCTTTTCTTCTTCTTTTTTTCTTCTTCTTTCTTCTTCTTCTTTTCTTCTTCTTCTTTGTCTTATTCTTCTTTTTTTTTTCTTTTTTTTTCTTTTCCTTTTTCTTCTTCTTCTTCTTCTTTTTCTTCTCAGGTTCTTCTTCCAGCTTCTTTTTTCTTTTTTTTTCTTCTTTATTCTTCTTCTTCTTCTTTCTTTTTTTTTTCTTCTTCTTCTTCTTCTTCTTCTTCTTCTTCTTCTTCTTCTTTCTTCTTCTTCTTCTTCTTCTTCTTCTTCTTCGTCTCATATTCTTCTTTCTTTGGCATGGGCTTCTTCTTCTTTCTTTCTTCTTTTCTTCTTCTTCTTCTTGTCTTCTTTCTTCTTCTTCTTCATTCTTCTTCTTCTTCTTCTTCTTCTTTTTCTTCTTCTTCTTCTTTTTCTCTTTTTTCTTCTTTTTTTTCTTCTTCTTCTTCTTCTTCTTTTTTCTTCTTCTTCTTTTCTTTTCTTCTTCTTCTTCTTTCCTTCTTCTTCTTCTTCTTCTTCTTCTTCTTCTTTTCTTACTTTCTTTTTTCTTCTTCTTCTTCTTCTTCTTCTTCTTCTTCTTCTTCTTCTTCTTCTTCTCTTCTTCTTCTTCTTCTTCTTCTTTCTTCTTCTTCTTCTTTTCTCTTTCTTCTTCTTCTTCTTCTTCTTCTTCTTCTTCTTCTTCTTCTTCTTCTTCTTCTTCTTCTTCTTCTTCTTCTTCTTCTTCTTCTTCTTCTTCTTCTTCTTCTTTTCGTGTGTAGGCGGCGTGGGCAGGGATGTTAGGCTATACCCTTTAATCCTTTTACGCCGTCAGACATTCTTCAGCCAAACAATACCATTAATCTTAACTGGGCAGAGAGAAAAAAATGTCTGCAATATTGCGATTTTCTCTGTGACATATATAACATTAGGCCTATCCTTACCTCCCAAAATTAAGAACATACTAGGGTCTTTGGATAACAGGCCCTGATCTGATGCTTTTTAGTGACATGGGTGTTAAACCGTTGTGGTGCTAATAGGGAGAGCTCTTTCTTTCCCCTTTGCTTGCTGGATCAAGAAAGCGATGGTGTTATTACTAGTAGCGATATTGTTACTTCTAGGATGATGTTTGTATTTGCCTGCGAGTGATGAGTAGTGTGCGTGCAGCGCGCGTGCGTTGGGGTGTGTGTGTATGTGTGTATGTGTGTGTATGCGTGCGTGTGTGTGTGTGTGTGTGTGTGTGCGTGTGCGTGCGCGTGCGCGCGCGGTGTGTGTGTGTGTGCGTGTGCGTGTGTGTGTGCGCGCGCGCGCGGGCGTGTGTGTGTGTTGTGTGTGTGTGTGGTGTGTGTGTGCGTGCGCGCGTGCGTGTGTGTGTGTGTGTGTGTGTGTGTGTGTGTGTGTGTGTGTGTGTGTGTGTTGTGTGTGTGTGGTGTGTGTGTGCGTGCGCGCGCGTGCGCGCGTGTGCGTGTTTGTGTGTGTGTGTGTGTGTGTGTGTGTGTGTGTTGTGTGTGTGCGTGCGCGCGCGTTTGTGTGTGTGTGTGTGTGTGTTGTGTGTGTGTGTTGTGTGCGTGTGTGTGTGCGTGCGTGTGTGTGTGTGTGTGTGTGTGTGTGTGTGTGTGTCTCTCCAACAGGGATCTCAAGATAACAAAGAAGGCAACTACTATTCTGAAAAAAATTAAAAAGCTGGGCTGAAATTTGTTTACAGCAAAGATGCCTTGCATAAAGGACATGTTCATGCTCTCACCAATGTCAAGTCAAGTCAAGTCAAAATTGTATTTCCAGATGGAACATTGAATAAGCAAATAATACACTTTTTTTTCCATCAGTGAGTACTTTGAGACAGTTGTCATTGGGGATGATCACTACAATAAATAAATAAATAAATAAATAAATAAATAAGTAAATTAATAAATAACTAAATAAATAAATACAATACAATATTTTTCGGACTTTAAGGCGATATTATAACGAGGGTGCCCTTTTCTTTTTTCTTTTTTCTTTATTTTAAAAAAACCTTTTACAGGTAATTTTGCAGTAAAACGTGTCTTTCCCGGCATCACAGTATCTCCAGGATCGATCCACTATCTTTAGGATTACAAATGCCCCATATGTAGGGGAAGACGGGGTAAAAAGCGCATGGGCTGGTAAGAAGCCCACCCCAATTATCTCATTTTGCCCATGAGACGAGCGTTAATGTCTAGCATTCGTCTCATGGGCAAATTTGACTGAAATTTTCTTTATTTCATGAGATAATTGGGGTGGGCTTCTTACCCGCCCATGCGCTTTTTACCCCGTCTTCCCCTAGGCCTAGCATACCTATTCCAGGTCGGTCGAAAGAGAAGATGATGCTCACTTTCTGACTAACTGTCCACTCTTTCAAAACTGGCGTACCCAGACAAGTGATCTTCTTCCTGATGATGTAAAGACCAATGCCCATACACTTCTGTTTGGGAGACCCGACCAAAAATTTCCATGAAAATGTTCAAATTCTTCAGATGGTTGGAAAGTTCATCTGTGAAACTAACCGTTTTTCATACGAATGAATGCATTTTGTCTATGATTAATGTTCTATTCTACGTAAATAAACTAGTCCCTGATTATTAATGATTATGAAACATGTTTGAACTTAAACTTTGACTAATGATGTACAATTGTTTGCCCCAGTTTTTTTCTTTTTTGATTGCGCTTTTTCGTTTACATTTAGTCTTACACGTGTGTTTGTAAATGTTGTACCTTTGTACGTTTACTTTTTTCCATATTATTTATTGCCTTATTTGCTAAATGCTTTTTTTTCCCATGATGATTTGTGTTAATTAATTATGCAGCTGTTCTTTTGTAATTTATAAATGTGTTGAGTACGCCCATAAGCTTTAGCTTGTTGTACTCTTGCGCTGAGTTATATTTGTATCTGCATCAAATTGTGTCAATAAAGTTGTTTAAATTCCAGGTCGGGGGGAGAGAGAGAGGGGGACAGAGAGAAGAGAGAGAGAGAGAGAGAGAGAGAGAGAGAGAGAGAGAGAGAGAGAGAGAGAGAGAGAGAGAGAGAGAGAGAGAGAGAGAGAGAGAGAGAGAGAGAGAGAGAGAGAGAAACTTGAACTTGAAAGAAATCTTTAATGAGAATAGCTCAATAAGCAGAAAGATGCTTCTCAGAATAGATAAATGTAAAAGAGAGAGAGAGAGAGAGAGAGAGAGAGAGAGAGAGAGAGAGAGAGAGAGAGAGAGAGAGAGAGAGAGAGAGAGAGAGAGAGAGAGAGAGAGAGAGAGAGAGAGAGAGATTCACTGGCCGATTTTCACTTTCATTCTCTTCTTTCATTTTTCTTGAAATTTTTATTTCTCGATTTCGCTTTATGTATCTACACACAAGCGCCCTATAATCCTAAAACAACGGTGTTAAAGGTGGACCCTGACGGATGCGTTTTTGCAAGAAACACGCCGAGATCACCAGAAAGACAGCCTTTTCAAGGATCGGAACATTCACTTTGCTCTGGTTTCCTAGAAATTAAACCGTCAAAACGGCGATTCCTCCTTGGCGGAGATGCCGGAGAGAGTAGCCATTTTGGATGGGGTGGGTGAAGGTCACTCATTGTGGTTGAAGCTTTTTCTTTTTTTTTGTAGTGCAGTAAAAAAAAAATTGGAGCTGTTTTCTTTGTTGTGAGCGAAACTCCTTTAGATAATCTGTATAAAAAAAAAAAAAAAAAGGAAAAAAAAGGCTTGTATTGCGAACATTTCGTGCAAACGATTTGGTCTAAACAAAGGCGGCCATTAGAAAGAGACGGCACACGCCTTCTCTTTGGGTGAAAGAATTTGACTTCCAGCACCTCCGACAAGGAGGAATCGCTGATTTGACGGTTTGATTTCTAGGAAACCAGAGCAAAGTGAGTGTTGTGATCTATGTAAAGGGTGTTTCCCTGGTGATCTGGTGTTTCTTACATTTCAGGGTGGCCCTTTAAATACGAAAACTGTTCCATTACGCAAACTGTTCCTTACGGGTCTCCGTGGTCGAAGCCAGGGCGGTGCCCGTTCTGAGCCAGGACAGCGGTGAAGAGAGCGACCAGAGCCACGAGCTTCAGCATGGTG
Organism: Phymorhynchus buccinoides; assembly: GCA_017654935.2. NCBI lineage: Eukaryota > Metazoa > Mollusca > Gastropoda > Neogastropoda > Raphitomidae > Phymorhynchus > Phymorhynchus buccinoides. Next base: position 38,230,632 of record CM065686.1, read on the forward strand.
AGTACCTTCGGAAAGACATAGAGAGAGAGAGAGATAGAACACCGAACACTGAACACTGAACACTGAAAAACTTTATTTAACAAGGATAAAGATTTTAGGCGATGTCTATTCTTACAATTCTGTCCTTGGGTAGAGAGAGAGAGAGAGAGAGAGAGAGAGAGAGAGGGAGAGAGGGAGAGAGAGAGAGGGAGGGAGAGAGAGAGAGAGAGAGAGAGAGAGAGAGAAGGGAGGAGGGAGGAGGAGGGAGAGAGAGAGAGAGGGGGGGAGGGAGAGGAGGGGAGAGAGAGGGGGAGGGAGGGAGAGGAGGGGAGGGAGGGGAAGGGGGAGAGAGAAGCGGAGAGGGAGGGAGAGAGAGAGATCGAGGGAGGGAGGGAAGGAGTGGGAGAGAGAGAGAGGGAAGGGAGGGAGGGAGGGAGAGGAGAGAGAGAAGGGGGGGGAGGGAGGGAGAGAGAGAGAGAGACAGACAGGGAGGTGGGGAGAGAGAGAGGGGGGAGAGAGAAAGATCGAGGGAGGGAGGGAAGGGAGGAAACAAAAAACATTTAAAATACATACTCTCTTCTCTCTCTCTCTCTCTCTCTCTCTCTCTCTCTTCTCTCTCTCTCTCTCTCTCTCTCTCTCTCTCTCTCTCTTTGAATCTCTCTCTCTCTCATACTACACAAACATTGGGAGAGAGAGAGAGAGGGGGGAGGGAGGGGGGAGGGAGGGGAGGGAGAGAGGGAGGGAGAGAGAAGGGGGGAGAGAGATGGCGGGAGGGAGAGAGGGGGGAGGGAGGGAGGAAGATAGAGCGGAGGAAGGGAGGGGGGGGCGGGAGGGAGGGAGAGAGATGGCGGGAGAGAGAGGGGGATGGGAGGGAGGGAGGGAGGGAGAGATAGAGAAAGAGAGGGAGGGAGGGAGGGAGAGAGGGAGGGAGAGGAGAGAAGGGAGAGAGAGAGAGAGGGAGCGAGGAGAGAGAGAGAGAGAGAGAGAGAGAGGAGAGAGAGAGAGAGAGAGAGAGAGAGAGAGAGAGAGAGAGAGAGAGAGAGAGAGAGAGAGAGAGAGTTGACTAACTGACTGATTGATCAACTTAGTGTTAATTCGCTTAGTATCCAGTTCAACATTATTGCGCCAAATCAAATCTCTCTCTCCACGAACAAACAAAAACTGAAAACAGATCGAGTTATCCTGTTGATGATCAATTCACAAACCCTTCTTACAGTATCCCTCAGATATAGCTTCTTCAAAATCCATGTATATAGGTGTTTTGTTTTTCTTAGCTCATTATCGGTTGAAGAACGTTTTTCATTCAGCAGCAACGCATATGTGCAATTGAATCAAATAACAATTTAAAAGCAAGTATTGTGCCTAACCATTTCTTTTTTGAATTCCGCAAATGCGCCTGGAATACACAAGACAAAACTGAAATAATAAGTTCAAGAAAATCAACTTAAATCAGTTGTGAAATTTGTTAGGGAAAATATAAATATGGAAAGAGACGGGGAAAATAAATTATAAGATAAAAAAAAAGATACGTAAGCCTTCATAATAAATACAAATGAACGTCATAGCACATATTGCTCAACCGCAAGAAACGAAAGAGATGAATACAAACATAAAACACTATTGTACTACAAAAATCACTATCACAATTATTAGGTATTATTAGGTAGTAGGTACTTTATGGTCACAGAGGCGTCTCTGTGAAATTCGGGTTGCTCCCACCTGGAGAGCGCGTCGCAGCCAGAGGCGCGCCACCCAATTCTTTTTAATAAAAATTTTGGCATGCGATTTTTGTGTGACTGATGAGGAAGGAAAGGGGGGGGGGGGGGTAAATTTTGGCCAAATTACAACTTTTCGTTGGCACTGGGTTTAGCGTATGCTAAGTACATGGGCACACGGGACCTCGGTTTATCAAAAGACTCCACGTTCAGACCGTAAGGCCTAGTGCAAAGTGAGAGGAAAAATCCCCTGTACCCAGGTTCGAACTCGGGTTTACTTGAAACGAAGCGAACGCGCTACCACTGTGCCACTATACACCCAATTAACTCCAACGTGTAATAGATTCTTCCTCGCTGACCCTAACCCTTCACAAAACTAATGTCAACGTATTAACGTTACTATATATTCCAGACATCTCAGCAAGCCTGTTAACATACACAAAGACACACAAACTACCAGTACATACACATCAACGCAAAAGAAACAAACAAACAAACAAACAAAACACCAACATAACCGTTCTGGAGAAAAATATATCTTTGTCTTCTCCTTCATTGATCGCTCAGATAGATTCCCTGTCATCATGAGCGCAGATGCGTCATGCTGCTGTTAATGCACCTAACTAAGAAATAGGCCCAGCGTGTCATACTTAAGCTTCAGAAAATCTTTGTAAGAATTTTTTTTATTAAAAAAAGGCAGTAGAATGGACCAGAAAAAAACAACCCAGAGAGATAGTAGGTGACAGTAAGCAAAGGGGAAAAGGCAGAGTCAAAGAGAGTGACAAATAGAGGGAATATAGGGTAAGACGGGGTAAAAAGCCCATGGGCGGGTAAGAAGCCCATGCCAATTATCTCATGAAATAAAGAAACTTTCAGTCACATTTTGCACATGAGACGAGTGTTAATGTTTAGCATTCGTCTCATGGGCAAATCTGACTGAAATTTGCTTTATTTCATGAGATAATTGGCATGGGCTTCTTACCCCTCCATGGGCTTTTTACCCCGTCTTCCCCTAATTATTATAACACGCATCAGGTCTTACCTAAAGATTCCCGAAAGAACAGACGGATAAAAAAAAGACTTTGCAGAAGTGAAGATCTAAGACTACAGCTTGACGGTCATATTTATATAGGGTTCTTTCGGGCGTTGTCTTAGCCAACCAGTCTGATTTCGTGGTTACTTTTAAACGGGACACGCCCGGTTGTGTAACCGATTGAAGGAGATAGGAAAGGTATCCTGTACTTAAGAACGGGTCGTGGTACCGTAGGCCTAATCGTGAGTGCGTCTTAAACAGCTAACACTGGTAGTAAACCGTAAAGTAGATTAAACTGTCAACCGTTTTCGCAGTGTCTTCTATCTTACATGTTACTATACCCTGTTTACTGTTCAAGGCGCAGTCACGATTACAGTATCATTTTGTAGCAAAATAATTAAAATAGGCTATATCATTCTCTATAAGTTATATACTCTCTACTACTTTAGGACGTGTTTCAAAAAGAAAAGTCTGTCTACTCCCTATTCTATCAGGAGTACGTTGAAGATGGAAATAGGGCCTGTGAGTTTCGAAACCACTGAACTAATCATAATGAAAATGGGTATGAATGTCCCTGACTTCGCGACAATGATGCCCACTATCATGGGTTTGTCGCCAAGGATCCAACATTGAATTGTTTTTAATAGAGGGGAGGGAAACGAATTTTGTATTGCTTCAAAAAGTTTGGGTTGAAAAGGGTCGTCTGTATTGGCCACTGCAAGTAGGGTTATTAACGCCCTTGACGGCAAGAGTTAAGTCCTTGTTGATCAGTATCCAAAAGGGCATTCACTCTTGCAAAAGGCAGCCATTGCGTTGCCTCAAATAGGGTTATTGGCGAGAGTTGTGCCCTTGTTTGGTCAGTACTCAACCATCTTCCCCTACCCACCAAGGGCATTCACTCTTGCAAAAGGTGTTCTTTGCAGTGGCCAATACCTGATCAACGATGGGAAATCAGTTCATGAAGAGCATGAAGATGCAGAAGAGTTGTCCTTTTTTTTCTTTCTTCGGTCTTTTGCTTTGAATTGCAGGGGGCATGTTTGTATGGCCTTACCATCTTGGTTGGTTGGTTGGTGGTTGGTTGGCTTACCCTGGCTAAAAGACTCCAGGGATCATCCCAACAGCGAGAAGCACTTGAACACTAAGGTACAAATGCATCAGCTAGGGATGAGAACATTACGTGTGTGGCCGTTTTTGATTACCCCGCCATGTTGGCAGCCACACTCCGTCTTCGGGGGATTTTAGACTGATGATGTTATGCTGGGAGCTTGTCATGGCTTAAGACAATCCCCGCACAACCATTCAGAGCATAACAACATTTTGATGTAGCCTTGGCGTTCTAGCTTATGTCAACTGGTCTGACACAGCCTCATACCAAGGCATACCATCTTGTTTCTCTTTGTTGTCTGTTTTTGAATTACCTCCCTCAAGCATGTTCTGGTTTTGTCTGTGTTAGTTTGCCTCTTTCTCTGCTTTAAATGAAATTTGGCAGAAGCTCAGAAAATTAAATAAAAATCCCTGTTTAGTACAGAATAAGTCTCTAAAGACGCAAAATAATTTCAAATCTTGTTTTAGTTACCCCAGTTTTGTATCACTAGTCAAGATTACTGTTAACCCTTTCACCGCCAGCCATATTTCAGCCAAAAAGTTTCATTAAATTTACCTGGGTAGAGAGCAAAATCCATCTGCAGTATTGGGGATTCTTCTGTGACACATATAAAATAAGGTCTATCCTTACTTCCCAAAACTAAGACAATAGGGTCTTTGGATAATAGACCCCAATTTGATGCCTTTTAGTGACATAGAAGTTAAATCGTTGTGGTGCTAAAATGCGACGTTGGCGGTGAAAGGGTTAAAGCCTTGCACAAATTTCGTGGTTTTTCCCCCTTTCTTCTTCTTTTTTTCTAAACGCAGACAGTTTATTAGCTCCGTGTCAGTCTGAATCTTTATTCGAAAACAGGAACGTTTGATCTCTTTTCAATACTTGATTTTCACAATGCAAACTTGGCCAAAATTCTGACTACGACGCCTTTCTACATCTCTGGACGAAAGGAACACTTGGGCCTAGTACAGACCTGAGTTGTCTCCCTGTGAAGATTTATCAGTGTCTCGATGCTTTCCAGTTTTGTTTGTTCGTTGTACTTTCCAGTTTTGTTTGTTCGTTGTGCTTTCTAGTTTTGTTTGTTCGTTGTGCTTTCCAGTTTTGTTTGTTCGCTGTGCTTTCTAGTTTTGTTTGTTCGCTGTGCTTTCTAGTTTTGTTTGTTCGTTGTGCTTTCTAGTTTTGTTTGTTCGTTGTGCTTTCTAGTTTTGTTTGTTCGTTGTGCTTTCTAGTTTTGTTTGTTCGTTGTGCTTTCTAGTTTTGTTTGTTCGTTGTGCTTTCCAGTTTTGTTTGTTCGTTGTGCTTTCTAGTTTTGTTTGTTCGTTGTGCTTTCTAGTTTTGTTTGTTCGTTTGTTTGTTTCTGATGATATTTATTTTTCATTTGTTTGTTGTGTGTTTATTTTTCTAGTGCTGATCTCTCTAGTTTCTGATTTCCTCAAATTTTCTAACTGAGAACGAAAATCCATCTGTATAGTCTCTCTCTCTCTCTCTCTCTCTCTCTCTCTCTCTCTCTCTCTCTCTCTCTCTCTCTCTCTCTCTCTCTCTCTCTCTCTCTCTCTCTCTCTCTCTCTCTCTCTCTCTCTCTCTCTCTCTCTCTCATCTCTCTCTCTCTCTCTCTCTCTCTCTCTCTCTCTCTCTCTCTCTCTCTCTCTCTCTCTCTCTCTCTCTCTC
>CM065686.1:38241125-38266125 GCA_017654935.2 Phymorhynchus buccinoides
AGACGTGCAATATCTTCCAAAGGAAGACCAAAACAAAACGGAATTGCAGAAATCCAAGCGTGAAGTTATAAATGCTGCAACAAGGCGGTTGCATGAGCCAGCCGAAGTGAATGGACGACTGGAGGCAATGCGCCTCAGCTCAAAGAAACAGGAACGGCAAACTTTACTGATAATAATTATGTTCATGCATGAAAAGAGACTGGTCAAATGTGACACCAAGATACTTTACAGTTGATTTAAAAGGAACAATAATACCTCCTGTGTCTGCCGACTCACTGTCGATCAATTCAATGCGACCTGAAGAACCGACTGGCATGACCTCTGTTTTACCTGTGTTAAGTTTGAGTTTGTTGCTATTCATCCAACCTAACACATCCTTAAAACCCTTTCACCGCCAGCCATCTTTGAGCCAAAAATGTCCATTAAATTTACTTGGCTACAGAAAAGATTTTGTCTGCAATATTGTGGGATTTCTCTGCGACACATTTAGAATGGGGTCAATCCTTACTGCCCCAATTAGGAACACAATATCATCAAAACGCAGACCCTGATTTCAAGAGTTTTAGTGACATTGGTGTTAAATCATTGAGGTGTAAAAATGCGATATTGGCGGTGAAGGGTTACATTAATCAAATTAAATGAATGCACAACTCAATGCTTGTCTGAGTTGGCAGGGAAGTCCTCAAGGGCGCTGCTCTTTGACGCTTCCGATTCGTCAGCATATTTGTGAACATCTACAGGCAAACTTCGTAATTGTTACAATTATTATTGTGTGTGGGTGACTGTGTTTTTGGACTTTGTAATTGTGCGTGCACTTTTTTGTTGTTGTTTTTCCAACACATTCCTATATTGCTCCACCCCTCACCCCACTCCGCTAACGTCAACGACAAATAAAACAAATAAAATCTTATATCATCTTAAAACAACAAATGAGTATCATAATTTTAAAGAGCAGCCTCAATTTGAAGTTGAGGACATCTGTATGTGGTTCACAGCTACCCCCACAAAAAAACAAGGGACTTAATCGTGCTGCGTCAGTGTGTCTTTAAGTTTGAGTTTGTTGCTATTCATCCAACCTAACTACACATCCTTAATGCACCACTCAATGCTAGTCTGAGTTGGCAGGAACGTCCTTAAGGGCGCTGCTCTTTGGCGCTTCCCGATTCGTCAGCATAATTATTGTGAACATCTACAGCCAAACGTCGTAATTATTACAATTATTATTGTGTGTGTGTGACTGTGTTTTTGGACGTTGTGATTGTGTGTGCACTTTGGGTTTTTTTTATGGTTTTTCCAACACATTCCTATATTGTTCCACCTCTCACCCCACTCCGCAAATGTCAACGACAAATAAAACAAATAAAACACTCAGCCAAGTTCATCTTATATCATCTTAAAACAACAAATGATTATCTATTATTTAATACCTATATGAACTTAAAAAATAAATACCCAACCAAATTACTCTCTTCATATCCTCTCAATATCATTGTAAACAAAAAGCAAATAAACAAGGGTGGGGGGTGGGGGGGGGGGGGGAAAACAATATTCAAGTCAGCCTTACCACCATGTGCGTTTCTTTGATACATGATTCCAAACCTTTTCATAGGTCTGATTTTGTGGTGGCCACAAAACAAAAACAATAAATGTTATATCTGACGAAGGACACAAAAGAAAAAGAAGCAACACGAAGATAAATCGGGCACATGACACAGAACAATGCCAAAGACACTCGATGATGTAATGTTATAGCTTCCAACGCTTTTTATGGGGGGGGGGGGGGGGGGGGGGGGGGGGGGGGGGGGGGGGGGGGGGGGGGATTCAGTGGTGATATAATACAGGCCTACTTCGATTTCCGTTAACTATTGTATTGAAAGCTTTAAAAGGGCACCATGACGGAGGAGTTTTTGTAAGAAACACGTCCAGATCACCAGGAAAACACCCTTTACAGAGATTGCAACACTCACTTTGCTCTGGTTTCCTAGAAATCAAACCGTCAAATCGGCGATTCCTCCTTGGCGGAGGTGCTGGAAGCCAAATTCTTTCACCCAAAGAGAAGGCGTGTGCCGTCTCTTTTCTAATGGCCGCCAAATCGTTTGCACGAAGTTTTCGCAATACAAGCTTTTTTATTTTTTTTATTATTTTTAATCTTATACAGTTTATCTAAAGGAGTTTCGCTCACAACAGAGGAAATAGCTCCCCCCTTCTTTTTTTTTTACTGCACTACAAAAAAAACCCCGCTTCAACCACAATGAGTGACCTCCACCCACCCCGTCCAAAATGGCTACTCTCTCCGGCATCTCCGTCAAGGAGGAATCGCCGTTTTGACGGCTTAATTTCTAGGAAACCAGAGCAAAGTGAGTGATCGGATCCTTGAAAAGGCTGTCTTTCTGGTGATCTCGACGTGTTTCTTGCAAAAACTCATCCGTCAGGGTCCACCTTTAAAATATGCACGGACTGATGTCTGCTGCAGTTTTATGTAATAGAGTGGTTCACAAGAAAGTTATTTGTAGTGCGTGATATTGATCAGTGCATGTAATATAATGATAATTTGCAGATTGAATGTTGTTTCAAAAATCATGCACTCATACACTCGCCAATTTGTTGTTGTGTTTTCAAAAGAGCGTGACACTGAAAGGCAGATTTAGCCCTATTTTCATTTTTCAAAGATAAAGACTGAACATAGGAATAAAATGGATAATTATAATAAATGGAGATATTTTACTTTATATTTTCCTGAGCGTTGACTTTTTTTTTAAATGGGTAATTCGTGTGCAACGGTGTTAGAGATAGTGTTTTCTTGCACTACTTCATTGTGCTGGTGTTTTGTTTCACAGAGACATTGACAGACTTAAGATAAGAGCACAACACTTAGTATATACACATATTCCAAATAGGCGCACTACACGCCCTATTAACAAAATAAGATCACGTCGAATTCAACGCGACACAATGCACTTTAACAAAACAAACACAACAATAATCTTTTCTCTCAATTTTGTAAGAGATTATAAAAAAAACATGCATACATTTTGGTTATAATGCTGTCCTCTGACCAATCTGCGTTACTTGTTACATGTCCACAATAATATATTTAAAAACAATTGTTCAGTAGCCTTAAATAAAGCTGGACACCTCCTGTTCTGTCCAGGATTAAGAGATTTATTTCACTAAATGAAATTGAATCCTCAAGTGTAGGCCTATCATGGATTGGGAATGCTCACATCCTGGCCTATCGCGGCTTGGCAGAGGACGTGGTTGTCTTGGTTTTAAACCCCAGTGTGTTCATCAGGGCCCGGCAGACCAGACCGTTGGTGAGCAGCAGGATGTAGAAGTTCTGGCAGAAGTTGAACAGCATCACCAGCTCCAGCACGTCCCAGACCCGGATCAGGTTCTGCAGGTGGAGAGGAACCGGCGCCCATGGATCGTGGACCAGGAGGGCATCCCACTGGTCCAGGAACACCATGAAGAGGCCGTGCATCACGCCGTAAGGAGCCATGGTCAGCAAAGCGGACACAGAAATGTACGTCAGGCTGACGGTGGCGCGATCCACTCTGGCCACTTTCTTCACTTGTCTCTCTTTCTTCTCCTGGTCGGCGCGTTTTTCAATGTGGGGTTTTAGGCTGTTACTTCTTTGAGGAGATCCAGCAACCAATTTGACAGATTTGTTTCCTTTCTTATCAGTTTCATTGGCATCACGATGAGAGGTTGCCGAAGACACATCGCTTGCCTCGTTTCCAGCGGCGACATTGTCGCTCGTTTCCTGGTATTTTGTGGTGAAATCGTGAAGCTTTTCATCTTTTTGATCTTCTGCGATGGAAGTTTCCTTGTCCGTAGCAGCATTGTCGCATTCATCTTCCTCAACAGACCTACAACTCTTCGCATCATCACAGTTTTTTGCGTCGTCCTCTCTCAGGAGGTTGGACAGACTTGCCGATTCAGAGCTCATGAAGATCTCTCTCTCTTTACCGGCTTTACTCACGTGTAAACTTTCTTCTTGAGTGCTGGCAAAAACTACAACTTCTGCTTCGGTGCTCATGGAAGCTGTTCCCTCTTTAAGACCATCCTCAGGCTTGATGTAGCAGTGAGGCCCCTGAGAACTTGTGCCAGGCGTTTCTGCTGCTTCTGGCGCCTTTCCCTTTGCCGTTTCCACTGCGGTTTTATTGCTCTCAGTGAGGTGGTCCCTGTGTCGCCTTGACAGACGGATCTGGTGCAGAGTGAGCATGTTGAGCAGGAAGATCAGCACGATGGGCAGCACGGAGCCGAAGACGAACGTGACGGAATCGGCGATGATCCTGATGTCGGTTCGGAAGGAGCAGTAGAGGATGCTGCTGTCGTACTCGTCTGGCACAGTGTCCACGGTGTAGAACACGGACAGGTTGAACAGCAGGGTCAACAGGGCAAAGGTCATGCACGTGATGAACGCTTTGCTTTTGGTGCTGCTCATTTTCCACTTGAGAGGGAAAGCCACTGCGATGAATCTGTGGGCAAAAGGCATCACACAGAGGTACATATACATTTGCGTATGTTCAAGCACAAAATTATATTATTATACACTTACACACGGACACGCGCGTGCGCACATACACACACTGTTCGATTGAAAACTGGAAAAGCACAATACCTAATAAACTAGCGCAATCTACAATAATGATCATAGGTACTGACGATCTACACCAAGGGAGGTAATTGGAACTGTATGTGAACGAGTACGAAATTTAAAATAATGCAACATTTTAAACATGAGTATCAAATACTTTAAGTTTGTAATAAAACACGTGGCAGAAGGGACGCTTTATTCTCAATCTACTCGAAGCCTTCGTGGATCCTTTCCTGGCACGCTAATCTATGTAGAAGATTTCCTTTTAGCTGTACCTGTCTATTGGCCACTGCAAAGAACACCTTTTGCAAGAGTGAATGCCCTTGGTGGGTGGGGGAAGATGGTTGAGTACTGACCAAACAAGGGATTAACTCTCACAATAACCCTATTTGAGGCCACTTAATGGATGTCTTTTGCAAGAGTTAATGCCCTTTTGGATACTGATCAACAAGGACTTAACTCTTGCCGTCAAGGGCGTTAATAACCCTACTTGCAGGTCTCATTGCAGCATTCAATCAACACATTAACTAATGAGGAAGACGTTCTTGAAAGATTTTCTAGAAACAAAGGTAGGATAGGCCTAATGTCTTTGGAAAAAAAGAAGTTGTCTTAAAATTCCAGACGTAGCTTTTACAGCAAATTTGCTAAATAACCACTAAAATGATCATTAAACATAAATACTAAGCCCTCCATTACCTATTTCATATTTTGAATTAACTCCAAATATGAATAGGCCTTTAAAAAATGTTTGAGTGATATCCTTACAATTTAAAAAAATCAAAATACTGCCCGTGACACTGAATAAATTTGCTAACAGGCAAACAGACAGGTAGATAAGAATTAAAACTCAATCACTTTTTAATTTACGTACAGACCTAACTGAAACTCTCCACCCGAGGTTCTAATCGAAATGATGACTTCGTAACACACACACACACACACACACACACACACACACACACACCGTGCCATACCATACCCACCTATCACAAGTGATCGCCACCACCAACCACAGAGACAGAAACACGCTCCAGTATCGAAAAAACATGAAACTCTGACAAAAACGAACACTCCAGGTCACCATTTTCTGAAATATATTATGAAACCTATCCAAATTCACCTCCACCACACGAAACACAATCACAACCAAATCAGAGACAGCCAGGAACCGAAGATACACAGAGTAGGACAGAGAGCTCAGAGACTGATGACGCATGACCACCAAAATCATGACGTTGCCTATGACGCCGAAAAAAGCGACGACGTCATAGAGCGTGAGGTAGACGACGGTCGGCAAATAGGACTCGGTGTGCCAGTCGAAGTAATAGTCGTTGTAGTCGTCGTAGTGACCGTAGTTGTTGTCGCCTCTGGTGGAGTTATTGGAAAGACTGCTAGCTGTTGAAAGGCTGGACATGTTGTTGGTTGTTGAAGAGATGCTAAAACCTGTAGCATAAAGTAAAAAAGAACACGGTATGACTATGAGGTAATGAACGGAATGAGAAATGTGGAGGTGAGGAGGGGGACGATTTGGGAAGTTGCAGTGTGTGTGTGTGTGTGTGTGTGTGTGTGTGTGTGTGTGTGTGTGTGTGTGTGTGTGTGTGTGTGTGTGTGTGTGTGTGTGTGTGTGTGTGTGTGTGTGTGTGTGTGTGTGTGTTGTGTATGTGTGTGTGGGGGGGGGGGGGGAGCGTTACATTTGTCCGCGTGCGTGTTTGTGTGTCTCTGTGTTTGTCTGAAGCCCTTTGTGTTTATATGTGTATAAAATAATGTGTGTGAGAAAGAGGTAGGCAGACAGGTACAGAGAGAGGGGTGGAGAGAGAGAGAGAGAGAGAGAGAGAGAGAGAGAGAGAGAGAGAGAGAGAGAGAGAGAGAGAGAGAGAGAGAGAGAGAGAGAGAGAGAGAGAGAGAGACTGAACATCTATGAATGTACTTCAATACAAAGAGTGTTCCAGTATAATGGAAACTGAGACGACTTGATGCTGAATAGCATTTAAAAACCCAATCGGTTATTAACTAACCTATTATGCGTAACATTACGCGTACATTATGCGTAACATTACGCGTACATTATTTGATTAAAAATCCTGATCGCTTCTCGGCCTTTTGGCTAAGACAGTGATTCAGGAACATAAATTTTTGTTTATACCATGGTTGGTTTGTTCAGCCCGTCGTACATGGCGAAAGCCGATACGCGACGTTAAACTGAACTTCCATCCGTACACTATGCGGAACACGAAGTGGTGTTCTAGAGGATCAGAGAGTCATGTCCCAAATCACCAGAAGTCCAAGGGGTCCATTTTTTTCTCTAAAAGAATACAGAAATTATGACCATGAGTTTAGAGACTGAGGTCTTCAAAAACCAGAACGTGATGTCCAGTTGGACAGTGGAGTCATGACCCGGGAGTGTCCAGTAAACATAGCTTAAATGACTAAAAACAAAAGCAGCACAAAAGCAATGTACTTATCACCACAAAGTTGTTTCCGAAAATTAAATCAGCAAGTCAGTTCTATGAATAGAGGAGCAGCCTTGTTTCAGAAGGGGCCTTTCAATTCAAATGGACGGTAAATGATGCCTGAAACGTACATAAATTAATGCACATTAGTACAAATAAGTCATGTCAGAGGTATACGAACATTCGCAAGGAAGATGGCCAAAAGGTTATACGAGAGATGACCACAAATTAACGTTTAAGAAAACATATATACAATCTTTCCTCAGAAATTAAAACAATTTACTCATTACAAAACACCAAGGAAGATATGTCACATTGTGATCAAGATGTCTTGTGGCAGAATACATGAAGGCATGTTCTAGAGAAGCAGGAAGCCTTGTCATAATAATAGGACACAACAACACTGCAAAGTTCTAAATCGAAGGGGAACTTTTGTGTGAGACGACCAACATTTCATCCTTAAAAACAAAGAAGTTATCTTCAAAATGAATTCCGAAATCATTCCCAGTGTTACATAGAATCGTGTTCTAAAGGGACATGAAATCATCTCTAAAGGATAAAGAAGGCATTATCTCTTGGAGGGTATACCCCAAAGAACTGGGAAGGTCTGCGCCAAAGGGCTGAAAAGGCAAGCCCCAAAGGACCGGGTAGGCAGGCACGAAAAGGACAAGGAAAACATACCCCACAAGGTCAAAAGACATGCTGAAAAGAACCGGGAAAGCTTGCCCTCAAAAGGGCCAGGAATCGTGTTACTCATGACTTAGAAGTCCAACCAATGACCGATTTGGACAAAATATTTGGGTCCAAATGGATGAGAGAGTCTTAGCATCAAGCAGTACTTCTAACAATTTCACAAAAAGTAGGCATATTTTGTAAAAAAAATAAATACAAGTAGGGCTTATTGTGACCGATCCGAAAGAACCCGGGTGTCACATCACTTAGAATCAGAAAGTCATTATTATGAGAGGACGATGGAGTTATATCACTGAACGCCATGGAGTCGTTATATCACTGACCATGACAGAGGACCATGACGCTAAGTCACTTTGAACCATGAAGTTAGTATGTCCAACCAAAGAATATGGAATTCTTGTCCAAAAGGGTCCAGAAAATCATGTCAGAGAGGACAAAACGTAATGCGGAAAAAAAAAGACTACGCACGAACGGAGAGAGAGAGAGAGAGAGAGAGAGAGAGAGAGAGAGAGAGAGAGAGAGAGAGAGAGAGAGAGAGAGAGAGAGAGAGAGAGAGAGAGAGAGAGAGAGAGAGGGGGAGAGAGAGAGAGAGAGGGGGGGGAGAGAGAGAGAGAGAGAGAGAGAGAGAGAGAGAGAGAGAGAGAGAGAGAGAGAGAGAGAGAGAGAGAGAGAGAGAGAGAGAGAGAGAGAGAGACTTACCAACAATGAAGGGATGTCGCAGTAGCTGTCGTTTCACGCTTCACCGATGCGACATCAGCGCAAACCAAACCAAGCGTGACGTATCAGATGTGAAACGATGTTAATAACGTAAGATACTACAATAATATGGTTTGAAAATGCCAAACGGCTCTAATCCGTTAGTTCTTCCTAAGAAAAATAAAAAGAATGTCCAAATTTAAAAAAAGAGTAAACAACGAAATAGTTCAGAAACCGTGCTGCTTCGAAACAGAATAATGATTTTTTTCCTTTACGGATATAAGGCATACTTGTTTTAGGGGTATCAAGCAATTTAATATTGTATTGTTGGAAAAATAGGCCTAATTGAGTCATGCCTATTTTACTCTTTAATTTTTTTTTTTAAATCACAGAAACTTTACGACAAAACTTATTATTTTAGTATGCGTTTTTCTACTTACAAAAAATAAATATTATGTCAACAAGAATTCCTTGTAGTTGACAATGATTATATGTTGTTCACCTGAACATGAAGAATCGTGGCTTCAATAGATCCATGGATAATGGTCGTCCAGTTTTAATTCATTTAAACACCAAATGTGAACGGAGTTATAATGTAGGGCATCATCCGAAGTCGGAGTGTGGCTGCCAACGTGACGGGATAATTTTAAAAAAACGGTCACACACGTAGGGGAAGACGGGGTAAAAAGCGCATGGGCGGGTAAGAAGCCCACCCCAATTATTTCATGAAATAAAGAAAATTTCAGTCAAATTTGCCCATGAGACGAATGCTAGACATTAACGCTCGTCTCAAGGGCAAAATGAGACTGAAATTTGCTTCATTTCATGAGATAATTGGGGTGGGCTTCTTACCCGCCCATGCGCTTTTTACCCCGTCTTCCCCTAATGTTCTCATCCCTGGCTGGTGCATTTGTACCGTGGTGTTCAAGTGCTTCGGCTGTTGGGATGATGATCCCTGGAGTCTTTAAGCCAGGGTACGACAACAACATAGTATGTAGGGCCTAAACCTTTTTTCCGCTAAAAGAACTGTTCTTCGTTGATTGGAAATTCTGCTATATGTAATCCGACAGACGTCCTTATGAGTGGCAAGTGTGATGTTCAAAATGCTGTACGACTGTTGCTAGGCAGAAAGGCTTTTAAGGCATGTTTGTTCAAGAATGTTCTTGGCTAAACGAATGTTCAAGTCTTAAAAATCCGTCGTGATTGTTTAATTAACACCTGAACCATTTTACTATAATATTATCATTATCTAATCCTTTAAGGTTACCATAATGGTGATGGTGGTGGTGGTTATAATGATGATGATGCAGGGCTTCTGATCTTTTCCCCTCCTAAGGGGTACACTCACCCCCTGTTTTGAATTTTAACGGGTATTTTCACCCCTAGTTGCAAATTTTAACCCTTTCACCGCCAGCCATATTTCAGCCCAAAATGTCCATTAAAATTACCTGGGTAGACACCAAAATCCACCTGCAGTAGTGGGGATTCTACTGTGACATAAGGTCTATCCTTACTTCCCCAAACTATGACAATAGGATGTTTGGATAACAGACCCCAATGTGATGCCTTTTCGTGACATAGGTGTTAAATCAATGTGGTGCTATAATGCGACTTTGGCGGCGAAAGGGTTAAGGGGTAAATGTGAAGACATGGGAGAAGCTTCATTCCCTGCTCCCTCTCACCCCTTAAATGAGATTTTAAAGGGTACATCTCACGCACAGTTTCAGATTCTAGGGGGTGATTTGAGAGCTCTAGTGCGTAAATACGTGCATTCTGTATGTTTTCAGAAGCCTTGTGATGATCATAGATGCATTCTGTTTATTTTGTTTATGCCTGCCCAGGCCCTAAATAGTACGAAACTATATCTACAAACTATAACGTCTTGAGAGAAGAATTCAACCCAGCAATGAAAACCTATAAGCTACTTTCCTCTGATTTTAGGAAGCAAAGTAGACTGAAATGTTTACGTCCTATGGAAGCAAACAGCTCTTGCTGATTTTATATACAAAGTCTTGGCCAATCAACCCATAGTTCAGCGTCATTACCATCGTCAATTGGTTTTTAATATTGTTATATTCAGATCAACAGGGCACATAAACATCAATACATTGTCATTATAATGTCAACAGTACATTAGCAGCAACAAGCTTGAAGCTTATAGTGTGCTCGCTATCTACATCGCCAATTATCCCTACCATCTATTCCGCTTTTACCATAACTCTAATTCTCAGATTTTCTTTGTTCCTTGCTCCTCTGTACCCTTTGCTTACTGCACCACACGTACGTTAATGCTAACTTCGATGCATCTAGACATATTATCAACTTGCAAAGGCGAATACATACACGTGCGCGTGCGCGAGCACTGACATACACACAGTACGCGCGCGCAGGCAGCCACACACAAGCAATCGCACACGCGCGCACACGTTCACGCACACACACATGAGCGCGCGCGTGCACCAATGCACGATTACCACGAGCGATTCGCGATGGAATGGCATCATAACAGCCTCGTCATATATAATATCAGTAAAAGTCAGGCGAACCCGTATCATCAATAATGCAAGCATCATAATAATATACATTGTTGTCAAACTTATGACTGAAGTCCGTTCAATGGTTGAAGCTCGGCGTGTGCATCTCAGTGTATAACAATCCCCTAATAATGTGCCTCTCATTATGAATGGTATGTGAGCACGATACCAGTGGGAATGTGGCTTAGTAGCGTGTTCTCTTGAGTCACCCATCTCCACAGACAAAACAAGGGCCTGTATTCACGTTGAGATAGCATGAGACTTAGCATGATGCTAACTTAGAAGCTCTTCCAAAAGTCCTATTAACTCCTATAGGACATTGGAAGAGCTTCTAAGTTAGCATCATGCTAAGTCTCATGCTATCTCAACGTGAATACAGGCCCTGGACTCCTCTTCCCTCCCCTCCCCCCCCCCCCCCCCCACTCCCCCCCCCCCCCCCCCCCCCCCCCCCCCCCCCCCCCACTCTCTTTACTTCCGCCATAGAGGTTCCGTTTTAGCCTTTGTCTGTTTGTCTAATTATTTGTTTACTAAGAGTATAACCAAAAAAATCATGAACAGATCTTGGGGGGTGGGGAGTGTTTAGAGTGTCTCTGGCATAAGTAAAAGCTCTGAGATTATTAGACACTTTCTCAAATAACATCCTTTTATATACATTTGCCCAATGTCCGCACTTTTAATTTCTTTACACCGTGTTTCTAATTTGTTTGGTTGGTGGTTGTTTTTTTAGTCTTCTTCTGTGTACATGCAGTTCTTCCAACAGACAATGGGGCATTCTTGCTCAAACACAATTTATATTATAGTTATTGAGAGCCCGTAAAGTCGGCAGGCTTTAAACAAAACAAAAATCTAATTGTCTCTTTACGGAAGTTTGCACGATATGTTCAATACTTCAAGCCGACTAACCGACCACCCAAGTCTATTTGAAAGGAATTTCAGTCGTCCATAGGCCCTATCTGGCTCCGCTGAAAGCCAATTACTGACAGTAGCGGCAGCAATCAAAGCCTACGGGAAGAAGAAAGCATTCTTCTGAAGATGACCATTGTCTTTATTGAAATGACTGACTACCGGAGCAGGCACACGGATTTGCGCTTAATTTCAATTTAACCAAACAGGTCTCCTCAAGGAAAAGTCTATTCATTCTTTCGTTACTGACGTTACGCTATATAGTTCAGTTATTTGTTCAGTCAGATAGGCCACTATATATTAGTCTGTGATATCGACTTTAGTTTCGCTATGATAGTATCAATTCTGTTCGACTTCGAGATCGGATTCAATTAAGAATCATCATCAACAATCTTTAATCTTCAATAAGTTCATGTCACGCCGTCTCAGTAGACATTACAGTGACTTAAGAGGTTGCGCAATGCGGAAAATAAATAACAAGAAAACTAATTGGGGGCAAATTGTGTGTGCGAAAAACAAAACAAAAATAAAGTGTGTGTATGTGTGTGTGGAGGGTGGTGGTGGACAAGATTAGAAAGACAAGTTGTTGAGCTCCCTCTTGAAAGATACCAAGGAGGGAGCCTCAGCTGCTGCTGCTGGAAGAGAATTCCAAACTGGGATAGTTCTGGGGGGGAAGCTGTATTTGAAAGTGTTTGTTCTTGTTGTGATTTGACTGTATTTGAATGAGTGATTTGACCTAGTGCGGGTGTTGCCAGGGAGGAGAAACTGTTCCGCTTTGATGTCTATGAGGTCGTTGTGTGTGTGTGTGTGTGTGTGTGTGTGTGTGTGTGTGTGTGTTGTGTGTGTGTGTGTGTGTGTGTGTGTGTGTGTGTGTGTGTGTGTGTGTGTGTGTGTGTGTGTGTGTGTGTGTGTGTGTGTGTGTGTGTGTTGACGTGTGTATGTTTGCAACCCTGGTCAGATCACATGCCACTGATATCAGGCCATGTGCAAGCTGTGCTGTAGGTGTGACAAAGCAAAACACGTCACTTTCATCATATCTTAAGGATTTACACTAATACCACAAAAACCTGAAACAGACTGCAACGTCACTGGAACATACAACAAACAAACAACTACACGACAAGTGTACAGTGACGTTATTTTATTCACAAGAAACAAAACAAAACTACTGGATATTTCGGCGAATGCGCCTTTATCAACATAGACAAACAATTAAACAGCAAAAGTGATGAGCAAAAAGCAGGCAACAAAGGGAACAAAAAAACAATTAATTAATTCAAACCAAACCCATTTGAGAAAATGGTATCGCGCGTTTTTGCTTTGTTTGTGTTTTTTAAAGGGGAAAAGTGATCAGGCTCTGGCCTCATGATTGCCTGACCTGGATGCTACGCCCCTGTCATGTGTATGTCAAAGGTCCCGTGTTACGGCTGACGAGATGTTGTTTCATTGATCAAGAATCAAACTGACAAAACAACTAAGCGAAAAACATAGGCCTAGTCTTCGCCCATTTTGTGACAGAGGACAACAATAGCCCTTCTTGATCGAGAAGTTCAAAGAGAGCTGTCAAGTCAGAGAGTATGGTCAAGTTCACATCAAGGGAGCCTATCATGCTCTGTATTTTGTAAGCACTTGCTTCAGTTGTTTCCCTTGGGCCGGATTATTTCTCCAAGTGGATGTTTTTCCAAGATGAAAGAAACAGATAAAGGGACAGGGAAAAAATACTAATAATTCCGGAGGACCCTAAACTGTTATTATATAAAATGTGGTTTGATTTTTTTGCTTAGAAATTGACCGAAATCTGTTTAATAGACGTTAATACTGTATCCCTCCGCCCAAAGCAACATGCAGGTGCGCGTTTGTTTGAAAATGGCGACCATGCATGATTGGAGGTGACACAATACGGATTATAAGCCGTTGCCTTGTCATGGCAGTTAGGGACTTAGCAAAATAATGCTATTAACGGATATCACACAGTTCTTGGAATAACAACACGAACTGACGTAAATATGGCGTCTGCAGAACCAAAATTAACGGTAAATATTATTTCTTAGGATTGGCTGAATGTGTCCTTAGACTGAACATAGAGTAAACTTACATGGGTGCTACTCTTTCAGTTTTACACTGATTTCAGTATTTTTAATTTTACCAGAAACAGAACTTCAGGTTGTTTTTTAATTCATTAAAAAATGTTTGACCACAAGCGATTTGGGGCGCTTTGAATGATTTGTAGGCTAGCTCCCAGACCATCAGGGAGTTGGCCTACAAATCATTCGTCTGTCCGGTCCTAGAGTATTCATCATCATTCTGGGACCCTCACCAACAACAGGACATCGACAGACTGGAGGCAGTCCAGCGGCGTGCAGCACGCTTCGTCCTCAGACGTTTTCGAAACACGTCTAGTGTCCCTTCAATGCTTGAACAGTTTGGATGGCCCTCACTGCAGCAGCGTCGACTTTCCGCAAGGCTTGTGATGCTCTTCAAGCTGCAAGAGGAAGAGGTGTGCATGGACATTCTGCAACAAAAACTGATACCACCGCCAGCGCGTCAGCGACGCGCTCACCCACGTCAGCTCTCTCAGATCTTCTGTCGTACTCGGTACCGACAAGCCAGCTTCCTCCCACGTACAATCTGGGACTGGAACGGCCCCAGGAAGCTGTGCAGGCCAAGACCATCGACACCTTTGTGTCGATGGTCACCAAATAGTTATCCAGCAACACTCCCCCTCCCCCCTCCCCCCTCCCCTCAAATCGTCTGACGGGGCTCTGCTCCTATACCCTGCCGGGGCCAGGGGTCCCTGGACCCCTGCCTTTCATTTTTTTTCATTTTAGGGAGTTGCACCCATGAAGTTAGACTTAGCTCACCAGTGGACATCTGTGTCGTCTTCTAAAGAAAAGAAATATAACAAACAGTAAGAAGAGGTAATGAATGAAAAGAATTGCATTTTGTCTTTGCAATAGGTTGGATACTAAGTTTAGATTTTTACGTTTTAATATTGGCAGTGGCTATTCTCCGTCTAGTGGGAAAATAGACGAGAAGCTAACCGCAGTCTCGACGCCAATTTTCATTGGACGATAGGCCTAGGCTAACTTCGTAACTTGTAACAAAGTTTGACTCCCACGCTCCAGCCCGAAATCAAAGTGTGACAAAACTGTCAGTAACACTAAGTTTTACGTCAGTAACACTAAGTCTTGCTTGTCGAGAAAACCCTTCCCATAACACGATGTTCAGAAAGGCCGATGCCAAGCAAAAAAACACATTGTTTTTCACTGGTCTAGTTCCAGCCTACTTCGCAAGCAGCATAATTTTGCAACATCGCTTTGCAGCAGATGATAGATGCTGGAGCCATGAAACGCTGGGGAGATCTCTATATTTTTACAATTTTAGTTCATTTCTTAATTCTTTTCAGTTGCTTCTTTCATTTTGTTTTATTTTTCTTCCTGCTGCTCCACAACCACGCTGTATAATTATCCAGTTGGATAGCTCAGCGTTACGAGTCAGATTCAGACGATACCAATGAAAAAATGGCCGCCAGTTGCTGACATCGTCCAATGAAAATTGGCGTCGAGACTGCGGTTAGCTTCTCGTGAAAATAGAATTAAAACTCAGGCTCATGAGGGAAAATAAAACTCAGGCTATTTTCCCGCACATGGTGTTGTAGCACTGGGTCTATCCGATTTCGCCATTCATTGCCGAAGTAACATCCGGCTGAATAGTAATTTGGCTACTAATGCTGATGTGCCCGAGTGTCGATATGTTCACATCATGTGTACTTGTGTCACATGTCCTTCACTCCTTGTGCCCATAATGATGTATTGATGTGTCAGTGACGATGTGTTCAAGTGTTGATGTGTCCAGATGTATGTCAATGTGTCCATAATTTGTGAATACAATGTCAATGTGCCACATGTGACGTTTACGGTTTAGCCTGCATGTTGATGTGTCCAAATGTGTCGACATGCCCACGTGTCGTTTTTCCCCCCTGTGTCATTGTGCCCCATGTTGTGCCCATGTGTTGTTGTTCCCATGTGTCGTTGTGACCCCATGTTATTGTGAGCCCATGTCGTTGTGACCCCATGTCCAGGGTTCCCAATCGTCCCATAAAACAAGGGGTCCCAAGGACTCCTTCACTTACAGTATAGAGGGTCCTAGAGGCGGGGTAGAGGGTCCCAGTGGCATTGTTAATCATGCTAAAAAGATTTTTTCTAGTGCATTCATGGGACCCCCTGCACATTCTTTTAGAGGGTCCTTTAGAATTTTAGTGCTTCATAGACCCCCAAATGGGAGCCCTTTTGTTGTGACCCCATGGGCACAATGACACAGGGACACAACACAGGCACAATGACACGGGGCACAATGATATGGGGACAATGACACGGGGCACAATGATACAGGGACACAACGACATGGTGTCATGACACAGGGGCACAATGACACGAGGGCACAATGATACGGGGACGCAACAACACGGTGGCATGACACAGGGGCACAATGGCACGTGGGCACAGTTTGTTTATCAATCGAGCCGGGGGAAAACTGAGGAGAGAAATGGAAAGAATTTTACTTTTGTACGTGGTGTCTTGAAATCAATGCTTTCCATTTTATTTATCTGATGATTAATTCTTCTGCTGTTTTATCTGTGATGTTTGATTGGATGTTTTAGTAGTACTAGTACTATTTGTTTATAACTTGAGCCTTTGTCTGAATGTGCTTTGTAATTTCCTCAGGGATTATTAAAATGATTGATTAATTGATTGATTGATTTCATTAGTAAATAGTGGACAGTCTTTTTTGGTCTACAGCCAGGTAGTAGGTACTTACTGTGAAGACTGTTGACAAGCTCTAAACCAGTTTATGAAGAAGATATAATTTACATGATGAAATGTCATTCACTGATTCAGACAAAATTCAATACACATGTATCAGCGTTTCACGGAGAAACTTGTAAGAAACTTGTACAATAACACTGAACTAGCACTTCATAATTATAAATTAAAAATGTTAGTTGGGCAAAGGACAAAAAAAAGTACATTGCTGGTTGTATCTATGGCTGTAGTGGCACAACTATGATCCTAGATAGTTCTTAAAGTACTTACATAAAATGATCGATATGTGGATCATGGAATAGGTGCGATATATCTTCCTGCACATATTAAACGAGCACAGAATCTAACACAATTCAAAAACCTCCTTGGTGGATACATCAACATATCAAAACTACAATATGAGCATGACTAAAAGGCAGATTTGCCGAAAACAAAATACAAAATCCTCTCAGCTGTGCAAAAGTTCAAACAAAAATGACAGGACAGTGAAGAGGCCGCGAGGCCTAATGTCCTAACTACCTGACCTGATATACTTGTTCAAGAAGTTGTTCATTTATGAATTAGTATCCCCACCACTGCCAGAGGAAAACAGAAATTATCGATTTTTTTAAATTATAAAGTTTAAAACAAATCTGTTAGACTCAATCTGAGAAAATGGTCTAGAGATATATATCCTTTCTGGCTTATCTAAGCCAAAAACCATCATCCCAGGCTTATGACATCATAAGTTATGACATAATCAATGACATCATTAAGTACAAGACCGTCTCGTAGTCAGGCAGGGAAGGGGTTAGTATATTTTCATCCTGAATTTTTTATCATTGCCATTCATGCATACATGTATGCAAAGAAGCTCACCTGCAAAAAAACCAAACCCAAAACAAGCAAAAGACAATATTGTCAACAACAACATGCACACTGTGTACATAAAAGATTGTTGAAATTTAATAACATACACAGTGAGTTACTATCACTAGCTCATAATTAATAATATGAATACAAACCTGCATACCCCTAAAAATGTTCCATAGGTTCAACATACCAATACCATAACGCATCTGATCTAGTCATATGCTTGAGAGTTGAGTATTGTAATTAACTACTAATTTCTATCCCCTCTCTGGTCAACAGTACCTCATAACATAACACACACTCTCAGACCTGTACCCATCTTGCACAGTTCCAATCTGTGTTATGCTGTAGGACCTTTTCGTCTTACCCTGATGTTGTGCTACCAGTACATTCCCTGTCTTCATTTCTTCATGAATCGCTTTACTCACTCACAATTAACACTAGAGAAATCAAGAGATATATTTGATTGACTGAGTATGTGCATGTGACAGTGCTGGAAAATATATATATGCTAGAAGTACCACAAGAGTTACAATGAGTAGAAATAATAGAAGAAGGTCAAATTGGCTCAGTTTTTACTCTTAGTCCTCCCCGATCAATAATCAAATCCACCAATTCATTTTCTGCATGTCTGCTCACCCACAAACTCCCATTTTCCGAGCGAGCGACGATAAGAATGAGCAGAAACCCTACACTCACTTATGTCTGCTAATCTAGAATGACCACTGACAAATCTTGTCCTTGTCCCCTCTCTGGGGAGATAAATGAGAAACAAAAACTGGGAGATTAGGCCTATGAAGGGTGCACAACTGGGGGGCACAGATTACAAGATACTTCTCAGCCCCCACTGTATTCACCAGCCTCCTCCCACCTCTCTCTCTCTCTCTCTCTCTCTCTCTCTCTCTCTCTCTCTCTCCCTCCCTCCCTCCCTCCCTCTCTCTCTCTCTCTCTCTCTCTCTCTCTCTCTCTCTCTCCCTCCCTCCCTCCCTCCCTCCCTCCCTCCCTCCCTCCTCTCTCTCTCTCTCTCTCTCTCTCTCTCTCTCTCTCTCTCTCTCTCTCTCTCTCTCTCTCTCTCTCTCTCTCTCTCTCTCTCTCTCTCTCTCTTCTCTCTCTCTCTCTCTGCTTTAAGGGACTGGTATTGAGTCAGTCAGTAGAGGCCGGGATTTAATCGCTGTTCAAACATGAAAACGTGGTGAGTGGTAAAGACTTTTGTCCACTGCTACTACTTGTAGTTCAACTTGTAAGTTGTACTACTAGAGGTTTGACTAGTTCCTGCTGAGTAACGATGGAGTTGTGGGGTTAACAAAAAAGGTAATTTATAATGCGTTTTAAAATGATAATCAATGAATGACTGTTTACGAAGACCAATTTTGAGAACAAAATTATATGTTTCACAGAACTTTTTGTTTAATCTATTGATCGGAGTGCATGATGAAATAAATTTCAGCAATCAGATCAGCTGTTTCTGTTAGTGTTATGTTTTTGCATTGTCTTAATACTGGAATGTTTATAATATTTCAAGGACAGCGCTGCTTAAGAGACTAATAAAGTAATATGTGGGGATGTGTAAGTAAAATGCAAACAAAAACCTAACAGGAGAGTCTTGCTGTTGCAGAAGAGCCCATACTGGTTTTTAACCCTTTCGCCGCCAGTCATTTTTCAGCCAAAAAATACTATTAAACTTAATTGGGTAGAGAAAATAAAATACCTGCAATATTGCGATTTCCTCTGTGACATATATAACATTAGGCCTATCCTTACCTCCCAAAATTAAGAAAATAGGGTCTTTGGATAACAGGTACTGATTTGATGCTTTTTAGTGAAATGGGTGTTCAAGAAATGTGGTGCTAAAATGCGACATTGGCGGTGAAAGGGTTAAATGTGTTGGTACAAAAAATGGTAATAAAATAATTGCCAATTTGCCAGTTCTGTTACATGTACTTAGTTTGTCAAATCCAGTTTAATTTTCATGTTGTCATTAATAAATACCTAAAAATAGTTTTCTTGAATTTGTTTTACTGGTATTTGGTATGTTATTAAAATTTAGATTGATTTTGTTATGAATTTGAATATTTTTTAATATTTTTTTGTAACTTAGTTTAAATAAATGTGTGTAGTTCAAGACTTATGTACCGGGTATATCACTCAACATTAAGCAATTGATGGGCCTTCATGCATGGATCACAGAGCTCAAGCGCACCCATATTACATCAAAGACAAAAATCTATTGTCAAAACACCTGATGTGTTCCATGTCAGTGACTCACAGTTTTCTTGGCTGAGTTCCGATAGAAAGATTTCTTGGCTTCCAAATGGGGATCAGAAACACCGATCAAACAAACATTCCATAGAGCTTCGCTCAACTATAACTGATGAGGTAAAAAAAAAAAGAGAAACGATCATGAACAGCAAATATTTTTACCAGCATATATATTAATAATAATATGTAAAATAAAAATAGAGCTAGAATATCTCTGTTTGCTTAGACCATAAATAATGTCGTGTTTGTGAAATGGAATCGGGTATGCTCAAACTCAAAGAAGAAATTTCATAGCAGGAATGAACAAGGTGGTTAGGGTTAGGATTTTGCGTGATAGAAGTAATATAAATTATGATTATGCAGCTTACATACAGTTTGCTACAGACTTATTTAGCTGTATAGAATTTTGAGATTTTGCTCAGTAAAAAGGTGGGAAAAGTTTTATCAGGATGCAAACGGGATCATATAATATATATTCATGCTGGGCCTATTTCTTAGGCGCATAACAGCAGCATGATGCGTCTGTGCTCATATGACAGGAGTCTGTCTGAGAGATCGATGAAGAACACACACACACACACACAGCTCTAGTGACACACACACACACACACACACACACACACACACACACACACACACACACACACACACAGTGTATCACAACACTTGATGCATCAACACATCGCAAATTACATACATGTGCTGTATAGAAATGTATGCTCTTCATACATGAAATCCAACAGCAAACAATGATTTAAAATCAGAAACTTTCTTTTGCCAAGGTGTATTATGAGATTTAAGCAATATCAATGTTGTTTTCCAACCAGCCCTGGTGAGAATGAGAATCTTATTTATTACTCCCTTTTAAAGTAAACTTCCAGCAAAAAATGACAATGACGGTTGGGGCTGGGGTTTGTCCCTGGAGTCCGCTACAGTAGCCGGATTGGCTTGACCAGAGCAATGAATCACTCTGGGGAGTCCTCTATTTTTTTCTTTGTTTTGTTTTTTCTGATGGTCTTTAGTTTTGTTCATCTTTCTTCCTATGCAATGTGCAATGCAAGTGTCCAGAGGGGATAGTATCATCAGTCAGATTCAGAAAAAGAAGAAGAAGAGAGAGAGAGAGAGAGCTCTGACAAAGAGAGAGAGAGAGTTCAGAGCTCTAAGACTGTGCATCATCCCCTGTCTTTTCCTACCCTTCCCCTCACAGGTCTTTCATTCCCTAACCCTGTCACCTGTGTTTCAACAAATAACATGTGTTTCAGGAAAGTCCTCGGGAGGTCCACGCCCGCCTGACTCAGCGTCTGGAGGCTGATGGTTTGAGCGCCGACATAGGGGAGGAGGAGAGACTGCTGTATGTGTGGAGACTGTATGAGCACACAGAGGTAAGTGGCCTGGGGAATATGGGATAAATCGGGAACAAAAATAAATTAACATTTTCACATACATATATTATAAAATCATAAATGATTATTTTCGCCTGGCTCAGCGGTAAATCTGATGGTCTAAGTCTTGACATGGGGAAGGATAACAGTTGCTCTTTTGTAAATTAAAATATAATAATTATTATGTATGTGTGGAGACTGTGAGCAACACATAGGTAGGCAGTCTGTAGAATGTTGGACAGTTAAAAAAATCAGGACTTAGCCTCATATTTGTGTTTACTGTACACATTTACAGTCGTTTTATTATTATGAAATTATCATTTTTGCCTTTGAACTACCCGTGTTGTGGCTAAAGGTGATGGTCGGAGTCCTGACCTAGGTTGACCTTTGGGGATAATTCTCAAAGTCAAATGCCAGCGCTGTCCTCAAATCCTTTTGGTTGAGAGAATGGAGATGAATTCATGGCAACATACCCTAGCTAAAAGACTCCAGGGATCATCTCATCCCTAACAGCTGAAGCACTTGAAGTTGAACACTGTGGTACAAATGCATAAGCTAAAGACAATCCCTGCATAACTATGCATAGCATAACAACATTTTGATGTAGCCTTGGTGTTCTATCCTATGTCAATTGGTCTGACATACATAGCCTTAAAGTTAAAGCCAAGGCAAATATCTGGTCATTCTTCTGCCTTGGTTCAGATGTCCCTGAGGAGCTCCAAGCAGACTACGGCCAAGCGGAAGGAGTCGCAGTCATTGTAATTATTACGTAATTCTCCTTTGGTTCAGATGTCCCTGAGGAGCTCCAAGGAGAGGGAGGCCAAGCGGAAGGAGTCACAGTCATTGTAATTATCACGTAATTCTTCTGCCTCGGTTCAGATGTCCCTGAGGAGCTCCAAGGAGTGCGAGGCCAAGCTAAAAGAGTCCCTGATGTAATTATGTTCTTCTGCCTTGGTTTTGATGTAAATATTACGTAATTCTTCTGAGGCCAAGCTGAAGGAGTCACAGTCATTGTAATTATTACGTAATTCTTCTGCCTCGGTTTAGATCCCTGAGGAGCTCCAAGGAGAGCGAGGCCAAGCTGAAGGAGTCGCAGTAATTGTAAATATTACGTAATTCTTTTGCCTCGGTTCAGATGCCCCTGAGGAGAGTGAGGCCAAGTTGAAGGAGTTGCAGTCATTGTAATTATTACGTAATTCTTCTGCCTCTGTTCAGATGTCCCTGAGGAGCTCCAAGGAGAGCGAGGCCAAGCTGAAGGAGTCTCAGGCGGCGGAGATGCAGGAGGTGGAGGACTACGTGGAGCACATCCGACACCTGTCCGACGAGCGCGAGGTGCTCATCCAGGACCTGGAGAACGAGAACACTCAGCTGAAGCAGCACCTGGAGCAGGCCAGGACTGAGCTCACCGGTCAGTGCAAGAGTACTGCAGTTTAAAATACAGTGGAGTACACTTACCACAAAGCTGGTTAACACAAAATATTGGTTGACATACAAAGGTCTGTTTGAACGGATGACATCCCTCTTTATTATTACTTAAAAAAGATTGTTTTACTTTTACACATAGATTTTCTTCTCAGCACAACATGAAATATATGGTTAGCACACAAACAAAAACTTGATCCGATTGTAATTTATCGTACTATGTACAGTTCCCATTGTTAGCATTGCAGCAGGCCAGGGTAGAACTCACATGTCAGTGTAGGGATATGTATTGTAGTTTAAATTCCTTCTGTCCAAGAGAGTAGGGATGTGCCCTAGGCAAGGCGTTTCCATAACTAATGATTTCTGCATAGTAAAGGCCTTATCTTATGGCTGAGAGAGTAGGGATGTGTGCCCTGAGCAAGGCATTTCCATGATAAACAAATGAATTCTGCATAGTAAAGACCTTATGGCTGAGAGAGTAGGGATGTGCCCTAGGCAAGGCATTTCCATAACTAATGATTTCTGCATAGTAAAGGCCTTAACTTATGGCTGAGAGAGTAGGGACGTGCCCTAGGCAAGGCATTTCCATAACAAATGATTTCTGCATAGTAAAGGCCTTAACTTATGGCTGAGAGAGTAGGGACGTGCCCTAGGCAAGGCATTTTCATTATAAAGAAATAATTTCTGCATAGTAAAGGCCTTATGGCTGGGCATATATATGAATATATGTCTGAGAGAGTATGGATGTACCTTGGTCAAGGCACTTTCACTATAAACAAATTCTACTTAGTCCTCATACCCGAGAGAATGTAGATGTACTCTGAGCATTTTCTCTCCTGGTGGCCGAGAGAGTGGGAATGTACCCTGGGCAAATCATTTCCGTTGTAGACCAAATTCTGTCCCAGCTTTTTTAGAATAGCTGAACTTTGCACCTTCTCTCTGGTGGTCATTAGCGCGCGCATGTGTGTGTGTGTGTGTGTGTGTGTGTGTGTGTGCACGTTTGTATACAGTTTAGTTATCTACTACTCATGTTTTTTTCTCTGCTGAAGGTTTGCTCTGTGTCAGTGCTTTCCTGTCTGCGTTTCTTGTGTGTGTGAGTAACTAAAATGCTCTAGCTCTATTTCTCTGCTGAAGGTTTGCTCTGTGTCAGTGCTTTCCTGTCTGTGTTTCTTGTGTGTGTGAGTAACTAAAATGCTCTAGCTCTAGTTTCTCTGCTGAAGGTTTGCTCTGTGTCAGTGCTTTCCTGTCTGCGTTTCTTGTGTGTGTGAGTAACTAAACTGCTCTAGCTCTATTTCTCTGCTGAAGGTTTGCTCTGTGTCAGTGCTTTCCTGTCTGTGTTTCTTGTGTGTGTGAGTAACTAATATGCTCTAGCTCTATTTCTCTGCTGAAGGTTTGCTCTGTGTCAGTGCTTTCCTGTCTGTGTTTCTTGTGTGTGTGAGTAACTAAAACTGCTCTAGCTCTATTTCTCTGCTGAAGGTTTGCTCTGTGTCAGTGCTTTCCTGTCTGTGTTTCTTGTGTGTGTGAGTAACTAAAACGCTCTAGCTCTATTTCTCTGCTGAAGGTTTGCTCTGTGTCAGTGCTTTCCTGTCTGTGTTTCTTGTGTGTGTGAGTAACTAAACTGCTCTAGCTCTATTTCTCTGCTGAAGGTTTGCTCTGTGTCAGTGCTTTCCTGTCTGCGTTTCTTGTGTGTGTGAGTAACTAAAACTGCATGCTCTAGCTCTATTTCTCTGCTGAAGGTTTGCTCTGTGTCAGTGCTTTCCTGTCTGCGTTTCTTGTGTGTGTGAGTAACTAAAACGCTCTAGCTCTATTTCTCTGCTGAAGGTTTGCTCTGTGTCAGTGCTTTCCTGTCTGTGTTTCTTGTGTGTGTGAGTAACTAATCTCTGCTCTATTTCTCTGCTGAAGGTTTGCTCTGTGTCAGTGCTTTCCTGTCTGCGTTTCTTGTGTGTGTGAGTAACTAATATGCTCTAGCTCTATTTCTCTGCTGAAGGTTTGCTCTGTGTCAGTGCTTTCCTGTCTGTGTTTCTTGTGTGTGTGAGTAACTAAAACTGCACAAGCTCTATTTCTCTGCTGATGAAGGTTTGCTCTGTGTCAGTGCTTTCCTGTCTGCGTTTCTTGTGGGTGTGTGAGTAACTAAAATGCTCTAGCTCTTTTTCTCTGATCTGCTGAAGGTTTGCTCTGTGTCAGTGCTTTCCTGTGCGTGTGACTGTGAGTAACTGAAACGCTCTAGCTCTATTTCTCTGCTGAAGGTTTGATCTGTGTCAGTGCTTTCCCTGTCTTGTTTCTTGTGAATGTGTGTTGTGAATAACTGAGAGTAAAATGCACTCTCTCTTTTCTTGCTGAATTTAAATGTCAGCATGCACCCTGTTCTTAACTCCAGACTCTGTCT
>CM065686.1:38271125-38413625 GCA_017654935.2 Phymorhynchus buccinoides
TCTCTCTCTCTCTCTCTCTCTCTCTCTCTCTCTCTCTCTCTCTCTCTCTCTCTCTCTCTCTCTGTCTCTCTCTATGTCTCTGTCCCTGTGTTTCTGTGTCTCTCTCTCCTCGCCCTAGGAGCGGAAAGAGTTTGAAGAGGAGCTGAGCCGTGAGCGTGAGCGTTCGAGCAGTCAGCATGATCAGCTGAAGCAGGAGCACGAAGAGGAGATCAGCTCCCTGATGGAAGAGAATTCCAAACTGGAGGAGGACGTGCAGCAAGCCCATAGGAAGGTGTGTGTGTGTGTGTGTGTGTGTGTGTGTGTGTGTGTGTGTGTGTGTGTGTGTGTGTGTGTGTGTGTGTGTGTGTGTGAGAGAGAGAGAGAGAATGAAATGAATTGAAATGAAAAATATTTTATTCATCTAGGCCATGGCCCCTAATGAAGGGGAGTTTTATGCAAAGTAACAAATGGTACAAATTAGAGAGAGAGAGAGAGAGAGAGAGTGTGTCAAGTCAAAATGATCTTTATTGAGGGTTAAAGAAGAAGCTGACAAAGCTTTTTTTCATCCTCTGTGTGTGTGTGTGTGTGTTCTTCGATTTTACGTCCTTCCACTAAAAGTGATTCAGACAATATTATCCTGATATGTGATTTTGAATGGTATGTCTATGAGAGTATTTGTGAAAGTAAATAGATAAGTAGTAAGTTAATGATACAGAGGAGTACACTTAACACGAAACCGGATTACACGAAATATTGGTTAACACACAAAAACCTGTTGAAATGGACCAGAGCCTTCTTTATTATTACTTAAAAAAGATCGTTTTACACACAAACGTTTTTCTCAGTACGACACGAAATACGGTAAACACACAATCAAAAACTCTAGCGACTAGCGCAACATGCATGAATAACTAGCTGCACCTCCCTGATCAGTTTCAGGTTGTTTTTGACCGCAATTTTGTCGGAAAATTGTTAACACGAAATACGGTTAACGCACACAAAAATCTTTGTCCCGCGAGTTTCGTGTTAAACGTACACCACTGTACATTCTTAAGCCCATCCCCACCCCACATAAGAAAAAAGTTAAAAAGTATTAGTCTAGTGGTTAGAACCTCGCATTGTGTGAGTGTGTGTGTGTGTAACTAACAGACACAGAGAGAAAGAAAGTATGTGTGTACAAAGCAATTGAGAGTGTGTGTGTAAGAGGGAGAAAGAGAGCAAGCAAGCAAGCGGACATTACATGTACCATATGTTACCAGACGCACTTGATTATAAGGCGCACCCCCCAAATTTTACACAAAATTCAGATTTTGTTATTATAATTCCTTACTATATTATCAGTCACTAGCGCAACGCCGAGTACCAGTAACGCCTAGTAACGGTAACGCCTAGTAACGGTAATGCCAAGTACTGGTAGCGCTGAGTACAGCAAATTTGAAGCGATTTCGTTAAGAAACGGCAGAGTTATAAGGCCCCGTTTCCCGTTGGCGCTGCTCTGAGAGTGACGCGCTCTCCCGATTTTCTTCAAATTTGCTGGCAGGCTTTGCCCCGGTGACAGCAAAACGGCGGAGTTATAAGGCCTGTTTTGCATCATGCTGCTGTTATACGCCTAAGTAATCGACTCGCTTCCGGTTTGGCACATTGATAGTCACCGTCCACGGTCATATATCTGCCAAATTTGAAGGCAATCGGTCAAGAAATACCGAAGATACAGGCGCCGAAAGGCCGGCGGATGCGCGTTTCGCGCATTTGCGAAACCGCGCAAATGACACGGCCGCCTCGGTTGCCGTTGCCATCGCCCCGTGAGGGCTCAGCAAATTTGAAGCGATTCGGTCGAAAAACGGCGGAGTTATAAGGCCCGTTTTGTGTTTCAGACAGACACACACACACACAGCCACACACACGGACAGTTGGCTTTTTACTATATGATTATAAGGCACAGGGGTCTCAGTCTAGGAACAAAGTATCGCCTTATGAAATATGGTAATAATTGCTGTGCAACCACATATTTTTTGGTAATGTTTTGGTTGTGATTATGATTAACCCCTTGACTGCCACCAACGTATTACTTACTGACCTGATTACATTACTGATGACGTCATCAGATGCAGAAGAATAACCCTGACATGCTGGCTTTTGCTTTTCCCCAGACCATTTTCCAGATTGTCTCTATCAGTTATCTTTTTCATGGCATAATTTGCCCAATGTTTGTTTTCTTTGATTTTCTCTAGCAGTCAAGGGGTTAAACATTTCATCCGTTTAGTGCTCATGTAGCTGGAACTTTTGACCCCCCCAAAATGTAATCAATTTTTACGTACTCTGACTCGTAGAGTGCCCAACTGGAAAGTCAGATAGAGAGACTGAAGCAGGAGCAGAACGAGGAACAGGATATCCTGGAGGAGGAGAGAGAGGAGATGGAGAGGGAGAGGGACGCGGCCCTCAAGGAGAAAAGAGCGCTGGCGGAGAGGGTGGCACTCCTGGAGAAGGAGAAGGAAGAGTTGGAGTCAGAGAGAGACTCCTGGAAGGACTCCTCGAGAGAAAGTGGGTAGTTATGTGTTGATCGGATAGTGGTAATGATTGTGTGTGTGTGTGTGTGTTATTCATTTAACGTCTGACCACTAATCGTGATATTAGATGGCGTGTGTGTGTGTGTGTGTGCGTGCGTGTGTGTGCATTGCATTCATTACCATTAGATACAATGCTCACTTTAGCCACAATGCACGCAATGTTTCGGGATTTGGGGGAGGTGGGAATGTGAAGTGTAGACTGAGTTGTGATTCGGTTTTGTGTCGTTCGTTCTAATTTGTGTATTAGTTTTCGTGTTTTTGGTATTTTTGCCATTCCTTTGTGAAGCGCTTAGAGCCCCGTCAGGAGAAAAAGCACTATATAAATGTACTTCTTCTTCTTCTGCATTCTCAGGCCATATGCCCAGTAAGGTACGTATGTGTCCGTTTTTCAGTTTTCACTGGTCTCCCCACTGCGTACAGCCATCATATTCCAATTTTGGAGGAGATATTCTTCTTCTTCTTCTTCTTCGATCGCTCAGACAGTTTCCTGTCAATTATGAGCGCAGATGCGTCATGCTGCCGTTATGCGCCTAAGTAAGAAATAATTAGTCCCAGCATGTCCGACTTCGGCTGGAAGAAATCTTTTTGAAAGTGTTTTGTGAAAAAAGGGCAGGAGAATGGACCAGAAAGGCAGAAAGATAGTAGATGACATCAAGCAAAGGGAAAAGGCAGAGTCAAAGAGAGTGATAGATTAGAGGAAGTTACGAGCACAGAACTTCCAGAAGGTGGGGGAACTATTTACAGGGGTGCATGTGCGTATGCCTGAAGCCTGAATTCAGGCAATTTGATGCAGGTTCAGGCAGGGGGAGGGGTGGGAGGAGATATAAATGTACAATATTAATATTATTATTATTAATGTTCCAGGCACCTCCACCCCCATACAGGCCCGCTCTTCCAGCCCGCTTCGCTCCCCTAATGACGTGGCCCTGCGTAAAGTCATCGAGGACAAGACCAGGCTGGAGACGGACATGATCCAGCTGAGAACGCAAGTCAGAACACTGCGCGACCAGAAGGAGGCCATGGAGGAGGAGGTGAATATGAATATGCAAATATGAAAGGGCGTCTCAAGGGCTTTGTGCTCTTCAGAGGGTAGTGTCACAATGGGAATGAA
Organism: Phymorhynchus buccinoides; assembly: GCA_017654935.2. Taxonomy (NCBI): domain Eukaryota; kingdom Metazoa; phylum Mollusca; class Gastropoda; order Neogastropoda; family Raphitomidae; genus Phymorhynchus; species Phymorhynchus buccinoides. The sequence goes on from CM065686.1 coordinate 38,274,783, forward strand.
AAAGGCTGATAGTGCCTGCTGCCTGCGGTTTCAAGCTTCGCCGCCATGCCGCCATGGTTGCTATGGTTTTTGAACGAGTAAGTCGAGGTAATCAACTCTAATTTTGACGAAGTGCTCTCCCCTAGTTTTTTTCTCTCAGAAAACTGTCTATTGGGATGATTATGATGATACAGTGCAGTGGTGAGAGTAAATCAGTAATGATGATGTTGATAATAATGATGGTAATGGTGTTGATGATAATTTTGAAGATGACATTTTATGATAACAATGATGATGAAAATGGGAATGATAATGGGGATGATGATGATGATGTTGAAGATGATGTTATTGACTATTATGATAATGATGATGGTGGTGATGACAGCAATGATGACGAATGTTTTCCATTTCTCAGGTGAAAAAGGCAAAAGAAGGTGGGGAGAAACACCAGATGACCATGCAACAACTGCAGATGAAGAACAAAAACCTCAGACAGGAGCTGGAAGAGCTGGAGAATCAACTGGATGAGGCTGAGGTAGGCAGACCTGTTTACTCTACTCTTTTCGAGTAGTATTCTACTCAATTTGGACCTCTACTTCTCTTCAAAATTGAAAATAATGCTCTAACTACTCATTTTCAGTGAACATTGTTTGATGGTTTAATGAATAAAGCTACACATTTTGCACCAAGACTACTCATTTCAGCTGTCCAGACTACTCAAAACTTGTGTAGGGAGTAAACAGGTCTGGTAGTCTGTACGGTATGTGTCCGTGTGTGTGTGTGTGTGTGTGTGCTTGCATGCATGCGTGCATGTATACGTGTGTGTGTGTGGTATGTGTGTGTGCATACGCATGCATGTGTCTGTGTATGTGTATACATGTCTGTATGTGCGTCTGTGTGTGTGTGTTTATGTTTGTGTAAGCATGCATGCGTGTGTGTGAATGCTTGCTGGAACTGGAAGAGATGAATAATCATCTAGATGAGGCTGAAGACGTAGTTGTGCGTATCAGTGTGTTTGAGTGTGTGCGCACACGAGTGTGTGTGTATAGAACATTAAAGTAATACTAAAAAGAACAACAATCATGCCATTTAATGTGAGGGTACAAAACTATGTAAAATTATTCCTTACAACAAATAAGCATGGGTGTTTAAGTGTGTTTTTCTTGTTCTCATGTATTTGTATTATTATCATGTGTGTTCATTATAGAAGAATTATGGTACTGCTTATTACTGCATCACACTTAGTATAAACAATTAATAATGGTGCTTGCTGTTTTTGTCTTTGTGTTTCAATATTGTCTTGGTTTGTTTGTATACATGTTAAGCGTAGTTCCTTCTCAGAGTCAATCAAAACTAAAAGGAAAAGAAAAAGGAAAAGAAAGAAAACATACTTGGGAAATTTCCCAAGTATGTTTTCTTCTTTTTCCTTTTTCTAATTTCCCAAGTATGTTTTTTTTGGTTTTTTTTTCTAATTTCCCAAGTATGTTTTTTTTTTTTTTTTTTTCTAATTTCCCAAGTATGTTTTCTTTCTTTTCCTTTTTCTAATTTCCCAAGTATGTTTTCTTTTTTTTCCTTTTTCTAATTTCCCAAGTATGTTTTCTTTCTTTTCCTTTTTCTAATTTCCCAAGTATGTTTTCTTTTTTTTTTTTTCCCTAATTTCCCAAGTATGTTTTCTTTTTTTTTTTTCTAATTTCCCAAGTATGTTTTCTTTTTTTCCTTTTTCTAATTTCCCAAGTATGTTTTTTTTTTTTTCCTTTTTCTAATTTCCCAAGTATGTTTTCTTTCTTTTCCTTTTTCTAATTTCCCAAGTATGTTTTCTTTCTTTTCCTTTTTCTAATTTCCCAAGTATGTTTTCTTTCTTTTCCTTTTTCTAATTTCCCAAGTATGTTTTCTTTCTTTTCCTTTTTCTAATTTCCCAAGTATGTTTTCTTTCTTTTCCTTTTTCTAATTTCCCAAGTATGTTTTCTTTCTTTTCCTTTTTCTAATTTCCCAAGTATGTTTTCTTTCTTTTCCTTTTTCTAATTTCCCAAGTATGTTTTCTTTCTTTTCCTTTTTCTAATTTCCCAAGTATGTTTTCTTTCTTTTCCTTTTTCTAATTTCCCAAGTATGTTTTCTTTCTTTTCCTTTTTCTAATTTCCCAAGTATGTTTTCTTTCTTTTCCTTTTTCTAATTTCCCAAGTATGTTTTCTTTCTTTTCCTTTTTCTAATTTCCCAAGTATGTTTTCTTTCTTTTCCTTTTTCTAATTTCCCAAGTATGTTTTCTTTCTTTTCCTTTTTCTAATTTCCCAAGTATGTTTTCTTTCTTTTCCTTTTTCTAATTTCCCAAGTATGTTTTCTTTCTTTTCCTTTTTCTAATTTCCCAAGTATGTTTTCTTTCTTTTCCTTTTTCTAATTTCCCAAGTATGTTTTCTTTTTTTTTTTTCTAATTTCCCAAGTATGTTTTCTTTCTTTTCCTTTTTCTAATTTCCCAAGTATGTTTTCTTTTTTTCCTTTTTCTAATTTCCCAAGTATGTTTTCTTTCTTTTCCTTTTTCTAATTTCCCAAGTATGTTTTTTTTTTTTTTTTTTCTAATTTCCCAAGTATGTTTTCTTTCTTTTCCTTTTTCTAATTTCCCAAGTATGTTTTCTTTCTTTTCCTTTTTCTAATTTCCCAAGTATGTTTTCTTTTTTTTCCTTTTTCTAATTTCCCAAGTATGTTTTCTTTTTTTTCCTTTTTCTAATTTCCCAAGTATGTTTTCTTTTTTTTCCTTTTTCTAATTTCCCAAGTATGTTTTCTAATTTTTTTTCCTTTTTCTAATTTCCCAAGTATGTTTTCTTTCTTTTCCTTTTTCTAATTTCCCAAGTATGTTTTCTTTCTTTTCCTTTTTCTAATTTCCCAAGTATGTTTTCTTTCTTTTTTTTTCTAATTTCCCAAGTATGTTTTCTTTCTTTTCCTTTTTCTAATTTCCCAAGTATGTTTTCTTTTTTTTCCTTTTTCTAATTTCCCAAGTATGTTTTCTTTTTTTTCCTTTTTCTAATTTCCCAAGTATGTTTTCTTTTTTTTCCTTTTTCTAATTTCCCAAGTATGTTTTCTTTCTTTTCCTTTTTCTAATTTCCCAAGTATGTTTTCTTTCTTTTCCTTTTTCTAATTTCCCAAGTATGTTTTCTTTCTTTTCCTTTTTCTAATTTCCCAAGTATGTTTTCTTTCTTTTCCTTTTTCTAATTTCCCAAGTATGTTTTCTTTCTTTTCCTTTTTCTAATTTCCCAAGTATGTTTTCTTTCTTTTCCTTTTTCTAATTTCCCAAGTATGTTTTCTTTCTTTTCCTTTTTCTAATTTCCCAAGTATGTTTTCTTTCTTTTCCTTTTTCTAATTTCCCAAGTATGTTTTCTTTCTTTTCCTTTTTCTAATTTCCCAAGTATGTTTTCTTTCTTTTCCTTTTTCTAATTTCCCAAGTATGTTTTCTTTCTTTTCCTTTTTCTAATTTCCCAAGTATGTTTTCTTTCTTTTCCTTTTTCTAATTTCCCAAGTATGTTTTCTTTCTTTTCCTTTTTCTAATTTCCCAAGTATGTTTTCTTTCTTTTCCTTTTTCTAATTTCCCAAGTATGTTTTCTTTTTTTTCCTTTTTCTAATTTCCCAAGTATGTTTTTTTTTTTTTCCTTTTTCTAATTTCCCAAGTATGTTTTCTTTCTTTTCCTTTTTCTAATTTCCCAAGTATGTTTTCTTTCTTTTCCTTTTTCTAATTTCCCAAGTATGTTTTCTTTCTTTTCCTTTTTCTAATTTCCCAAGTATGTTTTCTTTCTTTTCCTTTTTCTAATTTCCCAAGTATGTTTTCTTTCTTTTCCTTTTTCTAATTTCCCAAGTATGTTTTCTTTCTTTTCCTTTTTCTAATTTCCCAAGTATGTTTTCTTTCTTTTCCTTTTTCTAATTTCCCAAGTATGTTTTCTTTCTTTTCCTTTTTCTAATTTCCCAAGTATGTTTTCTTTCTTTTCCTTTTTCTAATTTCCCAAGTATGTTTTCTTTCTTTTCCTTTTTCTAATTTCCCAAGTATGTTTTCCTTTTTTTCCTTTTTCTAATTTCCCAAGTATGTTTTCTTTTTTTTCCTTTTTCTAATTTCCCAAGTATGTTTTCTTTTTTTTCCTTTTTCTAATTTCCCAAGTATGTTTTTTTTTTTTTCCTTTTTCTAATTTCCCAAGTATGTTTTCTTTCTTTTCCTTTTTCTAATTTCCCAAGTATGTTTTCTTTCTTTTCCTTTTTCTAATTTCCCAAGTATGTTTTCTTTCTTTTCCTTTTTCTAATTTCCCAAGTATGTTTTCTTTCTTTTCCTTTTTCTAATTTCCCAAGTATGTTTTCTTTCTTTTCCTTTTTCTAATTTCCCAAGTATGTTTTCTTTCTTTTCCTTTTTCTAATTTCCCAAGTATGTTTTCTTTCTTTTCCTTTTTCTAATTTCCCAAGTATGTTTTCTTTCTTTTCCTTTTTCTAATTTCCCAAGTATGTTTTCTTTCTTTTCCTTTTTCTAATTTCCCAAGTATGTTTTCTTTCTTTTCCTTTTTCTAATTTCCCAAGTATGTTTTCTTTCTTTTCCTTTTTCTAATTTCCCAAGTATGTTTTCTTTCTTTTCCTTTTTCTAATTTCCCAAGTATGTTTTCTTTCTTTTTTTTTTCTAATTTCCCAAGTATGTTTTCTTTCTTTTCCTTTTTCTAATTTCCCAAGTATGTTTTCTTTCTTTTCCTTTTTCTAATTTCCCAAGTATGTTTTATTTTATTTTTTTTCTAATTTCCCAAGTATGTTTTCTTTCTTTTCCTTTTTCTAATTTCCCAAGTATGTTTTCTTTCTTTTCCTTTTTCTAATTTCCCAAGTATGTTTTCTTTTTTTTCCTTTTAGTTTTGATTGACTCTGAGATGGAACTACGCTTAACATGAACACACCATACTCAGAAAGTGTATTTACTCAAATGTAAGTTGGATATTATTTATGAAGAAATGTGCTAGATACAGGAATTGAATGTGCATTGCTTTTCACGTTGTCCATGTAACATCAGAACTAGCAAACATAAAGGTATACATAATAATAGTATACATACATGCAAATTTGTCTGTATCTTTATTTTCTTTCCCCTGGAGAAAAGACAATTTAACTTTTTTAGTGCCATGCATTATTTGATGTTTTCTCCCTTGCATACTATTTTTTTAAGGGCAGAGCATTGATTTTTTTCAAGTGTGCATGCATTGTTTTAACCCTTTCACCGCTAGCGATATTTCAGCCAAAAATGTCCATTAAATTTACTTGGATAGAGAACAAAATCCATCTGCGGTATTGGGGATTCTTCTGTGACATATATATAATAAGTTCTATCTTTACTTCCCAAAACTAAGACAATGAGGGTCTTTGGATAATGGACCCCAATTTGACACCTTTTAGTGACATAGGTGTTAAGCCACTGTGGTGCTAAAATGCGACTTTGGCGGTGAAAGGGTTAACAAACAAAAAAACGTGGCATAACGCCATAAGCTCTAAAAATTGACAAGCACATGGTAGGGTGCTTGGCAGCAAATGTATCCACATATTTGTTGGAGTGTAGAGTGACGTTATCTGCAAATGTGTTTGCCTGTGGTGCATTCTTCTTCTTCTTCTTCTTTTTCTGCATTCCCAGGCCATACAGCCATAATGGGTGAGATACATATGTGTCCGGTTTTCAGATTTCACTGGTCTCTCAGCTGCGTACAGCCGACACATTCTGATTTCGGAGGAGCTCAAAGGAGAAAAAATTATTTGGAATATATTTTTTTTTTAAAGACAGGAGAATGGGCCAATAAGTCGGAAAGATAGTAGATGACAGAAAGCAAAGGGAAAAGGCAGAGTCAAAGAGAGTGGCAGATTACAGTGAGTTACAAGCCATTGAAGTTCCAGAAGGTGGGGGAAGAAAGACCCCCGGTATCCCCACAGGGAGAGACCCATGGAGGGGTCGGGGTCATCCAGCTCCCCGTATGGAGGCACGAGGCATCCACCCACTGCCTCAGCCTTTGGTGCCTAGAAGAAGGTTTGATCAGTTCTTCCGGTAACTTAATAGATGATTTTCGGAAAGAACTAGGGGAGAGCACTTCGTGAAAATTAGAGTTGTTTACCTCCGTTACTCGGTCAAATGCCATAGCAACAATGCAACAATGACGTCGAAGCTTGAATCCGCAGGATGCGAGTCAGTGACTTGCAAACTTTTTTTTAGAAAAATTACTGATAATACTTGCAAAATGTGACGTAAAAATATAACTGACATACATTTTTAGAATGACGCATGGTGTTCTAAGTGCTGTAGCCTATGTCTGCTCAAACACACGAGTTGATAGGCTACGAGAGCTGATGGTAGTGACTTCCCCTGTTTGACCGATTGAATTAGGCAAGATCACTCCACACCATGAAATTACTCCCCTTAATTATTTCCAAACAATTCCTATTGTGTTGGAAGTAAAGTGGTGACTGTAATGGGATGCGTTGCAGACAGCAGCTGAGGAGTCCAAAACAAAGGAAGAGCAGATCACTGTTAAGTGCAACACGATGGAAGGGGAGCTCAAAATGCTTCGGGAAGAGGTGAAGCGCATCGACACGCTTCAAGATCTGGTCGACATTCTCAGCAACGAAAAGTCGGAGGTGAATTCAACCCTGGAAGGAGTCCGCAGAGAAATGCAAAGAGTGAGATTTTGTTAAAAACAATATTTCTTTATCAATGTTCATGTTTTGTGTGCCCTTTGTAAAATGTGTAATTGTAAATCTACGTATGGCAGAATCAGAAATTACATTGTTGTAAGTTAGTTGATTTTTATGCTTGATTAACCCTTTCGCCGCCAGACATTTTTCAGTAAAAAAATACCATTAACTTACCTGGGTACTACAATATTGGGAATTCCTCTGTGACATGTATGACATTAGGCCTAGATCCTTACCTCCCAAAATTATGAAAACAGGATCTTCAGATAACAGGCCCTGATTTGATGCCTTTTAGTGACATGGGTGTTAAACCATTGTGGTGCAAAAATGCGACATTGGCAGTGAAAGGGTTAAAACTGTGCGACTTATGCTTAATTTTGTAGAAAGAAAACAGTACCCAAATGCCCATGATTGTAGCCTGGTCATATTTCAGAATACCTTTGTCGAACACCAACCACGGACTAATTGACTAATTTTCATTAACCATGGACTAATTTTGTATGCTGAAGTTTGGTGGCGCTGTGGCTCAGTTGGTTAATCACCGGCTCGTAATGCAACGGGTTTGCAACTGCGGGAGCTCAAACTCAGCTCCGTCTGAGGTGTTGTGTCCTTGGGAAAGACAGTTTACTCCTATTTCCTAGTCCTTTGGATTAGACTTAAAGACCCCCCATGTCGCGTGTCACATTCCCTCTTATGCTAGGAAGATTTCTTAAGATTTCTTACCAGCTATAAGAGAGAAAACACGTGAAAACTGTGATTTTGACTCATGACGTGGTGGGTCTTTAAAACTGAGGTCCCGTGTGCGAACTCGTGCAGAACATTTTGCGCACAGAATAAAGCCCATTTCACTGTTTGGTAGGAGTAGGCCGTGTTGTGCTGGTGGGATGGCAACGAAAAAGTTGTCATTTTGGTCAAAATTTACCCCACCCACCCCTTTCCTTCATCAGTCGCACAAAAATTGCATGCCAAAAAAAATTGGGTGACGCGCCTCTGGCTGCGACGCGCTCTCCAGGTGGGAGCAACCCGAATTTCACAGAGACGCCTCTGTGACTATAAAGAACCTAATACTTAATTTTTTTGTTCAGATCCTAGCAGAGAAGGAAGACCTGAGCCAGCAGACTGAGCAGCTGACGGAGAGCGATCAGCAGATGCGGGGGCAGCTGGGCAAGCTGAGGGCGGAGCTCTCTGCCCTGGAGAGGGAGAGGACGGAGCTTAGCGCTGAGAGAGACGACCTGCTGACCTCGCACAGCACCCAGGAGGACGCCCTGGCCAGTCTGAAGAGTCAGCTCAGGTAGAGTTTGGGTCACTGTGTATGCTGCATTTTTTTTAATTTTTTTAAAATGTTTTATTCGTGCAGTGGAACCTCCCGTATAAGACCTTCAAAAATAGTCCAAAATGAGGTCTTATTAGGGAGGAGTCTTATAAGGGAGGTAATTTTAATAATTGCAAAGAAGGACACTGTCTCAGATAATTAGGTCTTATGTGGGAGGGAGTCTTATAAGGGAGGTTCCACTGTATTTAATATTATTTCTACTCACAGAAACATCTGTAAAATTCAGGCTGCTCCCACCTGGAGAGCGCATCGCCACAGTGCAGCGCCACCATTTTTTCTTCTTTTTTTTTTTGGGGGGGGGGGTGGTGTGTGTGTGTGTATTAAGGGAGGTGGACTTGGGAAACCTAGCTATCAATTTGGTACATACAGTGAAACAAACCTCCCTTATAAGACCTTTAAAGATCTTCCCAAAATGAGGTCTTAAATGGCAGGGAGTTGTATAAGGGAGGTAATTTATCATGTTCATGTGTATTTTGTATATGCGTTGTATCTGTAAGGCGATTTGAGCTGTTGTCAGGATACTGCGCCATATAAATGTTATTAATTATTATTAGTTTTGTTATTATTGATTTTAATACATGTACTTACAAACAAGGGCAATGTCTCAGAGAAGTAGGTCTTAAAAGGGAGGGAGTCTTATAATGGGGGACAGGGGGGTCTTGTAGGGAGATTCCACTGTACTAAGCAGCGGGATTTTTCCCCGCTCTTATGACTTTCAACCACAGTGGGAATTTTATGTGCGTAAAGCGCATAGGTCAGACTTGCTTTAAGTCCCCATCTGAAGGACTTGGCATTCAGTTCGATGGGGGAGTTCAGCTCCACGGGGAGAAACTGGTAGAGAGGGCGGGGGCGTCCAGCTCCCCGTATAGAGGCACTAGGCATCCACCCACTGCCCCAATTTGTAGAACAACTGTAAGTTGTAAAGCTCAGTTTTTTGGATAGGAGAGGAGGAGATGACTCTGTGAGGACAAGTGTGTTCCTTTAGTGCTCATTTTTAAGCTTTGAGATTTTCAACAACAACGACAACAACGAAAATTGCTACATACTTTGTGACATGGTTTGCAGCTCTTCCCAGAAGAAGGAAAGCAGTTTGCGGCAGGACTGCGAAGCCATGGAGATGGAGATCGACGATCTCAAACAGAGACTGCAAGATGCTGAAACCCAAGTGGACTCCCTCAAAATGACCTCTCAGCAGCTGGCCACACAAGAGGTAGGCATTGTGGTGCATTGTATTGTGTTGCGTTGAATTGTATTGCATAATCGTGTAGTCACAGTGGATCATTCCCTGTGTGAAATCCGAGCTGTCCTGGTTGGGAGAGTGTGTCATTGCGGGTACCTCTTCTTCTTCTGCGTTTTCCGGCCATACGTCCATAATGGGTGAACTATGTATGTGTCCTTTTTTGTTTGTGTTTCTGGTCTCCTTGCTGCATTCAGCCAACAGATTCCGATTTTGGAAGAGCTCAAATTGAGAGAATCATTTGGAAGAATTTTTTTTTTTTAAGGTGGGAGAATGAACCAAAGCAGAAAAAAGTAGATGATAGTAAAAGAGGAAAAGGCAGAGTCAAACAGAGTGATATGTTAGAGGAAACTGCTAGTACAGAAGTTCCAGAATGTGGGGAAACTATTTTTACTGAAAGTTCCCTCAGTATCGCCACAGGAATCGTTACGGGTACACCGCCACCCAAATTATTTTGTGTGTATGGTGGTTAGGTGTACGACTGGGCGGGTGGCAGGAGAGGTGTGTTTGTTGTCGTACCCTGGCTAAAAGACTCCAGGGATCATCCCAACAGCCGAAGCACTTGAACACTATGGCACAAATGCACCAGCTAGGGATGAGAACATTACGTGCGTGACCGTTTTTGATTACCCCGCCACATGGGCAGCCACACTCCGACTGCGGAGGATATCAGGAGAGGTGTTATTCTGACCATCAATGGTGGGGGTGAAAATCATGCTTTCAATGTATTGCTCAAATTATTCAAGAAAGCTAAGGAAATTAGCATTCGTTGATTCTGCTGATAGATAGGTTGTCGGCAGTTAGTTGTAGTTCTTCCTGTCATTAGAGGCTAGAAATTCTGCAAGTACATGTTGGAAAAAGCTGCAAACAGTTGTGACTGTCGATAGTGGCTCCCATCCTTATTTATTTTGTGTGTGACTGTCGATAGTGGCTCCCATCCTTATTCATTTTGTGTGTGACTGTTTGAGAGTGGCTCCCATCCTTATTCATTTTGTGTGTGACTGTTTGAGAGTGGCTCCCATCCTTATTCATTTTGTGTGTGACTGTTTGAGAGTGGCTCCCATCCTTGTTCATTTTGTGTGTGACTGTTTGAGAGTGGCTCCCATCCTTATTCATTTTATGTATGACTGTTTGAGAGTAGCTCCCATCCTTACTTATTCATTTTGTTTGTGACTGTTTGAGAGTAGCTCCCATACTTATTCATTTTGTGTGTGACTGTTTAGAGTGGCTCCCATCCTTATTCATTTTACGTGTGACTGTTTAGAGTGGCTCCCATCCTTATTCATTTTATGTATGACTGTTTGAGAGTGGCTCCCATCCTTACTTATTCATTTTGTGTGTGACTGTTTGAGAGTGGCTCCCATCCTTATTCATTTTGTGTGTGACTGTTTCCTTATTCATTTTGTGTGCAACTGAGAGTGGCTCCCATCCTTATTTTGTATGTGACTGTTTGATTTTATTCATTTTGTGTGTGACTGTTTGAGAGTGGCTCCCATCCTTATTCATTTTGTGTGTGACTGTTTGAGAGTGGCTCCCATCCTTATTCATTTTGTGTGTGACTGTTTGAGAGTGGCTCCCATCCTTATTCATTTTGTGTGTGACTGTTTGAGAGTGGCTCCCATCCTTATTCATTTTGTGTGTGACTGTTTGAGAGTGGCTCCCATCCTTATTCATTTTGTGTGTGACTGTTTGAGAGTGGCTCCCATCCTTATTCATTTTGTGTGTGACTCCCATCCTACTTGTTCATTTTGTAGTGACTGTTTGAGAGTGGCTCCCATCCTTATTCATTTTGTGTGTGACTGTTTGAGAGTGGCTCCCATCCTTATTTTGTGTGTGACATTTTGTGTGTGACTGTTTGAGAGTGGCTCCCATCCTTATTCATTTTGTGTGTGACTGTTTGAGAGTGGCTCCCATCCTTATTCATTTTGTGTGTGACTGTTTGAGAGTGGCTCCCATCCTTATTCATTTTCATTTTGTGTGAGACTCTCCATCCTTATTCATTTTGTGTGTGAGTTTGAGAGTGGCTCCCATCCTTATTCATTTTGTGTGTGACTGTTTGAGAGTGGCTCCCATCCTTATTCATTTTGTGTGTGACTGTTTGAGAGTGGCTCCCATCCTTATTCATTTTGTGTGTGACTGTTTGAGAGTGGCTCCCATCCTTATTCATTTTGTGTGTGACTGTTTGAGAGTGGCTCCCATCCTTATTCATTTTGTGTGTGACTGAGAGTGGCTCCCATCCTACTTGTTCATTTTGTATGTGACTGTTTGAGAGTGGCTCTCATCCTTATTTATTGTGTGTGTGAGTGTTTGAGAGTAGCTCCCATCCTTATTCATTTTGTGTGCAACTGAGAGTGGCTCCCATCCTACTTGTTCATTTTGTATGTGACTGTTTGAGAGTGGCTCTCATCCTTATTAATTTTGTGTGTGACTGTTTGAGAGTGGCTCCTATCCTTATTCATTTTACATGTGACTGCTTGAGAGTGGCTCCCATCCTTACTACGATAAGGCCTCGTACACAGTTCATGTGGAAATCCCATGCGCAATCCGTAAATAAGTAAAAGAAAGAAGGGTAAGAATTTACGGATTAGGGGAAATACGGACACATGCACAAATCTTTTCCCTTTACTTATTTACAAGATTGCACTCAGGTTTCCACATGGAATCTCTGCATGTATGTGTACGTACCCTTACCCTAACAATGTGCCTGTATGACTTCATTTTTAAGGGCCGCACCTTAGAGCCTATGCTGATCGATACCTTTGTGTGTGTGTTAGCTGATAGTGGCTCATCTGAAGGAGGAGAAAGCAGGACTGCAGAGTCAGGTGACTGATCTGCAGACACAGCTCCAGTGGGTTAGACAGACAGAGCAGAGTCTGCTAGATAATCAGGTGTGTGTGTGTGCGCGCGTGTGTGTATGTGTGTGTGTGTGTGTGTGTGTGTGTGTGTGTGTGTGTGTGTGTGTGTGTGTGTGTGTGTGTATGTGTGCGTATATGTGTGCAAGCAAGAGAGAAAGAGTGTATGTGTGTATGTGGGAGTGTCTGTGTGTGTAAGTGTGTGCGCTCGTGTGTGTCTCTGTGTGTGTGTGTGTGTGTGTGTGTGTGTGTGTGAGTGAGTGCGAGCAAGAGAGAAAGAGTGTATGTGTGAGTGTATGTGTGTGTTGTAAGTGTGCGTGTGCGCGCGCGCGCGTGCGTGTGTGTGTGTGCACGCACATGTGTGTTTGTGTCTTTGTGTGTGTGAGACTGGTCTGCAAAAAACCAACATACCTACAGTAGCAGGCCAGAGAGACAGATCAGAATCTGCTTGACATAAAGGCATGTGTTAGGGGGCATCGAAGGCATGTAATATTAAGCAAACCAGTTGACATTTGAGTAAATATCTGCAGCTTGTGCAATCTCCCTGACTAAAAGTTGCCCTAAACTGACCCTAACCTCACTCTGCCATAAAAACGTACTCTTAATTGACCCTAACTTGTGCACCCTGCATATAAAACTCATCAAAACTGTCCATAAGGGTCTCTGACCGATTGGACGCTAATCTCATCATCATCCATCTTCTACCCTAACTGTGTCTTAAAACCCCATTTTGTACCTCTAAGCTTACCTGGAATTGTTGTATGTTAAGAAAAGAAAAATCTCATTATTAGTTGCATTAATTTCTTGATGATGACTTGAGCTTTTCAGATAATTTGTTGTGTTTAACCATAAGGCATCGAGATAGGTGGGTGGTTGTGGTTACGAGAGAGTGTGTTGGGAAGTGGGGGAAGAAGGTGGAAGTGAGTATGTGTATGTGAGTGAATATTGGTGTGTGTTTGTGTGTGTGCATAGGGTGGTGGTTGTGATGTGTGTGTTTGTGTGTGGGGTGGTGGTGGGTGGGTTGCATATTCTGTGACTATGAACAATTTTAATAAAAGATAGCTTTTGTTGGTGCAGATCTTGTGCATACTAGTGTGCGTCTGTGTGCACTTTTGTTGTAGTAGCGTTTAAAAAATGGTTTTATTGGAGCTGTTTCGGTTTAGATTACCTGGTACACAACATAATTCATTCAATATTTTATTTCAGCAAACGACCCAGAAGGCATTCTCAGATGCAGAAAAGAGGTGAAACTTATTTATATCATTTATATGTGTCTTGTTATTAAACGTACATTGGATTTCTACAATATTTAATACAAGTATATTTCAAACAAAAAGTAAAAAGTAAAATTTAATGGGCTGGCTATGACAGTAAAACAGAAAATGAAAAGACGACACTACAGATCCGAGTGGAAAAAGTACACTCTATTAGTGTATAGCCTAAAACAAAGAATATAATCATCCACCAGCCGCCGTGGTGTAGTGGTTAGCGTCGCGGACTACTGGCTGGGAGGTCTGGGGTTCGAATCCCATCAGAGGCGAGGGTTTTTTCGGTCCTGGACCGACTCCTACCCAGAGTGAGTGGCTATGGGCTCAATGGGAAGACTGAAACCACACAGTCGAGTTTCATCCGCTTAACGGATGCGATTCTGAGAGTGTTGCTCTAATTTCAAGACCAACACTGCAGGTGTCTGTAGTTCTCGGGCCTGGTTAACGCCGGGATATCATTATGAAAGGAAGCGTAGAGTACAGCCCTGCCATGCAGTCTCAGACCGATACGGAACTCTATAGTATCATCATCATCGTTATCATCGGCCTCATTTTCCATCAATCATAAAATTAAAAACAATGTCTCAAATTCTGTGGCTTTGCATGCCCTGCTCTCATGGTGACCTCAGTTTCGGTTTCCAATCCAGTCTATGCCTTGGTGCGTTCGGGTCAAAGTCATTGGGATCAGTGTGTTCTGGGGAGCTGTCGGTGGACGGTCGTGGTGGCGCCCTCGGAGGAGGACCTCACTCACGCTGGCTCCACGACTAAGAGAATAGTGTCGTCAGTAGGGGGCTTAGTAGGTGGTGTCCTGAACAGGCTCCACTGAACTCCACCGAAGTGACTCAGCAGAAGTGCAGTGTCTCCTCGGTTGGTTGCCTCCTGACGGCCTAACATAGATTCTCTCCCCTTGGACTGCTGGTCTCGGTTTCTGCGACTTGAACAAACCCGGGTGTAGCTGCGAATTGGGATTCGGAACGAGCGGCGTGGGAGCAACGCCACTGTACAGCCCAGAAGATGGGACAGCAAAAAAAAAGAAAAAAAGAATATAATAATCCGGATTCTTTCTTATGCTTGATCTCGGGCATACTCAAAAGTGTCAATATGTTTTTAAATTTGTTATGACCTCCATGTTCATTTGATATTACAAGTACAAAAATGCACTTTATTTTTTGCATTTATGTTTTTTTTCTGTATGAGTTAATTTACTCAGTAACCCGATGAAATTCTGTTTAACGTCCTCCGGTCTGGAACAGACACATATGGGACATTAGTAGATATAAAGATGGTGGGAACGATCCTGGAGGCAATGCCTGGAGGCAATGCCTGGAGGCAGTGCAACACCAGGAAAGTCCCAAATTTTTAACAATACAGAGTTTATGATACTCAGTAACCCAACCCCGGTCTGGCTTGTTATAGTCAGTAGAGCTATGCCCCATATGATTTGATGTAAAATTTGTGAATCATTTTTTGTTTCCTTTTTTTCTTGGTGCCAGACTTACACATGAAGTGGACGAGCTGAGAAGCGCCCTAGAGAAGAGAGAGGAGGAGCTGGAAACATTGAAACAGACCTGTTCCCAAGAGCAGGCTGCCCACGCCTCTCTCTCTGCCCAGCTTTCCAGCACCATATCCCAGCTCCAAGAAGCCCTGCAGGAAAAGGAGCACAACAGCGAGCATAACTCACAACATAAAACTGAACTGGAGCGCAGAATTTCTGAGCTGCAGAGCAAGCTCGATGAAGAGATTCGAGACAAATCGCAACTGGCGTTGCAAACACAGTACTTGGAAAAACAACGGGAGATGGACGTTCAAGCAAAGGCGGATGTAGAGTCCAGACTGAAAGACTTACAGAGTGAGCTTGAGAACGAAGTCCAGCAAAACTCGGACTTGAAAGTCAAGATGAAAATCTTAGAAACCGACTTGGGAGAGATGAGCCTTCAGTGGGAAAAGAGACTGAACGAGACGCAACGCTTGACAGAGAGTTACGAAGACGAGAAGCGGAAGAGAGTGGAGCTAGAAAGTGTGGTGAAAGAACTGAGAGAAAAGCAAGAGGAGGGTGGGTTGCTGCAAGAAACACACGTGGCCACTTTACAGAGCCAGCTACAGCAGCAAAAGACTCCAGACCAAGAGAACCTGCTGCAGCAGCGCAGCGATTTGGAAGCTGAGGTTGCAGCGCTGCGCAGCACTGTGCAGCAGGGGAAGAAGGATCGCAGCGACCTGGAGTTCAGAGTTCAGGAACTGCAGGAAATGCTAGAAGATGCTAAAGGGGAGACTGACAGCGTGAAGCACAGTTCAAAGGTCAAGGTCAGTGCCGACAGCGATTGGAGAGAAAAGGGTTCTATTTTAGTGGGGGGGGGGGGGGGGGGGTGGTAGGAGTCAATTGTTTCTGATATAATAAAAAAATAAATATTGCACTTAATCTTAAAACAAAGCCCTAAGTGCTTACAAAATAAGTAAATATATGAATCAATAATATTAAACAACATAATTTTTCAGACCACAAGGTGATCCTTTTCCCCAGACTGAGACCCCTGCACCTTATAATCTGATAAATAATATAGTAAGAACCTATAATAACAAAATCAGTGTTTTGTGTACAATTTTTGGGGTGCACATTATAATGGGGTGAGAGGGTTCGCCTGAAACTCTGTAAAGCATGGAAGTTATCTAGAGAATAAGGATTCTCCGCATCATTTTCACACCTTTTATTTGTACTGAATGACAAAGATACTTCTGTGTTCCCATGCCATATGGCCTTAATGGGTTAGGTACGTAAGTGTCCGTTTTTCAGTTTTCACTGGTCTCCCCTCTGCATACAGCCGAC
Organism: Phymorhynchus buccinoides; assembly: GCA_017654935.2. Classification (NCBI taxonomy): domain Eukaryota; kingdom Metazoa; phylum Mollusca; class Gastropoda; order Neogastropoda; family Raphitomidae; genus Phymorhynchus; species Phymorhynchus buccinoides. The sequence continues at coordinate 38,290,951 of CM065686.1, forward strand.
ACATTTCGATTTCGGAGGACCTCAAAGGAAAATAATTGTTTGGAAGATGTTTTGGAAAAAAGGCAGGAGAATGGGCCAACAAGTCAGAAAGATAGATGATAGAAAGGAAAGGGAAAAGGCAGAGTCAACAAGAGTGGCAGATTAGAGGAAGTTACAAGTACAGAACTTCCAGAAGGTGGGGAACTATTTTTACGAAAGACCCCCCGGTATCCACACTGGGAGAGTGGTGGAGGGGTCGGGGTCGTCCAGCTCCACGTGTGGAGGCATGAGGCATCCACCCACTGCTCCAAACAAAGATACAACTTTGCTGAAGCTGTGCATGTTTGCATTTGTGTTGAGAAATGGAACTGAACTAATATTGCTCCTCAACTGTGAGTTAAAATTGCATTGCATCAATTTTCTTAGTCATACATGTTTGTGGTGACTGTTTCTGTCAATAGGGCACATTTTCTCAATAACTGTTGTTGTTGTCGCACCCTGGCTTATAGACTCCAGGGATCATCCCAACGGCCCAAGCACTTGAACACTATGGTACAAATGCTCCAGCTAGGGATGAGAACATTACGTGTGACCGTTTTTTGATTACCCTGCCGCGTGGGCAGCCACACTCCGACTTCGGAGGATCTCAATAACCGAAGGCATTGGTTTGGTTTGCGTGTGTGAGAGTTTGTATGTGTGAAATGTGTGTCTGTTCATATGTGTGTGTTTATATGCATGTGTGTGTGCATGCATGCATATGCAGACCTGTTTACGCTACTCTTTTCCAGTAGCATTCTAGTCAATTTGGACCTCTACTACTCTTCAAATTTGAAAATAATGCTCTTTATGTGTTTTTAGGAACATTGTTTGATGGTTTAACGTAAAACTATACATTTTGCACATAAACGACTCATTTCAACTATCCAGACTACTCAAGACTGTGTAGTGATTAAACAGGTATGCATATGCGTGTGTAAATGCGTGCGTGTGTGTGATTTCCAGGTGAGTTCCTTGGAGGACAGGTGTGAGCAGCTGCAGGATGACCTGTTTGCTGCCCAGGATGAGCTGACCACTCTGCAGGAGAAGTATGAACAGGTCAGAGGTGGACATGGAAAGCTCTCTTCTTCCTCTTCTTCCTCTTTTTTGTCATCTTGTCTTTGTTATCTTCTTTGTCTCTTTCCTCTTTGCTGCTGCCATCACAGTTATTGTCTAATGTCTTTTTTTTCTTGTTTCTCTTCTTTTCCCTCTTCTTCGCTGTCGCCACAGTCATTGTCGTCGTCTTCTTCTTCTTCTTCTTCTATGTCTTCTTCTTTTTCTTCCTCTTTTTCTTCTTTGCTGTCGTCACTTACATTGTCTTCTTCTTCTTGATATATTCTTTTTCTCCTTCTTACTCTTCTTCTTCTTTTCCCTCTTCTTCTTCGCTGTCGCCACAGTCATTGTCGTCTTCTTCTTCTTCTTCTATGTCTTCTTCTTTTTCTTCCTCTTTTTCTTCTTTGCTGTCGTCGCTTACATTGTCTTCTTCTTCTTGATATATTCTTTTTCTCCTTCTTCTTCTTACTCTTCTTCTTTTTTGACTTCTTCTTCTTCGCCTTTATTGTATTCTTCTTCTGCATCTTCTTCTTCTCAATGGTATCTGTTTGGGCATTGTTAAATGGAGCACAGCACTATTACAACAAAAGCTTAACTCACTCAACGCTGGCCGATTGCTTCCCTTCACAACCGTTCAACATGAGAGTACGCTGTAGCGTACATCGTGTTTAGGCATTCACACTTCACAACTCAGCGAACCCATGCAACCCAAACTGGTACAGAAGTATTCCTCTACAATTCTTTAATAGTTTTCAACCAATGGAATGACTTCTAGTCTATTTTTAGGACGGCAATTAATGAAAACAAGTCACTACCCCTCTCATTGTCTTCTTTGTCATGCTTTTTTGCATAACGTCATTAATCGGCTGGTAATAACAAAATTTACATTGGAACTTTAACAGATGTTAGCTTTTATTATTATAAATAATGGCACAAATTTTCTAAACTGTACCATTAAGCATTCCTTTAAAAATATTTTTTATGTAATGATGCAAACCTGCCTAGTGTTCAACATTTATGCGAGGCATGTACGCTATAGCGTACTCTTTTGTACACTTGTCCCATATGTGCCTTCCCAGGTCGAGAGGATGTTAAACACCAAATTTCTTCTTATTCTCTTGTACACTTACCCAATTGTGGCAGTGCCATAGCTGATGAGGTTTATCCGAGGCATGGTTACTGCTGCACATATCTGTATTAAAAAAAAAGATCGGGACTTTACTGGATAAGCACTGCCTCCGGGTATTGCCTCCAGTATTGTTCCCACCATCTTTATATTTACAAATGCCCCACATGGCCGAAAGGCCGAAGAGGGCGTAAAACCCTATTTTCACTCTCTTGTAGAGAGAGTTAATAAAATTACATCTTTGCTTAACTCTATAACTGTCAATTCTACTTACTTTCTCTCTCTAAGTTGCTTTCTCTCAGTTTCTGTTTTTGGCTCTCTGTCTGTCTTTGTGTCTGTCAGTTTCAGTTCAAACTCATAAGGGGAAACTTTCATATATAACTTTTCTTCTTGCTTCAGGCCGCAGCGGATGCTGAAGATGCTCGCTGCGAGCTGCTGACTCAGCAGGCGCACATCATGGAGCAGGCCTCTCAGGCCGCCATTGGAGCTGACAGTGTGAAGGTTAGCACAGATTGTGGAGACAGAGACAGAGACAACCACAGCAGACAGACAGAGACAGAAGAATGGACATGAATATAGCACTTAACTCACTCGGGACTGGCTGAATTATTTCCCCGTGTTCTGTGGGGACTGGGCATTTGACTAGGTTCGTAAATCAATCAACAAAACTAAGTTATGAAGAGTTAGGCATCAATATCTTCAGAAACGAGTATCAACACCATTCACTAAACGGTAGTAAAATATTAGATTGTTGTTTGTCTCCTATTGACGAAAACAGCTAACACATAGAAAGAAGGAAAATTTCACATTCCAATCTTTGACCCCCCTCTACAACCAAAGCTGAATGTAAACTATGCAATGATTGGTTGATTTCAAGAGAGGCAAGGTCAAAGCAAACTGAAAGTAGGTTATGACATCGTACTGGAAAGCTGGTTACACGCCAGAAATCAAAACCTCTTGAAAACTTATGAGCCGGATCCAGGCCATTTGTCCTAAACGGTTGTGTGAGCCATGAGCCGGATCCGGCTCATTCGTCCCGAGTGAGTTAACTTCTGTCTCAAAGTAAGGTCCATAAATGACAGGCAGTACTCTGCCTGTTACTGTTAGGGTGCTGATCTACAATGAGGCTTTATACTGAAAATTCTCTGCCCCTGTCTCGTTCCCTGAGATGCGAATGCCACCAACTTAAGATTATCGCCCTTGCCTGTCAGGAACTATAGTGGTCGCCGCTTTATAAAACCACGGTTAATAGAGCCAGCCGCTTTGCGCTTATTAAAGCCGATTTCTTACGGTCCGGATTTTTCACTATATGTTATGTATTAAAAAAAAGCCGCTTAATAAAACCACCCCGCCGCTTATTAAAGCCACTTTTCTCAGAGAAATCACATAGTTTGTGACTAAAACTCACACGATTTTGTTCTTTTTTCTTTTTTTTTTTTTTTTTGGGCGTGAAAATATGTCACTTGTGTCACTCAAGACATATTTATGTGCACGCTCACGTGTATCACGAAGTAACTGAGTTTAGAAAAGAATGTCAGTCAATAAAAACCAAAACAAGTTCAACATCGTTTAAGAGGCCTTGTGAAGTTGTGTTTAGATTCAAGCAAGTGTAAATGACGAAATAAAGTGTGAAAGTGTGACTGACGTAAGCAAAAGAGAAGCAACAAAAAAAAATGTTTGAAAATGACGTAATCCTGGACCGCCGGTTATTAAAGCCATTTTTTCGTCGGTCCCAAAATGGCTTTATAAAGCAGCGACCACTGTAGTAGTATATATAGCCACATAAAATTATCTGCTCCTGACTCATCACCAGGGGGCATCAGCAGTTCGGGTCTAAAATTATTGCCCTTTCGTGTCGGCAAGGAGTAGCATAACGCCTCATTCTTGTTCAAATCTTACATCAGTAGTTATTCTTTTTGTGTTTCCTACTGTCTGTAAGAGTGGAATGTTTTGGGGGTTATTTTTATTTACAACATGGAAACTGGGTTAAAGTTTTCAATTCACAGAGGTTAGGAGAAGGAGTCAGAACCAGTTACCAGTTCAGTTTTGTGCTTGAATTTGTTACCAAATATCGGAAGGGTATGAATTACAGTGGATTCCTGCAAACTCAAAAACGGATAACTCGGAAAGACTGAATGACTCACAATAATTTTGTGGTCCCAATTTAATAATCCTTATGTTAAAAAGTCTTTTTATCTCACAATACTGGCTATTTCAAAACAAAATATCAGTCCCTTCAATTTTAAGTTAAGCGATTTTCACTGTACTGCAATTAATACTAATAAACCAGAGAGCCACTTCGTTATGTGTTCAAATCCCTTTGTTTTCTGTTTTGCTGCAAAAATCACAATTAATGATCAAATCTGTTGGTTTTTTTTGTCCGTTTGTTGTGTTGCAGGAACTAGAAGACTCTCTGGCGTCTGCCAACAAACAGCTTCAAGATACGTTAAACGAACTAAACCTTGCCAACACCAAAATCGTCCAGCTAGAAGAACAGTGCCAGACCTCCACCAATCAGTTGACTCAGTATCGCAACGACATCGAAGCACTCGCCACACAAAAAAACACCAACGTCACACGGATCACTGAACTTGAAAGCCACAATGCTGAACTGCTCTCTCAGCTTTCCCACGCGCAAACGGAGGTGGAAGACCTCAGCCGTCAAAAGGAACTTAACAGCGGAAAAATCACAGAGCTGGAAAAGCAACGAGCGGCGACTGCCGCACAACTGTCCACATGTCAGAGCGAGAACAAGAAGCTGATTTTTGAGAAAGAAGTCGAGGCGGAAAAACTCGTAGAGCTGCAGAGCGGGGAGAAAGCGCTGAGGCGCGATTTGCAGGAGAGCGTGAGCGCGCTGATGGAGACACGCTCGCAGCTGAACGACAAAACGCAGATGATGGAAGGTGTGGTGAAGGAGATGGAGGCGTTGAATCGAGAGTTGCAGTACCTGCGGGAGTCGTCCAGCAAGGAAATGGCCACCACGGCGCAGCACCATGATGATGTCAAGGTCACTGAGGTGAAGGTCAAGCAGCTGGAGCAGGAGAAGCGGGAGATGTCCAGAAAGGTGGGAGATTGATGATTGTTCTGTTTACTTTTGGTCTCTGCTTACTGTGTGTCTTTTTACTCATTTTAAATTATGCATAATTTTCTTTCTTTCTGTTTGTCTGCTTGGATGGTCATTTCTGTTATTACTTTGTTGTGGACTGGCATCTGGGCGTGAGACCTTACGCACTTGACTGGGCACCCTCTATCCATTCTGCGGTGTATGTTGTTGTTGTTGTTGTCGTACCCTGGCTTAAAGACTCCAGGGATCATCCCAATCCCAAATAAATGAGAGTTGGCTCCATTCTCAAATAATCAAACTTCCGTTTGTGTTACTTCCTGTTGTTTTGTTTGGAATTTTCTTGACGAAAACTGATAAAATGATGACATTTTAAGCTCTACAATGATGCTTTTTGCATCCAATGAAGGGTTATGGCATCTTTTGGACGGTGTCTCAGACGATAATAGGGATTTTGAAGTAGTCGTAGTATTGGTGACTCGTTACCACTTTCGATTTTTAGACTCACAGTAGACTGTACTGAGTTCGGCAATCGTTGCCTCTCTTCTCACGATTTTGTTCACTAGTAGGACGCCCTCGTTTATTAGGCGCATAGGTTGAAATTGGAGAAAAAAATATCGCCTTATAACCCGAAAATTACGGTAATATTAGTTATGTAGCTACCAATCTTGTGTTAATTACATTGTCAAAATTTTAGACATGTTAAAATAGAATTAATGACAAACCTGTAAATGCTGTCTACGTTTGAAAATTGATATGAACAGTTGACACTCTCAAACACTTTTGTGACAAGCTTTGATAAGATAATAACAGGAATGTGGGACCAGTTTTGAGAGCAAAAATGAAGTAAATGTTAGACTGGGCCTGTATTCACATTGAGATAGCATGAGACGTAGCATGATGCTAACTTAGAAGCTCTTCCAATGTCCTATAGGATTTAATAGGACTTTTGGAAGAGCTTCTAAGTTAGCATCATGCTACGTCTCATGCTATCTCAATGTGAATACAGGCCCTGGGACGGTATTCACGTTGAGATAGCATGAGACTTAGCATGATGCTAACTTAGAAGCTCTTCCAATGTCCTATAGGATTTAATAGGACTTTTGGAAGAGCTTCTAAGTTAGCATGATGCTAAGTCTCATGCTATCTCAATGTGAATACAGGCCCTGGAGAATTGGTACAGCTAACAGCAAAGATTGACAACACCATTTCTTATTTCTATTCTAGTTACAAGATGCTGTGGATGCCCAAGAGCGCTTGTCTCAACTGCTGGAGAAAGAGAAATCAAGACACACAGGTAAAACATAGTTTACTTTAGGAAATGTATAGTGCATGATTTAGCCCTTTTAGCTCTAGGATGCATGTTTATACGTACTGAGTGAAAAAACTATGCCGATCCAGAACCAGCCTTCACAGCCACCAGACAACCTGCTGCCAAGGACTTAACCCTTTCACCGCCAATGTCGCATTTTAGCACCACAATGATTTAACGCCCATGTCACAAAAAGGCCTCAAACCAGGGTCTGTTATCCAAAGAGCCTATTTTCATAATGTTGGGAGGTAAGGATCGGCCTTACTTTATGCATGTCACAGAGGAATCCCCACTATTGCAAATGATTTGTTTGTCTCTACCCAGTTCAGTTTAACAGATTTTTGTGTGCTGAAAAATGGCTGGCGGCGAAAGGGTTAATCACTACTGATTCTCAGGCCTGGGAAACCTGCCAGCACATATCCACATTTGTCTAAGCAATGGGTGTTTGGTGCAGGATTTGTTATCCAAAGTATGCATTGTATTGGCCACTGCAACTAGGGTTATTAACACCCTTGACGGCAAGAGTTAAGCCCTTGTTGATCAGTATCCAAAAGGGCATTCACTCTTGCAAAAGGCAGTCATCCGGTGGCGTCAAATAGAGTTATTGGCGAGAGTTATGCACTTGTTTGCTCAGTAATCAACCATCTTCCCCCACCCACCAAGGGCATTCACTCTTGCAAATGGTGTTCTTTACAGTGGCCAATAAAGCAGCAACAGACAGGACCTGATATCTGCATAGAAACTGACCTAGATGGATACCGGTTGTTTTATATTGTTTGAAAATATGCCGCATATATGACAATGCTTAAGAAAATAAAGCATGGTTTGCGCTATTTACTTTTAACTATATTCTTGGCAAAGAAGACCCTAAACTATCTTTTTAGATGGAGGTCTGTTTAACGTCCTCCAGTCTGGAACAGACACATATGGGACACTAGTACAGTAGTAGATATAAAGAATGATCGTAGAGGCAATGCCCGGAGGCAATGCAACACCAGGAAAGTCCTGAATTTGTATCAATATAGATATATGATGAGCAAAACTCAGATTTAAAACTATCCTTTTTCACGGTTCTCTTGAAAATCATATTTGAACGTCAAGAAAAAGAGGAAAGTTAACAATGTCTATTAACTTTTTCATCTTATCTTTTTGGAATTGTAGGTGCTGCTTAGGGTGGTAGCAGCTGTAGCTTATGAGAGCAAAATTTCAGTTTATGCAGAAATTATTTGTACATGCGCTGTGACATGTATGTAGCTAGCCATATTACATCTTCCGAATAATTGAGTGTATGTGCTTGCGTATGTGTGTTTGTGTGTATGACACGTGCTAGTGTGCTTACATATGTGAGTGTGTGTGCTCATGTGCGTAGGTCTTATGCATGTGTGTTTGTTTGTTTGTGTGTGTGTGTGTGTGTTTGTGTGTACGTGAGTATGTGAATGTATTTCGATGTGTGTGTGTATGTGTTTTGTTTGTTTGTGTGTGTGTGTGAGTATGTGCATGAGTTTCTGTGTGCGTGTGTGTGTGAGTATGTGCATGTATTTCGATGTGTGTGTGTATGTGTTTTGTTTGTGTGTGTGTGTGTGTGAGTATGTCAGACCTGCCTACTGCTACGATTTGGCCGTAGCGGCTACGAAAAATAAAGCTTGGCTACGGAGCTACGGCAACCTTAACATTGCTACGGAGAAAACAAAATGCCGCCGCATTTTATTTTCGCTTATGCCGTTCCCGGTTTTGTCTGTTTCTAAGAGCAGATGCCGTGTCACGCGCGATAACCTAGTCACTTCCGTTTTTATCAGTGACTGCGCATGCGTTCTTATTACTTTCTCTGAGAAAAAAATGGCGGACTCCAGCAGCAGTAGCGATTCGGGAGATGTTTCAAACGAAAAAAACCGAACCCAAACCAGAAAACGAAAATCATCTGGCACACCATCTTGTTCTAAGAAAAAAACATTGGCCTGACGCACAAGTTTTCAAAATAGCTTACACGGAGGAGTGGCCTTGCATCGTCAGAAGTCAACTTGGTGCGAACCATGCTCACTCAGGACCTGATACTGCAACCTCTGCCATGCAGACTTCGCTGTAAATCATGGCGGTAGAGATGACCGTCAACACGTTCAAACATAAACAGTACGTTTCGGCTCAGGAAGAGAACAAATTGATTGCCGTCGTTTGTGGATGCTACGAAAACATTTGCCATGCTACTGAAAATTGATGGCTGGGCTACTGATTGGGAAAATTCCAAGTAGGCAGGTCTGATATGTGTATGCGTTTCCGCACGAGAGTGTGTGCATGGCTGCAACCTTGCCTTGGATACGAGGCAGCGCTGTTTTTCAAAATTTTGACCACCCCCAAAAAAAATTTATTCAAAGTTCAAGGGGAAAAAGTGTTGAATTCTCACTTTAGAAGCCTGGAATAAGCTTCAAATTGAGTATGATTTTGCTTTTTCTTCAGCTTCAGGGGGGCAACCCCCCCTGACCCCGCCACTGTACCCTGCAAGTGGCCGCCCAGGCCCATAGACCCCTGCCTTGCCTGTTTTTGGATTTTCTCCAGTTACATCCATGTGTGTTTATGTGTGCGTGTGCATGTGTGAGTATGTTCATGTTTTTCCATGTGTGTGTGCATGCATGCAGGTCCGGTGGCGCAGAGCGCTCGCTATGTGGAGCAGCTGGAGATGGATCTGGCCTCGGCCAACAAACAGATCCGGTGTCTGCGTGACGACCTGCAGCAAAACCAGTCCTCCATCTTCAGAATGGAGGCTGACACTTCTGCCCAGTCTGTTAGTGCAACATGCAACTCTTGGCTTGACGCCTCACGTTCATGACTTGACAATTCTAGCATATATGTATTGCCAAACATTATGCGTTTATAAGAACACACACTCTCTCTGTCTGTCTCTGTCTCTGTCTCTGTCTCTCTCTCTCTCTCTCTCTCTCTCTCTCTCTCTCTCTCTCTCTCTCTCTCTCTCTCTCTCTCTCTCTCGCTCGCAGGTATTATAGAGCTAATCTTGCTAAATTCCGTACACGGACTTTAGGCCTCAATGCCAATAAGAAATGGTTTGAAGTTTCCTCTCAAAATTCATGCTTAATGTGTTCAGTCCCAAACTGTATTGAAAATGAAATACATTTTGTTTTTGATTGTTCAGCATACGAAGAAATTCGGGGAAAGTATAGTGTATTTAAAGAGCCAGTCATACAGGGAAGAAATTTGGCTCCACTTCTATTGAGTAAGAAAGAAGAATGGATTATTTCTTTTGCTAAGTTTATTGCAGAAGCAACTAATCTTCGAAAAAACAAATGCTAATACATAATTATAATATTATATAAGATACTATACTGTTACTGCTGATACCTGAAATATCATAGTCGCCATTTTTGTGTGTTGCTGTCCAGCCTAAAATTGAGCAAAAGAATACTATAATTTATTGTTCGTAACGATGCGGGTACCAGATGGATGGTTTGTTAGTATGCTATGGTTTTGTATTCCTAGAAAATAATATTATATGCTCGCAATGATGTTGGATGATTGGTTTGTTTGTTGTCCATTGTTTATTCTATTCTAACATGGAATAATATATATGCTTGCAAGGATGTAGGTTTAGGATTGCTAGTATGTTAGTAAAATGGTGTGTGTGCGTGTGCGAGAGAGAGAGAGAGAGAGAGAGAGAGAGGTTCCTGAGAGTGAGTGAGTGGAGATGTATGTGTGGAGAGAGAGAGAGAGAGAGAGAGAGAGAGAGAGAGTGTAATTAAGTGTTTATACATGTATCCATGGGTAAATGTATAAGTGTGTAGGTGTGTATGGGATACATGTATAAGCTGTTTACTTGGAAGAAAGTAGAAAAAGTAAAGAAGAAAAGTTGTAAGAATAGGACTATTGAGCTATGTTTTTCATTTGTTCCAGTGTTGCCTACCTTGAATGTTAAATGGTTGTTCCCCCCTTGCCATAAGGGCGTTTGTTTGCTAATGGCAATAAACAGATTTGATTTGATTTGATTTGATTTGATCTCTCTCTCGCTCTCTCTCTCTCATACATACTCACACTAATACATGCACAAATATGCACCTCTCTTTCTCTCTCTCTCACCCATACATACACACACTAATACATGCACAAACACACACACACACACCTCTCTCTCTCTCTCTCTCTCTCTCTCTCTCTCTCTCTCTCTCTCTCTCTCTCTCTCTCTCTCTCTCTCTCTCTCTCTCTCTCTCTCTCTCTCTCTCTCTCTCTCTCTCTCTCTCTCTCGTACACAATTGCAAGAGTTACTGGTTATGGACCAAGAACACATTCAATGCAAACAATTAAGCTAGTCTCTTCTGTTTTCATGCCATTTTATAAACATCCGGGTAACATTTTTTTGCTCTTTGCCTCCCATATCAAACCCTCTCTCTTTTTTCTTTTTTTTTTAATGACATTTTCAAAGTTTATATGCATAATATTAACCCTTTCACCGCCAGCCATATTTCAGCCAAACATTTCCATTGAATTTACCTGCGTAGAGACCAAAATCCATCTGCAGTATTGGGGATTCTCCTGTGACATATATATAAAATAAGGCCTATCCTTACTTCCCAAAACTAAGACAATAGGGTCTTTGGATAACAGACCCCTATTTAATGCCTTTTTAGTGACATAGGTGTTAAATCACTGTGGTGCTAAAAATGCGACTTTGGCGGTGAAAGGGTTAATGCAATTGTTTTATTTATGTATTTCAGGCCAAGTATGAAACGATGGTGGTGCATTTGGAGTCAGAGCTGAAGGATTTACGAGTGCAGCAGCGCCGCGAGTCTGACACCATGGGGGACAAAGTAGCCAGCGCCACGTCCCAGTACCGACACCTCCAGAATGAACTGGCAGAGAAAGAAAAGGTAACTTTGGTATAGTATAGTATAGTATAGTATAGTATAGTGTGGGGGGGCTGGCTCAAGCCTTAGCCTCCGCGGCTTATAAACGTCCCTTCATTGATCACTGTTTTGCTTGCTTAAAGCACGCCTTTAAAATTATGATTGTAATTCAGTCATCATATTCGAATAGTAGTTGGTTAAAATTTTAATCCTTGTCAAGGAGATTTTTAAAGGTGTTTAGTGTTTGAGTGTGAGTTTCCCTGTGGGGGGGGGGGGGGGGGGGGGGGGGGGGGGTCTTTCGTAAAAATAGCTCCCCCACCTTCTGGAAGTTCTGTGCTTGTAATTTCCTCTAAATAAATGTGATGCCTTAGAGTCAAGACGGACTATCCTTAGATAGTCCATTGACTTATTATTGATGTTATTGAAAAAACTAAGAACTTGTATTTAAAAAGACTGCAAATATTACAAAATGGGGATTATGCTTTTTATGTTTCTGCAGTCTTTTTTTTAATGCAAGTTATTAGTTTTCGCAATAGGTTCAATAATACATCAATAGACTATCTAAAGATAGTCCGTTTTGACTCCAAGCCATCGTATATATAATAAATCTGTCCCTCTCCTTCACTCTGCCTTTTCCCTCTGCTTTCTATCATCTGCCGTATTTTTGGGGACTATAATGCAGTACTTTTTTTTCCAAGACTGAGACCCCTGCGCCTTATGATATGACTAATAAAGCAGTTAGAAAATATAACAACAAAATCTATGTGTTCAATTTTGGGGTGTGCGCCTTATCATAAGGTGCGCATTATAGTCTGAAAAATATGGTACTACAGACAAACCTCTATTTTAAGAATTCCAAAATGTCCGGAAAAATCGGTCGTAAATTGGAGGGGTCGTATGACGGAGGTTTTCACTGGCAGCCGTAGAAAGAAAAAGTTCTACACAGTTCATACTCTCTTCTTCATGCACACATACAATGACATATTAAAACTGGATTTGGGTCTTTCCAACTCCATAGGATTGTGCAATCGATGTATTACAGTTTCACTTCGCCGACTTCTGTTAATCACCTCCACTCTCATCCAAAGTCAGTGGTTTTCTTTTTCAAAGTCAGTGGTTTTCGTGCTTTTCCTACGCTTTCCGCCATCTTTTCTACAACAAGGGAAGCGACTCCGCTTTCAGGCCCTTGACCGTGGTTGTTTCCCTTTGCTCGAAGTCTATGCAGACGACAACAATGGTCGTAAAAACCAACAAAATGGCGGTCGTAAGTCGCGTTTTAGAGGAAGTTGTTTAAGAGAGGTCGTTTACATAGTAAAATGCATCCGTGCCAACAAATCCGGTCTCAAATGAGAGGTGGTCGCTTAACAGAGGGTCGTAAAATAGGGGTTTGTCTGTATCGTTCTGAGATATTGGCCCATTCTCCTGGCTTTTCTAAAAAAAAGTCTTCCAAATACTGTTTCTCCTTTGAGCTCCTCCGAAATTGGAATGCGTCGGCTGTACGCAGCGGGGAGACCAGTGAAAACTGAAGAAAACTGAAAACTGGACACATACGTACCTTACCCATTGTGGCCATATGGCCTGGGAACGCAGAAGGAGAAAGAAGAAGAGTGTGAGTGAAAGGAGGTCCTGTTGAGTAGGAAAAGGTTACCTCACGGTATACTGAGGAGTGTGGTGTACCGTAAAATGCGGACTATAAGCCGCTACTTTTTTTCCTCAACTTTGGCCCATGCCCATGCGGTTTATCTGTGGATTTTGTTTCCGTTCTACATTTATCAATATGATTAAATTTGTTTTGGGCCACATTCTTAGCCTATTTTTAGCTTAGAACTTTAGACTCAAAACTGGTTTTGGTAATCAATAGGTTCAAATCTCATGCTTAAGGTGTCTGAGAACATTGAATACGCTCTGATAGGATAATTTCTATATTTATGTTGGTTTGTGCACATACAATTTTCTCTGCGGCTTATAAACTGGTGCGGCTTATATGTGAATAAATACCTGATATTTTGTCAATTTAAGGGATGCGGCTTATATGCAGGTGCGTCTTATAGTCCAGTTTTTACTGTAATCATTTAGTAAGAAACTATAACAAAATAAAGGCGCATTCGCCGAAATATCCAGTAGTTTTGTTTTGTCTCGTGAATAAAATAACGTCACTTTACACTTGTCGTGTAGTTGTTTGTTTGTTGTATGTTCCAGTGACTTGCAGTCTGTTTCAGGTTTTTTGTTTTTTGTTTTTTTTTGTTTTAAAAAAACAAAACATGGTATGCTGAGGAATGCGGTGTATGTGTGCAGACAATCACAGAACTGCGACGCGAGGTGCTGCGGGCCCAGAGCGGCATTGAAAACCTCCAGGCCCAGCTGTCCTCGGAGACACACGCCCGCGATGATGTGGAGAACCGCAATGTTACTCTGGAACAGGAGATGAACAAGGTGATGATAAGGGACTTAACTCTGCACTGGGGCAGTGGGTGGATGCCTCGTGCCTCCATGTGTGTAGAGTGGCACAGAGGTAACGCGTTCGCCTCGTGTCAAGTAAACCCGAGTTCGAACCTGGGTACAGGGGATTTTTCCTCTCACTTTGCACTAGGCCTTATGGTCTGAACGTGGAGTCTTTCGGATGAGACGATAAACTGAGGTCACGTGTGCCCATGCACTTAGCATACGTTAAACCCAGTGGCAACGAAAAAGTTGTCATTTGGTCAAAATTTAACCCCCACCCCCCCACCCCCTCCCTTCCTTCCTCATCAGTCACACAAAAATCGCATGCAAAAACAACAAAAAGGGTGGCGCGCCTCTGGCTGCGACACGCTCGCCAGGTGGGAGCAACCCGATTTTCACAGAGACCCTCTGTGACTATAAAGTACCCTAATACCTAATACCTAATCCATATGGGGAGCTGGACGACCCTGCCCCCCTCTCTCCCCATGGGGGTACCGGGGGGTCTTTCGTAAAAATAGCTCCCCCACCTTCTTGAAATTCTGTGCTTGTAACTTCATCTAATCTGCCACTCTCTGACTCTGCCTTTTCCCTTTGCTTTCGATCATCTACTCTCTTTCTGACTTAATGGCCCATTCTTCTTCCTTTAAAAAAAAAAAATTCTTCCAAATAATGTTCTCCTTTGAGCTCCTCCGAAATCGGAATATGTCGGCTGTACGCAGCGGGGAGACCAGTAAAAACTGAAAAGCGGACACATACGTACCTTACCCATTATGGTCATATGGCCTGGGAACGCAGAAGAAGAACAAGAAGAAGAAGAAATTCTGCACGATGTTTTTATTCTGAGTGATTTCCAACGTAATTTTGCTGATCGTCTTGACAATTCTCTCATGTTTTAGAGCATTTTTTTTAGTCAGCCCTCAGCTGTGTGTTTTTTGTGTGTGTGTGCATAAGTTGTAATAGACACCAGATTGGCTGGTTGTAAGTTGGGTTAGGGAGGGAGTCATAACAGGGAGTTGTCCGCCAAACAGCAAATTTCTGCCGAAATAACATTGCTTTTCCACACACACAAAATCTGTCCGCAGGCTCACAGTCATCTCACAAAACAAGGGGTCCTAGGGACTCCTTCACTTGCAGTATAGAGGGTCCTAAAGGCAGGATAGAGGGTCCCAGTGGCATTGCGAATGCTAAAAAGAATGTTTCTAGTGCATCCCTGAGACCCCCTGCACATTCTTTATAGGGTCCTTTAGAATTTTAGTACTTCATAGACCCCCAAATGGGGGTCCCTGGGAGCCCTGGTCCGCCGACCCCCCCCCCCCCCCCCCCCCCATCCCCCCCCCCCCCAGCAACTAAATTTAGCCATTCTAATGCTGTTTTTAGGGCTTCAATTACATCAAAATAAGCTTCAGCATTACCCCCTGGACCCCTACTAGAGGCCTTCTGCGGCCCCTAGACCCTCGCTTTTCAGCTTCTTTTTTACTTTTCCAATTCCCGTGCCTGGGTCATGCCAGGGAGGGAGTCGTAATAGGGAAGGTCGGAATGAGGAGGTTCCACTGTACTTTGTTCTGCTTGTACTATGTCTTTGTACCTTGACTGCCAAAGAAAATTAAAGAAAAAATCATTGGGCAAATCATGGCTTGAAAAAGACAACTGATAGAGCCATTCTGGTAAAATGGTCTGGGGATATGGACTTCTTCATTATGCTAGGGCAAAGGCCAGCATTTCAGGGTTATTCCTCTTCATCCGATGACATCAGCAGTGATGTCATCAGGTCAGTACATAATATGTTGGTGGCAGTCAAGGGGTTAATCAAGATAAGTTTTTTGTTAAAAAATTGAATATTTTTGGTTCATCAAGCTCTTAATTCTTTTCACCCCTCAGCTGCTGCTCCAAAGATTCGCAATCACTCTCACAAATCGCTCAACCTTTTATCCTGCTAACTCCCCCGAAGTCGGAGTGTGGCTGCCTACGTGGCGGGGTAATCAAAATTGGTCATACACATGATGTTCCTCATCCCTATCTGATGCATTTGTACTCTAGTGTTCAAGTGCTTCCGCTGTTGGGATGATCCCTGGAGTCTTTTAGTCAGGGTACATCAACAACAACAACATCCTGTCAATCGTACTTCACTTGAATGTCCTTGACCTTCAGGTGTGGGGTCAGGTGAGGTCACTGACGGAGAGGAACAACCACCTGGAGAGCGGGCAGAAGACGCTGCAGGAAGAACTAGACAAGGTGGGTGGGCAGGCAGCCGCAGAGGAACAGTTGGACGTCGAGCTCAAATACTGTATTTTTCGGACTATAAGGCGATATTTTTTTCTCCAATTTCGACCTATGTGCCTAATAAACGAGGGCGCCCTATAAGTGAACCAAATCGTGAGAAGAGAGGCAACGATTGCCGTACTCAATACAGTCTACTGTGAGTCACAACATCAAAAGTGGTAACGAGTCGCCGATACGACGAATACTCACGTTAAAATGCTTCGAAATCCCTGTTATTGTCCGAGATACTGTCCAACAGATGCCACAACCCTTCGTTGGATGTAAAAAGCATCGTTGTAGAGCTTAAAATGCCATAATTCTACCAGTTTTCGTGAAGAATTGGCCAAACACAACAACCGGAAGTCGCAAAAACGGAAGTTTCGATTATTTGAGAAGGGAACCAACTCTCGTTTACGACAACAAAATGGCGGTCGGTAATCGTTTACAGGACGTGTACGGGCTTCAAACTTCGACTTTCTGTTATGAGGTGTGTATCGCCTTATAAACGAGGGCGCCTTTTACTTGGATTTTGTCAGATTTTTCTTGAAAATTGCCCTATTCGCCTTATACACAGCAGCGCCTAATGATCCGAAAAGTACGGTAATTGTCTTGTTTGTTTGGATTTTGTTTTATTCTGTGTTCAACAAATTTGCTTTTTAGATCAGCGTTTTCTCCCTTTTAAGTCAGATAATGTGAAAATAAGCGCTGTCTAGAAGGCAGATTGAAAAGGTAGACATGTTAAGCTTTTCTATGCAGATGTGTGTGTGTGTGTCTTCAAGTCTGATACTTTGAAACTAACAACATTTTTACACTGGTGACTGGTAAGATGCAAATTTTTAGGCTTTTAGAGGATAAATCTTGTAAAAAAGAGAAAACGATAACTGAGGACTAGTAATAGAGGAACGTTTGATTTTCAAAATACTGATATTATGGGGATAAAAATGTTACTGTGGAAAGAAAGTGGTAGGGTGGGGTATAAGCAGTTGAAGTTGTGTTGTTTTCCTTGGCAGAGGCTTCCGTTATATAAGTTCAATTGTGTGTATTTTTGTTTTATTATCTGCTCTTCGCACATCTGTACTGTTAAAACTTCGGGACTTTCCTGGTGTTGCATTGCCTCCGGGCATTGCCTCCAGGATTGTTCCCACCATCTTATTATATCTGCTAATGTCCCATATGTGTCTGTTCCAGGCCGGAGGACATTAAGCGTGAAAATGATGTTTTACGTCCTCTCGGTCATAGACACATATGGGACATTGTAAATACAAAGATGGTGGGAACAATACTGGGTGCAATGCCCGGAGGCAGTGCAACACCAGTAAAGTCCCGAGTTTTTAACAATATAGATAGGTGTAGCGGTAACCATGCCTCAGTTAAACCTCATCGGCTATGGTACCGCCACAGTAATCAATAATCTGTGGACACTAAGCAGAATTTCATCTTTGTTTTATTTGTCCATCAGAAAACGTCGGTGGTTCGTCAGCTGGAGAGTAGTCTAGCCAGCAGAGAGTCAAGGTTGCAGAGCACTGTCAGGGAACTGAAGAGCCGTGCAGAGTGTGCAGAGAAACATGTAGGTTGGCACAATGTTGTGTATGTGTGTGAGAGAGAGAGAGAGAGAGAGTTTGTGTGCATGAGTTTACATACAAGTGTTTGTGCACATGTGGTGAGTAAGTCAAGTCAAATCGAGTCAAAATCATCTTTTTTGAAGGTTAAGGAATAAGCTTATGTGTGTAAGTGTGTGTATAAGTGTTGTCTGTGTTTTGTGAGTGTATATATTATGTGCGCATGCATATGTCAGTATGCAAAGAGTGGTAGAGAGAGTAATTACCCATGCACATACTTACAGAAATTTCATTATAAGATATTAAGTATTGGAATGATTCCTTACCTGACTGATTTAAGCATGTTATTGTAAAAGTATGTAAACACTCTTCGAACATGAAGCATTACATACAGACACTCGTCTTTTTCCTCAAAACTAACATGGTCAAAATGAACTTTTTTTAATTAAAAAGATTTGTATTGTGTGGATTTTCAAGAGGTCCAATGTAGTGCTTTTGTAAAACTTGAGCTGGTAGATAGCTTGGCTTCTTGGTTGTAGCTTAGGCTTGTCAGAAATTTCTTGTTCTGTGAATTGCTTGTAGAAAAGCTTAGCATTCTCTCTCTTATACATATTTGATTTACATTGATTGGGGAAGTGTGTGTGCATGTGCATGCATGCGCGGATTAAAAGTGAGTAAATGTATGCGGGAGACACTGAGAACAAAGAAATTAGCTTAATTTCACTTGTGAGTTACCTGCCCATCATTATTCCCTGTCAGCGTTTTACATGACGTTTTTCCCTTGGTTAAAACAAAGACTGTATAGGGGAAGACAAGCATCCGGTCTCTTTTCCCTATATGAGTAGTGAGGACAGAAACACTGGTTATGTCCCTTTTAAGCGTGACACATTTACACGTCGATAGGCCAGTTGAATTCTCCCTTCAAATTCCAGTCTGAGTTTTTGGATAGCCGCCACTGTACCCCACTAAACGATAACTCTATCAGCCCGGTTCGCTGTAACTCTTAAGTAATCCATCTTACCCTTTTAGAATCTTTGGTTAAAATACTAACTTTCTGCTACAGCTTTCAAAGATCTGTCATTGATGTCTGTGCCCTCTAAGGGAGATAACTTATTGTCGGAAAGAAGCTGTTCTTCAGTGATTTTATACCATTTCTTAAGTATTGCCTGTAATGAGCAATGATATGCACTTAGTTGTGAGGCCCGTTTCTTTTTTTGTCCCACTTTTTTGCATCTTATAAAGGAGGAATCGTCTGCTTCTTCAGTGAGTTTTGTAGCCTCATGATTATGTATGCAGTTTCATTGTATCCCTTTGGGGTAGGAGATGGGATATATTTGACTTACAAAGCTTCAACTAACCATGTGATTCGGCAATTTGGTTTTGTCACCCCCCCTGTGTTTCTTTGTTCCATATGCATGTATGCTTCAGTTCTTTGTATCAATGTGTTTGGGGCTTGTTTGTATGGTAGCACTAATCCATGGCGTTCTGAAGATACTTTTTGTAAGATTGATAATTTTCGACAAGTAACTCAGAATTGTAAAGAAGATGGGAAGCCATATAAATGTACTCTCAGTTCTTAAGGGAGTGAGAGAGAGAGAGTTTGTGTGTGTGTGTGTGTGTGTGTACGTGCGTGCATAATTATTAAGGGAAATAGCTTCTGCATGTTGTGCTGGCTTCTATGCTAAATAATTGATCATTATCCACCTACTTGACCCACTTGGTCACCTAAATGTGGATCCAGGGCTCCCAGGGACCTCCATTTGGGGGTCTTTGAAGTACTCAAATTCTAAAGGCCCCTCTAAAAGAATGTGCAGGGAGTCCCAGGGATGCACTAGAAAATTTCTTTCTAGCATTTGCAATGCCACTGGGACCCTCTATACTGTAAGTGAAGGAGTCCCTTGGACCCCTTGTTTTGCGGGACGATTGGGAGCCCTGAAGATGTTTCACATGCATACTAACAGCCACACAGAGATACACACAGGCCCTAGTTGCAGTTGAAATGAGAAGACAAAAAAGAAAAAAATCATTCTGCTGTTATCGATTCTTGTGGCATTGGGAGAGAATTAAGGGTCTGGGAAGCGAGGTATGCAAGCATTTGGTCGTACTTATGAGAAGGAATACCATATTTTCCGGACTACAAGGCGCACCCAGGGCTCCCAGGGACCCCCATTTGGGGGTCTATGAAGTACTAAAATTCTAAAGAACCCTCTAAAAGAATGTGCAGGGGGTCCCAGGGATGCACTAGAAAATTTCTTTCTAGCATTTGCAATGCCACTAGGACCCTCTGTACTGTAAGTGAAGGAGTCCCTTGGACCCCTTGTTTTGCGGGATGATTGGGAGCCCTGAAGATGTTTCACATGCATACTAACAGCCACACAGAGATGCACACAGACCCTGGTTGCAGTTGAAATGAGAAGACAAAAAAGAAAAAAATCATTCTGCTGTTATTGATTCTTGTGGCATTGGGAGAGAATTAAGGGGCTGGGAAGCGAGGTATGCAAGCATTTGGTCGTACTTATGAGAAGGAATACCGTATTTTCCGGACTACAAGGCGCACCCAGGGCTCCCAGGGACCCCCATTTGGGGGTCTATGAAGTACTAAAATTCTAAAGAACCCTCTAAAAGAATGTGCAGGGGGTCCCAGGGATGCACTAGAAAAATTATTTTTAGCATATCCAATGCCACTCAGACCCTCTATCCTGCCTCTAGGACCCTCTATGCTGTAAGTGAAGGAGTACCTGGGACCCCTTGTTTTGCGGGACGATTGGGAGCTCTGCGCACCCCCCAAAAGTTTGCACAAAATTCAGATTTTGTTATAGTTTCTTACTATTATTATCAGTCACATTATAAAGCGCAGGGGTTTCAGTCTAGGAAAAAAGTATCACCTTATAGTCCGTAAAATAGGGTAATATGTTTATGGGTGAAGTAAACTTAAGTAACCGACATTGTATTTGAACAAATTTGCATTGTTGTTATGTTGCTGGACAACTTCAACAAAAATCTTTTTTTTCTTCTTTTCTTTAGGGTTACATCTTTAGAACAGGAGCAAGGTACATCAAAGAAAACTGCCTACATGTGTATATTTCACAAATTATGAAGTTGTAAATCACTTCTGTTTGAACACAGACCCTGCAGTAATAGCACCTTTCTATCACTAAGTCACTCTCCGTGCTGCCTGGATGAAACCAAAATCCCTGCTGATTGTTTGTTTCCTGTGTCTGTCAGATTTGGAACCCTGTTGCATGCCTGTCACTTAGCCATCCTTTTCTGTTATTTTTTTTTTAAACATTCATTCATTTTCTTATCTTAATTTCGTTTTCGCTGTAAAAATGTCTGTTCTTCTTCTTCTTCGATCGCTCAGACAGTTTCCTGTCGATTATGAGCGCGGATGCGTCATGCTGCCGTTATGCGCCTAACTAAGAAATAGTTAGGCCCAGGAAGTCCGACTACGGCTGGAGGGAAATCTCTTTGAAAGTGTTTCTTGAAAAAAGGCAGGAGAATGGACCAGTAAGGCAGAAAGATAGTAGATGACAGTAAGCAAAGTGAAAAGGCAGAGTGAAAGAGAGTGACAAAATAGAGGAAGTTACAAGAACAGAACTTCCAGAATGTGGGGGAACTATTTATATAAAAGACCCCCCGGTATCCCCACCGGGGGGGGGGGTGGGGGGGGGGGATGTCTGTTTATTTAATCCTTTTCCAGTGGTAGAGAGTAGCATACTGTTCTGAAAAGTGGAACTGGATTTCACATGCCTGTGTAAAATGTTGCGGTGTGAACGATGTTCAACAGTAACGTGCGTTTTTTTAAAGGGAGAAAGAAACACACACACAACACTTAAGCGTTAACTTTTTCTAGCCTAAGCGGGTTCTGGCGGCTGGTAGCGATCTTGCTACTTGTAGCCTGTTCATTTGCCGGTCATCATTGTTACAGCTATAGTCAGTTGTCGCAGCGGTTGCGAAGAACCGTCAGAACTTTTTTTTTTTTAAACCTAGTATTCCCTACCACGGTGTAAGGAATAATAGTACTCAAAACATCTTTGAAAATGTAAGAACTGTAAAGTTCGGGTTCTGCCCTTTTTATTGATATATGGAAACAGGCTGTTATTAAATAAACATAGTCCCAAAAAAATTTTTACCAAAAAAATACAGCAAAACTCTACTGCATGCCGAAGTTTCGTCATTATTTTCTAAAACATTTTTAGGACACACAGTCCCACCCACGTCATAATAGAACATCATCATGAATACACCATTATCAATTTGTTCCACACACACATATACATGTATTCAACAAACCGAAGAAAAGAAAAAAGTTAAAATGTTGCTAATATCACGCAATTACACATCTGTATTGTTAAGCATTCATGATTTTCCTGGTGTTGCACTGCCTCTGGGCATTGCCTCCAGGATCGTCCCCACCATCTTTATGTCTACTATGTGTCTGTTCCAGACCGGAGGACGTTAAGCAGAATTTCATTCATAACAGTTGTAAAGCAAGGCTGGCGCATCGGCTCACAATGCTGGCCAAGCTAACGGGTTGCCGTCTAGGAAGAATTAACCAGAACAAGATTTCCTGTTTCGATTTAGGGTCAGCAAGTCACACTAACCATACATTGAAATTTAGATATGTCTTTAAAACAGCTACTTTTTTAAGCTAAGCTTTTAGGGTAGTGGGGGGAATGTGGTTGCTTGTCTGGAGCTCAAGTGAGTTACTATCTGATCTGATTACATATACAGTGGAACCTCCCTTATAAGACCTCCCATTATAAGACTCCCTCCCACATAAGACCTACTTCTCTGAGACTTTGCCCTTCTTAGTAAGTATTAAAATTACCTCTCTTATAAGACCCCTCCCTTATAAGACCAGTTTGGATGATTTTCAAAGGTCGTATAAGGGTGGTTCCACTGTAATATACTATACAAGTGGAATGTCATTCTATGTGTATGTTGTGAACATGCTTTGAGGTTAAAAGTCTGCTTGTTGTTTGTGAGCTCTGCTGTCCATTGTAATTTCACTGCCAAAACATTCTGATGGGCATGGTATGGCTGTTGCGTGTTTCAGTGTTTGTTCTCTGTACATGTACTTCCAGTTCTTTGAGAATAAGTACAAATTGAAGGTCTGTTAATTTTTGTTGTTGTGTTCCAATGTTTCTTAAAAGTAATGGTGGTGATGATGTGTGTAGTGGTGATGTGTGTGTACTGTGTGTGTGTGTGTGTGTGTGTGCGCGTGTGTGCGTGCGTGCACGTGCATGTGTGTGTGCGTGCGTGTGCGTGCATGTGTGTGTGTTACTATTCTGTGATTAGGTAAATTGATGTCAGTGCTATCTACTCTAGATATTTTGATATTAATTTTTAATAGCATTTTCTACAGGGTTTCCACAAGTCCTTGAAAACTTGAAAAGTCCTGGAAAACTAGGCGTGAAATGTGCTGGGGGAAAAAGCACAGGCCCTTAAGTTCCCGGAAAAGTCCTGGAATTTTTTTAATCTGCTAACCAGGGCCTGTATTCACGTTGAGATAGCATGAGACTTAGCATGATGCTAACTTAGAAGCTCTTCCAAAAGTCCTATTAAATCCTATATGACATTGGAAGAGCTTCTAAGTTATCATCATGCTAAGTCTCATGCTATCTCAACGTGAATACAGGCCCTGGTTCTCAACTTTCAAGCTAGCATCACTAAAACTTAATCTCTTTGAAAATATTTTTTTAATTCAAACTTTTGACGCCTGATATTGTGACAGTAGATCAATCCTACTGCATGTGGACTTTTGGTGTGTGCAGTTTAAAAAAATTTAAATTTAAAATCATCAGATTAGTTCAATATTATCACACCACCTACTATAATACTTATTATCCATATTACAAGCAGAATTTTCAGTCCTTGAAATTTACCACCGTGGTCCTGGAAAAGTCCTTGAATTTTTCTTTTAGAGATCTGTGGGAACCCTGTTTCTATGAATGTATCTGAAACACTTTGTAAATGTTAGTACAGCTACATTGTACATATCTTTAGTTTTTAACTGAGATCTTTCCATTTTGTGCACAGCTCATATCTTTGAACATTTCTGAATGGTAACTAAGCGACTTTCACATTTTTGCCAGTAATAAGAGATGATTTACCGTATTGTTTTTACTACCAGGCGATGCTTTTTTCCTCCAGATTCGGACCCCTGCGCCGTATAATATGACTAATAGAATACAGACCTGTTTACTCTACTCTTTTCGAGTAGTATTCTATTCAATTTGGACCTCTACTACTCTTCAAAACTGAAAATAATATTCTTTAATTCTTGATTACTACTCATTTTCAGTGAACATTATTTGATGGTTTAATGAATAAAACTACTCATTTCAGCTATCCAGACTACTCAAGACTTGTGTAGGTGGTAACCAGGTTTGAGAATAGTATGAAAATATAACAATGAAACCTGAAATTTGGGTAAAATTTGGGGTCTATGCCTTATACAAAGGTGCGCTTTATTGTCCAAAAAATATGGTAATGACAGAAAGGAGCTAGACAGATTGCTCTTTCCATCATTATTAAATCTTCTTTTACAGGTGAAAATGTGGATTTTGCCGCTGTCTATTTACATTATATTTACAGGGATGTGAGCGTTACATGTAAGCGCGTAAATGCGCTTTTTCTATTCAACTATTAAGAAATAAAAAGTGCACAGAGAGAGAGAGAAGATCGTTGAGTTCGATAGAATTTCTTCTCGTGCACATGGTGAAAACAAAAGAAGTTTGTAGTGCGAGTACATTCCCTTAACTGAATTTTTCGTAAGCTTCTCTGTGGTTGGTCAGTTACATCCAATGGCAGTGCGCCATTTTCATGTGTTCGGCTACTTCCTCTGTGTCATTTTGAAGGAGGATTTGGATGTTTTTAAAGCTGCATACTACGTAACATAGTGAACGTTTCATCTTCGACCATGAAAATTATATATCACACCACAGATGTGAAGAAAGAGGAGATCTACTTCCTCAAACTTCATGGTCATTTTTACGAAGGAGGATTTGGATGTTTTAAATAAAGCTGGGTCATGATGGGTAATTTCCAAGTAATGTGCCAGTGATGTGTCACTGCAATGGTATACTTAAATGTTTCATCATTCGACCATGAAAATTATAATGTGCCATCACACCACTTAGATGTGAAGAAAGAGGAGATCGACCAAGAGTGCTTCACTGCATTGTTTTCAAACTTCATGACGGTCATATGACCCAATGGTATACTGTTAATGCAAACGTTGGGTCAGAAAATGATGGGTCAATTTCCAAGATAATGTGCCAGTGATGTGTCACTGCAATGGTATACTTAAATGTTAATGCAAACGTCATGGGTCAGAAAATGACGGGTCAATTTCCAAGATAATGTGCCAGTGATGTGTCACTGCAATGGTATACTTAAATTTTATTGCAAACTTCATGGGTCAGAAAATGACCAATTTCCAAGATAATGTGCCAGTGATGTGTCACTGCACTTAAAATGCAAACGTCATGGGTCAGAAAATGATGGGTCAATTTCCAAGATCAATGTGTCACTCAATGGTATACTTAAATGTTAATGCAAACGTCATGGGTCAGAAAATGATGGGTCAATTTCCAAGATAATGTGCCAGTGATGTGTCACTGCAATGGTATACTTAAATGTTAATGCAAACGTCATGGGTCAGAAAATGACGGGTCAATTTCCAAGATAATGTGCCAGTGATGTGTCACTGCAATACAGATGACCCCTGGGTGCACAAAATGAGGGGTCAAATCAGCGTCAATACGGGTACCAGGTCAATGACCCGGGCCCGCCAACAGTCTGAAGCTCTGATCGACAAAGGATGCCAGCACAAATTTGACAGGGCTTAGGTGGATGAAACTGTATACAGTAGCCTATTGGGCAATAAGATCTGTGTAGGCGATTGCAAAAAAACTGGTTTTGCAGGCAAAGTTTTGTTTGAGTACTTTGACGATACAATCGGCTACGCATTTTTGTTTGGGGTCCTCTCACATCCCTGTATTTAGATCCAATGCTTGCAATTAACAGTTAATTTTACGATTGTATCAGCTAGTATCTTAATTTCTAAATGCCATGTATCACATTTTCATACATATTTGCACAAC
Source organism: Phymorhynchus buccinoides (assembly GCA_017654935.2). Taxonomy (NCBI): domain Eukaryota; kingdom Metazoa; phylum Mollusca; class Gastropoda; order Neogastropoda; family Raphitomidae; genus Phymorhynchus; species Phymorhynchus buccinoides. Next base: position 38,316,733 of record CM065686.1, read on the forward strand.
GTGTTGTAGATGGTACATTTGCATACTCACAGTATTTTTTTCTTGTTACTGTATGACCGTCCATTTTCTGGCCACCATGCTTTGTTTGTTTGCTGTTTTGTTGTTGTCCTCTGTGAGTGTGTGTGTGTGTGTTTGTGCATGCATGGTGTGCGCATGTGTGTGGTGTGTGTATCACTGATTGTATGTAAATGTGCATTATTTCTTGAGTTTTATTAAAGCACTGTGCAAGTTGAATGTGATTGGAGGATTCTTTCTTGTCTTTCTTGTCTGTTCATGTGTAAAAAGGATTTGTTTTTAAAAAAACAACTCACGAGTTTGTTTTCTATCTACCAGTACTTAGTATTATTCTACATTCAGTTTTGTATGTTTGTTGTTATTTTCACTGTATACATGTTATGCCCAATCCGTGAAATTGCTTACCCAGTTCGAGAAATAACAAATCTAAAGCTTGTATTTAGAAAAGCTATTTTGGGGAGGGGGGGAAGGGGGGGGGGGGGGGCGGGGCAAATACAATGTAGAAAAGTGTGCTGCTATTGAATCAACCTTAACTTTGAATGGGAATTGAACATTTGATATACATTGTCCATTTCATAAATTGAGCAAGTCATGTTGCCCAAGCAATCTTGGTGTGTTCACTAGAATATTACCTTATTGAATAACTGGTATTTGCACTGAAATGTTACCTTACAAAAACAATGGAGTTTAAACAAAAAAGTACTACCATATAATGTTACCACAAAAAGTGATAGGTATTTTCTCTGAAATGTAACAGCAGAAAAAAACCATCTGTACTTTTGCTTACAAATATAGTTTTTTTTATATATAAAGCACACTGTTACCATAGCAAAGCTAACACTGTTAAACACATTGCTTCAAGGTGAGCGACCTTCAAGACGACCTTTCGGCCAGCGTTACCAAGGCAGCGACCTTGGGGCAGCAGCTGCAGGAGGCGGAGTTTCACCTCGAAGAAATGTCGGAGAAATCCCAGCAACTGGCCACAGTGCGCAACCAGCTGGAGGGAGAGAAACTGCAGAGGTGTGTGTGTGTGTGTTCGTGTGTGTAGGTGTGTGTGTGTGTGTAGGTGTGTGTGTGTGTAGGTGTGTGTGTGTGTGTAGGTGCGTGTGTGTGTGTGTGTGTGTGAATAATGTGAGAAATCCCAGCAACTGGCTACAGTGCGCAACCAGCTAGAGGGAGAGAATCTGCAGAGGTGTGTGTGTGTGTGTGTGTGTGTGCGTGATGTGTGTGTGTAGGAATGTAAAATATATGTAGACTTTTGAGCGTGTGTGTGGGTGTGGGTGTGCAGGTATACATGCTTATGTGCACATGTGTGTGTGTGTGAAGAATGAGAGAAAGAGAGACAGAGACTGTTTGTGTGTGTATGCATGCATGCTTACTTGCCCCTGTGTGTGTGTTTGTGTGAAAGAGAGAGAAAGATAGAGAGAACAAGTGAGACACTGACTATGCAAATCCTTTAATCTCATGACCCTGATGGAGCAAACATGTGTGTTTGTGTGTGTGTGTGTGAAAGAGTGAGAAAGAGAGAACATGAAAGACACTGACTATACAAATCCTCCAATCTCAGGACCCTGGTGGAGTAAACATGTGTGTGTGTGTGTGTGTGTGTGAAAGAGAGAGAAAACAAAGAGATCGAGACACCAATTATATACGATTCCTCCAATCTCAGGACCCTGGTGGAGCAAACAGTAGGTGAACTCAAACACCAGATGTCGCTGCTGAAGCAGCGGGAACAGGAAGTGAGCACGGACAACAAGGATCTGCAATACACCCTGCACGACCTGAAAATGAGGCTCCACAGCGCCGCCTCCGCCTCCAACCAGGATCATTTTCACCAGTTTCATCATCACAACGATGACGATAACTTCAACTCTGCTGCTCTGGTCAGTGAAAGCGATGTGAAGTGCTTGATTAAATGTCATGTCAATGTTATGCAGGGATTGGATTCGATTCGTTCTGTAAAATGTGTACGTGATTTAAGGATGTGATGTAAAATGCATTTGTATGTGGTGTTGAGATCAGATTTATTGTGTTGAATGTATTTATTTAGACTCCCTGTGGGGATACCGGAGGGGGGGGGGGGGTCTTTGTAAAAAATAGTTCCCCCACGTTCTTGAAGTTCTGTGCTTGTAACTTCCTCTAATCTGCCACCCTCTTTGACTCTAGGGAGTCTGCCTTTTTTCAAAACAAGCTTCCAAATAATTTTTCTCCTTTGAGATCCTCCGAAATCGGAATGTGTCGGCTGTACGCAGCGGGGAGACCAGTGAAAACTGAAAACCGGACACATATGTACCTTAGCCATTGTGGCCATATGGCCTGGGAACGCAGACGAAGAAGAAGAATATTTATAAGAAGTATAGAAATGTAATTGGTTATTGTTGATTCACTGGCTATTGGTAAATTGTTTTCGTTTGATATTGCCATTTGCCATTTCTTTCTAGTGCTTTAACTAATTTCCCCCCAAACACGGAGTGTGGCTGCCCACGTGGTGGGGTAATCAACAGCAGTCACACGTAATGTTCTCATCCGTAGCTAATGCACTTGTACCATAGTGTTCAAGTGCTTCCGCTGTTGGGATGATCCCTGGAGTCTTTTAATGTTCTCATCCCTAGCTGGTGCACTTGTACCATAGTGTTCAAGTGCTTTCGCTGTTGGGATGATCCCTGGAGTCTTTTAGCCTGGGTTAGTACACACATAAGCGGATATTCCATGCGGAAACCCGTGCACAATCCATAAACAAGTGAAACAAAGAAGGGAAAAGATTTGCGCACGTGTCCGAATTTCCCCTATTTGCGTAAACTTTTATCTTTCTTACTTCCACTTATTTAGGGTTTTCCGTACAGAACTTACGCATCTAATGTGAACCCGGCCTTAGCCAACAACAAATTTGAAATGAAACATTTTGAAAAAAACATGAACGCGTAATTAAAATGAGGACAAAGATTAGAATTCCAATGCCTTTGAATGACATGTTGGCAGAACAAGTTGTCGGATTGTGCCCATCAAAGCCTGATAGATCAAATCAACAGTCTGCAAGAGGAGGTGAAGTCTCTGCAGTTTGAACTCATGACCTGCGGCCAGAGACACGACATTGACCTTCAACGCTATGAGGAGAGGAAGCATCGGACGAAAGCGAAACTGATGAAGGCCAGGTGAGACTTGATTGACCCTCTGAACCCTGCAAATCGTTGCGATGCGAATGAGTTAAGATTCACATACATTAACAGAAATATGTGGGCCACTTAGTTCCGTTTTAATTCTGTCCTGGTAATATCAATGAACTCTGATTCCAAGTCAAGATTCTTAACTCATTCACATAGCAATGATTTTGAATTATTCAAAAACTCAACAAGTCAATCCAGCCACACACACACACACAAGCAAGACAGACATAAACAAAAAGAGAAATGAAAGAAGATTACAGGTTTTTACTTCAGGTTTTGACATAGGGAAGTGGTAGGTCCGACTTTATATAGAAAGACTCTCTACAGCAATTGGTTTCCCCACTACAAACCACTGCAAACACAAAGTAAGAGGCAAAAATGTGGTCTAGGGGAGCGAAGCGAATTTAGAAGTGACCAAAGTATGGTGTACACACAGATTTAATTCCCTTGAAGCAAATTCATCAAACTGACAGCTTTGTATTTCTTCCACACACATATGGGCCAAAGTTGAGGAAAAAAGTAGCGGCTTGTAGTCCGCATTTTACAGTACACATTTCCTACATGATCTTACCTGTAGGGAGTTGCACACGGTGGAGAGGAACAAATATGTGGAGAGTTATGCACATTTTCTACATGATCTTACCTGTAGGGAGTGGAGAGTTATGCACATTTCCTACATGATCTTACCTGTAGGGAGTGGAGAGTTATGCACATTTCCTACATGATCTTACCTGTAGGGAGCTACACACGGTGGAGAGGAACAAATATGTGGAGAGTTATATACATTTCCTACATGATCTTACCTGTAGGGAGTGGAGAGTTATGCACATTTCCTACATGATCTTACCTGTAGGGAGCTACACACGGTGGAGAGGAACAAATATGTGGAGAGTTATATACATTTCCTACATGATCTTACCTGTAGGGAGCTACACACGGTGGAGAGGAACAAATATGTGGAGAGTTATATACATTTCCTACATGATCTTACCTGTAGGGAGTGGAGAGTTATGCACATTTCCTACATGATCTTACCTGTAGGGAGTGGAGAGTTATGCACATTTCCTACATGATCTTACCTGTAGGGAGCTACACACGGTGGAGAGGAACAAATATGTGGAGAGTTATACACATTTCCTACATGATCTTACCTGTAGGGAGCTACACACGGTGGAGAGGAACAAATATGTGGAGAGTTATACACATTTCCTACATGATCTTACCTGTAGGGAGCTACACACGGTGGAGAGGAACAAATATGTGGAGAGTTATATACATTTCCTACATGATCTTACCTGTAGGGAGCTACACACGGTGGAGAGGAACAAATATGTGGAGAGTTATGCACATTTCCTACATGATCTTACCTGTAGGGAGCTGCACACGGTGGAGAGGAACAAATATGTGGAGAGTTATGCACATTTTCTACATGATCTTACCTGTAGGGAGTGGAGAGTTATACACATTTCCTACATGATCTTACCTGTAGGGAGCTACACACGGTGGAGAGGAACAAATATGTGGAGAGTTATGCACATTTCCTACATGATCTTACCTGTAGGGAGCTACACACGGTGGAGAGGAACAAATATGTGGAGAGTTATGCACATTTTCTACATGATCTTACCTGTAGGGAGTGGAGAGTTATGCACATTTCCTACATGATCTTACCTGTAGGGAGTGGAGAGTTATGCACATTTTCTACATGATCTTACCTGTAGGGAGCTACACACGGTGGAGAGGAACAAGTACGTGGAGAGTTATACACATTTCCTACATGATCTTACCTGTAGGGAGCTACACACGGTGGAGAGGAACAAGTACGTGGAGAGTTTGCGACAGCTGGAGGACGATCTGCACCTGACGCGGGCCGCCCTCAACAAGGAGCTGGAGTGGAAGGACAAGATGGACACCAACTACAAACAGCTCCTGCAGGAGAAACGGGGGCTAGTGTCCCAGTAAGTACTGTACAAAACTTCTCTGCTTTCATATTCACGGGAGCATGTGGGTATGCCTGAAGCCTCCCCTCCCCAATCGCTCGCCCAGCCCCTCCCTTCCTTGTCCCCGTGTAGCTGACCATCTGGGCAGTCAGTCATATTTGGATACAATATTTACGGAAGCCCCCTGTTATGATAGCATCAAAATCTTCAAAATGTTGAAGTGGGATGCTTAATTGAAAGAAGAAGAGCCTGAATTCAGGCAATCTGATGCTGCTTCAGACAGCTGAGTGCCTGAAGAAAGGGCTCTTTATTATGATGTTATTCTTTTGTACATTGGGTTTCGGCAAGAAAGTTCACGCAAAAATTTTGGTCACTGCATGCACCCATGCATATTGTGATCGCCTTGGCTTATGGTTGTGTCAGACCAATAGACGATTTTCGGGAAAAAAAATTAGGGGAGAGCACTTCGTGAAAATTAGAATTGTTTACCTCCATTACTCGGTCAAATACCATAGCAACAATGCAACAATGGCGTTGAAGCTTGAAACCGCAGGATGCGAGTCAGCGGCTTGCAAACATTTTTATTTTTTTAGAATTATGAGGGGCGTCCAGTATCCACAAACTGAGAGAACTTGCAAAATGTGACGTAAAAATATAAATGACATCAATTTTAGAATGACGCACAGTGTTCTAAGTGATATAAGTCTAATCAAGCACATGAGCCGAGAGCTGGGGATCTACCTGAAGGTAGAGTAACTTCCCCTGTTTGACCGATTGAATTAGGCAAGATCACTCCCACACACCATGAAATTACTCCCCTTAATTATTTCCGAACAATTTCTATTGAAGTAGTGCCTTGGGTTGCTGGTCTCGGATTCTGCAACTTGATCAAGCCGGGGTGTGGCTGCGAGTTGGGACTCGGGATGAGCGGCATGGGAGCAAAATTCTCTGCTTTCGTGTTGTGTGATCGCCTTGGCTTATGGTTGTGTCAGACCTGTTTACCCACTACACAAGTCTTGAGTAGTCTGGATAGCTGAAATGAGTAGTTTTGGTGTAAAATGTGTAGTTTTATTCATTAAACCATCAAATAATGTTCACTGAAAATGAGTAGTAATCAAGAATTAAAGAGCATTATTTTCAGTATTGAAGAGTAGTACTACTCGAAAAGAGTAGAGTAAACAGGTCTGTTGTGTCAGACCAACAGGAAAATCATCTATTGACATAGGCTAGAACACCAAGGCTACATCAAAATGTTGTTGTGCTATGCATAGTTATGCGGGGGTTGTCTAGCTATGACAAGCTCCTAGCATAACATCATCAGTCTCCAAAATCCCCCATAAAGACGGAGTGTGGCTGCCCACGTGGCGGAGTAATCAAAAACGGCCACACACGTAATGTTCTCATCCGTAGCTGATGCGCTTGTACCATAGTGTTCAAGTGCTTCCGCTGTTGGGATGATCCCTGGAGTCTTTTAGCCAGGGTAAGCCAACAACAACATATTGTGTGAGTGTGACACAATATGAAAATAGGATTTGATGGTTTCACATATTTACGCTTTGTCTTCTTTACAGGTTTTTGTAAACTAGCTATTATTAATTTTGTTTCTCTCAAGTACTACAAAATTATCGTCTTTTATCGTGCAAGTGTGACTTGCTGAAAATGTTATTGATAGATTCGTGATGTGTTTGCACTCTATCTTCTTTTGATGCTCCTATAAACTCGCTATTATTTTTGTGAGTGACTTGCTGAAAATATTTTTGATAGATTCGTGATGTGTTTGCACTGTATCTTCTTTTGATGCTCATATAAACTCGCTATTATTTTTGCGAGTGACTTGCTGAAAATGTCTTTGATAGATTCGTGATGTGTTTGCACTGTATCTTCTTTTGATGCTCATATAAACTCGCTTTTATTTTTGCGAGTGACTTGCTGAAAATGTCTGATCGATTCGTGATGTGTTTGTACTCCGTCTTCTTTTGATGCTCCTGTAAACTCGCAAATATTTTTGTGATTTTTTTTTCTCTCCTCAGAAAGATATATAGGGGGAAAAGCCATGCTCTTTTTCTTCTATTGGTCTGACTAGTAGTGGGCTCAATGCCTTCAACCATGACTCCTTAATATGATGTCTATTCTTGTAATTTGTACAAGGTTTTCGGGTTCTCCGAAGCTTTTAACAAAAATTGGGAGGAAAATGTTTCGTTTTCGAAACCCTTGAATGAATTAAACAGTTTTTAGTTTTTTTGTTTTTTTAATGAACAAAGAGAATAAGCTGTTAATTAACTTCCCTCCACCAAAGTTGCTTATGACAACCCCGCCAAGATATTTGTGTCTGTGGGTCTGTGTGTGTTGGAGAGTAAGACAATGTGTGTGTGTGTGTGTGTCCTCTTGCCTTTAGGTCTATTTCTCAAATGTGTGTGTGTTATCTTCTTGTTCGTCTTTGCATAGCATCTTTGTTTGAATGTGTTATGCATGTTTAGCGTGTGTGAGCGCTTCTATAAAGATTTAGCACTGTATGAATAATGTGTTGTTGTTGTGTGTCTGTGCATGTGTGTATGAGTGAGTGTGCAGGCATATGAGCATTTACATTTGTATATGAATATACTTAAGTGTTTGATGAGTATTAGCAGAGATGTTGAGTGTTCAACAGTTTCCTTAATTTCGCTCTTGTTTTTTTTTCTTTTTCTTATCCTCACACCGACACCCTGTCTCCTCACAATCTTTCATCCTGTTGAATTCCCTCCTTTGAATTTTGTTTAAATTTTCATCCCCCCATTAATTTTCTTTCTTTATATTCTGTTGTCTTATTTTATCGACCTGATCATCGTGCAAAACCCTTGTGAGCCCATGGGTGAATATTTTTATCAGGTATGTACCACACAGCCCTGCAGTAGATCACAATATCTCTTCTTACATAATATTATGCACCTGCTTTTTTTGCCAGATCACTTTTGCACCGCTTCAGAAAGTTGTGAACAAAGGGTGAATACTCTCTTTCTAATTAACTCCCCTCCACCAAAGTTGATTACGATACCAATCACCTAGCAGTGCGTGGGTCAGAACCAAAGTGAGACAAACAAAGCATCACTCTCAAAAAAGAATGTGCCAAGTTCGCCTTTATGACCCTCCACCCACACAGTACACATCAACAATGGTGGAGGGGAGTTAATTAGAAAGAGAGTATTCACCCTTTGTTCAATTTCGTTATCTCCTCTCTTGGCCTCACTATTTCATTCTTGTGAACTGATGTTTGGGTGGGTGGGTGATGCAGACCTGTTTACCTTTACGAGTTTGCCATAATTTTTACGAAACAAAAGTCAAATTATGATAATTACGACGACGACATAAAAATACAAAAACAAAATATGAAAAAATCCACCACTACAGTTGCGTTGGCAAGCGATGCTTTTGAAACAATGCAGTGAAAAGTCATTCCGGTTCCCAGCATACACTTTCTTTTCATTCTGTTTCAAGATGGCGTCAAAGCGACCGCATGGTGAGAGTTCTAGGTCAAATTATCCCAAATCTGATGGAAAGACACCAAAGAAAAGGCAAATACATGGTTTAAAAAATGTTTTTAAAGATCTCCCAGTGCACTATTGCTTGCATATAATTGTGTAATTACAAATAGTTTTCTTGTCAATCGGGTTTTGTGAAGAAAAAGAATCGGCTACGCGTTGGATTACAGTTTTTTTTGTTTCAGAAATTACACATTTGCAAAATAGGGGTAAACAGGTCTGGTGATGGACTAGTTACTTATAATATTTCCGTAGAATTTATCAAAAAAATGTATTTGTCTGATTTCCCAACGATGGCTTTTTGAGAGCAGCAATATAATTGCCAACTGGTCATTTTCATAATTAATTTTAACAACAGCAATAGACTTTTTTTGTTCCAGTTATTGTGATAACGCTTCAGCATAAAATGCAAGTTACTGTCAGTGTTTGGTTTATGTCCGACTGGTATTTTTCCTTTTTTTTGGCTTCCTTTTATTTTTATCCATTCTCTTTATATTTCGCTTCTTTAGCAATGTTTTTAAATGGAATCTGTAGGTTTTTTTTAGTAAGTTATTGTTGTTTTGTATTTCATTTATACTAAAATTATAGTTATAATCGGAAGACACATTGGACAATGTCATGCACTTTTTTCGACGTCTTTCTTTTCTAAGCAAGTTTTCTGTTTACCGTATCTTATGGACTATAAGGCGATACTTTTTTTCCTAGACTGAGACCCCTGCACCTTATAAGATATAGTAAGAAACTATAATAACTAAGAAACTATAATAACAAAATCTGAATTTTGTGTAAAATTTGGGGGTTGCGCCCTATAATCAGGTGCGCCTGCGTCTGTAAAATACGGTAAAATGAATTTTTTTCGATGGGTCTATGTGTAAATTGAACATGTTAAGAAGAAAAGAAGAAGAAAATTCAGTAGTATTTTTAAAGCGTTAAACAGCCGAGTTCTGTCTTTTCCTTTTGCCATATCACCTATAAGGCGATACTTTTTTTCCTAGACAGACTCCTGCGCCTTATGATGTGACTAATAATATAGTAAGAAACTATATTAACAAAATCTGAATTTTGTGTAAAATTGGGGGGTTACGCCTTATAATCCGCTGCGCCTTGTAGTCCGTAAAATACGGTACTTCAATTGTGAGTGTTGGTGTAGTAGAGGGGATGGTGTGGGTGTAGATCTGAGTTGGGTGTGGGTGTGGGAAGGGGTGTGTGGCTTAACCCTCTGGGCACTACGTAAAAGTTAAAAACGTAAGCTAAAAGACAGGCGTAAAATTGAAGACTGCAGAAACGTCAACCGGTACTTCTTGTTTTCACTTTTCATCTCTCATACAGACATTTGACTGGGAAACCTATACACGTTTAGAAAGAAGAAAGCTTGAATTTTGCAATGGAAGTAAAGAAAACAACTTGCCTTGAATGTGGTGACAGCAGTAATCCAGTAAAGCACTTTCACAGTGGCTGCAGTTAACCCCACCCCCACCCCCATCCCACGATGATCCATCACTGCTACCCGTGTCAGACATCACAAAACCATGCAGTCGAACCCTTTTCCTTCACTTTGCAACCAAAATACAGGCCTAATTACCTTCCTAGTCTCCATCAGAGTAGCTATCACAGCAACATACTGATCACTGGTGTCATCCTCATCCTCACAATCACCACTTTCATAATCTTTTTCACACACAAAATTGCAAACTGGTCGATAAAATGGATAGATTCAGACAGCAGGAAGTCGTACGAGTGCTACAAGCTTTCTGATTGGTTAGCTGTATTCGCTTATTGGATCGGCCAAAGTTCATCGCGAAATATGAACTGAGCCCCGATCGGGGCCCATCATGCTCGTCCGGGGGAGCCCCGATCGGGGCTCATCGTGCCCAGAGGGTTAAAAGGCATGCATTTTATGGCTTCAGTAGACTGCTATCATTCTTCACCATTCAATCTTCCATTCTTCTTTTTGCAGCATAGCATTGCGCACCAAAATATAACCAATCCAACAAATACTTGCTTGTATTAGTACCTTGCCTTTCTCTCTTTTTTTTCCCTGCCACTTTTCTGTTTTAATTCAGAATCATTTTACATTGTTCATTAAGACTTGTTTTAGGAGTTGTTCTTCTGTGTTCTTCTGTGCAGCCATAAATGATTGAGGCATTTGAGTTTGGTCTGACGTTTCTTGGTCTCACTGCATTCAGCCAACACATTCCGATTTCAGAGTCTTGGTAGCTTAAAGAAGACTATTGTTTGGAAGATTGTCTAAGAAAAACACCAACTGTAGAGGATGGGTTAATAAGACACACAAAATAGCAGATGACTAAGAAAGGGAAAAAAGCAGAGTCAATGAGAGTGATAGAGGAAGTTGATAGCTCAGAACTTCCAGAGGACAGGAGAACTAGTTGTATTGAAATACCTCCTGGTATCTCTTGGGTGGTGTTATACCAATAAAGATTGTGATTTGTGGTTTTGTACAAGCTTCACTTTTGTTGTTGAAGGGAAATGCCCCAAACACCCTGTAGTGTTTCCATATTAATATTATTTCAGATTTTATTTCATCCTTTTTCAAATGCAACCCAGAACAGAATATAAAACTGAAAATACACATTTCTCAGATTGAGTATAGCAGGTCTCTTTTAAATTTTATAATAAAAAAAAATCTTTAATTTCTCAGTTTTCCTTTGGCAGTGAAGGGGTTAAATACCATAAGAAGAAAGAGCACCGACGACAACAACAACAACAAAAGAAGAAACAGATGAAAAAGAGAGAAGCAGAAAAAGCAAAGAAGAGAAAACAAGAATGTTGTGTACGATTTCTTAAAAGACAAACTTTACTTGTTGTTTACATTGCTTTGTCCAGTGATCACGCTTAGTGATAATTATCAGTAAAATACTGATTACAAAACCAAAATACCGAAAAACGTTTGACCTGTCAGTCCCAGGGACTGATATTTTTTTTTTTTGTTTTTGGTGCAAGGACTGATAAATTGTTCAACACAGGCTTTCATATTGTGGTTTTCACTGGTTTTTGTTTCCCTGGGACTGGTTTTGACACCGGTTGTTAGGGGGCGGGGGTGGGGTCATTGTTGCTGATGGGACTGGTTTTCTAAATTCCTAGCGCATTCACCTCTTTGTCCTCCACTGTGTTCTTTCGTTTGCTGCACCTTGTTTTGTACCAGAACCCTGCACATGGTGATTGTTGTTGTTTAGGGACTATGCTGTGTGTTGCTGTTTTCTGACTGATTTGTGGGTGAAAGAAAGCTGCACAGTGTGCCGTCTGACTGTTTGATGAAGAAGAAGCAAACTGACAAACTACAGTGTTATCTATCCATCTATAAGTTTAGTATCCATAGAGAAAATGATTCGTAGGCACAGTTGGTTTTTCTAGATCACAGTGAATGAGAAGCAGATGGAAATGTGTCATACAAAGGAAAATAGAGGAGAGAGAGAAAGAGAGGGGGAGAGTGGGTGAGTGAGAGAGAGAGAGAGAGAGAGAGAGAGAGAGAGAGAGAGAGAGAACGAACGAAATTTGTTTTGTTTATTCAGGGTTATAAGATAAGCATACAATTTGCTTTTTTACACTCAGCCCAGAGAGAGAGAGAGAGAGAGAAAGAGAGGGGGGAAGAGAGAGAGAGGGAGAGAGAGAGAGAGAGAGAGAGAGAGAGTGGGTGAAAGAGAGAGGGAGAGACAGAGCAAAGAGGGAGGGATGGAGATTCAAGGAAAAGAAGAAGAATATCCTGATTTTGTAAGGAAAACATAAGACAGTCTGAGTGAAAGACTCAGAGAGAGTGAGAAAGCGAGAGAGCGTTTGACTTTTTGTGATCAGTGAGCAAGGTTTACAAACTTGATATGTAAGATTTGATGCTTTTCCCCTGTATTTATCATATCGTCGCTGTCCGACGCTAACCGTGTATCTACAAAATTTGACAAAAATAGATTTTTTACGGAAACTCCTTCCAGTGACCTCACGCAGGTCTTCTATAAATATCTTGTGTCTGCGACCAATGAAAATGCTCAAATTTGTCACATAATACCACGGAAATAATCGTGTATGTGGCGGGTTGTTTTGACGCGATAAGCGTGTAACTGGTCACGCTGATCGTCTAACTGCCGGCAGCTGTCGTATCTCCCATTGTGAGAACAATGCACTAACTTTGTGACTAACCGTGTAACTGAATTATAACGAACATTTTGGGTGTTAATGCAACTTTTATTGTGTCACATGTTTACTCATCGGTAAAGAAGAAGGGTCAAGCGTATTTCAAATGGGGATTGACTTTGTAGCAGGCGACAATATGTTTTTTGATGCTCCTGTAAAATCACTGATTGTGTAAATACACGGTTAGCGTCGGACAGCGACGATATGTGACCCTATCCGCATTGACTGGTATATCCAAAATGTATTTGCCAGATTATTTGCCCGGTCTTTATCCAGTGCTTGCCTCTTTTTATTTCCCTCTTTATTTTAGTTTCTCTCTCTCTCTCTCTCTCTCTCTCTCTCTCTCTCTCTCTCTCTCTCTCTCTCTCTCTCTCTCTCTCTCTCTCTCTCTCTCTCTCTCTCTCTCTCTCTCTCCCCTCTCTCTCTCTCTCTCTCTCTTTTTCTTTCCATTCTTTTAGTTTTACCAAGAGCTGTGATACATAAAATGTGCAGAATTGAAAGAAAGAACAGTGACTAGAGTGTTCTAATTTCTTCTTCTTTCTTTTGTTCTTTCTATTCTTCTCACCTTTTTTTCTCTCTCCAATTAGCCAGCTATTTTTCTGTACCTTCGTGCTTTATAGTATAGTATAGTATAGTGTGGGACTGGCTCAAGCCTAAGCCTCGCGGCTTATAAACGTCCCTTCATTGACACTGTTTTGTTTGCATAAAGCATGCCTTTTAAAATTATGATTGCAATTCAATCATCATGTTAAAAAAATAGTTGACTAAAATTTTCATCTTTGTCAAGATTTTTGAAGGTATTTAGTGTTGGTGCTCTTTTTAGGTTAGGTGTTAGTAAATTCCAGAGGTTAGCAACTCGATTACTAAAACAATGATTTCCTTTAGTTACCTGCCTTCTTTACTTCCCCTGTTCCTATATATCTTCCTCTCTTTCTTGTCTTTTCCTCCGTTTAATTTTATTTGTATTTTAATACAGGGCCGGATCTAAGGGGGGGGGGGGGGGTCCTGGTTTCTGGGTCCCCCCCCCTCCAGCCCTAAGCATGTACCTTATGCAATGGTGAAATGTAAGAAAATGGCTCGATTTTTGCCTTAATAATCACAAAATCGCAATATTTTCCGGGGGCCTTCGCCCCCTGGGCCCCCCCAAAAGGCATTGCCCCTTAACCCAGAATCTATGCAGCTCACTGGACCCCCGGACAGAAACCCCCCCCCCCCCTTACAAATCACTTGGTCCGGCCCTGTAATATACTTCTTTATTTTTCTTTCTTTCCTTTTTATTAGCTCGTGAGTAAAGGAAGGGAGCTTTCGGTTTTCCAGGTGTATGTGTCTGTCTGTCTGCGGTAACTTTAACATTGGATTTTTCTCCGGATTTATTATTTCACGCGCTAATCTTTTCGTTGTTTTAGGCAGGCCTGCTTACTCCTTTTTCTCTTTTCAGTCTATCCCTTCCCTGTCCACAATATTCCACTCATCCTATTTTCCATATTTAATACTCTTCACTGTTTTTAGTTCCTCCGAAGTCGGAGTGTGGCTGCCCACGTGGCGAGGTATAGATGGTCACACACGTAATGTTCTCATCCCTAGCTGGATTATTTGTACCATGGTGTTCAACTGCTTCAGCTGTTGGGATGATCCCTGGAGTCTTTGTGCCAGGGTACGACAACGACAACAACAACAACAACAACAACAAAAAATGTTTTTAGTTTTAATTTCCACCCTCTCACATTTCTTCTCTTTTTTTTTTTCATTTCATTCATGACTTTATGTTACAATCACAATCACGGACTATAAAGTAATACATTTCCCCCCCCCCCCGCGCCATCCCTGGAGTCTTTGTGCCAGGGTACGACAACAACAACAACAACAACAACAACAAAAAATGTTTTTAGTTTTAATTTCCACCCTCTCACATTTCTTCTCTTTTTTTTTTCCATTTCATTCATGACTTTATGTTACAATCACAATCACGGACTATAAAGTAATACATTTCCCCCCCCCTGGTTCAGACCCCTGCTCCTTATAATGTGATTAAAAATATCGTAAGAAATTGTTGTAACAAAAGGAGAACTTCTTTTGTGTGTAAAGTTTGGGAAGGTACAGCTTGTAATACGAGTTCGAAAAATACACTAGTTCTCCACATTTTATGAAAGTTTTCAGACTATAAGGTACATCTTGTTATAAGGTGCACCCCCCAAACATTTTGCACAAAATTCAGAGCTGATTTTTGTGCTTTCTTACTATATTGTTAGTCATAATATAAGGCACAGGGGCAAAGGCACTGTAATGGGAATAGGACAGACAACTGGAGAGTTACGGCAAGCCGAGCTGATAGGGTTATCGTTCGTGATCCCATTAACAATGGCGGCTGTTTAAAGACTGGAATTTGAATCGACGTTTTTTAAAATACCAGATTCAAATTTGAGTGCTTGGGCAAACCTTTTCTGTTTTCCTGAAGACAAAGAAAGGTAAGGCAGCTGCAAATACGGCCAGAAAATCTATGAAACAGTAACAACCAGTATTAGATTACTGCTGATGTTCATGGTTAAAGGGGGGCATAATCAGGGTTTCTGTCCTCACTACTCATATAGGGGAAAATGGCCGCTTGTCTGTCTTATTCCCATTACAGTGTCTTTGACAGGGGTCTCATTCTGGGGGGAAAAATAATCCCCTTACAATCCATATAATATGATGCTAACAAACCATTACAGCAAAAAAATTAACTTTTGGTAAAAATTTGGAAAACGAGTCCCCCCTGTGGGGATACCGGGGGGTCTTTTGTATAAATAGTTCCCCCACCTTCTGGAAGTTCTGTGCTTGTAACTTCCTCCAATCTGTCACTCTCTTTGATTCTGCCTTTTCCCTTTGCTTACTGTCATCTACTATCTTTCTGCCTTACCGGTCCATTCCTGCATTTTTTCACGAAACACTTTCAAAAACATTTCCCAGCCTAAGTCCTTGCTGGGCCTAACTATTTCTTAGTTAGGTGCATAACAGCAGCATGACGCATCTGTGCTCATAATTGACAGGAAACTGAGCAATCGAAGAAGAAAAAGAAGAACAAAATGAGTATAAAATTTGGCAATTTTTGTCGTTTGGTTGTCACCACTTTCTTCACCTCTGCGGTGGGATCCGACATGAGTGATGTCCCCACAGTGTTGGGCGCTCTCTGTCATTCCAGGCTGAGCGAGCAGGAGGAAAGCCTGCGCGACAGGTCGCGGTCACTGTCCATGCTGGAGCTGAGGGTCAGCTACCTGGACGACGAGAACCGACACCTGCAGAAAAGGGTCGACTCCCTCACCGCCCAAAAACAGACCTTGGATAAACTGGTCAAGGACTTCCAGCACAACAGAGACAGAGAGGTAGGTTTGAAGGTCTGAAAATAGATCATTATATGCATTGTATTGCTGTTGTGTTCACTCCCTGATCGCCCAAAAACAGACGCTGGATAAACTGGTCAAGGACTTTCAGCACAACAGAGACAGAGAGGTGCGCTTGAAAGTCGGAAATCACGAATCACGAATCCCATAGTCAGGATGACCGTAGTAGGAGCGCCTTTGACCCTTTCACTGCCAATGATGCACCACAATGATTTAACACCTATGTCACTAAAAGGCATCAAATCAGGGCCTGTTATTCAAAGCAAAGACCCTATTTTCTTAATTTTGGGAGGTGAGGAGTAGGCCTAATGTTATATATGTATGCAATATTGCAGGTCAAAGTTTAATGGTATTTTTGGGCTGAAAAATGGCTGGCGGCGAAAGGGTTAAAGAATTCACAACCGTGTCTGTTCCACTCTTCCCGGTTCTCGGCTGAAAGTCTAAAAATAGATCATTATATTGCTGTTGTGTTCACTTTCTGATCGCCCCAAAACAGACGCTGGATAAACTTATCAAGGACTTCCAGCACAACAGAGACAGAGAGGTAGGTTTGAAAGTCTGAAAATAGATCATTATTATCATTATAAGCATTATTATTACTGTTGTGTTGACTCACTGACAGCCCAAAAGCAGATGCTAGATAAACTTTCAGCACAACAGAGACAGAGAGGTGGGCTGGAAAGTATGAAAATAGACCATTTATAATGATCATCATTATCATTAAAAGCATTGTTATTGCTGTTGTGTTCACTCCCTCACCACCCAAAAACAGATGCTGGGTAAACTTGTCAAGGACTTCCAGCACAACAGAGACGAGAGACAGGTGGGTTTGAAAGTCTGAAAACAGATAATTATGATCATCATTATCATTATGAGCAGCATTATTGCTGTTGTGTTCACTCCCTGACCGCCCCAAAACAGACACTGTATAAAATGGTATGTAAGGACTTATCAGCACGGGAATGCGTACTACTAACGTGGAATGTACACATCGTCCTAACGTGGAAAATACGTTTTGTCCTAACGTGGAATGTACGGTTGGGCCTAACATGAGGAACCTCTCATCCGTCCTAATGTGGAATATCATCATTATGAGCATATGAGCGGGATAGAGGGTCCCAGTGCATTGCGAATGCTAAAAATAATTTTTCTAGTGCATCCCTGGGACCCCCTACACATTCTTTTAGAGGGTCCTTTAGAATTTTAGTGCTTCATTATCATAGACCCCCAAATGTGGGTCCCTGGGAGCCTAGCCCTGCAGATGCACATCACACAACAGAGACAGAGAGGTAGGTTTGAAATCCAATAAATGACTGATCATCAGTATCATTGTTCCTGTTAGCTCTTCTAGCGCCATGTATTTTTTGATGTTCTTGGTTGTCCGTTGCATCTCAACCGACAAGAGGGGAGTAATAATTTTTTCAAGTGCACATGTGTTGCTCTAACGGATAAATCACTGGCATAATAAGTTCTAAAAGTAGACAAACACATGGCAGGGTACTTGGCAGTGAATGACTTTGCATTTGGTGGGAGTGTAGAGTGATGAACTGGGCGACATGGTGCTAGAAGAGTTAATTTGTTTTAATATGTTTAAATAATAAATACACACACATATATAAAATTTTAAAAAAAACCACAGTTTTGGGGGCAGTTGGGTCTGATTAATGGATCAAAGAATCAACAACAATAACGGATGGAGAAATTGGTTGGGGATTTTCAGCACAACAGACACCTTTATACAGTACTCCCACAAATGCCTTGCCCTATTATGTATTGACCTTCCAAGCAGGATGCCTTGTGGAAAAGTTTTCAGCTTTTTTGTTGTTGTTGCTGAACATTATTGTCAAACTGAAAACGGTGATGGAAGAAAAAAAAGTAGTTTAACAGGTAGCAGGTACATGTATATGCGTTTGGTGAATTTTTACATAATGACTATTACCAAATAAAATAGAAGAAGAAGAAAAAAGATCCTCGGGAGAGATGTAGCATTTTCTGAAAGCTTTATTTTTAGCATCTGCCCAAAAGTGTGAGCATAATTCAGACCTGCCTACCCATACGCTTTTTCCGTATTTCGTACACGATTTTGAGCCCCATTACTGCAGTACGGTAAATGGAAAATTAATACGGCAAAAATTTGAACTTAAGGTCTTCTAAGATCGGTCAAAATCGAGTGTTTTTCGTCATTTCGCATGGCGGTTTAATGTTCTGTGATGTTCCGTTTTGGGGTCTCCTTGCAAAATACGGAATTTTGAGAAAAAGTACGGAATTTTATTTCGTGGAGTACCTGAAAAAGAAATTGGGGGTAGGCAGGTCTGATAATTGTTTTGGTCCCTGCAGGTGAACGAAATGTTGATGAAAGCAGCACAGGAACGACTCCTGTACTTTTACAGAGAATGAATCTGTTTGATGGTGAGGTAGAAACCTTTAAAAGTGAAGCAACCCTCCATCAAACTGTCCTTTTTATGCTTAGCTTTATCCACCCACATGATGTCCTACCCTCCACTCCCCTCCCCTTGCTATCCCTACTTCCCTTTACCTCCCTCCACCCCCAATGCCCTATCACCCAACAAGTTTGCGTAGATAAACTGATTACTTGAACTGCTAAAAGTCTTGCAGAACCCTCTTAATACTGTGGTATTTTCGGAATTACAATTATTTTGTGTGTAGAGTGTTGTTTATCTCTTCTAGTTCTACAACAAACAAACAACTACACGACAAGTGTAAAGTGACGTTATTTTATTCACAAGATACAAAACAAAACTACTGGATATTTCGGCGAACGCGCCTTTATCAACACAAACAAACAATTAAACAGCAAATATAGCAAAAGGAGCAAAAAGCAGGCAACAGAAAGAGCAAAAAACCAACAAGATCAAAATAAAAAACAATACTTCCCCTCTACAGTCAGTGTAAATGATACAACAAAGTTGAAACCAAAGAGCAAGGCTGTGAACACATCAGGCTGTGAACACAAAAGCAAGGCTGTGAACACAAAACCTCCCCACCCCCCACTCAACTGACTCCCATTTCCAACCCTTGCCATCTACGATTGCGCACTCACTGTTCCCCTTCTAGTCCTAGCGCCATGGTGTGGTTTTTGACATTCTTGGTTGCCTGTTGCATCTCAACTGACAAGAGGGGAGTAACTATTTTTCGAGTGTGCATGCATTGCTTTAACGGATGGAACAGTTACATAACCTCTAAAACCATAAAAACACATGGCATGGTACTAGTCAGTGAACGTCTTTGCATTTAGTGAGAATACAGAGTGATATCTTGGGCAAATGTAATCGCCCAGGGTTCTAGAAGAGTTTATGTAAATGAATGACCATTTTCAGATATTTTCCACTGCCTTGTACATATTTTTGTAATTTTTTGTTATGACCTGACAATTATTTTGCATGAGTAACTTGACCATTTCTGGTACCGGTACTTAATGCTTCAGCTCTCTGCTAGGTCTTCACAAAAGTAACTCGCAAACGTAGTCCAAGGTGTGGTTTCATTCAAATATGGGTTCAGGAATAGAGATAATAATAATAATAATTCTATTTCATATAGCGCTAAAATCCATACAGTAGTATGATCGATGCGCTTTACAAAAGCAGTATTTTAAGATGAAAAACATGCAGTAAAATCAACAAGATAGTCATACTACCAAGATGAAGAAGAAGAAAGTTGCCTGATCATTCATTCATCCAACCTATCTTTTGTTTACAAACACATCGCCTCATCACTTTGGAAAAAGTCTTTTTTAATACAAAAATTTAAGGGTTTTTTACTTCGCTTTTTTCCCCACCTTCACCAGTTTGTGTTAATGTGTAGCGTTGTGATGTTTTTTAGTTCAATTATAAGATGAAGAAGAAGGTGAAATGACCCTGCCAAAAGGGCAGAGTCGTATGACAGATGAAGATGAAGACTGACGATGGCTTGGAGTCAAAACGGACTATCTTTAGATAGTCCATTGACGTATTATTGAACCTATTACAAAAACGAATAACTTGCATCAAACAATGACTGCAGAAATATATAGAGGGGGTTTTGCTTTTTATATTTCTGCAGTCTTTTTTTTATACAAGTTATTAGTTTTGTACTAAGTTCAATAATATGTCAATGGACTATCTAAAGATAGTCCGTTTTGACTCCAAGCCATCAAATTTATTTTAGTGACCATTCCCTTGCCTTTTTTCTCAACAAAATTCTTATCCCACTTTGCCAGTTTGCCAGTTTGCGTCTGTCCCAGAACGCAGGCGGTGCTCATGGTGTACGTGTGCGTGTCCCTTGGCTGTTGTATTTCAGGCATACTCCATGTACTCCACACCTGCTATGAACCCGCCGCATGTGTTGATAGTGGGGGCCGACCAGTGGGAAATGTTGGTAGGATGCTGCTTGCTCCTGCCCTTCAATGCTCTCTGTGATGCACGCACCTCTTTGGAGTGTGTCTGTTCGTTTGTTTGTTTGTTTTTGCACTGGATTGAGAGCAATTCGTTTGTGTTGGGTTTTTTAAAATTCAAAGCTCTAATCCTTTAGCTTAAGGAATTTGTTTGCTTTTTGCCAACATTGCAACTTAAGCCCTTTTTCACTTGAGGTTTTAGTATGTTCAAAAGCGTTGATGTTCTCAGGGTCGAGGAGTTTGGAGAAGAAAAAAAAGAAGGGTTTGAGTGACGTAAGGGTTGGAGAACAGGAAGATTTTTGTGTGTTTTAAAGTTAATTCAAAAGAATAGAATGAATAGATTGATATGCAACAGTGAAAGAGGTGCTGAGTGAAGTGCTGTGAGACTTGATTGTAAACAGAAGATGCCGATTTTGATGATAAGGAAAAATGGCCAACTACAATATTGTCAAGCTGATTTCTTTCCTTAAAAGTGGACCCTGATGGATGTGTTTTTGCAAGAAACACGTCGAGATCACCAGAAAGATAGCCTTTTCAAGGATCGGAACACTCATTTTGCTCTGGTTTCCTAGAAATTAAACCGTCAAAACGGCGATTCCTCCTTGGCGGAGATGCTGGATTTTGTAGTGCAGTAAAAAAAAAATTGGAGCTGTTTCCTTTGTTGTGAGCGAAACTCCTTTAGATAATCTGTGTAAAAAAAAAAATTTGATTTGACGGTTTGATTTCTAGGAAACCAAAGAAAACTGAGTGTTGCAATCTCTGTAAAGGGTGTTTTCCTGGTGATCTGGACATATTTCTTACAAAAACTCATCCGTCAGGGTGGCCCTTTAAGAGATGCAGGAAGAAAAAGAAGTTGAGGAAATGCATTCTTGTTAGGACAGAGAAATAATGGTGTTAACGGTGTTATGAGCATTTGTGTGCAGTGCTTTTTAAAAAACGATTCTTAGGATTTGTTGCACATAAGTATCTTTTAGTATGTGTTTAGTTGATTTTCAATTTAACATCGCAACTTTTTGGATAGACATCCTTGTTATTTTTTGTTTTCTGTTTCACTAATTTTTTTAAAAATTCAGCACGCGTTAACTTCACTATCCTAAATAAATTTCACGTATAGTTTTGGCTTACACAGCATGGACATTTCAATGAAAGATTAGATTACTCTAAAATGTTGTACAGTTTTAAAATGCACACTTAACACACACACATAATGAATATGGAAGACTCAAAAACTAAAGATTCCAAAATGAAGTATGAAAAACTATCAGAAACAAATGGAGGATTCTCAAAGTGTTTATTAACAAGCACAACTGAGTGATTTGTCTGATTTTTATTCATATTTTTTTAACTTCCGTTTTATTATTGAAATGAAATAGTAGGGTAAAGTTTTGAGTTCAAAAGATTTGTTTATGAGTATTTGTTTAATACAGTAAAAACATTTTGAAGAATTAGTCGGAGAGTTAGCTCATTGAAGCACGGCTAGATGATCAGGATTCTGTATTCATTTTGATAAACATTTGTAATGAGAAAATACATATACTATGTCCCCCCTGTGGGGATACTGGGGGGTCTTGTATAAATAGTTCTCCCACCTTCTGGAAGTTATATGCTTTATAACTTCCTCTAATCTGCCACTCTCTTTGACTCTGCCTTTTCCCTTTGCTTACTGTCATCTACTATCTTTCTGTCTTACCGGTCCATTCTCCTGCCTTTTTTCAATAAACACTTTCAAAAAGATTTCCTCCAGCCGAAGTCGGACTTGCTGAGCCTAGCTATTTCATAGTTAGGCGCATAACAGCAGCATGACGCATCTGCGCTCATAATTGACAGGAACTTGTGAGCGATCGAAGAAAAAGAAGAAGATATACTGGGCCTTCTTGTTTTGTTTGTTAATAAAAGCTTTTTGATTTGATTTGATTTAATTTATTTAATTTAAAGTCTGTTCACACAATGGTGATATTAGACTATTAAGTTTTTAAAATAAAAATTAGTATGTGTGTGTGAGTGCACGCGTGTGTATGTATGTATGTGTGTGTGTGTGTATGTATGTGAATATGAGTGTGTGTGTATGAGTAAGTGTAACTATGCATATGATTTGATGTCTGTGAATGTGGAGGGGGGGGGGGGGGGGGTGGGGGGGGGGGGGGGGGACCCCAAAAACAACAACAACAACGAAGAAAACAAAATTAAAGTTAATTAACTCATGAACTATAGTAATCTTGCAATTCCAGAGACTGTAACAATTTTGATCATTTCATGACTGTAAACTACATCTTTTAAAGTTCCAATTTGTGCAACTTGTATCCCAGATAATTTAACAATGATAATAATGGACAGTCTAAAATAATGTGTTGAACTGATATTGGGTGACCACAAGCTCATTCTACATCTTTAGTAAATTTGGTCCTCCACGAGTTTAATCAAATTTTGTAGATAAGGCTAGATAAAGATCTTGAACATAATAATATCTTAGATTTTGAAGGAAGCTTTTCATTGTATATACATACTATTTTCTAACATTGAATTTATTTCGTGTTTTTCTAGTTTTATTGAACAATCTGAAGATTTTCTATTAGCACCTTCTTTCGCTAATTTATCAGCTAGTTCATTCCCAACGATACCACAGTGCGATGGAATCCAGCAGAATTCTATGTTAATTCCTTTAAACATAATAGAATATATTAGATATTTTACATCAAAAATTAAATCTGGTAATTGCATTCCAGTTTTGTAAGCTATAAAGAACAGATTTTGAGTCAACACAAAGTAAAATACTATAAATTGCAGGATAGTGCCATTAGAATTGCATAAAGTTCAGCAGTAAATAGAAAAAGCTTTTTATTGTTTGTTAAATAAGCATTATACTGTTGTGTTTTGTATTATTCAGTGATAAGTGTATAATTATGGAGATTGATAGCAGGCTAGCAGACTTAGGTTTTGTGATTGAAAAATGATTAGATTAAGATGGGAAAGAAGTAGAGATGGGAAAAGTGGAGAGTGGGGGTTTAGGGGGCTGAGAAGAAAGTAGAAAAGAGGAATTCTTCTCATGTTATGTCCAAGTCTTATTCACTCTGATTTGTATAATGACAGATTACAATGTCTAGTAGTTTGACCTTTAATGTGTTAAAAAAACCAATCAGCTAATTCCCATGTTTCTTATCACAACCATTCAATTATCTGTATGTAATTTTAAATTTTGTTTGCTTGTTTTGTTTTCATGGTTGCAAAGACGCTGGGGGGTTTTCCCACCAAGAACTCGGAATTTTAGTTTTTAAATCATGAATAAAACAGCAAAAAGACAAGAAAAAACAAAACAAAAAATACTAAATGCACTGAAAGGATTTCGATGAAAGCTACGAGTGAGTAGAAACTGTATGGGTTGAGAGAATAAGTTTGAATTTTCTTCATTAGAAAAATACTTAACAAAAATGTCAGTGCCCAAAATCTCATTTGCTGTGCTACAGGTGTCAGGCAAAAGGCCAGGACAACAACACCACCACCAACAACAACACCAAGAACACCACCACCACCAACACCACCACCAACAACAACAACACCAAGAACACCACCACCACCAACAGCAACAACAAGAAGACGACGAAGAACACGAAAGCGCTCCCCCCGGCACCTTGACCCTGACCAGAGGCAGCAGCGTCACCACGGCAAGCAGCGGCCTGGGCAACTCCACGGACATCACCTGGGAGCAGGACCTGGCCGAAGACGGAAGACTGGTCTTCCACCCGGGGTCCTCCTTCCACAGCAACGGCTCTTCTTCCATGAAAAACGTTCATCATCATCATCATCCACCCTCCTCCTTCCAGCGTGATGCGGAAGGGCATTATTATTCACACGCTTACCACGACGTCAGGTTCGGGGAGCGGAGCCCGTCCGAGCTTGGGTTCTACTCCCCTTCGGAGAATGAAGGCGAGGGGGAGGTTATACCCCTGTATCACGGCAGTGGGGAGAGTGGGGATGAGTTTGAGGCGTAGTGGAGAAAAGGGAGTGGAAAGTGGAATGGTGGGGGGGGGGCTAGGGGTAGAGTGAGGTGAAACGCTTATGAGTGAGATAGGATTCCCCCCGTGGGGATACCGGGGGGGGGGGGGGGGGGGTCTTTGTATAAATAGTTCCTCCACCTTCTGGAAGTTCTGTGCTTGTAACTTCCTCAAATCTGTCACTCTCTTTGACTCTGCCTTTTCCCTTTGCTTACTGTCATCTACTATCTTTCTGCCTTACCGGTCCATTCTCTTGCCCTTTTTTTCACGAAACACTTTCAAAAACATTTCCTCCAGCCGAAGTCGGACTTGCTGGACCTAACTATTTCTTAGTTAGGCGCATAACGGCAGCATGACGCATCTGCGCTCATAATTGACAGGAAACTGTCTGAGTGAGCGATCGAAGAAGAAGTGAGATAGGATGGTTGTGTACAACTGTGAAGATTGATGCTGTTGTTATCTTCGCTGAAGAGGTTATCATCGGTGAAATTCAAAAACCTCATATCCCAATTTTGGTAGTTTTGAAAAAAATGAAAAAGAAAAGTTTTAAAAATTAATCGCTTTGACCACAATTGATTAACTATGATGAATATGTTGTTCAAGACATTGTGAGTTTAGTCCTGCATTTTGTTAAAATTACTTTAAAAACATTTTTTTAGACTTGAAAAGAACGAAGATGCCAGGTTTTTGTCCTTAACCAGATCTGAATTTGGGACTTAAACGAGTTTTTCGTCTATTTTCACAACCTCATTTACCTCAGATAGAAAATCATTAGAGATAAGAGCTTTTGGTGGAAGGTGGCGGGAAAAATTAGAAAGTTAACTCAACCCCCCCCAAAATCGACATACGAGGTTTTTGAATTTCACCGACGATATGTTACTTCTGTCTTTGCTGGTTTGTTTTTACAGTTTGTCTGTTTGCCTGTTAACAAAACTACTTAGAATTGAAAAGCACTTGAAAGGATCTCAATAAAATTCAATCAAGGGTAAGGTTAACACCGAAGGAACATTTTGCGAAATTCTGGAGTCAAGTTTGATTGTCAATCAGACAAATGAAATTTCAAATTATTTGTTGTATTGTTTTATTACAGTAAAGTGAATGCTGACTTCAAAAAGACTTTTTTTTTTTAAAGTCAATTGTGATACACTCCACTTGAGTGACTACGGCAGTGAGATTATTCTTCTAATTTAAAAAATAAATAAATATTAATACAAATATTGTTCTTGTCTTTGGTTTTGGTTATTAATATTTATGCCACTTCTAAGATCATGACAATCTGTTATTGTTTTTAATTGGATATATGCAGCTGAAGTTTTGTGGTGAATTCTGAATTGCCAGAATGGACTTTTAATTTTTTATTCTGCGTTTATTTAACTTTTTTACATTATCTGTGATGCTTTCTTTTATACCGTTTGTGATTTACTTCTCATTAATAATTTTTTAAAAAAGAAGATTGTTTCGTACTTAAGATGATTGACATCTTATCTGAACAATTGTATTTGTTTCATACATATTAACCCCTTGACTGCCACCAACGTATTACGTACTGACCTGATGACATCACTGATGGTATCATCAGATGAAGAGGAATAACCCTGATATGCTGGTTTTTGCTCTAACATAATCAAGAGAGTAATATCCCCAGACCATTTTCTCAGATTAGCTCTATCAGTTGTCTTTTTCATGTCATGATTTGCCCAATTATTTTTTCTGTAATTTTCTCTGGCAGTCAAGGGGTTAAAATTGACTTTCTTTACAATAATGATGGCGCTTAATTTTTACTTTTGGTGAACACCATTTTACATGAAGACTTTTGATATTGTTTTTGAGATTTATGCAGGCCTATATTCTAACACTGCTGAGACTAGACAGCATTTAAACCATTGAAGCCTTTTCTGAGTAAAAAAGAAAATGTCCAACCCATTTTTTATTATTTTAATGTTTCGATGTTTTTTAAAGATTTATGGTGCCGCTAGTTGGTTTGTGATCAAACTGTTTCTTAGTGTCTCAGCTGACTTGTGAATAATTGGAATTGGAAATTTGTGTGTGTGTGTGTGTGTGTGTGCTTAAACTAACTGTTGTTTCAGTTGGGGTTCGGATGGTTTGTGGATTATCTAAATTGAAATTATTTTTTTATTTCTTTTGCCCCTTATATTTAAATTTTGTCTCAGCAAGCCATTTCTGGTCATTTGTTTTGTTGGACAGTTTTTTTTGGTTGTGTATTCAGATACTCATAATGAAACGGTATTGCTGTGTACTTCCAGTAGTAGTATGTTTGTGTTTTACGTCCTCTCGACCTGGGAAGGCACATATGGGACATTTGTACTGGGTTAGTATGAGAAACTAAAAATAAAACAGGACAAAACGTAAAAAGACAAAACGAGGACGCAGACAATACATACAGAATGAAAGGGGAATTCTAATATAAGGAGCGCAAGTCTATGATTGTTGTAAAAAAAAAGTAAAATTTATAAAATAGTTATTTGTGTCAGATGACACTGATTAAATTTACTACGTTTAGTTAAGATTTTAGTTTAAAAAATTATTTTTGTTGTCTGTCACCCAACCGAAACCACATCTCCCCCCGAGATTAAAATTCAAGGGCTACAGTGTTAAACAATTCAAAATTTTATTTTATTCATAAAAAAACGCTGTGTACTTCCTTAAACATTGATTATGATAATTTAGAATATGATGGTTGAATAATGACTGTGGGTTGGTTTGTTTCTTGGTGAAGCTATGTTTTGTTGCATATTTGCTAAAGAAGGTTGTTCAAACCTAGAAAGAGTTCTATTGTGATTTTACCTTGTGTTTGTTATTATTTTGTTACGTATTCTTCTGGCCATAACGGTAGTGTAAATGTAATTGACTTGCATTAGTTGGGTGTTTTTTTTAATGTACATTACTGTGTTGACCTGTTGTGATATATACCCGTATGTGAGTGAAATGACATTTGCTTATCAGCAAAACACATAAATAATACATAATGTTTTGGTTTTTTGTTGTCTACGTTTGACAAATTATGTACAAGTGTCAGACATAACTGTTACCAAAGATTCTACACTTGTTTGTTTGTAAGCTGTTGTTTTTTCCCAACTTTTTTTATACATGAAAGAATTATGCATATGGTTACATGTATGCTTGTAATTTTGTAGATAATCTATGATTAGTGATTTTTTATCTCAAAACATGTGTTGTTTGTTTGTGTGTGTATGTTTTTTTTTTGGTGGTGGGGGGGGGGGGGGGGGGGGGAGCATTTCTTCTTGATTTGTGTCATAGTCATTGTATAGTTGATGTGGGGTTTTTTTAGTGAAATAATTTCTTAGTGCACCTAGATGTTTTTTTTGTTTTCTGACTGTGATATACTTGATCCATGGTGATACTAAATACCTGTAGACATTAAGGGAAAAGCAACTGTATATAATTTACCACACACACACACACACACACCACAACACACACACATAAAAAAACCACCCACCCAAAAGACCCCTCAACGAAGAGCCTTTTGAGCTGTAGCAGAACTAGGAAGAAGAAAATGATCTAAATGTTCAGCTAATAAATAATGAACCTTCAACTATAAAGGACCAGCGTCAGAAGCAGTATAATGGTGCTTGTTGCTTTGTGAATGTTTTTTTCATCATTGCAAACCAGTCCAATGTTGTTCATGTAGCTTTAGTCGGGTTAATATTCAGTGCTTTATATTTTTCATGTGGCGTTGGCTGTTTTCCTGTTTTGTTTTGTTTTGTTTATTTAATTTTTATTAGATTTTGTTTTAGTTTTGCTCTGTGTGTGTGTGTGTGTGTTGTTATTAATCTAAATGATTGATTGTTTGTGAACTTTTCAAAATATAAAATCAAAACAATGAATGAAGAAGAGCATTTTTATACTCGGACATGATTATAAATCAAAATGTATTTCAGGGTGACTGAAGGGAATATGCAGCTGTGAGAAGGATAATAAAAGAGCCCAAGCTTACGTTAAGTCTCAGAATAAATGCTTCTTGATAGCCAGCCCCCTACCCCACCCCCACCCCACCCGCCCTTTGTTGACAAATTAATTGAATCTTCAAATATGTACCTGCATATTTCATTACAATCTGGGCATTTAAACATTTTAAATTGTGGACATATTAATCAATCAACCATAAAACTAACCTTTACATACTGTTGAGATGTTCATTTCTGAGCCAGGCATCAGAATTCTCAGAGGATCTGCAAATGTCAGAGGATTAATAATTTCTGACAGAGGACTGGCTTCTACTGTCAGAGGTTTTGCCTTTTTATTGAGCGTTATCTTTTTTCTGTTAAATAGCATTTAAAAGTGATTTGTCACTATATTAAGCCTTTTTCGTGATGTTGGGAACTCATTTCAGTGTTGTCCCTCTTCAGTCTAAAGCCTTGATGGCCCTTTTACCGCAGTTTTCAGAGGATTGGACTTTAGACTATTCTGATGCCTCACCCAAGAGCCTTTGTGCTAACAGCACACATGCACCCACCCACCCCTACTCTTTAGGCGATGGATTCTCCCTGATTTTGATTATTTTTTTGTGGGGAGACCTTACCATTAAAGAGTGACCTGTGCAGTGAACCATTTATTTCCAAACTGAAGAGAGCTGGGAAAGGGATGTTGTAGATATAGTCAAACCCCTATTTATAAAACCCCATGTTAAATGAATTCCTCCGATGATATACCATATTTTTCGGACTATAAGGCGCACCCCATAAATTTTACACAAAATTCAGTTTTTGTTATTATATTTTCTTACTACAGACCTGGGTACTTGTACGATTCTGGCGTAAAATTTACGTTATTTGACCCCTTTGTACGATTGTACGCCGGCTTCCGAAATGTTCACGATATTTTGGGAAAAAGATCAAATTGTCCGATTTTTGTACTTTTTTGTAGTATTAAGACAAAGCAAAGATTCAGGTATTTTGATAGTAGCGGAAGTGCGCCCTTTTCACGATTGAGTCTGCAATGGCCGTAGCTTAAGCTGAAGCAACAGTGACTCAGTTCATTGCCGAGAACAACGTTCCTCTTGCTGTCGCCGACCGTTTGTCAAAGGCAATACCCCAACTGTTTCCAGATTCAGAATTTTTTTTGTTTTTTGTTGTCCTCTCTCTCTCTCTCTCCCTCTCTCTCTCTCTCTCTCTCTCTCAAATGTTGTTTTAAGTCTCTAACAGTATGTGTGTGTGTGCAGAGCTTCATTGAGAGAGAAGCGCGCCCGCGTCATTGACCCATTTTTTAAACTTTTTTTGACATCTTACTACATGTATTATGACTCCGAATCTTACTACACCAATTTTTTGGGGTACCCAGGTCTGTTACTATATTTTTGGTCATATTATATGGCGCTGGGGTCTCCCTCTGTGGAAAAAGTACATGTATCGCCTTATAGTAACAAAAATATGGTAACCAGGTTTACAGGTCTGACGATATCTCTCAGCTCCCTTCTATCATCAAACAAATTCAATCATGCATTTCTGACATCAAAGCTTGGATGACTGACAACAAATTCCAACTTAACAATGACAAGACTGAAATGATTTCCGTTGTGCCCAAGATACTTTTGCCTACAAACTCGGTTCCGACCTCTATCCAACTAGAGAACTCTCTCATTCAGACTTCTGCAAGTGTGCGCAATCTTGGCGTCACTTTGGATTAAGGCACTTTCTTTTCAAACTCAAATTTCCTCTGTCTGTCGTGCTTGCTATCTGGAACTCCGTTGCATTGCTTCTGTTTGTCATCTTCTCTCTGAAGAAGCCACCAAAACTCTTATCTCTGCCTTTGTTCTCTCTCATTTAGACTTCTGCAATTCCCTTCTTGCTGGCTGCCTACAGAACCTCCTCACCAAACTGCAGAAAATTCAGAACAATGCTGCTTGCTTTGTACTGAGGTCTTCCAAATTCTCTCACTCTACCCCTATGCTTGAATCTCTTCACTGGCTTCCTGTCGGAAGGTGTATCGAATACAAGCTCTCTCTACTCTGTTACAAATCCCTGAATGGTCTGGCTCCTTATCTAGCTGATCTTCAGAAACTTTACACACCTCTTAGACAGTTATGCTCTTCCTCTGACACTTCTCTCCTCCAGATCCCTTGTTTCCGCACCAGAACCCTTGGCGAACGTTCTTTCTCTTTTCAGACTCCTTCCACTTGGAATAAACTCCCTTTACCTCTCCGGTCTGCCAACTCCCTTTCTTCATTTAAGTCTTCTCTCAAAACTACTCTCGTCAAATCATAGTCTGCTTCATTTCCTTTCAAAGTACTTTGTCCCTTCCATGCACGTGTGTGTGTGTGTGTGCGTGCGTTCGTGGGTACGCGCACACGTTTGTGTGTGTGTGCGCATTTATTGTGTGTGCGTGCGTGTGCGTGCGCGCGCATGTGTCTGCTTGTGTTTAAAGTATTTTTGACGTTCATTTGTTTCTATTGATGGTTTATTAATTTATTAATAACTTATTTATTATTGTAAGCGCTTAGGGCTTATTTAAGATTATCTATAACAGTTATCTAAGCACACGTGTGCACACACTCGCCCTCACCCCGAGCATAACATACACACACACATATGCACACATACACTCAAGCTCTCACACACACACTTAGACTGTGTGTTTGCACTAGCGGTTACATGTATTAGTTGTTGGTTGTTATCTTTACAGTAAAAGATATTTGAAATACTGATTCTGACAACAATATATTTTACTGATTTGGTTGTTAAGAATGTGCTGGAAACTGCTGAGCCATGTTGCATTTCATGATGGAAAAATTTATGTTTGAAAAATTTGCTAAATGAAATACAGTGATGGATTATTTGGTGATATTTGTGTTGTTTTTTGTTTGTTTAAACAGATATGTCACAGCCTCTGTGTGCGTGTGTATGTGGTGTTGCTGTTGAGCAAATATTTGTAGTGTGTAGCTAAAATGTTAGTTTTTAGCCATAAATCGTTTGAGTTTCTGTGATACTAAGCCATGAAATCCAGTCACAACCGTCCAATTTATTCTGAAGTTTATAATATTATCTCATAAAATAACATTACCTAAACTTCTTTTTCTTTCTGTGTACATTTTGTATAACTTCATATTTTAATCCATTTTTGTTTGGAAGTGATGTTTAACTTTTTGTTTTATTGTCAACAGTTTTGTGATTTTGAACTATTTACATGAGATCTCATTTAATAAAACATAGACACCATGAACTTTGACATCACAACATTGTGATCTTTTTAAAACTTGTATGTAATGAATTTGAAAAAAGATACTGTGTGCTAGTTTTGGAAACAAACCAAGACTTGTCAAAAACAAAGGATTGTGTCGTCGTTAATGCATACAATTCTCTAAATATTTGAAATGGAAATATGTCTTTTTTTCTGTGCTTTTTTTAAACTTTTTTTTATAGTATTAATCCCACATTATTCATTTTCACTTCGCTTGCAACTCCAACCCTTTAAACTTTGCAAAGAAAAAATAAATGAAGAGGTAGATCTGACTTGTACCGTACATTTTTCGGACTATAAGGCGCACCTGACTGTAAGGCGCACCCCCCAAATTTTACACAAAATTCAGATACTTTTATTATATTTTCTTACTATTTTAGTAGTCATAATATAAGACGCCTCCCCGTGGGGATACCGGGGGGGGGGCTTTCGTAAAATAGTTCCCCCACCTTCTGTAAGTTCTGTGCTTGTAACTTTCTCTAATCTGCCACTCTCTTTGACTCTGCCTTTTTCCTTTGCTTTATCTTTCTGACTTATTGGCCCCATTCTCCTGCCTATTTTCAAAAAAATCTTCCAAATAATTTTTCTCCTTTGAGCTCCTCCGAAATCGGAATGTGTCGGCTGTATGCAGCGGGGAGACCAGTGAAAACTGAAAACCGGACACATGTACCTTACCCATTATGGCCATATGGCCTGGGAACGCAGAAGAAGAAGAAGAATAAGGCGCAGGGTGGGAAAAAAGTATCACCTTATAGTCCGAAAAATACGGTAGACATTGGAGAGCTTTCAAACTTTCTTCTTTTTCAGCGGGGGACAGGTAGGTGAGTTGACAGGCAAGGGACCAAAAGGGATAAGGCCACACATGAAAAATGCATAAAAATGTACTGACTCTTCTAGCGCCATGTATTTTTCGACGTTCTTGGTTTGTCCGTTCCATCTCAACCGACAAGGGGAGTAACTTTTTTCTTTCCCGAGTGCGGCATGCGTTGTTTAACTCTTTTTCCTTTACACTTCCATTTAAATTTAGTTTTCTCCTTTGAGCTCCTCCGGAATCGGAATGTGTCGGCTGAATGCAGCGAGGAAACCAGTGAAAACTAGAAAATGGACACACGTACCCATTGTGGCCTTATGGCCCGGGAACGCAGAAAAAGAAGAAGAAGCAATGAGTTATTAAATAGAACAGTCAACAATCATTTATTGTGAAAAGGTTACCCTTGAAAAGAGAATACGATTGAGAGTGACGTCCCTTTTATTTTAGTACAAGTTGTGTTAAATGAAGTCTCTGCTGTCTCAACATTTACTGTTGTTTTCATGCCAGGTTCTAGGTATGTTCCAATGAGTCTTTATACCGAAAATTCTCTGCCCCTGTCTCGTGACCTGAGATGCAAACGCCACCTACTTAAGATTATTGCCCTTGCCTGTCAGGAACTAGTATATAGCCACATAAAATTATCTGCTCCTGACTCGTCACCAGGGGGCATCAGCAGTTCGGGCCTAAAATTGTCGGCAAGGAGTAGTATAAAGCCTCATTGTGTTATTATTGTTGCTTACCAGTTTGTATTTTGAGCCAAAAAAATGTTTCAGGAACTAGTAGTATATAGCCACAGAAAATTATCTGCTCCTGACTCATCACCAGGGGCATCGGCAGTTCGGGCCTAAAATTATCGCCCTTTCGTGTCGGCAAGGAGTAGCATAAAGCCTCATTGTGTTATTATTGTTGCTTACCAGTTTGTATTTTGAGCCCAAAATTTTTTTCGGATGATTTATGGACTTCTGTCTCGATTAATCATGCTCGTTTTCATTTACTTATGTTATATTACTTGCCTGTTTTTGTTGAAGTTTAATTTTGTTGCTTGTGTGAAGTAATGCTTGTTATAGTGGGTAAATGAGATTTCTGGAGTGAGTTTTGAAATTATGTGGGGTATTTTGTATGTGGTTGTTAACAACTTAAAAGCTATACACACACGCGCACACGCACACATACACTTTCATGCTCAAGCACACATTTACACACACACACTGTCATGCTCAATCACACATGTACACACACACACCCAGGCATGAAAGAATTTCGCAAATTTTTTTCAAAACTTCCGTGGGGAAAAAAAATATTCTGCAGAATATTTATTACAAATGTTTGTATAGAAGTAAAGGATCGATCTTGCCGTATTCTTATATCTGCAAGTCTCTATTTGGCGAGTCTCAAACTGGTTAACCGGAAGTTGCTTTAGCTCACTCGCTTCATTTGTGCGAAGGAAGGCGAAATGAAAATGTGGGTGGAAGGATATTTGTGCCGACCAAATTTTCAGAATAGATTAGCCCCCCCCCGCTCAACAAACCTTCTGACTTCTGACGTTATGTAAAAATCCGGGTGGAAGGATTTCTCGGCTGAAAAAATCTCCTCTTTTTTTTATCTTCATCCACTTTCATGCCTGACACCGTCATGCTGAAGCACACATTTACACACACACACACACACACATACTGTCATGCTCAAGCACACACACACAATGTTAGTTGTCACTGTGTGGTCCTCATACTCTTCTACACCCTCTTAACATTTTTAAATAGATAAAATAATGGAAGAAGAAAGGAAAGTATTTTACATGTTAATGGACGAGATCGTGGTTTTTTTAACTTTTTCTTTATGTGAAAATAATGAATTTTTATCTTTATCCAATTTGGGAAAAGGGAAAGGGATATGGAAGCAAGAGCTAGGGATTGGGGTAGAAAAGAACTTGTTTGAAGAGCTTGCCATTAATTTAGCTTTAATCAACGTTTTACATTGGATTGTCTTGATTGATGAGATGGAAATAAAGTGTCATATATGACAAGTCTTTCTGTCCCGCGCTTTGTTTCTTTTTGTGAATGAGGCATGTTTGCATGCACCTTTTCGTATGAATTTCCTTTACATATATCTTCTGCTTTTCATGTGTGGATGAAAACTGCTTGCATACATGTGTGTACATACATTATTTTGTTGTCTTTTTGCAAATATATTGTTTTCTGGTTTTTTCTTCAGTTTCATAATAAGAAAAAAATAGTTGTTGTTATTGTACCCTGGCTAACAGACTCCAGGGATCATCCCAACAGCCGAAGCACTTGAACACTATGGTACAAATACACCAGCTAGGTATGAGAACAATCACGTAAGTGACCATTTTTAATTACCCCACCACGTGGGCAGCCGCTTCGGAGGAAGAAAAATAGTGACATCAAGCATTTATGCCACTATCCCTTGATAGTGTGAGAAAAATTGAAGGAAAAATGCATAAAATGTGTTAACTCTTCTGGCACCATACAACAAACAAACAACTACACGACAAGTGTAAAGTGACATTTTATTCACAAGAGACAAAACAAAACTGCTGGATATTTCGGCGAATGCGCCTTTATCAACACAGACAAACAAGAAAACAGAAAATATTGCAAAAGGAGCAGAAAGCAGGTAACAAATGGAGCAAAAAACCCAAGAAGATCAAAAGAAAAAAACAATGCTTCCCCTCTACAGTCCAATGCGTAAATTATCTTCTTTTTTTTTTTGGGGGGGGGCAGTGTGAGGAGGGGGTGTGGGCACACTTGGAAAACCTAGCTATCAATTTGGCCATACCAGGCAGCGGGATTTCTTCCTGCTCTTACTGACTTTCAACTGCCGTGGGATTTTTACGTGTGCAAAGTGCATGGGTCAGACTAGCTTTATGTCCTCATCCGAAGGACTGGACGTTCAGTTCGATTTTCCTGTCAAACTAGAAAGAAAGGGCGAGGCCGGGAATCGAACCCGGGTCACTCACGCTGCAGTCACGCATTACATTTGGCAGGCGAACGTCTTAACCACGCTGCCACCTTTCTCCCCTGGTGCTAGAAGAGTTAAAAGCACAAACACACACACACAATGTGGACATTTCTTGTTTATATTTCATTCTCTTACCAATGAAACTGGAATCGACCACAGCTTTTAAAAACAGTTGTTATGCAACACTGAAAAATTAGGTAAAATAAAATTAACAAAATCATTGAAGCAAGGCATATTGGCAGAGATGTGATAACTCTCTACAAGAAGACAAACTTTTTAGTCAATATAAAATCACAGAGGCTTTTGAGTCCATACATCACACACTCACACTTGAGGGAACAGCTGAAACGAAAACGTTAAAAAAGACAAAGATAGATATGGGGCTGAACGATTGTACACACACTTGCATGCAAACACACACACACCAGGGCTCCCAATCGTCCTGCAAAACAAGGGGTCCCAGGGACTCCTTCACTTACAGTATAGAGGATCCCAGTGGCATTGCGAATGCTAAAAAGATTTTTTCTAGTGCATCCCTGGGACTGGACCCCCTGCACATTCTTTTAAAGGGTCCTTTAGAATTTTAGCACTTCATAGACCCCCAAACGGGGGTCCCTGGGAGCCCTGCACACACACACACACACACTACACATCAACCTCCAAACATTTCGCACTTTCAACCACACGCAATTCTTCCAACACACCTCGAACACATCCAAACCTACTCTCATTTCCTCACACACAAAATCCAGTTTGTGTCTCTTCTACAGGGCTACCTCAGAGCAAAACCCAAATCCCTGAAATATACGGCAATATACTGATAAAGTAACTTCCAACATACCACATTCAATCCTTTTTTCTCATTTCCACTATGCATAGTCAATGTGAGCTATTTTGACAACCACTAAACTACAAAAAGATCAGTGAAGATTGGGCAAGATGTCACAAGTCTACAAGTAATCCATTTGCTTGCAGAACGTTAGTATACATACAAACGATTTTCCCAAGCTCTTTGTTCAGTGCCTTTCTGTTTTTTACTTCTTGTCTTTATTTATTTTTAAAATTGTTTTTTAGAAATGCTTTCCTCACCATGATCTTCATGTTCCCCCTTAAAATCAGATAATTCCTGGGACACCACCAAAGCTTCATACCTTCTTGACTTTTCACGAACATGCACACACTATATATACATGCCCACCTCCACCACCAATCACACACACAGTTCACTCCTCAGCTCTTCAGCCAAGCAGGCGAAGCTTTCCCGTTCGAACTCTCATCACTAAAGTCGTACTCTTCAACACCCGCCAACAACCGTGCCTCTCGACTTTTTGCGGACGCCGAAACCTTCTGGAAACGCAGATGCTGCTGCATCACCGGTGTCTTGTCGTCAAGAACCCTCATCTTCTGCGAAGCCCAATGATTGGTCAGGAGCAGTTCCGAATACGCCCGACGCTTCTTCTCCAAATCTCGCGGGGTTGCCCAAGCCGCAGGAGTCATGCACACAAACGTAACGAAGCGCCATCGGTCGGGGCGGGGGTGGTGATGGGGGGGGAGGGGAGGGCGGTTATCGTGAATGACACGGGAATCCCACAAAACCATGCCTCCTTTGGGGACAGGGATGCAGGTGAGGTCGCAGCCTTGTTCATTATACCAGCACACCTGTGTTAAGAAAGAAACTTTTTCAGTGTCAGTTTTGTTGTTGTGAAGAAATCTTGAAATTAGGTATTAGTATTAGGTACTTTATAGTCACAGAGGCGTCTCTGTGAAATTCGGGTTGCTCCCACCTGGAGAGCGCACCGCAACCAGAGGTGCGCCACCCAATTCTTTTTAACAAAGTTTTTGCATGCGATTTTTGTGTGACTGATGAGGAATGAAAGGGAGGGGGGTAAATTTTGACAAAATGACAACTTTTTCTTTGCCACTGGGTTTAATTTAATGTCTGCTAAGTGCAGGGCACACAGGACATCGGTTTATCGTCTCATCCAAAAGACTCCACATTCAGACTGTAAGGTCTAGTGAAAAGTAAGAGAACAAATCCCCTGTACCCAGGTTCGAACTCGGGTTTACTTGACATGAGGCGAACGTGATACCTCTGCGCCACTCTACACATGAGTGAAATCTCAATATCTATTAAAACAACAACAACAGCAAAACCTTTTCATTAAAACATGGTCCTTGTTTTAGAAAGGCGGAAGAAAACACAATCATAAGTTTACAGGACACATATTTATAAATTCATCTGAACTTGCTTTGTTTGGTAGCAATTCAACTGTTGTTGTCGTACTATGGCTTAAAGACCCCAGGGATCATCCCAACAGCCGAAGCATTTGAACACTGTGGTACAAATGCACCAGCTATGGATGAGAACATTACATGTGTGACCTTTTTTGATTACCCCTCCGCCATGTAGGCAGCCACACTCCGACTTCAGAGGACTTTGGACTGATGATGTTATGCTAGGAGCTTGTCATTGGTGTTCTAGCTTATGTTAATTGGTCTAACACAGCCTTAAGCCAAGGCCAACAATTCAACTCTTTTGAATAGATGAGAGAATACATACATACTTTCTGAACAGAATTTGGACTTGATTTGAAATTTACTAGTGTTGTTTGGGGTTTTTTTTAATGAGAAAATTCATGCCATTTGCAAGTGAAATGATATGTAGTTCCACAAACTTCACATATTTCAAAATAACATAGATACACTTCTTCTTCTTCGATCGCTCAGACGGTTTCCTTTCAATTATGAGCGCAGATGCGTCATGCTGCTGTTATGCGCCTAACTAAGAAATAGGCCCAGCAAGTCTTACTTTGGCTGGAGGAAATCTTTTTGAAAGCGTTTCTGGAAAAAAAGGCAGGAGAATGAACCGGTTAGGCAGAAATTAAAATAGTAGATGACAGTAAGCAAAGGGAAAAGGCAGAGTCAAAGAGATTGACAGATTAGAGGAAGTTACAAGCACAGAAGGTGGGGGAACTATTTATACAAAAGACTCCCTGGTATCCCCACGGGGGGATACACGAAAATAAACAGTTTCAGAAAATAACTGAATTTGCAATTACAGTGTTATCCCAAAAGGCTATTATTATGTAAAATTTACCTGTGGTTTGGAAAGTCGGTAAAACTCTCGCTCAGCACTCTTCTGCCTGGCCTTGGGGAAGGAGTTGAAAAACTGCTGGTGGCAGTTATGGGACTTGGCCAGCACGCGTAAACAGTAGTCGTCTGCAGTTGCCTCCTCCAAATACACCGCTCCCTGATAGGCGTGGAGTCCTTGGCGCAGTGCTGACTGGTCACAGTGCAGCCAGCTTTTGCCTTCGAAACAAAGAATTTTTTTTTTACCCTTTCACCGCCAATGGTTTAACACCCATGTCACTAAAAGTCATCAAATCAGGACCTGTTATCCAAAGACCCTATTTTCTTAATTTTGAGAGGTAAGGATAGGCCTAATGTTATATATGTCACAGAGGAATTCGCAATATTGCGAATATTTTATTTTATCTACCCAGTTAAGTTTAATGGTATTTTTTGGCTGAAATATGGCTGGCGGCGACAGGGCTCATGCAAGCACACACAAAATAAAATAATAATAAATATTTGAAGCGATGAGATTGAATTATTATGCTACATGTTGTGATACACATAACACCTTCTCTGGCCCGGGCTTCCTGCTAATTTGTGTGTGTGTGTGTGTGTGTGAGTGTCTGTCCGTCTGTCTACCGTCCCTCTGCGTCTGTCCCAGAGTTTGTTCATCTGTCCATCTGTTTTTGTGTCTTTGTCACCAAATATTTGTATGCATAAAAAAAACACCTCTATAAACCTGTACAAAAGATATGTGCTGTGTTATTGAGGTTTTTTTTCTCTCCAATTTATTTGGAAAATGTGAAGAAAAAGAAGATTAAAAAAAGAAAAAGAAAAAAAAGGGCTGCGCCATGGCTGACTGGTGCACCTCCAGGTCTCTATGCTGCTGCAGGAGGTGTGTGTGTGAGAATGATATTAAATGGGTTAGTATAAGGTGTATCATGATTGTGTTTTTGATGTGTATGAGTATGATTAAATGGGTTAGTATAAGGTATATCATGATTGTGTTTTTGATGTGTACGAGTATGATATTAAATGGGTCAGTATAAGGTGTATCATGATTATTGTTTTTGTTGTGTGTGCGAGTATGATATTAAATGGGTCAGTATAAGGTGTATCATGATTATTGTTTTTGGTGTGTGTGTGAGTATGATATTAAATGGGTCAGTATAAGGTGTATCATGATTATTGTGTTTTTGGTGTGTGTGTGTGTGTGTGTGTGTGTGTGTGTGTGTGTGTGTGTGAGTATGATATTAAATGGGTTAGTATAAGGTGTATCATGATTATTGTGTTTTTGGTGTGTGTGTGTGTGTGTGTGTGTGTGTGTGTGTGTGTGTGTGTGTGTGTGTGTGTGAGTATGATATTAAATGGGTTAGTATAAGGTGTATCATGATTATTGTGTTTTTGGTGTGTGTGTGTGTGTGTGTGTGTGTGTGTGTGTGTGTGTGTGTGTGTGTGTGTGTGTATGATATTAAATGGGTTAGTATAAGGTGTATCGTGATTATTGTGTTTATGTGTATGATAATAAATGGGTTAGTATAAGGTGTATCATGATTATTGTGTTTTTGGTGTGTGTGTGTGTGTGTGTATGATATTAAATGGGTTAGTATAAGGTGTATCATGATTATTGTGTTTTTGGTGTGTGTGTGTGTATGATATTAAATGGGTTAGTATAAGGTGTATCATGATTATTGTGGGGTTTTTTTTGTTGGGGGGGGGGGGGGGGGGGTGCATGATATTAAATGGGTTAGTATAAGGTGCATCATGATTATTGTGTTTTTGGTGTGTGTGTGTGTGTGAGTGTGATATTAAATGGGTTACTAGTATATGGTGTATCATGATTATTGTGTTTTTGTTGTGTGTGTGTGTGTGAGTGTGATATTAAATGGGTTACTAGTATATGGTGTATCATGATTATTGTGTTTTTGTTGTGTGTGTGTGTGTGTGTGTGTGTGTGTGTGTGTGTGTGTGAGTGTGATATTAAATGGGTTACTAGTATAAGGTGGGGAAGAAAAAAAAAAGAAAGCACAGCAATGTTGTACCTCTATCAAAGTCATTCTGCTCACGAGGCGGCGGTGCGATGGCCACGCTGTCCATGCTGCTCAACAGCTTCTCCGTGTCCCACACCGCCGCAAACACCGGTTTGGCTGCCAGTCGCACCGCCCACGCCATCTCGCAGTGTCCGAGGCTGTAGTCTTTGACGATGGACAGGCGGGAAACGATGGTGTGTTCGTCAAAACCCTCGAGCCATTGCTTGTACTGCTCCACATAGCGGTCACAGTCGGCTTCTGGCAGCACGTTCGGCACCACGCAGTAGCCTTCTTGGGCCAGGGATCGTTTCATGGCTGCCCTGTGACGGAAACCACAATTAACATTGATTTGTAATAAGTTGCAGTACTTCTTAATTGTACTTAATTAATATCATCATCTTAACCCTTTCACCGTCAGCCATTTTTCTGATAAAACAATACCATTAAGCTTAACTGGGAAGAAAAAACAATTACCTGCAATATTGGGAATTCCTCTGTGATATGCATAACATTAGGCCTATCCTTACCTCCCAAAATTAAGAAAATACGGTCTTCAAATAACAGGCCCTGATTTGATGCCTTTTAGTGACATGGGTGTTTAACCATTGTGGTGCAAAAATGCGACATTGGCGGTGAAAGGGTTAACAACAAGTGAAAAATAGTAACTAGTGCTTACTACTTTAGAAATAAGTCAATAACAACAGAAATAAGGAATTTTGTAAGGCATTAGACTATTCTCAGTGTCAATAACTAACTAAGCCTAGTAAGTATACTGTGATATCACACAAACCAGCCATTCACACTTAGTAACTTACACACACAATGACACACAGAAAAGATGAACACACACACAGCGACACTGATAACCTGACAGATACATGCACATAGTGATAAACATGATACAGATTGGTGCATAGGCATAAACATTAACACACACGTCATAAGTCACCAGTTTCTTTATTGTCCATGGTACAAAATTTGTAACAAATGGAAAATTATTTTTCACTGTGTAAAAAAAAAAAAAAATGTTGGGTGTTCATCTCAAATTTTAAAAAAATGAGTTCTTCTTCTTCTGTGGTGGTGGCCAGCTTCTTTTTATAGAAGTAAATGCACACACTTTAGGGGGTGACCAAAGAAAAAGAAGCAGAAGAGAGAGAAAAGAAAAGCAAAGACAGAAATCAGCTATCTTAAATTTACTTGGGTCCAGTAGAAAAATAGAAGATGCAGCAAACAAACAAACAAAAAATTTATTTCTGGACTGGGATAGGGATATTCACAGGGAGCTGCCGGCAGTTACTAATTTTCACGTTCGCCCCCAGAAAGCTGGGAACTAACCGACCCTAGACACTCCATAAGGCAGTGCCCAGGCCCCAACCAAACGGACAAACAAACAAATCCCTAAATACTGGGGTAGAAAAAGACAATTGGGGATGGGGATGAAGGGACTGGGGTGGGGGCGTTTGCTCAGGGTTTCATCGAGTTAGAACAGGAAACAAAAATTCACATTAATGCAAATTTGTATGTAACACTCTCTCTCTCTCTCTCTCTCTCTCTCTCTCTCACACACACACACAGACACTGAGACAGTGCCCAGCCACAGTGAAAAAGAGAGTCACCTCTTCTCTTCAGTTAGATCCATGCTTATATGACTTCACGAGCCAAGACAGGCTGTTGTTTTAAATACAGTTAGGATTGCACAACCTGATTGCAAACAGAGATGACCAAGTAATCATTAATTTTGTTGAGTTGCTCACTTGGTAGTTGGTAGGGTATTGAGTTTTATTGTGCAAGACAACGCACTTCTGAAAGGGGGGCTATTCTAATTGACAAGAGCTTTCTTCACAGTAATCTTTTCCTTAAAAAAATCATTTTATTTATTCAATATGAATTGTTTTGTTTACAAATGTGGTTTTGTTATATATTTTTGAAATAAAAAGAATGTTTATGATATTCAAGCAATATGTTTTTACTACTCTAGCACATTTGTTTTATAATTTATCTATAATTATACACTTGTTTTTTTCCAATCCATGTTTTTGGCTGCGCCATGTGTTGAAATGAAAGTCTTGACTGAGCAGACGAATCACAGGAGCTCTGGTGAAACATAACTGGTTTGTTCACTTGTCTAGACATTACTCACTGGCATGTCTCCTTATTATGAGACCTAGGCCTATTTTGTCTCTAGTTAAAAGGTATATTTTAATTGATTGGCCATCATTCTGTTCCAAGGTACAAAACATGGGGACTTCGGTCAGGCAGAAACTAGATAAAAACATAGCCGCCTGGATGATCGGCGTTGATATGAAGGGGGATGGGGGCAGTGGGAGAAGGTGATGGGCACAGCCACTGGCTGGGCGTGTCTCTGTGTGTGGAGGGAGGGTTTGGATGCGATGGGTAGGGTATGGTGAAGTCCCCCACGCTCAGCTCCTTCATCTCGAAGGTGCTGAAGCTCCCTGACTAAAAACACTACTACGCACCCCTTCCTACCCCCCCCCCCCCCCTTTTTGTGGGTTTTGCTTTATGTTGATCTGCCAGATTGGAAGAAAAGGCAGTGCGTTGCTTAACCTAAGACTTAGGCTAAGTTATGTGGAAACATTCAATTTTCACAGTCTGCAGATTAATTAGCTATTTCCCTTGAATCATTGGACCAATGATTGGTCGAGTCTTTGATATTTTACTTGCTAAATATATTACTAATTTGAAATTGTCTATTTTATGTTCTGTTGTAGGCAATGCACAGGTCTGTAGTTGAGCAAGGCAGACAGACAAAGAAACAACAGGGTTAATAATCTGCAGTTAAAAGATGGGCAGACGAAAAACCAACAAGCAAGCGCCTTTGACAAAGGAGGGAGCTGAAAAGCAAGAAGAAAAAGGTATCTCAGTTCTCACTATGTCAGTATGTGCTGTAAAAACAAAAAGAGGAAATCAACTTGTGTGTGTTGTGCATCACTGCAAGTGCATGGATTAGGCCAAGAAAAAAAATATGTCTGTTTCGGGTAACCCGACTGAGCCTATTTTTTGCTGCCGACCCTAATTTTGTTTTTGGACGAGTTTCAAAAAAGAAAAGAAAAAAGAAGCAATTTGAGCAGACGATGCAAGGGAAACAACCATTGCACTCTCACTCGGCGTAGTCAAGGACCGTTACTCGTGCAGACTTTCGTGATCAACATCCGCCAACACAATGGCGGGCGCAAGGCACGCGATTGCCATTTCTATGTCTAAATGTGATCATGCGGATGCAGTGAAATTCACATGTTTCAGCAAATACGGCAAAAATCTTGCACCACGAAGAAATAAAATTTAAAAAAATAAAATTTGAAATCCTACCCTATTTTTGGGGGCCATGTTCCCGGAAACAGACATTTTTTTATTTGGCCTTAGGGTTGTGTGTGGGGTGTGTGTGTGTGTGTGTGTGTATGTTATTGTTAGTTTGCGTATACATGTGTTACATTGAATGTTTGTTGAGTGCAGCATGTGTACACATGTGAGAGTTTGTGTGTGTGTGTACACGTGTGAGTACATGTGTGCATGCTAGTAGTATAGTTATTAGTATGCATGTGATTGTGTGTGTATTTGTGCATGAAGCAATATGTGCATAATTGTGTACATCTGTATGACGGAGTGAGTCGAAATAATGTCTTTCGGCCATGTGGGGCAGACGGAGTGAGTGTGTAATTTATTTCATTTCATTGTGGCGTTGGTGCAAGTATTTGTTTCACTTTTGCTTCCAGCAAAGAAGACATATGCTCTGCCCAAATCAGAGGATAAAGGCCATGCTGGTGACACTGAAAACATAGAAAAGGTAAAAACGGTGGTCTGAATTTCCATTACTTTTAGTCTTAATAAGCCTTAAAAAGTTAAATATAATTAACTTATAGTATACACATACTCTGTATAAAGTCAGTAACATAATTGTAAATTGATATTAATATTTCATCAAGAGATTTTAAGATTCCCTGTCTTTTATTGTCTGGATTTGGTCTAGGGGTGGTGGTCTTAATCTTAGTTTTAAATAGTAGTCTTACTTTCTTATTTTTGAATCTTCTTCTTCTTCTTTTTCTTCTTCGATCGCTCAGACAGTTTCCTGTCAATTATGAGCGCAGATGCGTCATGCTGCCGTTATGCGCCTAACTAAGAAATAGTTAGGCCCAGCAAGTCCGACCGGCTGGTTATTTTTTATGACATTGGCCGATTATTTTTGTGTTTGTTTATTTTGGATTCCATAATAAAATCA
Organism: Phymorhynchus buccinoides; assembly: GCA_017654935.2. Classification (NCBI taxonomy): domain Eukaryota; kingdom Metazoa; phylum Mollusca; class Gastropoda; order Neogastropoda; family Raphitomidae; genus Phymorhynchus; species Phymorhynchus buccinoides. Next base: position 38,361,616 of record CM065686.1, read on the forward strand.
ACACTCGTCTCTTGTCTTGAAATATAAATTATAAAAGACAATAGCACTGGATTTCAAATGCAAATCTTTTTAGATATTATTATGTTGCCTTTTGCTTTTAATCAGTAAATAAGGAATGGCATATGCAACAGTCTACATTCTTGCATATTAATGTAACACTAACAGTGGAATGCATGGTTTACAATGAATCTGATTATCCAGGAAAGAAAATCTCTCCCAATGTACCAGTTTCGAAATTCATGATTAATAGTCAAGTAGTTTTCAAGTTTTGCTTTCTTGTCTGGTTTTAAAATTTTCTGTTAATGTTAAATTGCCTTTCGCATTGTGAATTTTTGGTTGCGCAGTAAGCATGCTGTTTCTTCTTCTGCGTTCCCAGGCCATATGGCCATAATGGGTAAGGTTCGTATGTGTCCGATTTTCAGATTTCACTGGTCTCCCCGCTGCGTACAGCTGACATTCCGATTTCCAAGAGCTTAAACTGAGGAGAAAAATTATTTGAATTTTTTATTTTAAAGGCAAGAGAATGGGCCAATAAGTCAAAAAGATAGTAGATCATCTACTAGATGACAGTAAGCAAAGGGAAAAGGCAGAGCAAATGAGAGCATTAGCAGATTAGAGTAAGTTACATTTACTTACAAGCAAAAACATCTTCCAAATATTTTCTCCTTTGAGCTCCTCCAAAATCGGAATGTGTTGGCTGTATGCAGCAGGGAGACCAGTGAAAACTGAAAAACGGACACATGTACCCTTTGTTATGTAGCTATCTATATAGCTACTCCATCTTACCTCTTTGACAATATCTTTATCTATCTCTTTCGGATGAGACGATAAACCGAGGTCCTGTGTGCCCATGCACTTAGCATACGTTAAGCCCAGTGACAACGAAAAAGTTGTCATTTGGTCAAAATTTACACCACCACCCACCCCCCCCCCCCCCCCCCCCCTCAGTGACAAAAATCGCATGCAAAATTTTTTTTTTCAAAAATGGGTGGCGCGCCTCTGGCTGCGACGTGCTCTCAGGTGGGAGCAACCCGAATTTCACAGAGACGCCTCTGTGACTATAAAGTACCTAATACCTAATACCTAATATTTCCATTTATACGCCAGCTCATGCTTTTCGTTCAGTTTTTTACCCTCTTTCTGTCAGATTCCTAGGTATAAGCTTTCAACTGTTGGTCGGCACTCTTTTGCTGTCTCAGGACTGACCTGGAACAAGCTTCCTCTTTCCTCTTTCTGGGAACGCAGAAGAAGAAGTGCTGTGCTTGAAACCCACAAGGTTTTGTGTTCCCAGGTGAGCCTTCCCGCAGCCCTGGAGAAGGAGCTGGTGGACCTGATCCTCCATGAACACCAGCACAGGAAGCGACTGGGGGTCCTCTCCAAGCGCATCACCACCAAGAAACTCACAGTAAGCCCGCAAATGAAGTTCCGTATTTTTCGGACTATAAGGCGATACTTTTTTTTCTCAGATTCAAACCCCTGTGCCTTATAATATGACTAATAAAATAGTAAGAAAATATAATAACAAAATCTGAAATTTGAGTAACATTTGGGGGGTGCACCTTATAGAAAGGTGCGTCTTATAGTCCGAAAAAGATGGTAGCTGCATTATTGGTATTTGGTACTTTATAGTCACATAGGCGTCTTTGTGAAGTTCGGTTTGCTCCCACCTGGAGAGCGCGTTGCAGCCAGAGGCGCGCCACCGCTTTTTTTTTTCCATTTGCATGCGATTTTTGTGTGACTGATGAGGAAGAAAATGGGGAGGGAGGAGGGTAAATTTTGACCAAATGACAACTTTTTTGTTGCCACTGGGTTTAACGTGTGCTAAGTGCATGGGCACACGGGACCTCGGTTTATCGTCTCATCCGAAAGACTCCACGTTCAGACCATAAGGCCTAGTGCAAAGTGAGAGGAAAAATCCCCTGTACCCAAGTTCGAACTCTGGTTTATTGTGCATGAGGCGAACTGTCCTTACCCCATTTGCAGTAATCTTGCCAATAAGAAAGGGGGGGCTCATATCAATGACATTTCAGATTTGCTCTAATTTGTTTTTTTAATTTTCTTTGGGTTCTAACCCGACTTCACAGAATTGCATAAAAAAAAAGTGTTCCACAGACAGATTAGCAAAACGCTGATAAAAAACACACTTTTCTTTGGATATAAAAGAAAAACAAATAGTTGTGTGGTGTTTGACTGCAGGATATCTACACCAGCCTGTCGATGGCAGGGTTCACCCAGCGGCAGGTGGAGGGGGCTATGTCAGCCACTGTGGCGATGGGAGGAGATTTGCACGATGCCCTCGATTGGCTCTGCCTGAACACCCCCAATGGTGATGATGTTTCTGTGTTTGTCTGATTTCCTGGGTGTTTTAAGCATAGTTGTGGCCACGCACATCAAAGAAGAAGTGACTTTAAGTCAGAATTAGACTGATGCATCATCATGCATGGGTGCTACTCTCATTTTTACACTGTGATCATTTAAAAAAATTTTTTTACCAGAAACTGAACTTCATTTTTTTTTTAATTCCCCCCCCCAAAAATGACCACAAGCGATTTGGGGCGTTTTGAACTTGGTTGTTTTATCTTGGAAGTTTTCAAAGGCAATGTGTAGTAATAATTTTACAAGGCTTATCAGACTCAAACTGTCTCTGTCTATCATTTTAACTGTCTGTCTATCTCGTTATCTCTCTCTCGTAAGTTGCCTCCCTGAATTGTCCAATGGGGCTCTGCCCCTGTACCCTGCTGGGGCCATGGGTCCCTGGACCCCGCCTTTCAGGTTTTTTTCATTTTGGGGAGTTGCACCAATGCTGATGTCTGATCAGTTTTTGTCTCATTGTCTTCTAGTTCTATGGAAAAATAATGTCCCCCATCATAAACTAGCATAGCATTTGTCCATCATTGCAAATGGCTTGCTAAGCAAGTAATGGTAAAGTGCGGTTGATAAATCTGTGTTTTATTTTGTATGTCAGGGCGTAGCTCTGCTCGGTACCTGATCGGAAGATGGGAAGTTTGAGAAGTGTGTAATCTAAAGCGTGGGGTATAGGATTATTGGATATTAAATTGATGAGTAAAGATGTGTAAATGTGGGAGTGCGAAAACACCATCAGAAAGGGCTCAAATAAGAAGAAAGAAAAAAGAAAGAAAGAAATCAGCGTTGTGTTTAGGTATAGTGATAAGGGATAGGGTGAGGTTGATATTTAGAGAGAAAGAACATAAATAGCAAATAAGGTATAACATTTAATTAGAGGGAGGTAGAAAGAGAGACGAGGAAGAAAAGAGATAGGGGAAATATAAGGCTCTGTGTGCTCCATTCAGATATACTGTGATGTTATGACCTATGGGTGCGCTCTACCATGTAAACAGCCCAAAGGTTTCTTAAAGAGACATGATGTGTTTGACTTTGAAATCAATGTATTTTGTTCTTTGCACCTATAATGATTTCTGTATTTTTTTGCTTGTGCATAATGTAGTTAGTATTTATACCATGTGCATAGGGCTTATTCATCGTATTTTTTTTCCTCATTGAAAAATAATGTATTTTGTTTTTTATAATGCTTTTTTTTCCCCTTGTGTGTGTAGGCACTACTCATTGTTTTTAGTGTTTATCTCAATGCTAATGTACAGCGCTCTGAGCTCCCTGCAAAGGGAGTAGAGCGCTTTATAAATGTCCAGAATTATTATCATTTAAGGAATGACAATATCCAACCAAAAGTTTGTTTGTGCATAATTCTGCAATGATATTGTTCTCATGATGTGTTTGACTTTGAAATCAATGTATTTTGTTCTTTGCACCTATAATGATTTCTGTATTTTTTTGCTTGTGCATAATGTAGTTAGTATTTATACCATGTGCATAGGGCTTATTCATCGTATTTTTTTTCCTCATTGAAAAATAATGTATTTTGTTTTTTATATCAATTATGATCTGTGTTTCTACCTTTTCATATATAATCAGTGTATGTACAATGCTTTTTTTTCCCCTTGTGTGTGTAGGCACTACTCATTGTTTTTAGTGTTTATCTCAATGCTAATGTACAGCGCTCTGAGCTCCCTGCAAAGGGAGTAGAGCGCTTTATAAATGTCCAGAATTATTATCATTTAAGGAATGACAATATCCAACCAAAAGTTTGTTTGTGCATAATTCTGCAATGATATTGTTCTCACAAATTTGTGTTTATGTGTGTGTGTGTGTGTGTGTGTGTGCGTGTGCACAGACCAGCTGCCCAAAGGGTTCTCACAGTCGCTGCAGGCAGAAGAAGAAAAGAAGAAGAACAAACCCAGGTTTGACGTCAGTCAGCAGAAAGACGCCAGGTCGGGACCTCCCCCTGATGTTGTTGTGCCTGCCGTTCCTGTGGTAAGTCTTCATTATAGCATGCAGCCCTCTTTAGAAAAGGAGTCTCATAGAAGAATACATTGCATAATTATATCCAATGGTATTGTAGCATGCATGGAAATCAAGAATGAATGGTTATTTTTAGCATTACACATAATTGCAGATGGGTGGACCCTGAGGGATGAGTTTTTGCAAGAAACACGTTGAGATCACCAGAAAGACGCCTTTACAAGGATCGGAACACTCACTTTGCTCTGGTTTCCTATCAATTAAACTGTCAAAACGGTGATTCCTCCTTGGTGGAGATGCCGGAGAGAGTAGCCATTTTGGATGGGGTGGGTGGAGGTCGCTCATTGTGGTTGAATCATTTTCGTTTTTTGCAGTGCAGTAAAAATAAAAATTGGAGCTATTTCCTTTGTTGTGAGCAAAACTCCTTTAGATAAACTGTATAAAATTTAAAAAATAAATAAATAAAAAGGCTTGTATTGCGAAAATTTCTTGCTAACGATTTGGTTTAAACTCAGGCAGCCATTAGAAAAGAGACGGCACACGCGTTCTCTGGATGAAAGAATTTTACTTCCAGCATCTTTACCAAGGACGAATCATCGATTTGACGGTTTGATTTCTAGGAAACCAGAGCAAAGTGAGTGTTGCGATCTCTGTAAAGGATGTTTTCTTGGTGATTTCGACATGTTTCTTGCAAAAACTCATCCGTCAGGGTGCCCCTTTAAGTCTACAAGGGGACTGAAAATAAGTTAAATGACAAAGTGATTGAAAAAGCGCTACATATAAAGTCTGATTTGAAAACGGGTTCGGTCTGAAACTTTGTGCCTTGTGTTCTTTGTTTTTAGTATTAAATCTTTTTTGGATTTAAACGTCGACTTTGTGTTTCTTGTTTGTGACTATCTTTATCTCTGAAAACTTTCTCTTCTCTGGCTTTTCGCTAGAGTTTCTTTATAAAATGCTGCTTGTTGTGTTGCCTAACATTGTGTTTATGTGCATCATTTTTGTTTGTTTTCACAGCAGAAAGCACCTGCAGTGTCTCCCAGGAAAGATGTGAAGGACTGGATTTTACGCTATGCGGAACAGGATTCTGATGAGTCAGGGGGGGAGGAGGAGGAGGAGGAAGAAGAGAAGGATCCTGTATGTGAATGTGTGTGTGTGTGTGCCCTGCCCTGCCCTGTTGCGCTATGTCAGGGTTCATACGGTCTTTGAAGGTTTTTGAGAAATGGAGGGCCATTTTCAAGTCTTTGAAAGTTTGAGAAATGGAGGGCCATTTTCAAGTCTTTGAAAGTCTTTGAGAAATGGAGGGCCATTTTCAAGTCTTTGAAAGTCTTTGAGAAATGGAGGGCCATTTTCAAGTCTTTGAGAAATGGAGGGCCATTTTCAAGTCTTTGAGAAATGGAGGGCCATTTTCAAGTCTTTGAAAGTCTTTGAGAAATGGAGGGCCATTTTCAAGTCTTTGAAAGTCTTTGAGAAATGGAGGGCCATTTTCAAGTCTTTGAAAGTCTTTTCAAGTCTTTGATGGAGGGCCATTTTCAAGTCTTTGAAAGTCTTTGAGAAATGGAGGGCCATTTTCAAGTCTTTGAAAGTCTTTGAAAATGGAGGGCCATTTTCAAGTCTTTGAGAAATGGAGGGCCATTTTCAAGTCTTTGAGAAATGGAGGGCCATTTTCAAGTCTTTGAAAGTCTTTGAAAATTAGCTTTGGTCTGTGAAAATCGTGAAGTGGTTTGTGAAAAAAATCATTGACGCCTAAAAAAAAAAGTCATTCATGTTGTAAAAAAAATGTTTGCTCCCAGAATTGATAAAGATGCAGTGTAATTTGGCTTATTTTCCGATATCCGTGGTTCAGCGATATAGTTCCATCTAGCAGACATCCTCGATTTGTCGAGAGATACTTCCCTTCGCTATATCTGGGTCTTTTGGCTGCAAGCTATATAAAGTTTATTGAGATTGCGTGTCATGAGAGGTCTTTGAAAATAGGATAAAGGGTCTTTGAAAGTTTGTGAATTTTGGTATGAAGAATCTGTGCGAACCCTGTATGTTGTGCATGCTTGTGTGTTGTGAGTGTGTGGTGCGTGTATGCGCAAGTACAATTTCTGCGAAAGGCACTTATGTGGGAGAAGCTTTGGGTGACAATGGGATGATGTACAAGGCTTTTATTTTCTGATAAACATGTAGGAAGTAATGTTACATATATATTAACCCTTTCGCCGCCAGCCATTGTTCAGCAAAGAAATTCCATTAAACTTACCTGGGTAGAGGAAAAAATCTGTCTGTAATATTGGGGATTCTTCTGTAACATATTTAAAGTAAGGCCTATCCTTACCTCCCAAAATTAAGAGAACAGGGTCTTTGGATAACAGACCCTGATTGGATGCCTTTTAGTAATATGGGTGTTAAATCATTGTGCAAAAAGGCGATGTTAGCGGTGAAAGGGTTAAATGACTAGTGTCATCATAAAGTTGCAATGAACTGTCCGTCATAAATAAATACGTTATTACTCCTGAGAAGTACACTCCAGAGGCGATACTTATTACTTGTTATATGCTATGTACACGCAGTTTTCGGTTTTCTCACAGAACAGTCGATATTTGTTATTATCGGCTCAACTGGAGGATGCCAAAGAGGAAGCAGTCGACGCTAAACAGATGGGAGATAAATCTGGTCATGCTAAGGCATCCAAGAGGGTGCGAGAGTTGATGTCTGGTGAGTTATTATTCTTTGTCTTGACTGGAAGGAATTGACGAGAGTGTGAATGAGAGAATGCGAATGGTTTATTCAAAAGGCCTTGGCCACATTTGAAGGGGGGAAAACGTGAACATTTAAACAGTACATTAATCTAAGCTCTGAGTTTAAATGCATGATAAAGAAAAATAGCAAATTGCTTCATAACATTTTCATTGCTAGAGGGTGTGAATGAGAGAGAGACAGAGAGAGAGTTTGTGTATGGAATGTGTGTAGCTGGCTGGCTGGTTAGCTGACTGGCTGAATTTTCATGTGTGCTTGTGTGTGTGATTATGCATGTGTATGTTATATATATATACCAGATTGTTGTCTTTTAAAAAAATTAGTTTGCAATATTAACAATTTTATGGCATTGTAAATTATCAATAGACACGTTAGGAAAAAACGCACAAAATAAACTAACATTTCAGTACATTCACATCTCATAGTTGCGTAATTCAGCAGGAGTTGTCTCCCTGGTCAGGGCTCCCAATGGTCCCAAGAAACAAGGGGTCCCAGGGACTCCTCCACTTATAGTATAGAGGGTCCTAGAGGCGGGATAGAGGGTCCCAGTGGCATTGCAAATGCTAGAAAGAATTTTTCTGGTGCATCGGTGGGACCCCCTGCACATTCTTTTAGAGGGTCCTTGAGAATTTTCCTGCTTCATAGACCCCCAAATGGGGGTCCCTGGGAGCCCTGCTGGTGGAAGTTTTCGCCCTGTCAATGTGTCCTGCTTACGTTCCCGTGATTAAACACTACTTTGCCACAGAGCGAGGCGAGCTAGAGAGACATCCAGGATTCAACCCAGCCGTCAAACTGCCTCTCACCACCAGCAAGAAAGCGCTGAGGCACCGTGACGCGGAAATGGACGAAATTGAGCAAATCATCGAGGAGAGCAAACAGGACAAGGGCAGGCAACCAAGCAAGGCTGCATCCAAATCTGCGGCAACGGGGAACGCTAAAGCGAGCGGCAAGAAAGCGAGCAAAGAGCTGAAGGATGATGGGTTTAATTTGTTTGGGTTTGATGATATGGAGGCTGCGGCGGCTTCGTCTGGTGAGTGATTTGTGTGTGTGTATTTTTTTGTTAACTCGTTCGCATCGCAACGATTTTGAATTATTAAAAAAACTCGCAAATCACCCCAGCCATGCAGACAAACAAAACATACATAAACAAAAGGAGAAATGAAAGAAGATTACAGGTTTTTACTTCAGGTTTAGACATAGGGAAGTGGTAGATCGGACTTTTTTATATATAGACTTTATATAGAAAAACTACACTGATTGGTTCCCCCACAACAAACCACTACAAAAGCAAAATCAGGGGCAAAACTGTGGTCTAAGGGAGTGAAGCGGGTTTAGAAGTGACCAAGGTATGGTGTGCACACATATTTACTTCCCTTGAAGCAAGTGCATAACATTGACAGCTATCTATTAATTCCGGACATATATGTCTGGAACGACTTGAATGAGTTAATGTGTTTATGAGGACTGGTTAGTGATGTTGAACCTATCATAATAAAAATTGGCAGAAAAACGATTTTCGGGAAGAAAAAAAATAGGGGAGAGCACTTCGTGAAAATTAGAGTTGATTACTTCAATTTACTCGGTCAAAACCATAGCAACCATGGCAGCATGGCAGCGAAGCTTGAAACCGCAGGATGCGAGTCAGCGACTTGCAAACATTTTTTTTGTTTTAAATGAGGGGTGGCCAGTATCCACAAACTGACAGAACTTGCAAAATGTGACGTAAAAATATAAATTACATCAATTTTAGAATGACGCACAGTGTTCTAAGTGATGTAAGTCTACTCAAACACACGAGGCAAAAGCTGGGGATCTACCTGATGGTAGAGTATTTTCCCCTGTTTGACCTATTGAATTAGGAAAGGTCACTCCCACACACCATGAAATTACTCCCCTTAATTATTTCTGAACATGTTTCTAATCAAAACACATTTTAAGGCAAAAGGGATTGTTTTTACACTTCGTTCAATACTTCTGTGTGAGATAGAGAAAGACATTGTTTAATAATAGGTAAAATTCTGAAGATTGATGATTTGACACGCTTCCACCTAAGGGTCGAAACGACTCATTTTGTGGCGACGGGTCACATTTATGGGAGTAAAGATGTACGGATTTATAGATTTACACTGGAACCTCCCTTATAAGACCTTCAAAAATCATCCAAAATGAGGTCTTATAAGGGAGGTAATTGTAATGCTTACAAAGAAGGGCAATGTATCGGAGAAGTAGGTCTTATGTGGGAGGGAGTCTTATAATGGGAGGTCTTATAAGGGAGGTTCCACTGTATACGAGTATGCTAATGTGGCTTGCTGTCTTGTTCTCTTTATATGTTTCAGCTCCCAGCAACAAATCTTGCCCAGCGGAAGATGTGCGTCACTTTGAGTACACGCGTCAGCAGTGGACTGGGAAACATCCCAAGCAGTTCCTGATCGACTGGTGCCGCAAACACCTCCCCAAAAGCCCTCCCCCCAAGTACCACAAGATCCAGGTCAAGCACAATCGCTTCAAGTGCAAGTAGGGGGTAGTTGTTTTTTTGGTTTGCTTATGAGAAAGAGAGAGAGAGAGAGAGAATGAACGAATGAGTGTGTGTGTGTGTGTGAATGAGTGAGAGTACAATGAACACTGATTAACTGAACTGGGCCGTCTGCCCATGTCAAGGGAACAGAGGGGGGAGAGATAGAACAAGTGTGAGTGTGCGTGCATGCGTGCGAATGAGTGAGGGAACAATGAACAATGCTTAGCTGAACTTAGCCATCTGCCCATGTCAAGGGAACAGAGGGGGGAGAGAGAGAACAAGTGTGAGTGTGTGTGAGAGAGAGATATATCAATGAACAGTGCTTAGCTGAACTGGGCCGTCTGCCCATGTTAAGGGAACAGAGAGAAAGAGAGAGAGAGAATAATTTATTCTTGTGTGTCGGAGATCAATGTAAAATGTTATGCTAACAACAAGTACCGTAACATACAAGTAATACACCCATAATTCATGTGCAGAGTGTCGGTGGAGAAACAAAAGGATGATATTCTAGAAGTGACGCCCACCATTCTGTGTGAGAATGCTAAGGAAGCTGAGATGCTAGGCTGCACCCTGGCTCTGTATCACCTGTGCCGTGGACAGGTAATTTCACCTGCACAGTTTTTAATCATTGTTAATCTTTGCATTAAAGCTCACTATTCTCTTTGAGAATGCTAAAGAAGCTGAGATGTTGGGCTGAGCCATTGCTACTTCTTCTCTTGACGGCTTTAATATTGTGGTTTGCACCGGTTTTTGTTTCCCTGGGACTGGTCTGGATACCGGTTGTTAGGGGGCATTGTCGCTGATAGCACTGGTTTTCAAAATTCCTAGCGCGATCACTAGCTAATGCTGTAATAGTGATGAATTTTCATGTCTGCGGGTGAGCGTAGATCAGGAGTGCTCCTCTTCTTCTGTGTTCCCAGGCCATATGGCCATAATGGGTAAGGTACGTACGTATGTGTCCGTTTTTCAGTTTTCACTGGTCTCCCCGCTGTGTACAGCCAACACATTTCAATTTCGGGGGAGCTCAAAGGAGAAATTTCGAAGATTTTTTAAAACAAAATGTAAAGGCAAAAGAATGGGCCAATAAGTCAGAAAGATAGTAGATGGTAGAAAGCGAAGGGAAAAGGCAGAGTCAAAGAGTGGCAGATTAGAGGAAGTTGTAAGCACAGAACTTCAAGAAAGTGGGGGAACTATTTTTACGAAAGACCCCCCGGTATCCCCGCAGGGAGAGACTCGTGGAGGGGATGGGGTCGTCCAGCTCCCCATATGGAGGCACGAGGCATCCACCCCCTGTCCGGGGGAGTTCTCCTGAAATCAGGATTCAGTGGATGGAGAAGCTGATAGAGTCTTCAGGATTGGCCATCTTGTCATCCGTATCCACGGTCTTATAAAATGAAATATGTCTGCAAACATTGATGGCAGATTAAAACATGATGATAGGCATGTAATTCGAACACTACCCCCACCCATCCTGTATACACACACACACACACACACACACACACACACACACACACACACACACACACTACACATACACAACACACACAACACACACACACACACACACACACACACAACACACACACAACACACGCACACAACACACACACACACAACACACACACACAATTTCGGGATTGAGATGTTTTTCACCCATGCCATTGGTATTTCGTGTCCTTCATTGCAGTGAAGTCACGACACAACACACACACACACCACACACTACACACACTACACATACACAACACACACACACACACACACACACACACACACACACACACACACACACACACACACACACACACACACACTGGAAATTAATGTTAATGTGGTCACCACTTCAGGGACTGGGAAGATTCAGAGAACATTAAAACATGTCATTTCGGGATTGAGAGAATGTTTGACTTTCACCCATGCCATTGGTATTTCTTGTCCTTCATTGCAGTGAAGTCACAACTCAAAATACAGCCAGATCAGTTGCGCTAACAGTGTTGACGCTTCATGCGTGTTTCAGTCTGTGCAGCAGTTGCTACCTCCCACCTACCGTGATGTGTGGTTAGAGTGGATGGACGCAGAGAAATCGGCCAAAGAGGAGGCCAAGGAGAAACGGAACAAGGTATGTGAGCCAAACCATTTCTGACATCCTATTCGTAATTCCCTGGAATTTGGCCAAGTTTCAATCACCTTGCCATATTATTTGTGAAGGTAAAATGGAAAAAAAATCCAGGGCCTGTGTTCGCATTGAGATAGTATGAGACTTATCATCATATCTTAGAAGTCCTTCTGAAGTCCTATTAAATCCTACTAGTTTACCGTAAAAAACTGGACTGTAAGACGCACCTGTATATAAGCCGCATCCCTTAAATTGAGAAAATATTAGGTATTTATTCACATATAAGCCGCACCAGTTGATAAGCCGCAGAGAAAATTATATGTGCATAAAGGAACATAGAAATTCTCCTATTAGAACATGAGTATTTAATGCTCTCAGACACTTTAAACATGAGATTTTAATCTATTGATCACCAAAACCAGTTTTGAGTCTAAAGAAGCTCAAAATAGGCTGAAGAATGTGGCCAGAAATAGATTTAACTCACTCAGGACTGACTGAATTATTTCCCCTTGTCCTGTGGGGACTGGGCATTTGACTAGGTTTTTAAAATAATCACCAAAACCAAGTTATGAAGAGTTAGGCATCAATATTTTCAGAAACGATTAGCAACACCATGCACTAAACGATCGTAAAATATCAGATTCCTTACCTTCGTCGTTTGTCTCCTATTGACGAAAACAGCTAACACATAGAAAGAAGGGAAATTTCACATTCCGATCTTTGACCCCCCTCTACAACCAAAGCTGAATGTAAAGTCAGCAATGATTGGTTGATTTCAAGAGAGGCAAGATCAAAGGAAACTGAAAGTAGGTTATGACTTCGCACCGGAAAGCTGGTTACACGCCAGAAATAAAACCTCTTGAAAACTCTTATGAGCCGGAGCCGGACCATTCGTCCTAAACGGTTGTGCGAGCCTTGAGCCGGATCCGGCTCATTCGCCCCGAGTGGGTTAATCATACAGATAAATGTGTAGTGGGAGAAATGAATCATGCTGATAAATGTATAGTGGGAAAAAATCTGCAGATAAGCCGCATCGGTCTATGCGCCGCATGGGCCAAAGTTGAGGGGAAAAGTAGTGGCTTATAGTCCGCATTTTACGGTAGATGGACTTCTAAGATATGATGATGATAAGTCTCATGCTATCTCAATGTGAAAAAGGCCCGGATTTAGAAATTGGGGGAATGTATGTTTAAATCTGTATGCTGTATGTGTTTTCACACTTATTTCATTCAAAGGTTGCTGCATTTTGTGTTATGTGGTGTAACATTGGGTTTTCTGGTCAGGATGTGGAGTTTCTTTCCCTAGAAAGATTACCAGTAATCTTGGTTTAATAGTTTCTGGGGGCCTTGACCCCTCACCCTTGCTGTCTTGAAAATGCTTAATTTTGGATCTGAGAGGTTGGTAGCTTTGCTAAATGGATGGATTCAAGTGTTGCTGTGTGATTTGATAAAAGAGGGGGAAAAAACTGCCTTTCAGTGAATTCATTTTAGTGTAAAAATTAAAACAAGAAAAACAATCGAGAAGTATTCATAATTCATTTCACACAACAACAACAAATTGTAGGGACAAAAATCACAGGATTGAAGTCAATAAAATGAAATACAATTTCCATGTGCGTATTTTCATGCTTGTGGCTTTTGAAATAAAAATGCCGAGCTGGCTTAATACATGGATTAGGCACTAGAACTGATTCACAAAAGATTCCTTGTTTCTCCTTAGATTTTGAGTTCCCTGTGGGGATACCGGGGGGTCTTTGGTAAAAATAGTTCCCCCACCTTCTGGAAGTTCTGTGCTTGTAATGTAACTTCCTCTCGTCTGCCACTCTATTTGACTCTGCCTTTTCCCTTTGCTTTCTATCATCTACTATCTTTCTGACTTATTGGCCCCATTCTCCTGCCTGTTTTCTAAAAAAAAAAAATCCAAATAATGTTTCTCCTTTGAGCTCCTCCGAAATCGGAATGTGTCGGCTGTATGCAGCGGGGAGACCAATGAAAACTGAAAACCGTTATGACCACATGGCCTGCGAACGCAGAAGAATAAGATTTTGAGCGTGTGTTTTTTTCTTTTCAAAGGTAGCCATGACTAAGTTGATCTGAATATGACTTAAGAAGATTCCCACTATGTGTGTATGTGTATTAGTCAGTCATAGCCTTTGCAGTGTTAAACAGTGCTACATTACAGACATTTGATTGAAAGCCGTTGTGTTTGTTCTAGCCCCGAGAACAGTTTGTCTCTCGCCTGATGAAGAAACTGAAGCTGGAAGACAAAGAAGTCCAGCAAAAGCCTGCCCCAGAGGAGAGCAAAGAAACGTTTGAAGCTACGCCTGTCAGTACTGCGGTTGATGATGATATCATTGATGATGGTGATGATGATGAAGATGGTGACGATGACGACGATAAAGAGGTGGGGGTTGAAGACAGTTGGGAAGCTTTGGCAGAGAGTGAGGTAAGTTGAAGTTTTAACAGTTGGAGTGTTGACGTAATAATAATAATAATGTAAATTTATATAGCGCTTAATCTCCAATGAAAGGTCTCTAAACGCTTTACAAAATATTTAGGGAAGGAAAAAAGAAAAGAAAGAAAAAAAAAGTCTAAGCACAACTATTAAGAGGCCTTACTAATACCATAGGCTTAATACACACACACGCGCGCATGAACACCCACAAAACAACACACAAAGCAAGGCGCACGCACGCGCAAAGACAAGCAGAGCACACACAAACATACACCGTGCACGCATGCCACACACAAACAGACACAAGAATGAACACACACGCATGCACACACACACACACACACACACATCAAGCGAACACAAACCTGCGCTCACATGGAGTATTACTATTAGAGAATGTGTGTGTTATTGTGTGTTTGTTGTGGGTCAACTATATAGACTGACTGTGTGTGTATTTGTTTGTGCGTGTGTGTGCGTGCGCATGCATGAATGCGCATGTGTGTGAGAGAGAAGAGAGGATATTTTGCTTCAGGGGCTATTTGCACTTTTCATGCATATGTTTGTGGGAACATGTATGCATTTGTTATATCTGTGTATGCAATGTGCTTTTGGATGTATGCATGCAGGTGTAAGAGAGAATATTTTTGTCCAAATGATTAACGTCAGCTTGACACTTATTTCTATCTATAAGATAGAAATAATTTGTGTACAAAAACATTCAGGCTTAGACAGTGATGTACCGAGAATTGAAAAGTGATAGGACAAACTGTCCTGAGACAAGAGAAATCAATAGGACAATGTCCTGGCTCTTGCAAAAACCAATAAGACAAAGCATACCAGTGTTAAAAATGTAATCAAACATTTGTCCTGACAGGGGAGAACACAATCGGACATTTTCAATTTTAACAGGTCAATGTCCTATGACCGGGGCCTCAGGACATCACTGCTTAGAGTAAAATGTTTAACTCTTTATTGATTTAGTAAGCAGTGTCAGGGCTCCCAATCGTCCAGAGAAACAAGGGGTCCCAGGGACTCCTTCACTTACAGAATAGAGGGTCCTAGAGGCGGGATAGAGGGTCCCAGTGGCATAATGAATGCTAAAAAGAATTTTTCTAGTGCATCCCTGGGACACCCTGCACATTCTTTTAGAGGGTCCTTTAGAATTTTAGTGCTTCATAGACTCCCAAATGGGGGTCCTTGGGAGCCCTGATTGTTTTTTGTATGTCCACACAGGACCAATCTTCTACCACCCCCAGCCCCAAACCCTCATCTCCCCCATCCAAGCCCCCCACCCCCTCCTCCAAGCCCCCCACCCCCTCCAAAAAGCCCCCTCCTCCTCCTCTGTCCCCTTCCTCCTTTCAACGCCTGCTGCAGCAGCTGCACTCCGGCAAACGGCACAAGGCGCTGCTGGCGCAGCGGCAACGGTTGCCGGCGTTCACCTTTTGCCGGAACATCTTGGACACCATTTCAAAGTCAGCAGTGGTGGTGGTGGCTGGGGAGACTGGGAGCGGGAAAAGCACGCAGGTGCCGCAGTTTATCTTGCAGGTGAGTGGGACAGTTTTCAAGTGGCATCGCCTTTGATGTTTGGTACTTTATAGTCACAGAGGCGTCTCTGTGAAATTCAGGTTGCTCCCACCCTGAGAGCACGTTTATCTTGCAGGTGAGTGGGACAGTTTTCAAGTGGCATCATCTTTGATGTTTGGTACTTTATTGTCACAGAGGTGTCTCTGTGAAATTCGGGTTGCTCCCACCAGCCGTTCATTGTATGAAGTTCTACTAAAGCTTTAGTAGGAAACTAAACATCGTTACTTTCTAAATTAGCTATATCGGTTTACTTAATTTAGAAAGTAACAACGTTTAGTTTCCCACGTAAGCTTTAGTAGAACTTCATAAAATCAAGGACTGGAGAGAACGTCGCAACCCTAACCCTAACCATAAACCCTTTTTTGTTGTGGTGGTATTTGCATGCGATTTCTGTGTGACTGATGAAGAAGGAAAGGAGAGGTAAATTTTGACCAAATAACAACTTTTGTTTTGCCACTGGGTTTAACGTGTGCTAAATGCATGAGCACAAGGGACCTCAGTTTATCGTCTCATCCGAAAGACTCTACGTTCAGACCATAAGGCCTAGTGCAGAGTGAGAGGAAACATCCCCTGTACCCAGGTTCGAACTCAGGTTTATTGCATGCGAGGCGAACACGTTATCTCTGTGCCACTACACCTTTAACAGGTAAAGTAATAGTTGGGCAATAATTGGACAGGTGTGACATGTCAAACTTTCCTGCCACTCAGGATCTATTGAACATGTTTTATTTATTTTTATTTTTTTAAGTTGAAACCTCATCTAGATTGTTTAATTTATTTTTTTTAATGTAAGATTCTTTGAATCCCATATGTGTTTTCACTTGTATGCTCAGTCTCCATGTTTTATTTCCACAATTTTATGAAATACACACAGAATGACTAATTTTTTCTCCATTTAATTTAATCTACATTGCTCATGTGTGTGTGTGTTGTTTCACTGTGTTTGTCACTTTGTGTCTATGTGTGCTCATATGTGTGCGCCTTGTGTGCCATTGTCTCTGTCGCATGCTTGCACACGTGTACATGTCTGTGTGTGTTTCTGCAATGCATGAATCTCGTTTACATTCTCTTGACTTCCAACCCATCGGCCAAGGGTCCTTGGCTTTTCACTGTGTCTGTACAGGTGATGCAAGTGAAATTGACCCATGGCCAATGTTAAAATGATGCGGCTGTGCCCAATGGAAGCTGTCTTCACCAGTGGCAGTTCTCCCTACACACCGTAAAGAATTGGTGGTTGTCACTGGGTGGAGTGAATGTGTGGGTGGCTCCATGAATGGAGTGAAGTCCCCTGAAGTCGGAATATGGCCGCCCATGTGGCGGGGCCCTTTATAAAAGCAGCCGTACACGAAATCTTCCCACCCAAGGCCATGCGAAATGTTCACATGGCACTGGGTGTGCCCCCCAGAGCGTTTAAGCTGGGGAACGAAAACAACAACTTCCAACTTCCAACCCATACTCTGCTCTTTTTCTATAGGACTGCATCCAGAGAGGCGAAGGGACGGAATGCCACGTCGTGGTCACTCATGGCACTGGGTGTGCCCCCAGAGCATTTAAGCTGGGGAACGAAAACAACAACTTCCAACCCATACTCTGCTTATTTTTTCTATAGGACTGCATCCAGAGAGGCGAAGGGACGGAATGCCACGTCGTGGTCACTCATGGCACTGGGTGTGCCCCCAGAGCGTTTAAGCTGGGGAACGAAAACAACTTCCAACCCATACTCTGCTTATTTTTTCTATAGGACTGCATCCTGAGAGGCGAAGGGACGAAATGCCACGTCGTGGTCACTCATGGCACTGGGTGTGCCCCCAGAGTGTTTAAGCTGGGGAACGAAAACAACAACAACTTCCAACCCATACTCTGCTTATTTTTTCTATAGGACTGCATCCTGAGAGGCGAAGGGACGGAATGCCACGTCGTGGTCACTCATGGCACTGGGTGTGCCCCCAGAGCGTTTAAGCTGGGGAACGAAAACAACAACTTCCAACCCATACTCTGCTCTTTTTCTATAGGACTGCATCCAGAGAGGCGAAGGGACGAAATGCCACATCGTGGTCACTCATGGCACTGGGTGTGCCCCCAGAGCGTTTAAGCTGGGGAACGAAAACAACAACTTCCAACCCATACTCTGCTTATTTTTTCTATAGGACTGCATCCAGAGAGGCGAAGGGACGAAATGCCACATCGTGGTCACTCAACCGCGGAGGATTTCGGCCATCAGCCTGGCCAACCGAGTGTCCGAGGAGATCGGCGAGTCGCCCAAAGAGAGTCGGAACAATTTGTGCGGCCACCAAGTTCGCTTCGAGTCGCGCAGGAGCGGCACGACCCGCCTGGTGTACTGCACCACTGGGGTGGTGCTGAGGCAGCTGCAGTCTGACAGAGATCTGTCGCACGTTTCCCATCTCGTCATTGATGAGGTGCGTTTGATAGTGTAGGTGAAGCAGGACCCAAGTCTTGTCCACGAAGCTATGCCCAGGCATGGTAATCTTCAGAGAATTCTGTGAATTCAGAGAAAAGTGAATGCAGAAAATCAGATGTCAGAAGGGGTTTTACAGCTTGAAGAGATGCCCTTTCCACAAGTTTGAACAGTTTTACATATCCATCTTCAAGAGGCATTGCCCCCTGATCACCATAAAGGGCTTTTAATCCATTGGTTACACCAAGAGACAACATCTCTTGAAACCCTAGAATATTTTGAGAGAAAAATGCTTTTCCTCCATTACCATGCCTGATACCGGGTACTTCTTTTTTTTTTTCTCTCTTTTTTTTTACAGATTTGAGTACGGTCCAGGGTCGTCCATACAGACCTGTTTACCCTTCTGGTTTTGCCGGAATTATTCCAGAAATTTGCTAAAATTCTGGCTAAAATAGTAAATTCCGGGTGAACGCTGAAAAATCCGGGATTTCGAAAAACAGTCTATTATTTGTTTCCGTTCGTATGAAAAGATGCAAGGGTTGACCGAAACTGAATGCAGATGGCGGCCAGGCTTTTACTGTTGATTCGAAGAGCTTTCCGTGCATTTTTTAATGGTAGAGATTGTAATTAGGGCTTGAAATGAGTCCATTTAGATTATATGTGATGCAGTACGCGAATACCCAGCTAAAGTCGGCCAGCCACAAGAGAGAGAAAGAGAGAGAGATTTGATTGATTGAAAAATTGTTCAAAATAAACTATTAGAGATAGATGAATTCTGTTTTTTGCCTGTTAATCTGTTGTCTCTGGCCTTTCTGAAAATATGAATAAGTCAAAAGTGATAATTTACGACATTAGCCTGGTTTTCCTGTGCTGCATCGCATATTATCACTGGAAAATACGATGATTTGAGAATTTTGAACTTTTCAATAGAACATGAAGTGAAAATTGATTGCGCTGGCGCCGAGTTGAATCAGTGTTTTATCGTGAGTCGTGTACTGATGTGAATTCTGTTTTTTTTTCTTAAATTCCGTGTTTTGTGTGGCAAATTCCAGGTTTTTTATTATTAAGGTAAACAGGTATGTCCATATGCCTTAGGTTTGCATATTTGTTGGTTCAGTATTGTACTGTTAGAAATTTGCTTGACCAGGGTGCCTTCTTTAAAACACATTGCTACCTTTATGTTCAAATCTGTATGTGTAATATTATGCCTTGCCATGTTCGTATTCTGTGTTCGTATATGTATCAAGGACAGATTGGAAGACTAGGCGTTGCCTAAAATCTTTATCCTTGAAAAATAAAGTTAAAGTTTTCACATTGTCTTGCTCTCTCTTTTGAGTTTTTTCATGCAAGCATTTATGCAGATGTACATCATGATAGTCTGCTGTTGTCAGGTCCATGAGCGCAGCGTTCAGTCCGACTTTCTACTGACGGTGGTCAAGGACATTTTGACTCGCCGACCTGACCTGAAGGTAGTGCTGATGAGCGCCACATTGGACAGCGCCAAGTTTTCCTCCTACTTCACCTCCTGCCCAGTGCTTAGCATACCTGGCCGCACCTTCCCTGTGCAGGTAAGAAGGCTCTTTTGAGGCACACAGTTTTAGCATTAGACCTGACCTGAAGGTAGTGCTGATGAGTGCCACATTGGACAGCGCCAAGTTTTCCTCCTACTTCACCTCCTGCCCAGTGCTTAGCATACCTGGCCGCACCTTCCCTGTGCAGGTAAGAGGGCTCTCTTTTGAGGCACACAGTTTTAGCATTAGACCTGACCTGAAGGTAGTGCTGATGAGCGCCACATTGGACAGCGCCAAGTTTTCCTCCTACTTCACCTCCTGCCCGGTGCTTAGCATACCTGGCCACACCTTCCCTGTGCAGGTAAGAGGGCTCTCTTTTGAGGCACACAGTTTTAGCATTAGACCTGACCTGAAGGTAGTGCTGATGAGCGCCACATTGGACAGCGCCAAGTTTTCCTCCTACTTCACCTCCTGCCCAGTGCTTAGCATACCTGGCCGCACCTTCCCTGTGCAGGTAAGAGGGCTCTCTTTTGAGGCACACAGTTTTAGCATTAGACCTGACCTGAAGGTAGTGCTGATGAGCGCCACATTGGACAGCGCCAAGTTTTCCTCCTACTTCACCTCCTGCCCAGTGCTTAGCATACCTGGCCGCACCTTCCCTGTGCAGGAAAGAGAGCTCTCTTTTGAGGCACACCTCATGGGATTTTAAGGGGATTAAACCCCTTTTACTGCCACAGTAGCTGCTCAGCACCACACTCACTTAACACCTATGTCACTTAAAGGCATTTAATCAGGATAATAATAATAACAATGACAATTTATATAGCGCTTATTCTTATGGGGCTCTAAGCGCTTCACAAAGAAGTTAAAAATCTGAGCAAAAACAACAAAACAACGCACTTATCATGAGGAACAACCCGAAACAAAATCACGAAAACTACATTTACGTCAACACTCTAAAATCCAAACCATTACAAATAGCGTTTTCCACGCAAAAGGCATTTTCTCACACTACCCCCCCCCCCCCCCCCGCCGCCCGCCCCCGCATTCACCATCCCCTTTCATAGACCTCAAACTGACCTACTTTTAATAGATCTCCCAGCACGCACGCATACATGCACACACACAGTGACACACATACACACACACACACACACACACACACGCGTGTGCGCGCATGTGCATAGGATCTGTTATCCAAAGACCTTTTGTTCTTAATGTTGGGAGATATGGGTAGCCCTAATGTTATAAATGCTATAAAGCATCCCCCCAATATTGCAGACACCATCTTTAGTTTGAGGGAAATTTTAAGCTGAAAAATGGCTGGTGTTGAAAGGGTTTTAACCCTTTCGACGCTAGCCATTCCTCAGCCAAAATTTACTATTAAACTTACCCAGGTAGAGAACAGATTTCGTCTACAATATTGGGGATTCCTGTGTGACATGCCTAAAATAGGGCCTATCCTTACCTCCCAAAATTAAGAACATAAGGTCACTGGATACCAGACCTTCATTTGATGCCTTTTAGTGACATGGGTGTTAAATCATTGTGGTGCCAAGAGGCAACAGTGGTGATGAAAGGGTTAATGATAATGGTGAAAATCTCATTGTGATTTTAAATTCCCCCCGCAGATTACCTAGCTACATGTTTGAAGATCTCACATTCTGTGCAGTGCTGTGTGCAAGGGGTTGGGGAAAGATTACAATAGAACATTTGATGATATGAAATATACATTTGATGTTTTGATAGAAAAAAGAGCCACTGTACTACTGGTTCTTTGTGTACTTGTCGAAGCAAGAGCATGTTTTCCAAAGATGTCCCATCTACAGGTATACCAATTTTCCAGAACATTTCCGATTTTTGTTGTGCCAGAACTTGTGACTTCTGGATTTTGGAGTGCAAAAACTTGTGGCTTCCTGATTTCAGAAGCCAATTTCCATTATAGTCAGGTCAATATGGCAGTAAAAAGCCCCCCCACTCTCCCCACTTACAAACGTTTGGATACTTGTGAGAATTCTGGGCTGAAGGTTTTGAAGTACCCCCCCCCCCCCCCTTCCCGCTGAACAAAAGTTTTTATGGTTATGAACATTCTGGGTTGAAAGTTTTGTAGGAATGTTCAGGTTTTGGGTTTTCATGATATTTCATTTAGGGTTTTTGGGTTTTCAAGAATTCTAATTTCAGTGGGTTTTTTACCTCCTCCCACAAGCACCCATGCATCTATGAACCGACCCGAAGAGAAGTGCGGCCAGTTGAGCTGGCTCTGTCATCTAAGATCTACGGCAGCCAACAGGAGCTGGAAAAAAACGGCGCAATTCATAACAAGAACTGACCTGGTTGTTTAGAAACTGGCGTTCGACAAGAAGAAGATAGCAAGTGTGATGTCTTGTTTGTTTGAATTCCGTATTAAGATGTTTCTATATAATTAGATGGTGAATGCGCATGTGTAATGTTTTGACGTAAAATAAAAAAGGGAACCGTTGACAGTGGTCTCTGAGTAAGTAAAAGCGAGCAGCCAACCACGATGTGTTAGTTTGATTATTTGATTTGTTTGGGTTACAAGTACATGCTATACAAGAAGTTAAATACTCCATGTGCAGTATTGTTGTGGTTTCAGGTGCATCATGTGGAAGATGTGATAGAGATGACAGGCTACGTGGTGGAGGAGGACTCAACTTACACCCTGAAACAGAGTCAGCTGGTGGAGGTAACGACACTGTGTGTTGTGTGTGTGTGTTCTTGACTATTGTAATGCTCTTCTTTCTGGCCTATCATTCTTTCTGGCCTATCAATCTCTTTTCTTTCTTGTCTCCAGCGTGTTCAAATCACAGCTGCTACTCGTCTTGTCCTAAGGAAGAAAACGTTTGATCGTGTTAGCCCTCTTCTTCGTTCTCTGCATTGGCGACCTGTCGCAGACAGTACTGAATATAAACTGAACATCGTTTGCTATGAATCTATCCATCGAGCTGCACACACACGCACACACTGGTACGCACATGCACACACACACACACACACACACTCACACACACACACACACACACACACACACACACACACACACAACAACAACATACAGTATTTATACGGCGCTGAATCTTGATAGAAATAAAATCAAAGCGCACACACATGTTAGCATTCATAACACATTCAAACAAAAACGCAATACAAAGCAACACACGGATGACATAAATGGAATACAGCAGAAACAAACCTAATGGCAAGAGAGAGAAGAGAAAGAGAGCGGAGCTTTAATGACGGGGGAACAGGTGGGTCTTGAGGTTAGCTTTGAAAGCAGAGAGGGTCGGTCGCTGACGGAGGGAAAGAGGAAGTTTGTTCCAGGAGGTCGGTCCTCAGACAGCAAAAGAGCGCCGACCAACAGTTGAAAACTTATGCCTTGAAAGCTCCACACAAACACTATTACAGGTTATACACACCTCTTTCATTTTTCAAAGTTAAAAAAATCATCTACCCAGTTCTTTGAGCGTTCTTTGTCGCATTCAATATTGCAGGAGGAGACGGCGACAGTGGAGGTGACGTCCCAGCGAGGGGAGAGCACCCAGCAGGACTTGTTCTGGACCAAGGAGGACATCAGCACTGTGGATAGAGTGAGTGACGCTTGGCCGTCGAAAAGAAACGGTAGAAATTGGTCAGGTCAATACAGGACAACTAGGCCTTGCAGTCTCTTAACCCTTTTGCCACCAGCCATTTTTCAGCCAAAAAATACCGTTAAAATTAACTGGGTAGAGGACAGTTTCTTTTTGCAATATTGGGAATTCCTCTGTGACATGCATAACATTAGGCCTATCCTTATCACCCAAAATTAAGAAAATAGGGTCTTCGGATAACAGACCCCGATTTGATGCCTTTTAGTGACATGGGTGTTAAACCATTGTGGTGCATAAATGTGACATTGGCAGCGAAAAGGTTAAGTGTCCTTTCTCTATGTACTAGATTTCTTGTGTTCGGTTGGCACAGCTGCATCAGTTATGTTGATCTTTTAGTTCAATAATTTTGGGGTCTTTGACCAGGGGCTTGATTTTTAGGGGCAAGTTTTGTTTGTGCAGAAAGGGTATTCCACAGTATTTTCTAATATTAGTTCTGCTGGTATAGTGGTGGTGTTGTTTTTTAATTCACAGTTTCTAGTTTTAGAAAAATTTGAGAGCTGGAACAAACTTTTGTTAGTAGTGTCAGGACTGTTATAATTGTTATAAACATTGATTAGATCCCCACAAATTGCGCTGCTTTATGTTGTTTATGCTGAACAATTGAAGCATGGCTCTTGGAAGTTGAGAAGAAGCAGAATTTTATGCACAGTAATTTATTGTGTGTTGCGATGGAAACCAGCTTGCTCAAAAATGGGTGCCACACACACAAAACAAAAACCCCAGATAATTCATAATAGTCTTTTGGTCCCACTTTCTTTTTCTTTTTTTATTGTTTAAATAAGTAAATAATCAGTGTACCCAGTAATAAATGTGGAAAGAGGATGGAAATCAATTGTTTGAACAAGACAGAAGACAGACACATGCAAAACAAATTTCATTGATACACATGTATAATTTCCCCCCCCCCTTAGAATTGCAGAGGCTTTTTGTTGTAATTTAAAACGATTGCACAAAACCAATGCCTTTGTATATGTATCACTCTAAAAAAGGTATGTGATTATTTGTGCAATTTAAATGGAAATGGAATGAAATCTAACATGTCAATTTTCTGTGTTCAATACCAACAGACCTCCCTGTCAGCCGAACAATACAGCAAGAGAACACGCAATGCTGTCACCAGGCTGAACCCCACAAAGATTAACATGGACCTCATCATGGTGAGTGTGTGTGAGTGAGTGTGTGTGAGTGTGTGTGTGTGTGTGCTGTCACCAGGCTGTGATTAACATGGACCTCATCATGTGTGTGTGTGTGTGTGCATGTGTCTTTTTTAACATGTGTCTTTTTTAATACCAAGAGAACACGCAATGCTGTCACCAGGCTGAACCCCACAAAGATTAACATGGACCTCATCATGGTGAGTGTGTGTGTGTGTGTGTGTGTGCAGAATACCAAGAGAGCAATGAGAGAGAGAGAGAGAGATCATGGTGTGTGTGTGTGTGTGTGTGTCTTTTTTAATACCAAGTTTTAAGGCTGAACACCAAGAGAACACGCAATGCTGTCACCAGGCTGAACCCCACAAAGATTAACATGGACCTCATCATGGTGAGTGAGTGTGTGTGTGTGTGTGTGTGTGTGTGTGTGTGTGTGTGTGCTGTTTTTTTTAACACCAAGAGAATACGCAATGCTGTCACCAGGCTGAACCCCACAAAGATTAACATGGACCTCATCATGGTGAGTGTGTGTGTGTGTGTGTGTGTGTGTGCATGTGTCTTTTTTAATACCAAGAGAACACGCAATGCTGTCACCAGGCTGAACCCCACAAAGATCAACGTGGACCTCATCATGGTGAGTGTGTGTGTGTGTGAGAGAGAGAGAGAGAGTCTGTGTGTGTGTGTGTGTGTGTGTGTGTGTGTTTTAACACCAAGAGAATACACAATGCAGTCACCAGACTGAACCTCAACAAAATCATGGTCAAATGTTTGTATGTGTAGGCTTTTCCACATATTAATATAATGTCTTTGTCTGTTATTGTGTTGATTTGCCGCTGCGAAAAGAATTTCCTTTAAAATGGACAATAAAATATCGACTGATTGATTGATCTGTTGTACAGTAGTTATTTTTGTGTGAGAAATAGTTTGCCCCTTGGTCCTGCCAGGGGGTCTAAAGAGCCCGCTGGACTAAGTGCTTTTATTGCAAATTTATTAGAAAGAAGCACAGCAGTATTTTGCCTCTTTTTGTATTAACAGTATTAACGCCATAAATAAACGAATTAAAAGCCCCAAGGAAAACTATTAATACTGGTAAGTATTTTTCCCTCAGGAGTATTTGGTCATGAAAATATAAATGCCCACACCCAATCCTTCTTTTACTATTTTCCTTGCTGCCCCACTCTTTTTTTTATATATTTCATTTTCATTGAATATTCAAAGAAGTGTTCAGTGTTCAAAATTCAACGCCTCTGCCTGCTTTTTGTTTATAAAGGGTGTTTGTTTTATCCATCAGGACTTATTGAAGCATCTCGACAGTGCTTCCCCTTACCAAGACATAGATGGCGCTGTGCTGATCTTTCTCCCGGGTCTGGCAGACATTCAAGAACTGTACGAAATGCTAACAACAGAGCGTCGTTTCAGTAACCGCGACAGGTCAGTAACTACTCATCAGGAATGTAGCTTGGCCACTAAATTGAATAAAACAGTGGCATACCATATTTTTCGGATTATAAGGCGCACCCAAAGATATTCAAAAAGGGTAAGATGGATTACTTAAGAGCTCGGCGAACCGGGCTGATAGAGTTATCGTTAGTGGGGACAGTACACTTTTCATAGTGGAGGCTATCCAAAAACTCAGACTGGAATTTGAACGGAGAATTCAACTGGCCTATCGCCGTGTAAAATGTGTCCTGTTTAAAAGGGACATAACCAGTGTTTCTGTCCTCACTACTCATATAGGGAAAAGAGACCGGATGCTTATCTTCCCCTTTAGAAAATCTTTGGCGCACCTCCCAAATTTGACACAAAATTCAGATTTTGTTCTTCTATTTTCTCCAACTGCGTGCGCATCTCGACCAGTCACATTATAGTCCTTAGGCAAACAGAGTGAAAATGTTATCTAAATGTGTAAAGAAAACATCCAGATGTTATAAATACAGTTTAGATAAGTTTCGAAAAACAGCCAAATACGCAGCATATCGCCTTGTAGTCCGAAAAATATGGTACTTCCCACGGCTGTTCCTGGAGGATCTTTTAGTTTCAGGATTTTGAAAAGAATATAGAGTCAAATTAGTTTGTCACTCCTTACTGTTTACATTTTAGCAAATATAGTAGTTTTATTGTTTATATGATGCTCAAGACAGTCCCAACAACTTGTTGGTAACATTTACATTTTCGCACATAATATCTTGACAGAGAAAGCAGTCTACTTGGCTGTTTTCTACGAAAATGTGGATATGGTCTGTTACTTCTTTTTTTGAGATTGTAACTTTACAGAAACAGTTTTTGCTGAAAAACAGATTTCTGTGTAAAAAGCATAAGCAACATTTTGTTGTTGGCGTAGCAATATCTTTATCTGTGATTTGTCCTTTTTTTCAAAAATTAAATTATATTGATTAGTATCTGTATCTTTGACGTTCATTGTTTTATTTCTCTATATATCAGATTTCATTCCTGCATTCTGTACTTTGGTTGGAGGAGCAGAGCCAAGCAGGAAAATAGTGCTATATCTTCCAGTGTATTTGTGTGTGTGTGTGTAGATATCAGATTTTCGCCCTGCATTCTATGCTGTCGTCGGAAGACCAGAGCCGAGTGTTTGATGTGCCCCCTGCAGGAGTCAGGAAAATCGTGCTGGCCACTAACATAGCGGAGACTGGAATCACCATTCCCGATGCAGTGTTTGTCATCGACTCTGGGAAAGTAAAAGAAAACAGGTAAGCTTGATCTTTTCTTTTATACCTGTGATTGAAATATGTTTGTACAACAGTCATATGTTGGTCACAATCTCCCCTGTGAGGATACTGGGGGATCTTTCAATACAAATAGTTTCCCAGTCTTGTGGAAGTTCTGTGCTTGCAACTCCTCTTATCTGTCACTATTTGACTCTGCCTTTAAACCCCTTTTCCTCTTCTTACTATCTACTACTTTTCCGACTTACTGGCCCATTTTCCCGCCTTTTTTCCCCAAAGCATCTTCCAAATGATTTTCTGATTTGAGCTCCTCCAAAATTGGAATGTGTCGGCTGAATGCAGCGAGGAGACCAGTGAAAACTGAAAACTGGACAAACATGTACCTTACCCATTATGGCCATATGACCTGGGAATGCAAAAAAAAAAGAAGAAAAGGAAGGTCACCATCAACATAGCAAGGATCGTGATCACCACACCATTTCTGATATCGTCTATGTTAGTGATTCTGGAGAAGTGAAAGAGAACAGGACTGGCGAGCAATACAGTTTGAGTAGTACAAGTTGACTTTGAATAACACAAGTAAAGGACTGTTGAATAATGGTCCATTGCTTAGTCTTTTTCACCAATTGTCTTGATTATTGAAAAACTTCATTTATAACTTGATTTATAAATGGGTGGAGGTGTGACTGTGAGTGAGGGATTGGTTCCGTCTCTGACTCAGTTACTGTTTATTGAGAAAACTAGAAAAATTAAAGTATGGATACAAGATTCACATATCCAATGTTGTTGTCGTTGGCCTACCCTGGCTAAAAGACTCCAGGGATTATCCCAACAGCAGAAGCACTTGAACACTATGGTACAAGTGCAACAGTTACAGATGAGAACATTACGTGTGTGACCATTTTCAATTACCCCACCACGTGGGCAGCCACACTTGGTTTTCGTGGGATTTTTGAGACTGATGATGTTATGTTAGGAGCTTGTCACGGCTAAAGACAAACCCTGCATAGCTGTGCAGGGCATAACAACATTTTGATGTAGCCTTGGTGTTCTAGCCTGTTCTTCTTCAATTGTTCAGACAGTTTCCAGTCAATTATGAGTGCAGATGCATCATGCTGCCTTTATGCGCCTAACTAAAGAAATAATTAGGCCCAGCAAGTCCAACTTCGGCTGGAGGAAATCTTTTTGGAAAGTTTCTTGAAAAAAAAGGGCAGGAGAATGGACTGGTTAGGCAGAAAGATAGTAGATGACAGTAAGCAAAGGGAAAAGGCAGAGTCAAAGAGAGTGATAGATTAGAGGAAGTTACAAGCACTGAAGTTCCAGAAGGTGGGGGAAGTATTTATACAAAAGACCCCCGGTATCCCCATGGGGTGTTCTAGCCTGTGTCAATTGGCCTGACACAGCCTTAAAGACCCACCAGATCATGTGTCAAAATCACAGGTTTCACCGGTTTTCCCTCTTATAGCTGGAAAGAAATCTTGTTTTGACCACGTCGGACTCCCATTTAAATGCCCCCAAATTCAAACCGAAACATCATTTTAAAGAGCAGCCTCAATTTGAAGTTGGGGACATTTGTATGTGGGTCACAGCTATCCCGGGAAAAAACCAAGGCACTTAATTGTGGTGCGTCAATGTGTCTTTAAGCCAAGGCGAACATATCCAATGTAAAAGTTGTGTTACAGATACAATGAGACCAGCCAGATGAGCTCTCTCACGGAGGTGTTCATCAGCAAGGCCAACGCCAAGCAGCGGCAGGGGAGGGCGGGGAGAGTGAGGGAAGGGTTCTGCTACCGACTGTTCACGGCAGAGAAATACCGCAAGATGGCCGACTACACTGTGCCCGAACTCCTGCGAGTCCCTCTGGAAGAGCTGTGTTTGACGATCATGGTGAGGTTTTCATGTTTTTAAAAATTATTATTATTATTATTATTACTACCACTGCAGGGAGTAGGTTATCATTCTATCTTTGTGTTGTTTGGTCTGTTTGTAAACAATTTTAAACAGATGCATTATTTATTCTATTGTGATGAAATTTGGTCTGTTTGCAAACAATTTTAAATAGATGTAATATTTATTCTATTGTGATGAAATTTTGTGTGGGAATCGATAGATTTTTTTTTTTTAAATTAAAAAACACCTAAAGAATATGGAAATTTGTTAAAACATAATCTGGATAAAGAAAATGTACATTTACAAAAAAACAAAAACAAAATGAAACTATCGTGACACCGCAGCCACTATATCTAGAACAAGAAGTAGAATCAGTCAGCAGTTTTGGTGGGGGTTTTCCGGAAATGGAGTGAGAGATGATGATGAGATTAGCGTCCAATCGGTCGGAGACCT
Organism: Phymorhynchus buccinoides; assembly: GCA_017654935.2. Classification (NCBI taxonomy): domain Eukaryota; kingdom Metazoa; phylum Mollusca; class Gastropoda; order Neogastropoda; family Raphitomidae; genus Phymorhynchus; species Phymorhynchus buccinoides. Next base: position 38,391,141 of record CM065686.1, read on the forward strand.
TTATGGACGGTGAAGGGAATGAAGCTTTTCGCTAGTTATATGTGTACCCTCAACAACAACAAAATATATATGCAAAAACTCAGAACCTATGTTTCCACATAAATGCAAATCAGTCAGCAGTTGTTGTTTTTCAGGAAAGGGAATGAGAGATGATGATGAGATTAGCGTCCAGTCGGTCACAGACTTTTATGGACAGTGAAGGGAATGAAGCTTTTCGCTAGTTATATGTGTACCCTCAACAACAACAACAACAAAATATATATGCAAAAACTCAGAAACTGTGTTTCCACAGAAATGCGAGATGGGCCAACCAGAGCAGTTCTTAGCCCAGTGCCTGGACCCCCCGCCCCCATCCAGGGTTCAGCGCGCCCTGTCTCTGCTGCGAGAGGTTGGGGCGTGTTTCGCAGACACCGGCGCCCTCACGCCCCTCGGTCACCACTTGGCGTCACTGCCGGTCAACGTGCGTGTGGGCAAGATGCTGGTGTATGCTGCCATTCTGGGCTGTCTGGAGCCTGTGGTGAGTAGCTAGAACCATTGTTCTGAAGTGCATGGTGGTAGATAGATCAGCCTTTTCACCGTCGGCCATTTTTGAGTTTGAGCCTGAAATTTCCGTTAAACTTACTTGGCTACAGAAAAGATAATGCAGTGGTTATGCATTGGAATCTGCTGGACTTGTTTTAGGTGAGGTAAAGTTGGTTCTGACTCAATTTCTCAAGGAATCGGAACTAACTTATATATAAATGAACGTTCAGTCTTTAACACATTTATAACATCCTTGCACAAATGAAATCCTATTTGACAAAGATGGATTGTGTGCTGGTGAGAATTATTCACAAGAACGTTGGACCAGAGCTTCAGATTGTCAGCGGGCCGGGCTCATTGACCCATTGTGACTATGATTTGACCCCTCATTTTGTGCAGCTAGGGGTAATCTGATTCATGAAATCTGCAATAGAATTTAAGTTTAATACTACAGTGACACATTACTGGCCCATGATTTTGGAAATTGACCCATCGTTTTCTGCAATTAGGGGTCATATGACCCATGAAGTTTGATCAAAAAAATCTGAAGCTCTGTTAAACATGTGCACATGTTTAGACATTGTCTCTGGCAATGGAATGATGCAAATAAACACTGAGACGCATGCACACACAAAATATATACAAGAAAATGGCGAATCTTTTACTTGTATTTATGTGGTTTCTTGTTCATGTTTGACTTTACGTGTTGTTTGTATTTGTATCGGTGACAGCATCCAAATTACCTTTTATGTTTTTAAAAAGGACAATAAATGTGATTGATTGATTGATTGTAGCCAGGAAAACGGAAACCCTAACTGGTTTTGTGCGATTGTACACAGGCGGTGATAGCAGCAGCCATGACGGACAAGTCTCCCTTTGTGGTTCCCCTCAATCGCCAGGCGGAAGCCAACGCTTCAAAGATGAGTCTGGCCACCGCTGCCTCAGACCACCTCACTGTCTACAGGGCCTATCTGGGGTAGGCGCGCCGTGATTGTGTGGGCAATCTAGTGCAGTGGTTTTAACTCATTCCGGATTTATTCAGAGTAGCGTATTTTTCGGACTATGAAGCGCACCTTAGTATAAATAAGGCGCACCCCCCAAATTTTACCCAAATTTAAGATTCTGTTGCTATATTTTCTTACTATTTTATTAGTCACATTATATCTCGTATGCTGATTGGTCAGAGGTACACACACTCTGACCAGTGGATAACTTGAGATGTGCGCCCGCCCAGATTAGCCAGTACGCGCCAGGATCCCAGAGATGCTAGACGTGTTAGCCAGAAGTGCTCAGGAAGGACTATAAGTTTACTGGTTTTAGTTCTTTCCTTATCTCTAGTCAGTCTAAACTTACAAAAAATTACTTAACTGCTATGTGTGTGTTTGTTGTAATGTTTCTCCTCGTCGAAAATCAGGTTGGTTGATTCCTTTGACATTTCACGACATTGCTTTGATATTATTCTACCATTGTTTATTGCTCGACTAGCGCCGGAAATCTAACCTGACTGGTTTGGCTCTCTCACAAGCCTATGCTGAAATAATAAACCAGTCGACCCTATTCAGTGGTCAATATTGTGGCTCTATCAGAAGCCATGGCGACCCCATTGAGGTATTTTGAACACACAGCCCAAAACCCGAGGATATTGTGAAAATGGAAACTGGGCTAAGAAATTTGAGGCTCTCGGTAGCAGGCCTACTGTACTTTCAGCGCGAAATCTCGGACGCGCACACTCAGCCTTGGCTAGCCTAGTAGGCCCATCGACGTTTATAGTACGCGGTTTCTGGATTCCGTAGCTGCCAAATGTACAAAGGCCAACAACGTCAAGGCTAGGCCTAGCCGTGTGCACCACGCAGCAATGAGCTCCCAGTCTCCTACCGCTATGTACACAATGCGCTACATCCTTTGTGCTTCTTTCAGCAACTTTAAATTATGTCACACTGACTTATTCTAAACTGTTCTTGCCTGATTCGGATTTGTCTTCAACGGACAGGGCTGCAAATTTCTAAAGCATAGGCCTTAAGCCCATCCTTTGGCAGAAAAGCTTGGTTTATTTTACTGCTGGAGCTGGTACAAACTTGCAATTAAATTTCGACGTTGCCCTTGATAGAATTCCAACAAAACCAGGGCTCATGTTGCATTCTTGAAATTAATTCAATTAATAAACTTTACGTAGGGCTTTTAAAATTGCAGGGTGGTTGTGTTTCCAGGTGGACCCAGGCACGCAGTGAGGGAAGAGCAGCAGAGACGCAGTTTTGTCACCGCTATTTCCTCAAGAGAAACACGCTGTTAGACATTGAGGTAATTGGCTGCATCAACACGGAGCTTGTTCTGTCGTCTTAGTGATCTACAATGGTGGTAATGTGTGTTTCAGTCATGTTCTCCTCTCACTGATCATGTACAGTGGAATCCAGCTAACTCGAAAACGAGGACAAAAAAGCACAAAAAAACATGGTCATAATAATTGTTTGGTCCCAATTTATTCATCCTTGTATCAAAAAGTTTTTATCTCAAAATATTGGCTATCAAAATAACATTTCAGTCCCTTCAATTTTGTCTTGCCAGATCTCCACCAGAAACAAAAGCAAGCACTTCTCTCCCCTTTCCACACCTCCCTCACAGCAATCAAGGGGGGGGATGACAAAAACACAAAAGCAAAAGGAAGTGCCGTCAAGCGAACAAGACACAAATCATTAATAAAAAATAAAACCATAATAAAAAGAAAAAGGCAAAGCATCCGCACACATACACACGTAAACATGCGCACACATAGTTGCAATCATGAGACAAAGCATTAATAACTTACAAATACACGTAAGCTATAACAACATGTGGATGTGGAATTTTTTTATATTTTTTTTGCAGAACATCAAAAACGATCTGATCAAACTGATACACAGCATCGGATTCGGCACCTCGACCGCTACCTCGCATAAAACAACTTCCTCCTCTTTCGGCAACGCCCCCGATGTCCTCGACATTAGTCAGGTGACCTCCAAGACCCACGACCTTGACCAGCACACGGTTGCCATGGTGAAGGCGGTGCTGTGCGCGGGGCTGTACTCGCAGGTTGCCCGGGTGACGCCTGTGGCGGTTGCCGAGGTGGGGGCTCGCCCGGGAGAGAAGAAGCCCTGTTTGGCGGAGACGGCCCAGGGCCACACGCAGATCCACCCGTCATCCATCAACCGCTTCCTCATGCTGTATTCCCCTGCCTGGTTCATGTACGGGGAAAAGGTAGCCCGGCTTTCCGCCCTTCTCAGGGCTGCCTACTGTCCCCCCCCTAAGGGGTATTTTGGAATTCTCTCCCTGACCATACCCGTAACCAGTCCACTCTTCCTTCATTCAAGTCCCAACTGAAAACCCACTTCTTCAGGAAAGCTTTCTCTCTGTAAAGTCTATGATCCTTTCCCCACTCTTGTCTTCCAGCTCATTGACGTTGAGTATGAGGTTAATGTGTGTGTGTATGGGGTGGGGAGTAGGAGGGTGTGGGTGGGGATGGAGTGGGTGGGGGGGGGGTGGCGGAGGGATGGTGTGAGGTGGGGGGGGGTTGAAGGAAGGTGGGTGTTAGTGTGTTGTGTTATGATCATATGCAATGCATTCTCCAATGTATTCATTTTCATAGAGATGTATCGTGAGGATACGTGAACCAGTCTGTTAGAAATTTTTGTACGAATGGTGAGTGAAAAGCGCATTGAGTTGCTTAGCAAGATTATGGGCTATATAAGCATTATATTATTTATATACGTGAACCAGTCTGTTAGAAATTTTTGTACGAATGGTGAGTGAAAAGCGCATTGAGTTGCTTAGCAAGATTATGGGCTATATAAGCATTATATTATTTATATACTTGAACCAGTCTGTTAGAAATTTTTGTGCGAATGGTGAGTGAAAAGCGCATTATTATTATATTTGTCCCTGGAAACAGTTAAAACGGGCACCCTGTCCCTGGAATCCACTTTTCTGTTTTGTGTCCCTGGAAACTGAGTAGAATCAAAATTTTGTAGAGCAGTCACTTGCCTTGTTAAGCACAGGAACACCCAAAACAACAGGCACTGTTGAAATTTTCTTTCTGTTAGATTACTTACTGAACACTAAAAGATCTTGAATATAGAAGCATGTTGGCACCGAAGAGGAAAACAAAAAAATACCCAAAATATCCAGTTCGCAGAAATTTTGCTCAATCACGAAAATATATTTCAAGACGCATGATATTGCGATGTCTGTCCCTGGAAATAAGTCTGTGTCCCTGGTTTTTAATACTTTGTCCCTAGAAACTGCAACAGGGGGTAGGCAGCCCTGCCTTCTGTGTCTAGTAGTTACAAGTTTTTGTGTTTGTTGTTGCTGTTATTGTTGATAACATACCCTGGCTAAATGACTCCAGGGTTCATCCCAACAGCCGAAACATTTGAACACTGGTAGAAATGCATCAGCAAGGTGCATTTAGGTGTGTGACCGATTTTGAGTACCCCGCCACATGGGCAGCCACACTCCGTCTTCAGGGGGAGTGTGTGTTTTGTTTGTTTCCAGTTTCCTGCTGTGGACAGTCGGGTTTTGTAATTGTTGAGCTATGTCTTTTTGTGGGCAAGTTTGGGCGAAAAAGTTATGAATACACTTTCGCGTCATTTTGTGAAGGATTTTATACTGTAAAAATAAAAACTTCCACTGTATTTTGGATTTAACCCTTTCACTGCCAAAGTCGCATTTTAGCACCACAGTGGTTTAACACCTATGTCACTAAAAGGCATCACATTGGGGTCTATTATCCAAAGACCCTATTGTCTTAGTTTTGGGAAGTAAGGATATACCTTATTTTATGCATGTCACAGAAGAATCCCTAATACTGCAGATGGATTTTGTTCTCTACCCAGGTAAATTTAATGGCAAATTTTGGCTGAAATATGGCTGGCGGTGAAAATCTTCCCATTTGAATGTAGGATTCTTTTTTTCATTTCCTTTCTCATTGTTTCTTTTTACCCTGAACTTGTTAACTGACTTGAATTCTCAATGTTACGAATGGAGGTTTTTTTTATAAAAGTTTTGTGGGCACCACAGGAATACTCTGCTTGAAATATTGCATTAGATTTGGATTTCATCGAGATCAGCATTTTTTTATACATAAGAATTAATTGTGTAACTCCTTTTAAAAATCAAAGAAAAGTTCTTGAGCACACCATAAGCAGTCTTTTTGTAGAAAAGTATCACTGATGATCAGCTTGAGCAGAGAGTCAGCTTTGTTAGTTTGCACTTCATCAATGCTTTTTAGTTTTTTGTTTGTATGTGTGTGTGTTTATTTGTTTATTTTTTGAACATTCCGAAGGTTGTTTGCTTCGTCAGATGCATTAAGTTTTTCAATACGTTTATTAGCAATGGTAATGTGAATGATGATAACTAGTCCTTCGGATGAGACTTAAAACCGAGGTCCCGTGTGCGAACGCATGCACAAAGATCTTGCGCACACGTTAAAGCCCATTCAACTAATCGGTAGGAGACGGCCGTGTTGTGCCGGTGGGATGGATGACACGAACTCACATAGCATGCATCCTGTGCGCCAATAGCAGTCTAAATGAAGGCGTGGGGCAGGACAAACATCCCCAATAGGAAGAAGAACTAATGTAGTAACAATCCAGTGTGCCACACAGGTGAAGGTGTCGCGGGTGTACGTGCGGGACACCACCCTGATTTCAGCCTACCCCTTGCTGCTGTTCGGAGGGGACATCCAGGTGCAGCACCTGCAGAAACTGCTGATGATCGACAACTGGATTAAGTACCAGGTAGGTGAAAACTGATGATGATTGACAACTGGATCAAGTACCAGGTAGGTGAAAACTGATGATGGTTGACAACTGGATTAAGTACCAGGTAGGTGAAAACTGATGATGATTGACAACTGGATCAAGTACCAGGTAGGTGAAAACTGATGATGGTTGACAACTGGATTAAGTACCAGGTAGGTTAAAAATGATGATGATTGACAACTGGATTAAGTACCAGGTAGGTGAAAACTGATGATGATTGACAACTGGATCAAGTACCAGGTAGGTGAAAACTGATGATGGTTGACAACTGGATCAAGTACCAGGTAGGTGAAAACTGATGATGATTGACAACTGGATCAAGTACCAGGTAGGTAAAAACTGATGATGATTGACAACTGGATCAAGTACCAGGTAGGTGAAAACTGATGATGATTGACAACTGGATCAAGTACCAGGTAGGTGAAAACTGATGATGATTGACAACTGGATTAAGTACCAGGTAGGTGAAAACTGATGATGATTGACAACTGGATCAAGTACCAGGTAGGTGAAAACTGATGATGATTGACAACTGGATCAAGTACCAGGTAGGTAAAAACTGATGATGATTGACAACTGGATCAAGTACCAGGTAGGTGAAAACTGATGATGATTGACAACTGGATTAAGTACCAGGTAGGTGAAAACTGATGATGGTTGACAACTGGATTAAGTACCAGGTAGGTGAAAACTGATGATGATTGACAACTGGATCAAGTACCAGGTAGGTAAAAACTGATGATGATTGACAACTGGATTAAGTACCAGGTAGGTGAAAACTGATGATGATTGACAACTGGATTAAGTACCAGGTAGGTATAAACTGATGATGATTGACAACTGGATCAAGTACCAGGTAGGTAAAAACTGATGATGATTGACAACTGGATTAAGTACCAGGTAGGTAAAAACTGATGATGATTGACAACTGGATGGATTAATTACCAGGTAGGTATAAACTGATGATGATTGACAACTGGATCAAGTACCAGGTAGGTGAAAACTGATGATGATGGTTGACAACTGGATAAAGTACCAGGTAGGTGAAAACTGATGATGATGATTGACAGTGGATAAAGTACCAGGTAGGTGAAAACTGATGATGATGGTTGACAACTGGATAAAGTACCAGGTAGGTGAAAACTGATGATGATTGACAACTGGATAAAGTACCAGGTATGTTAAAAAAACCTGATGATGATTGACAACTGGATTAAGTATCAGGTAGGTGAAAACTGATGATGATTGACAACTGGATTAAGTACCAGGTAGGTGAAAACTGATGATTGACAACTGGATTAAGTACCAGGTAGGTGAAAACTGATGATGATTGACAACTGGATTAAGTACCAGGTATGTTAAAAAACTGATGATGATTGACAACTGGATTAAGTACCAGGTAGGTGAAAACTGATGATGGTTGACAACTGGTGATACAATTTGCGAAAGTCCCCAAAGGCCAACTAGTCTCTTTGGCTGCAGCACTTTGAGCCAGTGCAAGTTAAGGGCCAGCCACACGTCCACTAAAATCGCACAACTGTTCGATATGATTCGATCATTGTGATCTCGAAGTACCAATCACATTTGTTCTTGGAGACCACGACGTCGTGATCGAATCATATCGTAGTCGTGCGATTTTAGTGGACGTGTGGCTGCCCCTTTAAATCTAAATAAGGGCATGTTAGAGAAAACATTTTTGTACGCATGGACCCAACCAACACACAGACCCGTTAGTACTCTAGATGGTTTTCTAAGTTTTTTTAATAATAAATATGTGTGTGTTAGTATATCAATATTTTTAATCTCGGTCGTTTATGCTGCATGTGATCACTTCCCTAAGATGGCTGTGTATGACCAACAGGCAATAAGAGCTTAATTTGAAGTAGGAGGTAGGTGACTAGACATTAATCACTTTCTTTTATGCTGTTCTTGCAGGCAGTGGCCAAAACTGGCGTCATCTTCAAGGAGCTGAGGGTACTCTTCGATCGCCTGTTGGAGCGCAAGCTGGCCGAACCCTCCCTCAGTATCTCTGGTGGGGCGTCTCATCTTTGTCATCTCAGAGAGCATGTTTTCCCATTGATTCTTTTGATCGCTTTGGTTTTATTTTATTTTTTCTCTGGAGCTCCCAATTTTGAGAAATATGTCTATGTAAGACAGAATTTGGTTTTCAATAATATAATTATATTATTAAAAACGCTTGGGGGGGTTTTGGGGCCTGGCAGTGTAGTGGATAAAGCAAAGGATTCTGAATCTCAAAACCCATGTTCATTCCCCGTCACAAGCATTTTTTGTATGATTGGAAAGTCAAGGTAAATACATAAATTCACAAACTTGAATACATGCTGGTGTGTGCATTTTTTTCTTCTCTAATTCCTAATGTATCTAATTCTTATGTTGTTGAGTAACCAGATTATTCAGATTGTTTTTAAAAAGTTACCTCTGTCAAGGTGGTTGCATTTTTGCTTTTAGCCACAAAACTCGAGGAGTCATTTTAATCAAGTAGATGGGGGGGGGGGGGGTATCACCCATCAAAATTTTATTTTTTCTTCATTAAAATAACTTTGTTTATATTTCCAGACAATCGTCTCATCAAACTCATGACGGATCTCCTGAAATGTGAGAAACCTGTGGTGAAATCCTGAGAACCACCAGTGGAGCACGCAAAACGTGAGCCCGTCATAACGAGGACGCTCCTCAAATCGATTTGTGGAGGAACTGCAAGAAGCTGCCTACGAAATCTGGAACTGGTGACCCGTTCTCCAGCGTTTTGTTTCCCTACGATTGGTCAGCAAAAAGAACATCCAAGAGCCATCATAAGATGCAAAAATGTGGGACATTTCTAATCAAATCCTTGTGCTTCGCATGCACAGTCAGGCTTTGGAATTTGTGAATGACTAATTGTTTTAGTTCAAGATGAGAGGGTTTTTCCCCCCCCTGGGGATACCGAGGGTCTTCTTCTTCTTCGCTGTGCGTGGCCACAATCAACTCTTTGATTACTTGTTCCCCCACCTTCTGGAAATTCCGTGCTTGTAAATTCCTCTAATCTGTCACTCTTACTGTCTCATCTACTATCTTTCTGCCTTACTGGTCCATTCTCCTGCCTTTTTCAAGAAATACATTCAAAAAGATTTCCTCCAGCCGAAGTCGGACTTGCTGCCATTTCTTAATTAGGTGCATAACAGCAGCATGACATATCTGCGCTCATAATTGACAGGAAACTGTCTGAGCGATCGAAGAAGAAGAAGAAGGAGAGGGTTTGGGTGTGTTTTTTGGAGTGAGCGAGTAGTTTATGAATAAATGACTGATGACAGAAGGAAAGAATAAATCTGTGATGTAGAATGTGCTTTTGGTTTGGAGAGATGTGTGCATGTGGGGAGTGTAGTTATTACCTCTGCTGATGAGGCTGTTTTGTTTTAGTTTGCATTATTGCTCAAATACTGATAAAGTTAAGAATAAATTTTGATCAGATTTTAACTGATAGACCATGCACACATTAGACACTGAAACCTCATGAGCTTATCCGCAAATAAAAGAAAGTAAGTTAATAAGCGAATGGGATAAGAGCAAGCCGAAACCCATGCGCATATTTTCCTTTCTTTCTGTTATTTATTTGGGGATAAGCGCATGAGGTTTTCATGTCTAATGTGTACACGGCCTTAGAATGATAAGAATGAATTTTGATCAGATTTGTCGACTGTTGGCATGATAAAGTTAAGAATGAATTATGATCAGATTTTGTCGACTGTTGGGATGATGAAGTTAAGAAAGAATTTTGATCAGATTTTGTCGACTGTTAGAATGATAGTTAAGAATGAGTTTGGATCAGATTTTGTTGGCACATGCATAAAAAAACAACTTTTAAAGCAAACAATCTCAATTGACTCAAAATTATCTGGTGTTAGCATATCAAAAGCTACATACCCAAAAATGTGGAGTCAGTTGAGCTCATTTGCGTAAAAGTGTTGTTTTTCATGCATGTGTTTTACAAAAATGCAAGACTTGTTGGTAAAGATGCAGATCAACACCCTAATTCAAAGCCAAATTGACCTGTTGTGATGCTCTCCTTTCCGCATTTATTTTTGCCCCATTTGATGTTTTGTCCGTTCAAGCTTTAAAGACCCCGTACATCACGTGTCAAAATCACGGTTTTCACGTGTTTTCCCTCTTATAGCTAGTAAGGAATCTTAAGAAATCTTCCAAGCATAAGAGGGAATAGAATGTGACACGTGACGTGGGGGGTCTTTAAAAATCAGCCAACACCTGCAAAACAAACAAACAAAATGTAAGACCATGAAATAGACATTTTTGATGATAATTAAACCTGGGATAGAACAACCGAGGATACTTCACTCTGAGCATTTGCACAAATAAAACAAGATAGCAAAGCCATATCAAACTACTCCCAATTTATCAGCAAAGAACAAAGGATAAAATCATCGAATTCCTACTATACAGCTGGCCATTAGGGTAAAATAATAATACAGGCATGTCGTTTCATGCGAGAGAATTCTGCAAGCTTTCATTTTAATCAGTACAGTAATTTAGACTGGTGACTGGAACACATTTATGACAATTGTTTTTATTTAACTGGGATTGCATTTATGGCTTACCATTTAAATGAAAATACGTCATGGGCCTCATTTTGGGGTGTATCAGGAACAATTCTGTAAAGTTTCATCATGACTGGTTCTTCTTCTTCTGCGTTCCCAGGCCATATGGCCATAATGGGTAAGGTACGTATGTGTCCGCTTTTCAGTTTTTTCTCTGGTCTCCCCGCTGCGTACAGCCGACATTCCGATTTCAGAGGAGCTCAGGGGAGAAAAATTATTTGGAAGATTTTTTTGAAAAAAGGCAGGAGAATGGGCCAATAAGTCGGAAAGATAGTAGATGATAGAAAGCAAAGGGAAAAGGCAGAGTCAAAGAGAGTGGCAGATTAGAGGAAGTTACAAGCACAGAAGGTGGGGGAACTATTTTTATGAAAGACCTCCCCCCAGTATCCCCACGGGGATGACTGGTTCCATATCAATGTGCGCAAAACACAGACGTTAAGTCGAAAAACGTCACTTCACATGAGCAGTGGAAAAATGAATATTTCATGTCAAATTACGTCTTTTTTTTTTTTTTCATTTAGCAATGGTGACTTATCTTTGCAAATTATTTAATAACAGCTTACAGGGGTGCATGTGGGTCTGCCTGAAGCCTGAATTCAGGCAATTTGATACAGGTTCAGGCAGTGGTCTGCCTGAAGATAAGGCTCTTACATAAGGACCCATGATCTTGAGATGACCGTTATATCAAGGGTTTGATAGAAAGTTCAGGCGTAAACTTGGTCACCGCATGCACCCGTGAGCTTTGTTAGATGATGCATCTTGCCTTGATTAGCTGGTAATGTCCAACCCATCGACATTTACCTGTTATGACTTGCGTTGGTTTAATTTCTGGGTGGCGATATGTTTGACAATAATCAGTGTTATAAGAAGTATCAGACAAACTGTAAGTATGTTGACATGGCTTGCCGTTTAATGAAACTAACATAAATGCTGGGGGGACGTGAAACATATCAGACCATTCTGCCAAGTTTCATTAAGATAGGTTCAGTAGTTTAAGCTCTATGAAGTGGAATCTTATTTTTTTGTTCACAGGTACAACCACCGAACAGAGAAAATTAATGCTCCTCCATTGTTACCCCCATTCCCATCATTATTGTTGTTGTCATACCCTGGCTAAAAGACTCCAGGGATCATCCCAACAGCCGAACCACTTGAACGCTATGGTACAAATGCACCAGCTAGAGATTATGTCAGTGACCGTTTTTGATTACCCCTCCATCTGGGCAGCCACACTCCGACTTCAGAGGATTTTGGAGACTGATGATGTTATGCTAGGAGCTAAAAGACAATCCCCGCATAACTATGCAGAGCATAACAACATTTTGACGTAGCCTTCGTGTTTAGCCTATGTCAATTGGTCTGACACAGTCTTAAAGACACACTGACCCATCACGATTAAGTCCCTATTTTTTTCTGGGTAGCTGTGACCCACATACCAATTCCCCCAACTTCAAATTGAGGCTGCTCTTTAAAATGATGTTTCGTTTTGAATTTGGGGGCATTTCTATGGGAAAACAAGATTTCTTACCAGCTATAAAGGGGAAAACTCGTGAAACCCGTGATTTTGACACGTGATCTGGTGGGTCTTTAAAGTCAAGGCGAACCATTCTTATTGAACTGGGAGTACAAATAACGGAACTGGAAAGCGAAGGACTGAACAAGCCTCTCTGCCAAGAAGCAATAAATGACAACTCAGGTTTGTAGTAGATCGCCATAGGGGCAAATAACAGAACTGGAAAGCGAAGACACTGAACAAGTCTGCCAAGAACCCGCAATAAATGGCAACTCAGGTTTGTACTTTGTGGTAGATCGCAATGGGGCAAATACACATAAGTGTGATTTGATAGGTAGATTTGCAGTACTGGAAGGAAAGAGATCCTCAAAAAGTGGTTTTAACGAATCACTTGATAATGTCTCAAATGTGTATGAAAAAGTGTTCATAACTTAAAACCCCCCATAATATTTGACATTAATTAACCCACAGTGATAGAAGTTTTAAATTTTGTATCCAATAAAAAAAGTAAAATTTGCCACACAATTTCATAGATTGTTCTTTGATACCCTAATTCCCAGTCAGATTTCATTAAGATTAATAAATCATTCTAATGTTGCTGTCAAAGGCGATACAAAAACACTACTGTCTCTGAAATGAGGTAAAAACATAGAAGAAATGTCTGAGTGCAAACCTCAACTATTCAGATTCAGATTAACTTTCTTATCTCATAACTGAAAAATTAGAGCCAGTTGCATATAAGAATCACCACAATAAACACATTTGTGATCAACATTTGTGATCAACAAAGAAACCATAGCCGCAATCTTTCCTTCAAATTGTAATTGATAATCATTACACGAAGTTGTCATTTTGTCTGATGAAAAATGACAAATAAAATAAAATAATTATTAATGAAACCATTTTTTTACTACAATTTATTATTGAATAATTGAACTAAAAAACATCAAAACGCTACACTCACACAAGCACATGAAGGTGAAATAAACAATACACACGGCGAATAAAACCAAATTTTCGTATTTAAAAAGACTTTGACGAGGTGACAACATACTAAACTTAATAATGACGGCAATACAATTTATTATTGAAAACAAGAAAAATAATTGTCCCTTTCATTTAAATTACATGACAGTATTCCCTACGCGCGCACACACACACGCGCGCATTACCCCTCCTCCCCCTCCAGAATTACTTAAGCTGAACAATAACACGTTCATCTCTTCAATCGCGTTCGTGTCCATCTGCTCTTAGCAGACACACTTACATACACACAAATCTGTGTTTTCATGCACTGAGCTGCAAAGAAAACGGAGCAGCCATACGCGAGATCAAGTCTCAATATATTACTTCTGTGTAAATACATTGCAAGCATGATAAATTATAAAACCGGCAAAGCACATACTTGCTATATAAAGACCGATTTTTTTCATCATATTTTTAAGGCTAAGAAATATAAACTAAAGCTTTCCTTTACTTGCTGAAATGTTCCCAACGCCAGTTGTCCTTTTATGAATATCATACATCATAGTTACTTCCTACAGAAAAAAATACATCAGGCATGGGATTTTGCAGTCTTTTAAAGGGGCACCCTGACGGATGAGTTTTGCAAGAAACACGTCGAGATCACCAGGAAAACACCCTTTACATAAATCGTAACACTCACTTTGCTCTGGTTTCCTATAGAAGTCAAATCGGCGATTCCTCCTTGGCGGAGGTGCTGGAAGTCAGATTCTTTCAGTGAAAGACTCTAATGGCCGCCTGAGTTGCTTAGACCAAATCCACAATACAAGCCTTTAAATTTATTTACAGTTTACCAAAAGGAGTTTCGCTCACAACAAAGGACATAGCTCATTTTTTTATATTTACTGCACTACAAAAAAGAAAAAGCTTCAACCACTCGAGTGGCCTCCACCCACCCCGTCCAAAATGACCTCTCTCCAGCAACTCCGCCAAGGAGGAATCGCCGTTTTGACAGTTTGATTTCTAGGAAACCAAAGCAAAATGAGTGTTCCGATCCTTGAAAAGGCTGTCTCTGGTGATATCGACGTGTTTCTTGCAAACAAAATAATCCGCCAGGGTGCCCCTTTAAAACCCTTTCATCGCCATTGTCGCCTCTTGGCACCACAATGAATTAACACCCATGTGTCACTGGAAGGCATCAAATGAGGGTCTGTTGTCCGATGACCTTAATATGTTCTTAATTTGGGGAGGTAAGGATAAGCCCTATTTTATGCATGTCACAGAGGAATCCCCAATATTGCAGACAGAAACTTTTCTCTACCCAGGTAAGTTTAATGCAAGGTTTTGGCTGAAAATGGCTGGCGTTGAAAGGTTTTTTTTAAGGCTAATTAAGCCTTTTGAAGGGCTTTGTCCCAGGACTGCCACTATTCAGCCTTTTTTCATGATTCCTAAACCCCACGCCTGCAAATGCAGCGTCGAAGATAAACATTTGAAACGGTGGCAACCACAGTGTGTTCAAGCAAACGCCCTGCGAGTGGGAAACAAAAAAATTACCGCGCGCGCACGCACACACACACACACACGTACATACAAAGGTAAAAAGAAAGTACATGCATATCAAAATCGGATAGAATTTGTTGTTTTCAACAGAACATTTGTGGCCAATCAGTAAAGCCTTCCCCTTTGTCAGACAAACTGAAGTGACGTGCATGCATCAGAATTCGCATCCTTAGATTTGATACAACCACAGTCTTCAGTGTAATCCATCACATAAGAGTAGAATACATTTATGCATAGACATTATTTTTACACATATCAGGTGGGTTTTTTATTAATCAAATCAAGCTTGTCCTGCATTATATAATTATGTGCTGTTAATTATCAGTTTCTGTTGCCCAAGGTGTGTTGGGGTACGGTGCGTTTCACGCATCACTAACCTGTGTTGACACCTCGGTTCACCTTTGCCGTATTATGGAACCTTTCAAGTGACCACACATAATTAGAAATGATCAGACGAAATAAGGCTTTACGAGAGAGAGAGGCCTTTCGGCCATGTGGGGCAAAAATGACCAGAGGCTTTTTTTTTTAGTTCATCTATTATCCATGCTCACTCCGTCATAATTGACCAATCTGCCTGTTCGCACCGACACTCGAGCAGCTAAAAATAGTTGTAATACCAAACAAAATGAAAGGGGAAAAAATCAGTGATTTGCTGAATGGGCGTCTGTGTGCGTGTGTTACGCCCAATCCATGAAATTGTTGTTTCAAGAAATGGGCAAAATGGTTTGCCTAGTTCGTGAACATAGCCAATTTGACACCTTGCAATTGAGTAAAAGCAATATGAATGAAAAAATAGTTTTTGTTCATGTAGCACACATAGGGGAAGACGGGGTAAAAAGCGCATGGGCGGGTAAGAAGCCCACCCCAAATTACCAATCTCATGAAATAAAGAAAATTTCAGTCAAATTTGCCCATGAAAATGAATGCTAGAAATTAACGCTCGTCTCATGGGCGTCTGTGTGCGTGTGTTACGACTGAAATTTGCTTCATTTCATGAGATAATTGGGGTGGGCTTCTTACCCGCCCATGCGCTTTTTTTTGTCTTCCCATAGATCAAGAACTCGTTCAAACGAATGAGAAATCTAATCTGTAGATGAGCTAAAATTATTGTATTCAGACTTAATTTGATAAACCGTTTGATTCAACATGTGGCTCAGGCATGCCCCAGCTTAGCATCTGGTCCAGTTGGGGGGCAGGATATGGGTGCAAATACAATGTAGAAAAGTGTGATACCATTGAATCAACTTTAATCAGTACCTGTGTGAATGGGGATTCAAAAGTGTGATATACATTGTCCATTTCATAAATTGGGCAAAGCATTTTGCCCATTTCATGAAATAGGCAATTTCACGGATTGGCCGTAACACATGCATGGCGACGTCGCAAAATGCGCGTAATTAGGACTAGTCTATGTTGCACTAACGGAAAACTTTAGCACCGATTCTATGGCAAAATTTAAAAAATATGCAGGAGACGATGAGTAGGCCTTATCAGTCTATGGTTACAGGACAACGTTTCAAAGGATATAGTACTACAGGTGTGGCAAAAAACACAGACGTGGATAGGAGGAATCCACCAACAAAGACGCTATACCCATCAGCAAAGATGTATGCTTATTTTAGCACACACCCGCTACTCTCTCTCTCTCTCTCTCTCTCTCTCTCTCTCTCTCCCAGAAAGATAACCACGATCCTGTTTAGCCCTCTCCACGCCAACAACCCAACACATTTATGTGAACATAACCATCACCCACATTCCGACCCGATCGGTCACCCCTAACCCCCTCCCCGTGCAATCTAAGTAACGCATATCATTAACAACTATAAATATTCCCGCTTTCTACACACACGCACACACACACATCAGCCAATGCTCCTATATCCTATTAGTTCCTAGATTATATACTACTCAACAAAAGTTAAGTACGGTTACTTCGTTTACAAGCGCATCATACAACGATGCATTACCACCCGCCTAGGTGTTTTTTCTCTCAGAGTTTTTTCCCCCTTAATCCTTTAATTCCTTTAAATGGTTTTTTTCTTTTCTTTCTCATGTCATAGACAAGTGTGTCTGACTAGGGTTGTTTTTTTTCTCGGAGAACTTCCGTTTTCCCCCTCACCCCTCGGTGCCAGGGTGGGGCAACCCACTTTGGAGCCAGACCAGGGTTTGACCAGGGTTTTTACTTTACACTTGTCGTGTAGTTGTTTGTTTGTTGTATGTTCCAGTGACGATGCAGTCTGTTTCAAACATTTTTTAACGATGCATAAAACCAATACGCATAGCCTTAAAAATCGTTTTATATTTTGAAGATGTCTAATTCAATTGTTATTATTTTGATTAAAATCGCTTCATTACTTTTGAAGCAATAGCTCAACAAGAAACGCACGTTGTTAAGAAGCGGTAGGGGAAGACGGGGTAAAAAGCGCATGGGCGGGTAAGAAGCCCACCCCAATTATCTCATGAAATAAAGAAAATTTCAGTCAAATTTGCCCATGAGACGAATGCTAGACATTAACGCTCGTCTCATGGGCAAAATGAGACTGAAATTCGCTTCATTTCATGAGATAATTGGGATGGGCTTCTTCCCCGCCCATGCGCTTTTTACCCCGTCTTCCCCTACTTAACTCTTTTGTTGAGGAGTTAAAGTATAGGTTTTTCGTGAGACCACAACCGCACGTTCAACGCACGTGAACCCGAGATTGGGCGAATTAAGCAGCAATATTTACTGTGCGTCTTAGCGGCAACGGCCGACCATAGGCCAATATCCAATATCATAGACGATCAATCCATTGTTTTTGTAGCCTATTCCCAGCTCTGAAAGAGCGGAAAGTACTTTGCAAACTCTCTCTCTCTCTCTCTCTCTCTCTCTCTCTCTCTCTCTCTCTCTCTCTCTCTCTCTCTCTCTCTCTCTCTCTCTCTCTCTCTCTCTCTCTCTCTCAATAAAGTTTTCCAGTGTCCAGTCTCTCTCTCTCTCTCTCTCTCTCTCTCTCTCTCTCTCTCTCTCTCTCTCTCTCTCTCTCTCTCTCTCTCTCTCTCTTTTGTTAAATCAAGTTTTCCAGTGCCCAGTGTCTATCTCTCTCTCTCTCTCTCTCTCTCTCTCTCTCTCTCTCTCTCTCTCTCTCTCTCTCTCTCTCTCTCTCCCTCTCTCTCCCCCTCCCCTCTCCCACTCCTCGCCCCCCCCCCCCCCTATTCCCCTCTCTTTCTCTTTATTAATTGCATCTACCCTCTCTGTGGCATGGCATTGTCATCATAGTTCAGATTCACGCAGGCTACGTTATCATGGTTTTCCACCTTGTTGTGTGTTGTAAAATGCAAAAGGGGAAGGAGAGTGGGGTGGGGTGGGGTGAGAGATTGCAGGAAAGGGGTTCAGTGGAATTAGTGAGGAGTACAGTGATTATTGAGTCCATGATGATTGAAGAGGAGGACAAGAGGAGAGAGAAGAATCGAGAGGGAGGGGGGGGGGAGGGTCTCTGACCGATTGGACGCTACTCTCAGCACCATTCGAGGGGTGGGGGAGGAGAGGGGATGGTACGGCTATCACCTTGGCCACAGTCTAAATCCATAAAGGCGCAGAGGGAGTACAAGTGTTTTTCTATTGCCTTTTATCGTATGTGCAGTGACCTCAACACCCCACCCCACCCTACATCTTCTACCCCACTCATCCCCCACAACACCTACCCAGTCTTTTCTCTGTAGTGTAGGTAGCCGTTGACTGCGCAATCTAGGTGTTAGGTGTTGTCAGAAATAACACACGAAAAATACTGGTGTCTTGTGTCTGAAATGAGAAATTTATTTGCACAGAATTGAATGGTGTCTTGTTGCTTCTGAAGGTCTGAAGGAGAAAAACAAATGGCTTTCTGGTGTGTGTGTATTTAGAATCAGTCAGCAGGTATTCTTGTTTAAACATTTTAAGTGACTTGTCTTACTGTTTCTCTGTTTGAAGTTGTTTCTTTGATTTCTTGTTATTTATTATTATTTCCCCAGGGTTCGGTGGAGAAAAAACACCTGTCATTGCTTATCGCATGTTCCCTGGTTAAATAAAATTTCGTTTTCGGGGTTTTTCTGTGATTAACATTAGCCTATTATATTGCCTTTGAGGTTAGTGCCGTTAGTCGCAATTTCACAACCAAATCTGGTGTCAATAAATCATTAAGAAACAGTGGTTAGCAAGAATGACTGACACTCGAAAATGGTATTTTGAAAACAGTTCTCAGTTTATTTGTGTTAGGCGTGGGTGAAACAACGAACTCAAACGTCTTACGAAAATTATTTCATGTAAATGATTAAGTAGGTAGATACGATTATAAACTGATAAACTGATTTTTTTTCTTCAGAATACCAAACTTCAACTAGGCTTTACCACGAAATATAACATTTACGATACAGTAAAACATACATTTTCATACTCAAAATGAAGAACTATATAGAAAATTGAAATGGATTGTTTCATGGGTGAGAATACCGTCCACAAAATCTCATTAAAATTTGCTTAAAACTGTTTTGAACAATCTTGCAGTCATTCACAAAGGACTAGGCAATAAAGTAAGCCTACATTTCCATTGGTGTTAAATGATGATAATTATGATCATATCCTTTAGTCTCACTTTTCGTGAGGCACTAACTTCAAGCTGATGCAAGCCAATGATAAAAACCTAAAAGGCTTAATGAAACAGGAATACATCTATAATCCCTCTTAAGAAAAATATAAACAGAAGAATATAATTTCTGTACCTTGCACACAACAAATACACCAGTCAAACTTTTAGAGTGGATTTTTAAAAAGATCTCCGACGACACCTCAATTTTCAATCAAGTAAACATCCGTGAACAAAATATAACAGCAATTCTGCAAAACGGCCAATCAAAATGTTATCAATAAAAACAAATTTTAAAGTCCCGTATTTCATTTTCAGTGACCATCCTGGCGAACTCCATAACTAAAGGGAAATTTGTGAAATGATACACTAAGCCATCCTCCAAATTTAATTAAAACGTGTTCATAACTTTGAGTTATAGCCCATTTTTAGTATTAAGAGTAAGGTAGAAATTATAGTTTTTAGTAGTCGACAGAGAGACCGACCACAGACAGTAAAGAAACAGAGAAAAACATAACCTATTTGACATAATGGTCAACCTATGGCGATATTTTTCACGCCAGAGGGCAGTCAATGCACTAGGGGCTTATCACGCGATTTTCTTACTTGGGCGTAGTGAGAGAGAGAGTGATGGTAGGACCACTCACTGTCTCTCTCTCTTTCTTTATCCCCAACTAATAATATAGAGGATTAGCCCCACACGAGCGGCATGCCCTCTGGCGTGAGAAAAATCGCACTAAGTCTCTCATTATGTAAAAAAAAAGAAAACAACAAGATTAACAGCAACCCCCCTTTTCCCTACGTAACATCATAATCGGCGAGTAAAGCCCGTGTCAGACTTGGCGAGTCACCTGGTAGCGTATTCATGAGTAGGTCTTTCATGAGACAGTCAACACGGGCAGTAATGTGTAAATTAATAATAATAATAATATTGGTTATTTATAGAGCGCTTAACTCCCTTTGCAGGGTGCTCAAAGCGCTGAACAAAGGCCTAAGCACTAACATACAGATAAAGATACACATTAAAGACAAGCCAAGAATAATCAACATGAAGACAAGTATCAATGAATATAAACATTAAAAATAAGTGAGACTGTTCATACAAAATACATGTATTAATCTCTCCAGGTGCTGCCTACTTCCAAATTTCAGATTGAAGAAACCGATCTCGATCTCTCTCTCTCTCTCTCTCTCTCTCTCTCTCTCTCTCTCTCTCTCTCTCTCTCTCTCTCTCTCTCTCTCTCTCTCTCTCTCTCTCTCTCTCTCTCTCTGTGAGTGTGTATGCGCGCGCGCGCGTGTGTGGACGTGCCCGTGCATGCACACATGTGTGACAACGTATTTATGTTCACGTACCCATGAGCTTGTGTATAAAAATATGTTTTTATTAACACAATAGATTACATAATACTCTGTGTGTGTATGTGTGTGTGTGTGTGTGTGTGTGTGTGTGTGTGTGTGTGTGTGTGTGTGTGTGTGTGTGTGTGTGTGTGTGTGTGTGTGTGTGTGTGTGTGTGTGTGTGTGTGTGTGTGTGTGTGTGAAGTCAAGTCAAGTCAAGTCAAAATGTCGAAAAAAGAATAAGCTTGATAAAGCTTTTTTTACATCCTGTAAAAATCGTCCTCTGTGTGTGTGTGTGTGTGTGTGTGTGTGTGTGTGTGTGTGTGTGTGTGTGTGTGTGTGTGTGTGTGTGTGTGTGAAGTCAAGTCAAGTCAAGTCAAAATGATCTTTATTGACGATAAAAGAATAAGCTTGATAAAGCTTTTTTTACATCCTGTAAAAATCATCCTCTGTGTGTGTGTGTGTGTGTGTGTGTGTGTGTGTGTGTGTGTGTGTGTGTGTGTGTGTGTGTGTGTGTGTATGAACGTGCCCGTGCGTGCACGTATTTGTGTATGTGTGTGACAGTGTGTTTATGTTCACGCACCCATGAGTTTGTGTATCAAAAATATGTATGGACACAATAGATTACATAATAATGAATGTGTGTGTGTATGTGTTTGTGTGTGTGAACATGCCCATACATGCAAGCATTTGTGTTGTGTATGTGCGTGGCAGTGTGTTTATGTTCACGCACCCATGAGTTTGTGTATCAAACATATGTATGGACAGAATAAATTACATAATAATGTATGTGTGTGTTTGTGTCTGTGTGTGTGCGCGCGCGTATGTGTGTGTGCATGCATGTGTGTCTGCACATGTTTGACATTTCTTCATCCAGAAGAAGGACAAGCCTACAGAAATTCACTATGGGTGTTCCAGTCTCCAAGGACGAGTATCAAGACGGTCTGGTGAGTAATATAAACGTTTAAGCCCCTCCCCAGACTAGCCACTTCAGTCGATAGAAACAAGTTGTGAGTTTCCATCTACCGAACTTACTGAATATGTTGTTTAGTTATAGAGACATAACTACAAAAAAAACACCCACATCCTTTCTCTGCATGGCAATTGTGTTATTACTGTGTTAACTTTGAGCGCTGCTCATTGCTTATACATGTGCATGTAAGGTTGCGTTGGACACTGCCCCCTCTAAATTAAGTCTAATGCCGTGCTACATGAAACGTTGCTCCTTTCTGAAGGTATGCTACGTGAATGCCAGCCAAATTCCTCTCTTCCAAATCCAAATGAAAAATCCAAATCATCTTTATTATCTCATAACAGAGAAAGTGCAGCCAGGTGCACACAAGAAAAACAACAATAAACACATTTATCACAAAGAATGTGAACTTCATATCTTTTGAATATCATTCTAAGCAACGAACGCTTATCTAATATATATCCCAACTTATAAAATACCCAGCCTAATTCCTCTCTCTTCATATCTTTCAAATATCATTCCAAACAACAAACGCTTATCTATAATTATCTAATATCTTTCTCAAATTCTATCTCATCCCATGCTACGCATCTTCGTCTTTGAACCCATGTATATGTCAAT